>OX411259.1:6275264-7475264 GCA_948150575.1 Tinea pellionella | reverse complement strand
GAAATCTTGCCAATTTCTACTTCGATTTAAGTTTAGGTTTGACAGCAGAGTGGGGGTTATTAGTCGTGTTCCCGATCTGACACTGACGTGTACGTTCCAGCACTCGTGTCCTGTTCGTTGATGGAAATATCTGCTTCAGATGCTATGAAATTGGGTGCAGAGAGGATGCATACTTTAGTGGCTAGAAATTTAACATCTGTATTGTTTGTACGGATAATTAAGGTGTAAAAACACAACGGTCGCGGCGTCGTCGGGTTTGTATGAAGATATTTGTGAATGTGAGGGAAGCGAGGGATTTGTGTTTCAGTGGTGCTCCGTTGTCTCAGCCTATCCCTGTGGAATTGATTTAATTTGAATTATATTGTGCCGTGTGAATATAGTGTGCCGTGCACACAGGTGAACTTAATGCTAAATAGCATTCTCTTCCAGCTAACCTCCGTGTTTATAACAGATGTGAGCGAAGAGAAGCAGATTTTTAAACAAATATAAGTAAATAGTATAGTATAATATTCGTATTTTTTAAATTAATTTATATTTATTAACAGCAGTTATCAGAGCTAGATTGAGTCAAGAGATCGTTCCCCGGCATCCATTGACAGGGCACACTCCTATTGTTAATACTAATAGTCATTTGTTTATTAAAAAAATATAAGCTGTATAACTGTATACATAGCTTTTTTTTCGTATTCCGTCGTAAAGGTTACTCGTAGCAAAAGTCGTAGTAGTTTCGTAGCACTAGAATTTAGTGGCCGTAGACGTAGTAGGACGTAGCGTCCATGGCTCTTCTATTGCCAAGCGACGTTTATTCCGGACCTGGCACATCATTTACACTCGACCTATCCTGGTCTGGTCGCACTGTCAAATCGATGCTGATCTTATTGACAGCTATGGACGCTTGAACACGCTCCAGCCATTCTTATCACATGTCTTAATAAATTCAGCGGTATTGAGGAAATGTTAGATAAATAAATAATGGTTATTTTATATTTCTTGTTAGATTATAAAATTCATATTCAATTCCTCTTTTATTTAATAATTTCAGATATATATATATTTTTTTTATTTTTGTTTCTGCACTGAAAACACTTTTCACATCTCCCAAAGGTTAACTGGTTAAAAATGCCTTAAGGCATTAAGTTTGCCTTTTGCAAGTTTTATATTGTATTTTATATTGCAATAAAGTTTATTTTTTATTAATATTTTACATTACTAGGTTTGTTGGGTAGTGCTATGTAATTATCTATTTATTTAAATGAACCAAAAAAATTATAAAACAATAACCGATTAAATCAGTAACAATAAACGAGTTGTGTCTGTAACAATACACGAAACAGCAAAGTAAGAGGCAGGCAAACTAATGGCGGGTTCTAGCCCAATCTGCCGTCCTGGGTTAGTACAACCAGAACAACTTTCAAGTGTAACACCTTTGTCGCGTTTTGGAATCAGTTCGAAAATAGCCAGGAGTCTGGATGAATACTAATATGTCGGGTGAATCACCGTGGGGTTTTAGTCGATATGCTAGTGCCGGGCTGGAGAGACCAACATATCCCTGGTACCTTTTTTGGGTAAAGGGATTTTCTCACGTAAAAAAGGTATATGATGAGTATGCACTGTCATGTGGATGGTGCATATTCGTCACCTCAAGCCGGCATAGTGAAGGCGTTTAAACATAAATGTTTTTTTTTTATAAAAGTAAACCCTAAAGGTGAATTACGAAGATATATACAGAAATGCTATTAGGGCAATCTCAACGAAACACAAAATACTTTGTTATGAGTCGCTCGAGACTCGTTTAGTACAAGCAAACATGTATTTTACATATTAGATAGCTGGAGAGGTGTATATGCCTTTAGCTTACTGTAGCGCGTCACTAGGTTACTTTCTTACTTAATCCTACATTATAATTACGGGCTTAGCTACTAACCAAAAATATCTGGGAGTATTTTCATTATTCATTTTAAAATCAGTCGCCTCCGATATCCTTACTTATGGACCCGTGTTCAAGAGTTTATCTTAATGTGAAATAGTTTTGTTAGTGATAGTTAAGTAGTTGTTCATTTCACTGTAAGCAGCAGTCGTCTCCGTTGTGCCGGCTTGAGGATATAATAAAATTGTGCTACGCCCAAGTTGGCAGGGCACACACCTCTCATTGTACCTTACAATTACCAAACTCATTACTGTTATTCAAGAAAGTTTCACAGTCTAAAGCTTTATCGCGTAGTATTTATATTAATAAAAATTATAGGGTCCGTAGTGCCCGTAACCATAATTGGACTTAAAAACAAAATAGTTCTAGTTTTATTTTATTGTAGCTCATTCCGCCTGTAATAAAGCTAGAGTGCGGTCCACGAACGGAAACAACTGCTACTACAGAGAAATCTCTACGGGCAGCTGTCGGCTCCGCTATGCCGGCTTAAGGAGATGCACAATCTAGATTGACAGTGCATACTCCTCTCGAGAGTCCATGAAAAAACTATTGTCTCTATCTATCTCTGAATTTGTGTCTCTCTGAAACAGTGTGGTTTTTTTTGAAAATTAATAACTTCGATTGCCTGGCTGGGAATTTCTTTTTCAAAAATCTTTTTCATAGTTTTGGATTCTATTCACGCATCTTTAAAAAATCAGCCTGTATACAAATAATAATAATAATAACGATGATTAAGTTTCGTCGATAAAATGCGAAAATAATTTTTGTTCACAAGTTTTTAAAGGAATATGTGTGGTAAAAATCTCGCAAATAAGGATTTCATACAAGTCAAATGGGATTCATAAATCTTCAGTAATGTCAAGCATTCGCATTGGAAATTTTTGCTGCAAAAAAAAACTACGATTTTCTATCGAAAAGGTGTTAGGTATTTCGGAGGAAAAATTATTTATTCATTTTTGAATCAAATGTTCATTCTTTTTTATTGTTGTAGCACTGACATGTAAAGCTAGAGTGCGATCCATAAACGGAAACAACTACTATTACAGAGAAATCTTCACGGATAGCAGTCGCCTCCGCTATGCCGGCCTGAGGAGACGAGAATGCACCACACTCCTCTCGCTATACCTGGCTACTTTCAAACTGCTCCCGAAAAACGACAAGGTCACTGCACGGGTGTTACATTCGAAAGTGGTGGTACTACCCCAGGACGGCAGACTGGACTAATAACCATCATCATTCTTACTATCTTTATAGTAGTTAGTTGTCCCCAATTGCTACCGAGAAGTAAGTAATTTCCATTTTTTTATTTTAACTCATTAGGTGTAGTTTTCCCATAAGAGCGGCCGTGGTCTAGCGGTAAGACGCGTGAACTCATGATCGATGAGACCCGTGTTCGAACTTCACTAATTCTGACCGGTACCAATGTAACTTTGTTATATGTACTTTGTTCGCTCAGTGCCTATAAGCACCATTAAAAAGTAGAAGGCCGACTGATGATGGTTATTTGTCCAGTCTGCCGTCCTGGGGTCCGGCATAGTGGAGGCGACTGCTGCTCGCACAGGTTTCTCTGAGTAGCAGTTGTTTCCATTCATGGACCGCACTCTAGCTTTACATCAGGCGGAGTGTTGTCACATGCCGAGCTACAATAAAAAAAATTAGTAATTAAATTAATGTAGCAAAAGTTTATTATTGTAATCAAATGTAAATTCCTAAAACAATCGGGCTCAAGCCCATTGAGTAAAACCTAATCGTGAAAGTGTCTCACACAACTTGTCCAAAATGACCTACGTATTCCAAATAAATCAACAAGGGTATAATGGGTAAATCGTTTCGAAACATTTTACGCAGTTCGAGAAACTTCCAAAATTTTCTACTCAAAGTATGAGTTCACTGAGGATCTATTTTGGATTCGAATTGGATTATATCGATCCTGATTCAATCTCAATTCAAAAAATATATATTTAAGAACAGTTTTGCGTGTCTAATAGTCCTTAAATCAAAAGCATTTTTTATTTTTAAACATGCTATTAAACTAAGATGAAAATTGAGAGAAAAAATCACGTACATATTTGTACACTGAAAGGGCTCCTGATAATAAAGATAGAATGGAGAAAGGCGGTAGGAGTAAGGCAAGTAATGTCGCCGAAGCGACCACACGTACCCTGACGTGGAGTGGCGAAACGTGTCGAGAGGATTCTGCATGTTGGTGAAGGGTCTAACATTGACAGCTGATGTGACTGTTGCAAAGTAGTGTTTAAGAAATAATTTTGGTAATGGATTTCCGCAAAGTAACGCCTAATACTATTTTAAAAGTAATTTTATTTAAATTAATTATTGTGTTATTACTTTATTGTTACAGTGTCTTAATGTTATCCTTTTAAAAAAAAATTGGTGGTCCCTTTTTTATCTTTCTCGCCTCAATTGCCGACCGCCCAAAATAGAGAAATCGGGAGGTTTATTTGAGCGCTGTGTATCTTAGTGTACCGAGCAGCCGTGCTCAAAGCTGAAGTTTATTTATATCATATATTAATAATAACAACTCCAGGATTTGAATGTGGCAAAAAATCTTCTATATACATATAAAAAAAGAAGACTGCTGCTAACTGATTCATAATAAACTTAGGTCATAGATAGTTACCGACATGAAATTTTAAGGGTAGCTGCGTATTTAAGTGTAGGTGTACACTAAGAAAGGATTTTGTAAAATTTTGATCCGGATTCTGAACGGGAAGTATCTCGGAAATGAGACGAGTTGGGGCGTTTGTTTCGGAACAAAAGTTGTAGAGATTCAACTGTAGAGTGTTATCTTATGGCAAAATAAAAATTTAATCGCACGGGTTACTGCAAAAGGTGGGGAGAAAAAAAATCGTATTTCGGGAGCTGTTAACTAAATAAAACCAGACAGTACTAGGCGTTAGCTAGTAACATATAATAAATAACTAAATTATATACTTTTTATCTTCTCAACCTCTCAACAGACTGTACAACACTAGAAAAAGTCCAGAATATGCTTATATATTAATATATAATGAGTAAGTTTGTGATATATACCTATATATAAATTACTTCGAAGGTAAATTATTAACTTTCTGTTTGAGATTCGACAGTCAACTTCTCATAAACAGGTAACGGGACATTTATTACGTAAAGACATTTCGCATGAATATTTTAATACACCAAAAGCTTATTTCCCTCTTCCTGTTTTCTCTCTATAACTGTGTTCTATCTACACCCACATCACTAGGTGGTAGGTAAGTATATATAGATTGTACTTCACAAGTTTGGAAACAAATATTGACGTGATATGTATTATTTTGAGTTGAGTTGGTACGAGTATAACGTGGGCTTGTAATCTCAAATGCCGTGTACGAATATTGCAAAATTCGGTACCAAATTACGTTGTTATATTAATTATTTTATTAGTCTCTCACACTCCTCTCTACTACTTTTTTTTTTATTGTAGCTCGGCATGTGACAACACTCCGCCTGATGTAAAGCTAGAGTGCGGTCCATGAATGGAAACAACTGCTACTACAGAGAAACCTGTGCGGGCAGCAGTCGCCTCCACTATGCCGGCTTGAGGAGACGAGCATACACCATCTACATTGACAGTGCACACTCCTCTCGCTATACCTGGCTACTTTCAAACTATTCCCGAAACGCGACAAAGTCACTTCACGAGTGTTACATTCGTAAGTGGTGGTACTACCCCAGGACGGCAGACTGGGCTAATAACCATCATCAGTCTACCTACCACTCTTTAATAGTGCCTATAGGCACTGAGCGACCAAAGTACATATAACAAAGTTACATTGGTACCGGTCAAAATCAGCGAGGTTCGGACACGGGTCTCATTGATCGTGAGTTCACGCGTCTTACCGCTAGACCGCGGCCGCTCGTTGGCCATTTTTCCAAATTTAATTAGGATTAAGTTTATTAAGTCGAGCACTGCCATCGGAGACACAGTCCCCACACTAGTTCCAGTGGCAGTGCAAATAAAATAAATAAATAAATAAAAAATAAATAAATTTTCAAAGTAATCCCGAAAAGCAACAGGGTCACTGTTACATATTCAAAAGTGGTGGTACTATTCCAGGACGGCAGACTTGTACAAAAACCACCATCAGTCTGCCTATCCACTTTTATCTGCTTATCTTTATGAAATACATAATCGTTAACTAAATAAAACTTTTAGTTTTTTTTTTCAATTAAAAAACGCCTACCGTCAAATTTATTTTTCGACGTTTATCCCCGTTCATTAAAATTAAGTCATTTATAACCCAAAAGAACAATTTAACTGAAGTTTAAGGCTTTAAGTGAGTGTGTCAAACGAAACCCGCCCTAAAAGTTTCCTCAAAACTTAAATCGACTCATTTCTCAAGACGCCTTTTGATATTCGACATTAAAATTTTAATCATTCATTTTCGCAGTTCGTTTATATGTTTATATTTCAGTATTATTTTTAATTATTAATATGACTGGGGTAGGCAGAAACTATGGAGAGTCAGCAACTCCTCCCTCTACATATCACTTCTGTTTCGGCAGCATCCATTGCTTCCCCTTATGCATGCGCAACGGCTGAGGGCGCTTCTCACCTGACCCTTTTTGAGGAGTTAACCAATCTAGCTGAGGAAGACCTTCCGACAATATTTAGTTAATCTCCTTTCATCCATCCTTACCAAATGACTGAACCACCTTAGCATACCAATTAGCTTCTATTCCTAGGGAACCTTTTACAAAACCAAAAATATCCCGAAAACATTTTCGGAGGGACTTGGAGTTCTGTAGGTCTGGAGAACCGTGATAAGTAGACAAGCTCAGACTGACCCCTAAAAAGTTCGGTTGGGTACAAATATTTTTTGTAAATTGTGGCTTGGCATATGATAACACTCCACCTGATGTCAAGGAAAGACCTGTTAATATAAAGAAATTTCTACCGGCAGCAGTTGCCTATGCTATTCCGGCTTAAGAAGACGAATGCATACCCCCATGTTGACAGTGCACACTCCTCTCGTTATACCTAGCTACTTTCAATCGCTTCATTTAAAAGTGGTGGTACTATCTCAGACCGGCAGACTGGACTAATAACCATCATCAGTCTGCCTACCACTCTTTAATGAATATATTTATGTATTATGTACCTATAATATAAAATAGTTTCTTATTCTTAACTAGTAAGCAAGTTGTAGTAAACGTAGCACTATAGCAATTAATGATTTATGATTAAGTGTTTAATGAAGTTTTGTGTAGTCCTAACATTTCACTTAAACACATTAAATTATCAATCAAAGAGTGATAGGCAGACTAATAATGGCAGCTGTTCTTTAGTTACCACCATAGTTGTTCATTTATTGATGACTGTTCCGTACCAGAAAACATTATAAATTATTTATTATTTAAAATTTAGCTGGCTGGCAACATCCCCGTCCCCTTCTATCCAATTATTTTTCCAACAACTGCGCCATCTAGAGGTCATCTCTCTCTTGTGACAACTACTGTGCAACGCACACACTCGGACATCCGACAACTAAACGATGTACAATCAATCCAGTTTTTTTGCCTTAGCACCAAGTGATAAGGATACAGGAGGAAATAGGTGCAACCGTATCACAGCGTGAGTATCTTTCTTTCTCCATCTAGCATACCTTCCGCCAGCCAGTGAATATACCATACAATGACAATTATTTATTTATTTATTTTTTCTTTTTCTCTGAATTAAAATTCGGTATGTTTTGTTAATTATTATATGCATTTGTCGCCGCACTCTAGCTTTACATTAGGCGGAGTATTGTCATAATATCTCAGGTTTCATTTAAAAAATAAAAAAAGATTTGGTTGAAGTAAACGAACTAGAACCATATTATATATGTACTTTAAATAGGTTCCCCTCGTGCTGTACTCTATGACATGCAACCCTTAACATGCTCCGTGTTGGCTTGTACTTTTACAAGCGCATTTTATGATTATTTTATTGACGCGTTATTATTATTAATTCGCTTTATAAATATTTTTTTTATCATAAATTCACACGACAACAATCCGCCTGATATTGAGCTAGAGTGCGCTCCATGAACGGAAACAACAAAGAAATATAAACAAGCAACAGTGGAGGCGCCACTATGCCTATGAACAGTGCACACTTCCCTCGTCATACCTGGTTACTTTCAAACTGCTCCCGAAACGCGACAAGGTCACGTTCGAAAGTGGTGATACTGCACCAGGACTATATAAAATTTTGTAGTAATAATATATTTAATTATCGAAAGTTACGAAACCGTATCTTGCATTGAAACCTTTGAGAAAAATTGTAAATCATGAGGAGGACATCAAGTAACCAATATCTTAGAATCTATTAATAACTTTGAAGAAATAAACAAGTATATTGATTCTATTACTATATTCTATTCAATATCAGATAAAATATAACGAAAAGTTAACCTTTATTTTTAAAATAGACCAGTATCTAATGATGTCAACCCATAGCGTGGGCAACAGTCACCTACACTATGCTTGAAAGTGGCTTGAGAAAGCGAATTTGTAACAGTACTCAATATATTTAAATATGAAACAGTAATTCAATCAAATAAAACTTCCAAAATGTTTTTTTTTATTGTAGTTCGGCACGTGACAACACTGCCTGATGTAAAGCTAGAGTGCGGTCTATGAATGGATACAACTGCTACTACAGAGAAATCTACAGGCAGCAGTCGTCTCCACTATGCCGGTTTGAAGAGACGAGCATGTAGCATCCAGATCGACAGTGCACACTTCTCTCGTTATACCTGGCTACTTTCAAACTATTCCGAAAGTGGTGGTTACAATGAAAAGGACGGCAAACTGGGCTAATAACCATCATCAGATTGCCTACCACTCTTTCTCAAGCAACCAAAGTACATATAACAAAGTTACATTGGCACCGGTCAGAATTTAGCGAGGTTCGAACACGGGTCTCATCGATCGTGAGTTCACGCGTCTTACCGCTAGACCACGGCCGATTAAATGTAATAGATAACCAAATATTCCATTTTCAAAATGAAATCGCGGCGAGATCAACCAAAATAACGGAACCAATAGTGTGTTAGAATAATATTGAATCCGTATTCGTAATTTAAATTTCATATGAGCATGTTCAATAATAGAGAATGGCGGTTATAATATCAACAGTTCTTAAAACAAACTTTCATCGTTACATTTCTAATTTAATAACACGATAAACTACTCGATTTTTGTCTCAAAAATTTTATTTATTTATTTTTTAGCACGTCATATGACCGCTCTAAAGCAACCTGTATATAAAAATGTATTACAACTTTTTCATAATACCTTCTAGAAGTTTTGGGGCCATCTTGAGACGTCAGGTTATCTGTCTTGAGTTATTTTCCTAAACTTGTGTTTCTTCGAGTGTTAATGTTTAATAATGGTAGATTATTAACCATTAAGTGTTCCTTAACGTGCGCGAGTGTGGGCAAACAATTCAAAAGAAGGGAATTTGTGTTTCCATTTTCCCTCCAAAACTCCGTAGGAAGTTTCAGATTCTACCATTTTACTGGAGCAATTTTTGACTTAACTGAGACTTGATGTTTAAGAAACTGAATGTTTAGTGAGATGCACAATATTATTAACTTGATGCAAAAAAAAATACTTTGACACTAGCAAATTGTATACGCTATATAAAAAAAAATACCTTCTATTTATTTTTAATTTTGTTTAGTGTTTTGTTTATCATTTGATTTAAATTGTATATATTGTAATTGTATATTTGTACGAATGTGCAACGCCAAGACAAAGCATGATGGTTTACAATTGTAAAAAAAAAAACTAAATACTACGAATAAACATTTATTATTATTAAATTATTATAAAAACTCCGCCTGAAGTTAAACTAGAGTGCGATCCGTGAACGAAGGCGACTGCTGTCAGAAAAGGGAATCTGCAGACAGCAGTCGCGTCCGCTATGCCGGCTTGATGAGATGCCTCTTCACACTGCGCTTGAAGAAGCCCATGTTATAGGATTTTACAGAAATTATACACAACTTAATGTCAACTCATTTCAAACGATATTTATTATTTACAAAAAAATTGTTCTGCATTTCTTGCAGGAGCAGCTCTCTCGTGGATACTGGGATATCATAAAAAATGGAGTCTCCAATTTATTAATTTTTAAAAAAGTGTTTTCTCTCTATGGATTACGCATATTCGTCTCTTTAAGCCGGCATAGCTTGGGCGATTGCTGCCAGTATACATTTCTCTGTAACGCACTTTGGTTTAACAATAGGCGGAGTGTAAAAAAAAGTACCAGGGCATAATACGAGCATGGTGGTTTCTTTCATTTCACATCAGAGAGCACGTCGCATCGTTACGGTTGAACGTGACGTTTGAAGCTATTGATACTACTCGCATGTCCATTATATCACGTATTAACAGTTATGGACTTAGCTGAATCAACGGAAATGAACATCTTTTTTTTATTTTTTTTTTATTGTAGCTCGGCATGTGACAACACTCCGCCTGATGTAAAGCTAGAGTGTGGTCCATGAGCGGAAACAACTGCTACTACAAAGAAACCTGTGCGGGCAGCAGTCGCCTCCACTATGCCGGCTTTAAGACGACCATGTACCATCTAGATTTACAGTGCACACTCCTCTAACAACAACAATGTCAAACTTTCACAAAATGTCATAAAATAACGTGTCACATTGAGTACTTGAAAATTAAGGTGGGCAGGCACCATTTATAAATTCCGTAAAAATATATTTACAGACAAGAACAATGTATATCTATGTTTTTATAATTCATTAATACATTAATACATTAACGAAATATTGGAATAAACATAGCAGTTTACAAAAGCTTGTAGTTTGCAAAAGTTTTCAATTGTCAAACGGAATGTATTCACAACTTTACCGGTTCATTATACAGTGCATTGATGCCGGTATAGTTTTTTTTAAGTTGGCAACAACTAACGAATGTAGATAAAACAAATTGTAAAAGTTTGTTTTTTGTTTCGATTGCACTATGCAGTTTAAGTACATAAGTACTGGAAATGTTTTTATGTACTGAAATTCAGATTGTTCTTTTATTTTTGGCAATCATGCTTCCACAATAGGGAACATGCGTGTTTTTTTATGACTTAAATTAATTCTTTACATGCTTATAAAGTAGAAAAAAATATAAATATGCTTGAAAATATTCAAATTATTTATCAAAGTGAAATTTAAAATATTGATTAAATTTGAGCCGTTCAAACGCCACCATTTAGCGCGCCGTTTAATTGCTATTTAGATCATGGAAGAAGCCAAAAAACCATTTGAGTTACAAATTGTATGTTATCGAAGTGCAAAAACACCCGATAAAGTGTTTTTTCGGTAGATTGTCCGATTGTGCTTTGACGAAACCAGTTTCAGTCATCGTCCTAGATTCACTGGAAATCACACACAAATCACTACAGAAAAGTTTTAAGTAACACAATATGAATATCGACGCCGATAAATCCAATGTAGTGTCATCTGACGTCACATTTTGTGTCGACCAATGGTGACGCGTTTAGTAAGTTTGAATTTCCGTCCCTTAATTTTCACTTTTTACACCATATTTTATGGGTTTAAATAATAACTAAATAAAAAAATACCTTTAAATCATAATGTGACTATAATAAAGATTGAAAAAAAAAACAATATTCGAGACAAAATTAATTTTTATGCATATTCCCTATTGTAACAGGTCGTCATTATCAGTCTAATGTTACTCGTTAACATTATTTAGCTAATTAAAAAAACTTTATGCGGTTTACAATGGCGTTTATTTAATCCAAACGACACGACCCGACGAAAGTTTTGCGGTCATCACACACAGTCTCACCGCGACCACGATCATCGATCGTTGCAAAGCTTTTAAAACATCGCTCGTCTGTTTAAATTAAACAAAATGAACGCGACTGTAAGCCGTATAAAAAATAAATTTAAAAAATTGTAATATCATTATGTGAGTGACATATCCAATACAAGATTTCTAGATCTAGAGTACCTCCTAAAGATGCAAGGAAGAGATCAAGGTTTTCTTGAACTAAAGTTGTTTATGGTTTTAACCACATTTCGTATCTTAGGCGTACGAAGTCGCGGGTCACTGCTAGTGTATATAAAATTTCTAGCAAATTTTTTTTAAATAAAAAAGAAATTGCAACTCGCGTCGCGCTCAATAAACATAAATCAAATTAGGCATCTAATTGTAATACTTAGTAATAAAATGCCGGCTTGTTTTGACAGGATAAAAGCAAATTAATCTGTCATGGAATGAATTTAGGGGTTAAATTAAACTGTCCCTATATACATTATAGGTTATGTATTATAGTAATTTATTGTATTGCTGACATATTATGTACACCGCAACAATGGTTTGGAACAATGCTCAACATTGATTGTTAAACTATATCTATAGATGCGTTGGTTAATTAAGAAATAATTGTACCGAATCTATACTAATATTATAAACGTAAATGTATGCCTCTTTGTCCCTCATTCATGTACAAACAAAAGTGGTAGGCAATCATACCCCGGCGTGAACCCAAACCAACAAAGTGAGGTCTATCCTCTGCTTTCAGAGAAGACCTGAGTGCGAGACCACCCTTAATTGCGTGGGCGGAGGCGGTGGCGGAGTATTCCACTATCTCCTTCATCCCGAGTCAAAAGCGGTAGTCCCGGGGTTGGAGTGTCGCTCATTTACTTGGTTGGAACAGTGTTTCTTCCTGATGACCAAGCGTCGGTGGGATCGCGGATGTTTGTGGAAGCGTGCCCGTGACCTCACCATATGACGTCATAATAGTTATCAGCTTAGGCTTCCGCCTAGCATAGTAACCCTTGAATTGACCTAGTCGCGTTCTGGAATCAAAACCAGAGGTAAAACTTGAAAAGTCAGTTTTTTATAGCAACTACGCATCTGCTAAAAAAAGATTTTACAAAATCCACGCTAAATCACGTGTAGGTTGTAGATTGCAAATTCCTCGCAGGCTCCCTATCCACAATTGAGCAGCTATGGCCGCACAGTGTTTCGTGAGATGGTCCGCATCACTGCAGCCACATGATACCTCCCAGGAACTCTCACACGGGACTCTTCACGTTCCTTACCGTTGTGTAAATGACGCGAAAAAAACTTTCATTATAAATAAAACGTATTAAAAAAAAGCAACAAATTCTAAACCAAAACCTCAGTAAGAATGTAATAAGTGTTACCCGCAACATTGTCACCTCCATTCTAAATATGTGACAGAGGTCCACCAATAAAAACATGCCACAAATAACACGAGAAAAATAATAACAAAACAAAATGTATTTATTTGGCATTTACGTCTAAATATAACATTAAATATTATCGTATATTGCCCGCCCAAGCAATAACTGTGCCCAATAACGACCTTCTATGATTTACTATTCATTCACATTAAGCTTTAAAACGAGTCCTAAACATTAGATGCGGTATTTTCGTCACAAATTCTAGAATTCTAGATTCTAGAAATTCTTTACTAGCCCAATCTAGGTTACTTTACATCCCCGTCCATAACGGGTCCATAAGGGACCCGTGTTTCATCAGATAGGAAGTAGCCGGATATAACGAGAGGAGTGTGCCCTGTCAATTGTGCACGTTCATATGCTCAAGCCGAGGCGACTGCTGTCTACAGATATTTGCAGGTAGAAGTTGTTTCTTACTATAAATATTAATTAATTATTTTTAAAAAATGTCAAATTAAAAAGATGTAATTTTAAATTAAATTAAATCAAACTATCATTTCCAATTACTAATGGCGATAATCTTGAAAAAAAAAATCGAATAAATAAAAAAGTAGTGACGGCCGCTCTACCGACCAGGTGCCTTCAAACTGGGGACGTCGGTGCATGAAGCTCTTTATCAGACAAACAGTCACAGCCGATGATCTCATTCAGTTGAGCAAGCGTGGTAGGCAGACTGATGATGGTTATTAACCCAGTCTGCCGTCCTGGGGTAGTACCACCACTTTCGAATGCAACACTCGTGAAGTGACCGTGTTGCGTTCCGGGAATAGTTTGAAAGTAGCCAGGTATAACGAGAGGAGTGTGCACTGTCAATCTAGATGGTACATGCTCGTCTCCTCAAGCCGGCAAAGCGGAGGCGAGTGCTGCCCGTAGAGATTTCTCTGTAGTAGCAGTTGTTTCCATTCGTGGACCGCACTCTGGCTTTACATCAGGCGGAGTGTTGTCACATGCCGAGCTGCAATAAAAAAAAGCCACCAGGAGTCATAATCCTCAAAAACACTCAGACCGACAAGGATTAAGAGAGGGAGCCCCATCCAATGTGACTTAAAAGCACACTTATCACTTTCAGAACCGTTGTGACAGCTCCTGACACGATGCGATATCCAAAACGCTTTCGTAGTAGTTGCAGTAAAACGCGTGAACTCACAATCGATGAGACCTGTATTCAAATCTCGCCAAATTCTGATCAATGTAACTGTGTATATGTACTTTGGTCGCTCGGTGCCTATAGGAACAATTAAAGAGTGGTAGGCAGACCGATGATGGTTATTAGCCCAGTAGCACCACCACTTTTAAAGTAACCTTGTCGCCTTTCAGAATCAGTTTGCAAGTACGAGAGGAGTGTGCACTGTCAACCCGGATGGTGCACATTTGTATTCTCAAGCCGGCATAGCGGGGGCGACTTCTGCCTATAGAAATTTATCGTTTAATCCTTTATAAACCATCGCACGACTCTAATAAAAGTTTTCATAGTATCTTGTATTAATTTAAATTTGTTAAACAAATTCTTCTCGTCTCCTCAAGCCGGCATAGTGGGGGCGCCTGCTGCTCGCACAGGTTTCTTGTCCTCCATGCCGAGCTACAATAAAAATAAATGTAATAAATTTAAACTCATTGTGACTTTAGTTAAAAACGAGCTAAAGAATTTCATATTATTATTAATTTTCCTTTAGCTAATATTTATTTTGGAAACCTTCCCCAAAAACCTTTTCACTGAACAAAGACGTATTTACTAAGCCCTCAATTTCAGGTACTTAATTTAATATTACACTTATGTTACGATACTAACCCTGCTTTTTTCAAGTATTAAAGAATTGATTTTTTTTTCTAAGACGCTCTATGGTTTTTTTATTAAACGTAGTTTTGTCGATAAATAAATGTTGTAAAATTGCAAAATAACAAAGATCTAAAGAATATTATTTCGTTTAACTTATCTTTGAGATTAGATTTAAATCGAACGAAAATATTGACATCTTCTCTTTGTCATGTCAGGTATTAGTTATTCTAGAAAATTGTTTACAAACATATAAGATTTTATAAAACTAAAAATTTTATATTACAGAAATGTATCGAGAGGTGTGTGCACTGTCAATTTGAAGCCGGCATAGCGGAAGCAACCGCTGTGTGCTGAAATTTCACCGTGGTAGCAGTTGTTTCTGTTCATGAACCACACTTTAACTTTACATCAGGCAGAGTGTAGTTATATGGCAAACTGCACGTGGTAATCTTAAAGAGTGGTAAGCAGACTGATGATGGTTATTTATTGAGTCTGCCGTAACTTTCGAATGTTCCACCCGTGAAGAGACCTTGTCGCGTTTCAGGTATAGTTTGAAAGTAGCCAGGTATAACGAGAGGAGTGTGCACTGTCAATCTAGATGGTCATGCTCGTCTCCTCAAGCCGGAATGCTGTCCGCACAGGTTTTTCTGTAGTAGCCGTTGTTTCCATTCATGGATCGCACTTCAGCTTTACATCAGGCGGAGTGTTGTCACATGCCGAGCTACAATAAAAAACACAATGCAAACAGGAAGTTTAATAATTCTTGCTTGATCAATTAATAAAGAATGGGATGAAAAAGGGCCGTATATTTGTGTACGTTTTGTTTGAGTATTTAGGCCTTATTAAAGTAAGTGAGATTAGATTATGTTAAAGAGGAGATGTAATATATAAATCGCAGGTTAAAGAGAAAGGCAGCAAATAAAGAAAGGTGATGTCACGAATCGCTGGCGTCTAAAGTTTTAAATCTTTTGTGTATTTCGGCAAACGGTATCGCCGCCAACTCTTTTAACATAAATTTCATTTAAAGTCTCCGCTTTTTTCCTTTAGACATAAATTTATGTTGCAATGTATTCAGGGAGGGGAAGCGATGCGTTTTAAATTAACGATAAAATGTTAAAAGAAAAATGGCCGCTCTCACAGCACCAGTAATTAAGGAGTGATGAATTTGTTAGTATGAGTTTTTGTTTTAGATTAAAATGTAGAAAAGTTTTTTTTATTAGTAGCCCGACCTATGACCTCACTGCTGTCAAGGTGTAATCGATGAACTGAAACAACTTCTCTATGAATAAAATGTCTTAAAGATAACGAGAGGAGTATGCACTATCAATCTCGATAGTACAAGCCGGCATAGGGGAGGCGACTGCTGCCTGTAGAGATTTGTCTGTAGTAGCAGTTGTTACTCGGCTTATAGCAGAATACAACTGTCGATTGTTAAAATATTGATATTAAAAAATATATATATGTCGGATGGTCATGAATACGGACTCTAAATTGAACGGTTACGGTAACTAACTTGGAACAAAATGAACACGCGGTCATGAGTACAAGCACTGACTGAATATGAAACAAAAGCGTCGTAACGCTTTGACAGAGTCTCTGAAAACACGTCACGCGGAGGACACGTCGAGACTTGTTTGTCCGGAGGAACTGTCGTGTTTCAGCATATTTGCTTAGTTATCGCCCATAAATGGAGGATAGAAGCCTTGGACCGCTCTCCCGTTCTGTTATATATAAATAAACATCTTTTAAAATTGAGGGACTTCTGTGTGTAAAAATTCGTCTCGAATATTATTATTTATTTTTTCATATAAAAAGAGCAATTTAATGTAAGTGCTCCGCCATTGTGCTCAATATATCTCTCATAATATACTATATACTGGTTTTGGAAGCCTGAAATGTACAGTAAATTGCTATGAAAAAATGCTACGGTGGGCCCATTGTATAATATAATATAAATATATTAATATTAGAATTTTCGAGAACGAATAACATTTCAATACACAATGCCATTGTTATTTTTTAACGACACTCTGTCTACATATTTTGTTTAATGAATATTAGATCGATATCGGTTCTACAAGGATCGGCAGAGACAAAGGCCGCGCTCACTCCACCTGATGTAAAGCTAGAATGCAGTCCATGAACGGAAACAACTGCTACTACAGAGAAATCTCTACGGGCAGCAGTCGCCTCTGCTATGTCAGCCTGAGGAGACGAGTGCACCATCTATATTGACAGTGCATACTCCTCTCGCTATACCTGGCCACTTTCAAACTGTTCCTGAAACTCGACAAGATCACTTCACGGATGTTACATTCGAAAGTAGTGGTTTACCCTTAACACGGCAGACTGGACTAATGACCATCATCAGTCTGCCTACCACTCTTTAATAGTGCCTATAGGTACTGAGCGACTAAAGTACATATATTAAAGTTCAATTATAACCGGTCTGCATTAGCGAGGTTCGAACAAAATACAAGAACGTGACCTCTACACTAAATGGTGTACCTCTACACAAACTAAATTTACAAAACGTAGTGATACCTGTCCTAAAAAACTACGCGCGAGGATCGGTTTATCGATACCCAGATTCAGACTCGCTAAAATAAAAAAGTCCTTTATGGGTTTAAGTGTTGAATTTTACAATAAAATCCCTGACGAAATTGCAAACTATTTCAATAATAAATTCAAAAGGTTCATTAAGTCGAAATTAACAGAAAGAGCATATTATACAATTGAGGAATACATGGCTGATACTAGTCCATGGAAGTAGTTGTTATTTTTGTTATTATTATTGTTGTTTATTTTTACATATTCTCGGCTGTAGCCGGTAACTAACATGTTCGCGGGCCTAGGCCAAGGGAACAGTATTGGTCGGATGGTGAAGTGCGTCTGTTTGTAAGAATTTGCGGACAATTCTGCAGGTGTTAAGTATGGTGGCCTTCTGTAATGATATATATGTTTGTGGAGATAATTCTATTGCTTCGAGGGATGGCTGCAAACTTTTCGGGATTACACCAGTTGCGGATAAAACGATGGGGACTATTGTGACTTGGCACATATGCCACATTCGTGCTATTTCATCTTTTAAATCCAGGTATTTTCTAATCTTTTCTGTGATTGTATTCAGCAGATTGTGCGTGTTAGGGATGGCTATATCTATGATGTATGTGATCTTCTTTATTTTGTCAACTAAAGTGATAGGTCTATTGTAGTGTGTCGTTTTATCCGTATTTATTATTGTTATTATTATTGAAATAATAATTATTATTTATAAATTGACAACGCCTCTTTACAGCAGCTACTATTATTATATTATTATTTTATAATAATTAATATAAATATTTTATTGTAATTGTTGACGTACAAAAGTGCTGAAAATCAGCCTACTTGTTTGATTAAATGAATTTGAAATACTAAAGAGTGGAAGTCAGACTGACCACCACTTTCAAGTGTAACACCAGTGAAGTGATCTGGCCGCGATTTAAATCAGTTTGAAAAGTAGACAGGTATAGCGAGAGGTGATATCGATCGGCTTAGCAGAGGTGACTGCCGCCTGCAGATATTTATCTGTTGTATTTATCAGCAGTTGTTTTCGTTCATGGCCAACCTTAAAATCAAGTGTTGTGTTGTTAAAATTAAATGTCTGTTCCGCCATTTGAGCGTAATTGGGGGACAAACAATCATCCCTTCATCTTATAATATTAGTATAAGGGAGAACGCCCATTTTTGGGCCAACTTGATACCTAATACTTTGAAAAAAATATATTCTAAAATAATATTAAAAATATAATTATTAATTCATTTTAATTATATCAACACATCATTTACCAAGCAATAGAGAATGTTTAAATACATAAAAAAACTAATATCTACGATTAAAGGCATTTAAAATAATAATAACCTCAAATTTTGCATCAGAAAAATCTAATTACTCAATAACCCGGGTGAAAATATCAAAACTGATTGGCAATAAGGAAGTAGATTAATTTTTCTACAAAATTAACTAAAAATTATTGAGAAACTCGAGAAAAAAATTGTGGGCCTATTTGACTTAGGCGAATGGGCATTCTCCTTTCTCATAAACTTAATTAAATATGATACCGCTATTTACATTACATACTTACAAAAAAATATATTATTTAAATAAACCTTTGAACTCTATTTACAACAACGTAGCAAAGAAAATACTCTTTTATAATTTAAAAACAGCACAAAGAATATTGTGACATGTCCTCAAAATGGCGTCAAAGCCTTAAACCCGGCTACATTTTGTTTTGTAAAGATGCAACAAAAAGAGTCGTTTAGAACGGTGTTTTATTTAAAAAAAAATACGATGTGTGTATGTTCATAACAGACATGGGCGGACTAAGGTCTAGGCAACCTAGGCGCGTAATTTTTGGGGCCCGAAAATTAGGTTTTTACGAAACGCAAAGTATGACTAAAAAATAGGCCCAGAATTACAATGTTGCCTAGGGCCCGCTTTAGCCTTAGTCCGCCACTGATAACAGAAGACACCGTGTTCGATTCCCGCCTCATATTTATATTATATATAAATACGTATATAAGGTTTGCACATGATAACTAAATATATTTTCTTTACACGTATATTTATAAATACGTGTTACCGTCTTGAACCGAGATTACAACAGGGACTGCGCTACAGGGACAGCCGGCATAGCGTTGGCGACTATTTATCTGTAATAGCAATTGTTTCCGTTCATGGACCGCACTCTAGTTTTACATCAGGCGGAGTGTTGTCATATGCCAAGCTACAATAAATAAAAATATATATTAAATCGATCTATTTCCTAATAGTAAAATAATATTAAATGTTTCTTCGTACATCTAAGTAAAATCCTCGCTCTCCCTTTCTCATATCGCTATCCCTTTCATGCGTGAAATTAAATTTATTTAAAGCATCTCCGAAGAAATATTTGTCTTCACAAAACAAATTTTAATAATATGAGTGTATCGTTTATTACCTCCTTATTTTGTATGTGTTATATATTACTTGGCATATGTACAAAGAGTACACAACTGCGACTAGGACCAATGAAAAGGACTGTACTGCGAAGAAAGTACATATAACATAGTTACATTGGTACTGGTCAAAATTTAGTTTGAATACGAGTCCATCGAGCACATCGAGTTCCGCCCTCTACCGCTGGACCACAGCCTCCTATTAACTAATTATTGAATGAGAATTATATAGAAAAAAATAAATAAAATAAAAAGAAAGAATAGAAGCTTTAGCTCGGGATTTTTTATTTTATTAAATTATAATTTAATAATAAAACTACTCTAACATTTAAAATTAAATAAATAATAATACAAATGGTTGTTGAGCACATAATATTATTATATTTGTTATAATTTTTAATCTGGCAACATTTTCATATTCTTTTGTTTTTATTCTTCTCTTACAATATGTCGGACATTTTACAATTAATTTAATTTCAAAGTTTTAATAATAAAAACATACAAACAGATACTTGTGCATATTATTTTAACCGACGAACAATGGTAATTAATAAACACCAATATTTTACTTATTATTTTATTTTATATATTATTTTCGATATTATAGTTTCTGCCTACCCCAATTGGAACAGGACGTGAGCTAGTAATTTTTTTTTAAATTGTGGCTCGGCATGTGACAACACTCCGCCTGATGTAAAGCTAGAGTGCGGTCCATGAATGGAAACAACTGCTACTACAGAGAAACCTGTGCAGTCGCCTCCACTATGCCGGTTTGAGGAGACGAGCATGTACCATCTAGATCCGCTATGGGCAACCTTTGACATGTTGAGGGCCAAACTTTAGCGTGCAAATACGTTCGCGGGCCGCGTTTAAAAGTACTTAGTGCATTTTAAAGTAGTGATAATATTTTTTTTTTGCCGCCTCACTGTCACTCCCGTGAGTATAAGTACCTAATGTAATATTTTTTTAATTGGGTTTTTCAAAATGTCTCGCGGGCCGGATCATATCTTACAGCGGGCCGGATCCGGCCCGCGGGCCGGTTGTTGCCCATATGTGATCTAGATTGACAGCGCACACTCCTCTCGTTATAGCTGGCTACTTTCAAACTATTCCCGAAACGCGACAAGGTCACTTCACGGGTGTTACATTCGAAAGTGGTGGTACTACCCCAGGACGGTAGAATAGACAAATAATCATCTGCCTTCCACTCCAGTAATAGTAGTATATCATTTGCTTTTTATATCGCGTCTAATTTCTTTGTAAACAAATTATCCTATTCTTTTCCTAATAACTCTTTATATTCAAAAATAGACGTATTCGTATAAAAGATAGATCCCTTTGGAACTGTGCTTATTTCAGAACGCGCCTTTGTCATAAATATAACAATGTAATTGTAAATGAAAGGGAAATCAACAAACAGAAAGATAATGAAACAGGAAAATAGGTATATGTTTATGTAGATACATGTTTACTCACACAAAGATTTATTTACATGCTGCGCCAATGACATATCTTAAGAATCCTCAGTATTTTTTTTGTTATAAAAGCTCGGCATATGACAACACTCCGCCTGATTTAAAGCTAGAGTACTGTTCATGAACGGAAACGGCAGCAGTCGCCTCTACTATGCCGGCTTGAGGAGACGAGTATGCACCATCCAGATTGACAGTGAACAGTCATCTCGTTATAACTGACTACTTTTAAAACTGTTCCCGAAACGCGACAAGTTTTCTCGGGACGGCAGACCTGTATAATATATACCTTTACAGGAGCTTCCAACATTCACCAAATATTACAACTATAATATTAACTACGTTATTATTGCTACACCATTAAATATATTTCATAACAACAAAGATTTAAAAAAACTTTTAGTTCTATATTTTTATTCATAAAGTGAAAACTTGAAAAAAAATCTACAGATATAAAATATTAGAGTAGTAAAAACGTTATTGCACTCGTAAGTAAAGTCAAAAGTTACACCATCTGTTAACTGTGCGATAGTTCCTTGAACATTTCTCACGTTTGATTTATTCCCGACTTCACCAGTTCGATGCCTTACCACATACGCAGACTTTATAACAAACGGGTACGATACGATAACGACACGACTTTCTAAAAATATATACCGCAGGTCGGATAAAACGAGAGAAGTGTGCACTGTCAACAGATGATGCCTGCAAACATTTATTTGCGGTACAATGTAACACCCGTGAAGTGACCTTGTTGCGTTTCGGGAATAGAAAGTAGCCAGGTACAGCGAGAGAAGTGTGCACTGTCAATCTAGATGGTACTTGCTCGTCTCTTTAAGCCGGCATAGTGGAGGCGACTGCTGCTCGCACAGGTTTCTCTGTAGTAGCAGTTGTTTTCATTCGTGGACCGCACTCTAGCTTTACATCAAGCGGAGTGTTGTCACATGCCGAGCTACAATAAAAAAAATTGTATAATGGTTATTGTAGCTTGGTTATTGGTCGCAGTGTGTAAAAAACGTTAAGAAGTGGGTTGGTGCTTAATCCGACAAGTTTTAATGTACGCTACCTCTTACCTAATAGTTAAGAGTAGAAAACTTCCACGGATCTCGGATTAGAAAAGGCGAAATGTGTGTTCGTGTTTGCAATTGATAAAGCTGCTTTTTTTAGACTAAATTTAACGTTTTAATTGACTCTCGCCACGACCATGATGAATTTAGATATTTTTTAAATGCTTGTTCTAAGCTGGCTTGCATGTAAGTGCCTATGAGCAACCAAAGTACATATAACATTGGTACCGATCAGAATTTAGTGAGGTTTGAATACGGGTCACTTCGATCGCTAGACCACGGTCAATCAAATCGTAACATCAGATTATAATAATTAAAATAAACGCATTACTAAGTCATATAAAACATTTTATAGGTTTTTTTTATTATTTTGACACGATATGTGACCTCGACTGGCATCAGGTAAGCGCAGCGGAGGTCCATGAGCACTGACGACTGGAGAACCGCTCGTACGGTGGCTCCATTATGGCGGTGATCGCCATTACTATGCCGGCCTGAGAACGTGCTTTTTCACACTCCGCTTGAAGGATCTGAGGTGAAAGGACTGGGAGGACACACAGCTTTTTTAGCATATTTGAATACTGGAGTTGTTAATTAAATTTTGATGAAAATCTGACAAAAAAGTCGCCGCTCGCAATTCTATTTTTTTGTTCAATTTTCTTTATTATTCGATACATTTTTCCATTGTCTCTATGGTAACCATTTAACTAAATTGAAGGATAACTCTAAATTAACGTTTCTGAATACTAAAAGACACTGAAATCCTGAAATGCAACAATGTTTCCCGTCATTTCATCCAATTTCCACAAACGTGACAACATTTTCATGAGTCATTCACTTTTTATGTTCAAGCAATTTCTTCTTGACTATAGTACTCAGTTAAAATTGTATAGTATTACAAATAAAAATTGAACATTCGCACATAGCAAACAAATATACTACTTGCAATATAGAATCAAATTACATAACTATACCTATAGCCTAATCTCGACGTTGACGAGATTCTGAGCTGACACGACGTTTGAGGGCGACCAGCTTGTTTACGAGGCCTTCTCAGGCGCAAGACCGTTGGCGGTCGCGGATGTCGCTGATGCCTAGCGCCGCCACTGGTTATACCTATAAAGATATTGCTAATATATTAACCAAGGCGTGAACTCGTGGTCTATGAGGCCCGTGTTCAAATCTCACTAAGCTCTGACCGGTACCAATGTACTTATGCCTTGTAACACTGTACTTATTTTTTATAGGGCCTATACAATAGGCATTCTTAAAAGTTATTTTAGAACTTATCTATCGCATTTTTTCATATATTATAACAATCGGAAATCGTACCAGGGACCTCCGTGTAGCAGACTAGCGTGCTAGCCACTCGGCTAGCAATTAAGTAGGAGGACAAATCTCAAAAACTGTTGTTAAAAAACTAATTAAGTTATGTCGACATGCTCAAAAGATGCTATGGATGGTAGCCCTAGCGGTTTAAACCATTAATTTCGCAGGAAATAGTTAGAACACTTAGAAGATTTGAAACATCAAAGAAAATATCTGGCAATAACAACAAATATACTTTCTCTGATTGTTTGTTTATGAGATTGCGTACACGAAACATTGTAGCCGTGTAGCACAAGACTCAATGCAGAAAACATGTTGCTTTACTAAGTCGAAAAACGACATAACTAACAAAGATATACATGCAACAAACTACTCTAAGTTTTTAGGAATAAAGTTTGTTTTTAATTTGGCTTGTTGAGCTGGTGCATTAAGTAGTTTAACTGATGTTATGTTTAAAGGGTTTCAGACATAGCAATGTTTGTGGTTAAACTATTTTTTATTAATTTAGAAGCGAAATAAAACATTAACTTTATATTTATTTATTATTGTATTTATTACTTATTAAATTATGATGAAAATTAAAAAAAAAACATAACTTTGAGAGACAAAATCGTGTCGGTCAGTTAGATTAGAACACGGGTCTCCTATCGAATTGACGCCTTCTACCGCTAAACCACGGCTGCTCTAAACGTAATGCATCTGTAATGTTTAAAACTTATAATATATTATAAAGATTTGTGAAAGGCTCCGTCTTCAACGCTAGTGACAATGAAGATTGATGTTGCCGGGCGTCATGGGCGTCAGGTGTGTTCACCTACTAGTCACGTACTCTATGCGACAGTGATGTATTGTATCCAGGATTGTCCTTGCTTCATGCCTCCTTACTAATGTGCGAATGTTCCAATTTTGAAAACTTGACAGTTTGTTTTTTAATTTCTTTTTTTTTTAAATAATAGGCTTCAGTTTCAATTATTTGGAAACTGTTTAGGATTATTAAATGCGCTCTATTACTCTCATAGTTTTCTCTTATTAAATCTTTTAAGCTTTAACGAGAGGAGTGTGCACTGTCAATCTGGATGGTACATGCTCGTCTCTTCAAGCCGGCATAGTGGAGGCGACTGCTGCCTGTAGAGATTTATCTGTAGTAAGTTGTTTTCATTCGTGAACCGCGCTCTAGCTTTACACAAAGCGGAGTGTTGTCACATGCCAAGCTACAATAAAAATAATAAAAAATAAACTAATTCCTGTTTACGGAGTATAGATGTCAATGAAACTGTATCAATGAGACTGTATTGGGTTAATAGTTAAAATCCAAACAAAGCCCTAATTAGGGCCAAGTATTAAGGGCCCCTAATACATGACAATAAGAGCGGTTTTATCCCTAATTTAAGTTAACGCTTGAACTGATCAACTTTTATTTATAGACATATACAGTGAAATTGTTCTGTACAAATTAGGATAAAGGAATTTAATATAAAATTGTTCGAAGAGGGAAGGGCTTGTCCTGAGGCGATGCGAACCCTCTTTCCTCAATTTGTTAGAACATTGCGCCGTTTGTTAATGTTTTCTATAAACTGACATCTAGGTACTTATTTATCTTAGAATATATTAATAATACAGTAATCTATATAATAAAAATCAATTGCTGTTCGTTAGTCTCGCTAAAACTCGAGAACGGCTGGACTGATTTAGCTAATTTTGGTTTTGAATTATTTGTGGAAGTCCAGGGAAGGTTTAAAAGGTGAGTAAATATGAAAAAATGCTTGGAATATAGTAAAAACAACAATTTCGCTTTCCCTTAGAAATTATTCCTTTGGTTTTGAATGTCAAACATTTGATGTTCGTCCTGTCGTTTAGAAATCAATTAAATTTAAAAGTCGTTCAGAAATCAAATTTAATTTAATTTTTTTTGGTTTGATTGCGAATTCTTTTTGTTTTGGTTAAGTTTTGACCACATTTTTTACTAAAGTTGAAACATTCTGCAATTATCATTCAGCTTTTTTATTTATTGATTCTGAGGCAGTACGAAGTTTGCCGGGTCAGCTAGTACGTATTAAATATCGTAATGTGTTCCACTATTCCTATTGACAGACGTGCACAAGAATATTAGTTGTTGTTTCACACGCCTTGCCGCAACACCAAGTTGAATTTATGAAATAAGTTATTATTATTATTCTTTTCATTTATGAAACCTATTCCTAGTCGGAAAAAAAGATATTTCGGTTTATATATTTACTTAAATAAATAAAATACATATTTACTAAAAAAAGTAAACTTAAAACAGATACTTTAAAATTAAAGATATACACGGTTATACTAACAACAAAACTAAAGTTAATAACAAATGAACGAATTCATAATTATGGCTAGATATTTTTTTAATCTTATTTTAGAAACATGTCTGTAGTCGTTATTTTTACACTGTCAAGTTTATTCTATCACATCGCAACACTTTTCCACTAAGCTTTATTCTAGGTATTGAACTAATTAAGTCTTTAACATTCGCGTTATATACGTTCGTTGTAGATCAATTTAGCAGAATAAAAATCTAAGAAAAAATCATAGTTTTTTTATGTAGCTCGACCTATGATAGCTCTCCGTCTGATATAAAGCTAGAATGCAGTCCAAGATGATGGTTTAAGACAAAAGTCGCATCCGCTATGCCGGTGAACTGCCACTTCAGACTGTGTTTTTAATAATAATACTTTTATTATTCACAAGTCCATTCAAAATGTAATATTGAGTGACATCGTCCAATGTTGGCCGGTCTAGACGCGCGTAAAAATGTGAACAAAGGAGGGCCTTAAACTTTTCTCCTAAAGCGCGGTCATTTTGAAGTAATTTCAATGTAAATTTTTTTGGGTTTCTTCATGTTTATTATACGGTTATGTAAATACGCCCGCAAGTTAAGTATCGGATAAAGACGTACTGTGAAGAAAGGATTTCATTATGCTAAAATAAAGTGCGTGGTTTAGACGTTGTATTCTTTGCAAAGTTCAGTTTGCGAATTAGTATTGGTGGTAGCATAGCAGATATAGCAAACACCATGATAAAATTTACATATTTGACTCGCGGCATCTACGCCTAAAGAAATGCATCGAAGACATCCTTCGCCACAACAACTACAGATTTACTTAAAATTACACATTAACACATTGATATAAGCATTTTATGACGACCCTCGTAGCCTGGGCATTCCGGGGTGGGGCGCGGCACCGTCCGTCCTCGTTTGTGGGACTAGACGTCTCAGGGCAAGGCGTTTTGACATGAGTAGTCGGGTCCCGCCAATTTGGTTACTTCGCGACGCGGTGCGCCACTCTGGAGTGGTGAGACTGCGGGGTGAAACTACTAACCACACTTGACTATTAAAATAATTAAAATAATTTATGTATTAATGTTGTGTTCACACTTTGAGTTGCAGCCCAGTTTTACTGATCAGATTTTAAAATATATGTATGTGACTTTTTTCGGCTGCAACTTGTAGTGAGCATCTAAATAAATAAATAAATAAGTATAGTGTAGGCGTACTTATCCTAAGCTAGTCCTTTGAATTTAATCTACACACACCACTTTCGAATGTAATACCAATTTGAAAGTAGCCAGGTATAGCGAGAGGAGTGTGCACTGTCAATAGATGGTACATGTAGTCTCCCCAAGCCGGCATAGTGGAGGCGACTGCTGCCCGCACAGGTTTCTCTGTAGTAGCAGTTGTTTCCATTCATGGACCGCACTCTAGCTTTACATCAGGCGGAGTGTTGTCAGATGCCGAGATACAATAAAAACAAAAAAAAAGGAGTATGGCCTCAGGCCGGCATAGCAGTCGTGCCCGTAGAGATTCCTCTGTAGTAGTAGTTGTTTCCGTTCATGGACCGCATTCTAGCTTTAGATCAGGCGGAGTCTTGCTATATGCCGAGCTACAATAAAAATATAAAACGTGGGTTCACAATCGTTGTCTGTTTTCAAATGTCCCAAAAATATCTGCACGTAAATAGACTACCATTTAAAAAAACTGGATCCACGTCTGACCTTTCGACTAGTACTTATATCTAAACGCCAAATATTTTTTTGGCGTATAACTATACTTCGCCTAATGTTAGGTAAGCTTGAGTGCGATCCATGAACGAAAACAACTGCTATTACAGAGAAATTTCTACTAGAAGCAATCGTCTCCGCTGTAAAGGAGACGAATGAGCACCATCAGGTTGACAGTGCACACGGTTACTTCACGGGTGTTACATTCGAATGTGGTGGTACTACCCCAGGACAGCAGACTGCCTACAACTCTTTAATTTTTATCTATATTATACCATAGATGCTGAGAGACCAAAGTACATTGGTACCGGTCAGAATTTAGCGAGGTTCGAACACGGGTCTCATAGATCTTGAGATCATGCATTCTACCGCTGAACTACGGCCGCTTCTAAAATTTAAATTATTTAAACTGTAGAGATTTTTAATCATCGATAGAATAAAGTGGAAAATGTAATCACTTTGTTCGCATTTGCGGTTTGTGACTCGCCAGGGAACAGTTAAATGAGAAGTTAATTCCTGGAGTCTGCAATAGTCTGGACCACTAAGCACTACTCCAGACCGCAGCCCAATTAGTCAGGAAACCTCAATTTTACAAAAGCACACTTGATTTCCAAACGTTTCTTTTTTACTACTTGAAAAATTGTCTGTAAAATGAAAACGGAGATTTTCATTATTTTGTATAAATACGTAAATAAAATTAGTATTTTACTTTAAAACGCCTTCTATAATTTTTATTAACTTTTCAAAAACTATTAATACTAACATGTCGCTCCCACTATGGCGGCACATTATTTTTAGACTTTTGAAAACTATTATTTATAAAATTCTTATAACATCAACTAATTATGGAAAGTGATGCACACAATAATTATTATACTTTGTTTTATTTCGCTGTTAAATTATTTAAAAAACCGTTATTATAAATAACAATGAAATCAAATACGACAATATTAAAAAACTCAAGACTCAATGCAATAAAAGAAGATGTCCTCGTAAATAAATCATGATTTTCATTTCTTCGTCATTATTGTTTCTCCACATCGAGATAAAATCGATACCAACTATCGTTTTGGGTTTA
Source organism: Tinea pellionella (assembly GCA_948150575.1). Classification (NCBI taxonomy): domain Eukaryota; kingdom Metazoa; phylum Arthropoda; class Insecta; order Lepidoptera; family Tineidae; genus Tinea; species Tinea pellionella. The sequence continues at coordinate 7,446,317 of OX411259.1, read as the reverse complement.
ATCCCATTTCGCCTTTAATTGTGTCCCATTTTTTATTATAATAACATATACATAATTCGTGTCTTGTCTCATCAACATAGCGGAGGCGACATTTAGGCTAAAAGCTATTTCTACGTGGTGGCAGAAATTTAACAGAAAACATTTCTCATGGATCAGGCAAATTACTATAACGAAGATTCGTATGTATGTTTGTTCCCCACGCTCATTGGCCAAACGCAATTGCGGGTTACGCCATCTACTATGTATGGCTTAATAGCGTTACAAATAGTTCATAAATAGAGGTCGTACCGACACAAAACTTTGTCTAATTCGAGTAGCATTTGCCCGGCTACCTAACGAGTACTCGGTGCTCTCGAACGGGGCGATTCTCTCGATACAATCTCGAAATCACGTTAATTGCTATTAGTGAAATGATACTTCATGGTGTGATTTTATCAGTAATACACATTCATATGTAAATATAGTAGCTCGGCATGTGGCCACACTCCGTCTGATGTCTACGCTACTTTGCAACTGCGATCACAGAGACAATGTCGTGTCTGCAAGCAAAAATTACCTCCACTATCCCGGCTTGAGGATATGAATGTTCACCATATACCCGGTTACTTTCAACCTAAACCCAAAACGCGACTAAGCCACTTCACAGGTGTTACCTTTGAAACCCGGACACGATAACTCCGGGCAACTTATTTATAATTTTTATAGTAATTTTTTAGCATAGTTAAATGCTGGGTTATTAAATAATTATAACTGGGAATAAAACATATTATTTAATTTAGAACTGTGTGTTTTGAAAAATTGCAATAAATAAATAAACATTGCATATTTAAAAAAAAAATGGGCATATTCGAATGTTTGATTAGTTCTTATTAAAGTATGATAAAAATAGAACCAGTAAAAAAACAAAGGACGTGAGTTCGAATTCTCACAGCTGTTGATTTTTTTCTATTCATCTTTCATCATAATTTAATAACAAACAATAACTAACTTTTAGGGTGTGTCAAAAAGCGATAAGGCTCTTCGAATGTTTGAAAGCTTATTGTTGTCAACTTTATACGTTTTAAAACTCGTCAAATATTAGAAAGAGACTTTATTAATGAAAAACTTTTGTTGACATTTTATCTTTTGAAAACAAACAAATATTATTAATCTCTTAAGGTGCGCTTACCCGGGCAACTTTTTGAACCGTAACAGACACTGTAGGTAGTGGAACAATTAATAGAGCTATCTGGATATTTATTACTAAAAATATACTTCAAATTGTTACATAAGAGTGGTAGACTGATAAGAAAGAAAGAAAGAAAACTTTATTCATCCCAGCACAACATTTATGAGACAATATAATAAGTGTGAACGTGATAATGGTTAGCCCAGTCTGTCGTCCAGGGATAGTACCACCACTTTCGAATGTAATACCCATGAATTGACCCTGCGCGTTTAGGGATCAGTTTGGATGTAGCCAAGTATAACAAGAGGAGTGTGCATTGTCAATCTGGATAGTGGATATTCGTTTCCTCAAGCCGGCATACTGCTAATACCTAGTTTAGTAACAAATGCTACAGTGCGCAGTAAATGGATTGATATGTCGTGATTTGTCGGAATTATAACCCAGAACTATGCAATTTAAGTTGCCCGTGTAAACGCACCTGGTAACGTACAACATGTGTTCACATTTATTTCTTTATTTTAAAAAGTTTATTAAACATTTTACAATTGGTATTTGACCTTTGGAGAATAAAGAAGTAGTATGAACTAAAAACTGAAAAAAAAAACAGTATAAAGTTAGAGAAATATTTAATAAAAAATTCTATTAAAAATTAATTATCAAAGTAAGAAATTGAGTTTCATATTTTCAGGCTTCCCACTGTTTTTCAACGACGCGTTAACCTTTCGTTAAAATATACATTTGTTATAGTGATGCGATTTAAACACAGTTTTGTGACTCGAGTAATGTTAATTATTACTACTATTTATTTATTAGTTAAATTATTATTATTAACTCAGAGCGCACTAAAATATATTTTACGCTTGTTGTACAAGCTACTTGCCTCCGTGGATGGCTGACCTTAATACATTTTGATGCGTATCGTAATAAACGCTTCTGATTGAGTGCGTATTTATTTTTTATTTAATCCTATTTACAAAATCAAAACGAATCCTCTGAAAAGGTTTCAGGAAAGGATGTGGAGTTCGGTGTTTTATGTATATTTAAATTGATATTTACGAGTACATATCTATTTTAAATACCTAATATTAATAACTAAATTAATGAAGTAACTTAAATTGATACGATTAATTATAATTCAGTAAATATGAAAAATTTAAAATGAATAGTTAAAGTTTATCGCGTTTACAAACTAAAATATGTAGTGGAAAACTATATTATATGTTTGTTTATATATTAATTTTGAAGTATTTATTTATATCACTTATACGCACTCAAGTCTGGCGTATATTCTCAAGTCACATCACTAATTTGAGATAAAGATTCAATTAAAAAAGATACAGCGCGGCCAGTCGCTACTCGTGCCAATTTCCTCACATCTGGCCTGTAATGAATTGCTAACTTAATAAAATCCAACTTATTTTCTTAAATCTTTATTCTTTCCTAAATCTTCTTTTGTAAATTAGACGAATATGGAAATGGTTTATTCTTTTTCATAATGTATTTTTGAATTGTAATTATCGTAAATGGTATTTGATAGACATGACTTGAAAACCACTATATAGATGAATACATGGGGAGTGTTTGGCGCGCTTTTGCCCGGGAAAGTTGAGGTGTTTTTTTTTTTATCCCTTGTATATATTATATAAAATAAACGTATGTAAATGTATTTGTATCGCCTGATCTATACTCGAAAAACAATCTTTATTGCAATGATAATAATTAAAATAACAAAATTAATACATTTCGTTGCATTTTAGTTGAACTGTTGAACTTTTCTGTCTTCCATTCAAAGTTTGTTTCCTTTTGTTAATATTCGAGAAGTTGATGTTGCTTATTTCTCTAAGGTAGCCTATTCTTGTATTAATTACGTTTTGATTTTAATCCGAATCAACTCTAGATTAGGAAATTGATATGAAACATGGGTTGGTTAAAATCTATATTATGTATTATATTTCCATATTTTCACGCATAGCGGAGGCGACTGTTGACCGCGAACATTTCTCTGTCGTTGTCGTTGTCTCCGTTCATGAATCGCATTTCAGCTCTTACATATTATTTTATTATTTATTTCTAGATTTCTCCATATCTTGATGATATTTTAATTTTAATGGGGGTTTTGGCGGCCATCTTGAGACTTCTGTCTTGAGTTAATTTCCTAAACTTTTGTTTCTTCGAGTGCTAATGTGTAATAATGGTGGATTATTAACCATTAAGTATTTCTAGACGTGCGTGAGTGTGAGCAAACAATTCAAAAAAAGAGAACCTGTGTTTCCATTTTCCCTCCAAAACTCCGTAGGAAGTTTCAGTAAAGATTCTACCACTTTATTGAAGCAATTTTTGACTTGACTGAGACTTGACCTGACTGTTTAGCATGATTAATGAATGACTTGTTATAATGCCATATAAAACTTTTAAAAAAGTCGTTTAAACAGCTGTAACATCCGTTTTATTTAATAACGTTATTCATTTAACTTGTACTAATCTAGAATAACCTACTCATTCTTGTGGAGACACATTAAACAAGCGGGGAAACAGTTAACGAATCTCTGCGGGTTCTGACGAAGTGTACAATAGACCTAATGAGACTGTTTGTTGCATATACGCCCTTACAATGAAAATACTCTTAAAGTTTTAATACATATGGTCTAACAAGAAGTCGAAAAAGCATTTTGAAAACATTTTTTTTATTGTAGCTCGGCATGTGACAACACTCCGCCTGATGTAAAGCTAGAGTGCGGTCCATGAAAGGAAACAACTGCTACCACAGAGAAATCTCTACGGGCAGCAGTCGCCTCCACTATGCCGGCTTGAGGAGACGAGCATGTACCATCTAGATTGACAGTGCACACTCCTCTCGTTATATCTGGCTACTTTCAAACTATTCCCGAAAGACGACAAGGTCACTTCACGGGTATTACATTCGAAAGTGGTGGTACTGCCTTAAGACAACAGACTGGACAAATAACCATCATCAGTTTGCCTACCACTCTTTAACATCTTGGCGTTTTTTTTTTTATTTATAAAACAATCCTTTGTCATGAAATATTTTAAATCTAAGTATCTCCTAGCTTTTTCCCGTCAATTTATTTTATATGTTTAATAGTATCAGGCGTTACTTTGCGGAAATCCATAACCAAAATTATAGTTTAAACACTAATTTGCAACTAATTTCCGGTAATCAATGTTAGTGAGGGTAGGTACACAGTCACATCAGCTGTCACCAGATACACCTCCCCAATTGTCCGTCATCTTAGACGGTTGGAATGTAACCTTTCCGTTTGACAGTGCACAATACTCTAGTTACACATGGCTATAAAAATGGTCTACCGGTAAAAGTACTCACGAATGATGAGACACGTGTTCAAATCTAGCTGACTAGTGCAACTATATTATATGTACTATGCGAAAAAGGATGGCAGTGTCGGAAGGGGGCTCCCTAGGAAGACCTTTCTCAGTCTAATTGATCAACTGCTTAGAAATGATCAGATGAGGAGCACCCTCAACCGACGTGCATGCATTTGAGAGAAGAAGCTTATGGTCGAAGCGAAAGTGGTACGCTGAGAGAGGAGTCGTTGGCGCTCCATGATTTCTGCCTACCCCAGTGGGAACAAGGCGTAAGCTAAGTAGTAATATATGTACCTTGGTCGTAAACTCTAGTTTAATATAAGCATTTAAAACTATACAGGATGTTACAAGACAGCGAGCAATCCCGCAAACCAGAATTTGTATACAATATACATCATTCTGATGCGGTATAAGTGTTACATTATTTTTTTATTTGTGAAAATATAATTTTTACTTATTTTTTGAATTTTTTTTTACATATTACACTTAGACGACTGTTTACATTTATGTATACTTAGACTGTATATTTAGGCGTTAAAATGTACTTAAAACATCGTGCAAATATTGTTTATCGGGAAACAGTATATAAAATGTTGTGATAACATCGTTTATGGTGGGGCAAAACTATCGGGAGGTCATAACCGAGTGCTAATTTATAACATAAACGAACTAATATTTTAGTTTTAGTACGTTATTATGTTGTTAAAATAACTATTAAAATTATGTAATAGTAGATTAATGTTTTGGAGCAACCGTGATCTAGCGGTTGAACGCGGGAACTCACGATCGATGAGACCCGTGTTCAAATCTCGCTAAATTATAACCGGTACCAATGTAACTATGATATATGTACTTTGGTCGCTCAGTGCCTATAGACACTATTCGAGAGCAGACTCATGATGGTTATTAGCTCAGTTTGCCATCTTGGTCCACCACTTTCGAATGTGAACACCCGTGAAGTGATCTTGTCGCATTTCGGAATCAGTTTGGGAGTAGCCAGGTATATCGAGAGGAGTGTGCACTTTCAATCTGGATGGTGCACTTCTTTTGAGGTCGGCATAGCGGAAGCGACTGCTGCCTGTAGAAATTTATCTGTAGTACCAGTTGTTTCCATTCATTGACCGCACTCCAGCTCTAGGTACATCAGGCGGAGTGTTGTCATATGCCGAGCTATAATAAAAAAATAACGTTTAATATGTTTTTTTATATGGCGTATAACAATTTGCCAGTGTCAAAGTATATATATATTTGCATCAAGTTAATAATACAGTAATAAAACAGTCGGGTCAAGTCTCAGTCAAGTCAAAAATTGCTCCAGTAAAATGGTAGAATCTTTACTGAAACTTCCTACGGAGTTTTGGAAGGAAGATGGAAACACAGGTTCCCTTATTTTGAATTGTTTACCCACACTCACGCACGTTAACAAACACTTAATGGTTAATAATTATCTACCATTATTACACATTAACACTCGAAGAAACACAAGTTTAGGAAAATAATTCAAGACAGATAACCTGACGTCTCAAGATGGCCGCCAAAACTCCGTTTAATATGTTGATAACATGAAACAAAAATGTAACGCCTTTACACCTATAAAAACAACTTCAATAAAGGAATGACACTGCAAATAAAGACAATCCCCCAAACAGAGGAATTACGCGTTGGCAATAGATTAGGCGTGACTGTAAGAAAAAATCCTAGTGTCCAGAAAAATCACCATTACAATAAGTTGACATGAAGAAGGTGTTTTATCGCATGTGACTCCGAATCATCCATCACTTTAAGCCTTGCTTACGACGCTACGTCGACCGAAGCTTCGGTTTTTTCTCTCTTCGCTCCCTTTTTTTGCTTATAACCGTCTGCAGTTTGTGTCATTGATCAATTTAGGTTGTAGGTTAAACGAAGATTATTTATTTATTGACGGATTCTATGGCGTAGGGCTTGTACTTACATTCAGCTTCGATTCTCGCTCTATATTAATATGATTTAATGACAAGAGTGGTAGCCAGACAGATGGTGGGTTGTTTTAGCCCAGTCTGCCGTCCTGAGGTTGTTTCACCACTTTACCTGAGCGGCCATGGTCTAGCGGTAAGACGCGTGAACTCACGATCGATGCGCCCGTGTTCTAACCTCGCTAAATTCTGACCGGTACCAATGTAACTATGTTATATGTACTTTGGTTGCTCAATGTGATACAAGCACTAGTTTAATTTAACTTAATTTAATTTCAAACAATTTTAATAATTCTCTTAACAGCTGAAAAATTATTCAAAGTATGAATAAGAGCTTTAATCTTATTAGGAATCGATAAAAATGCAAATCATCTCTAGAGATTTCCTTTAAACTATCGGCGGAAATGCGAGAATTAAATCGAAAATGAATACGTAGTGAGGGGAGGATGATATATCGATAACTGACATGAATAACATTGTAACTAACATACAATCTATAGCTTTTTACGTAGAAAAGTAAAACTTTTATGTGCAATAAAAGACTATTTATTTATATAGCATTTTTATGTACTTTGAACTACAATGCCTTTGATACTATTATCAGTTTAGTACTAGTATAATCAATTAAAATATTCTAAATAATCGAATGAATGATTCGATTCGATTGTTCATTCGATTTATTCATCTTAACAAAATAAGCAGCTGCAGCGATTATAAAGAAGATTTATTGAAACATCTATGATTCGATATACGTAGAAATATTCGCCCAACTAGTTATTTAAATAAATAAATAAAAAATAAAATAATAAACACTTTTTTGCACAATTGTACATAGGCGAGCTTAATTCCTTTGGCATTGTCTACCAGCTAACTTTTGTTGGCGGAGATATCTACAGTGCTTCTATGGTATTCGATTGCAATTTATTCAATTTATTTTTCAAATATCATTCATGCATGAAGCACATATTTTGACGGATCGCTTATTTTTTTTTTTTTTGTTACGACATGTGACCTCGACTGGTCTGATGGTAAACGCAGTGGAGGTCCGTGAGCATTGACGACTAGAGAACCGCTCCCACGGTTGCTCCAGTCGCCACCACTATGCCGGCCTAAGAAGGTGCTTTTTCACGCTCCGCTTGAAGGATCCAAGGTGAAAGGATTGTATATAATGGAAAATAAAAATTAATGAAAAAGTTTATTGCCTTTACAAACAGCAATATGTAGTCATCCAATAAGAAGCCTGAGCTAAGGTGGCAGTCCTCAGCTCCTTTATAAATACAATATTTATTTAATAATAGGTATATACAATAGGTAACAATCATAATAATAGAATAATAGTTGAAACCACAGTTTAGAACTAGATTATTACCCTACACGTATGTACACATCATGATTCATGCAATATTACAAATTATAATATAGTAAGTTATATTGTCTATGAATTACAAATGTCAAAGGTTAACTTATATTTATACAAGATCACAGTGAATAGCTATGATGCATGGTGGAGGAGAAATTGAATATGCCTCTTATATTAACTATTTATTGATTTACTGTTTCTTTAGAAAATAAGAACACGTACTTACTTTATTTATTTTTATTTATAAATAATAATTGACTTGTGATGCTGTTCATTGCAGTTATCGATATATCGATTATGGTTTAAGAGTTTTTCATAAAGATCCGTCTTTATTACGTCACGAATTCCGTTTTTTGTACTCCTAATGTGTTTATGTGACCAAAACGATGGTAGAGGGCAAAATAGGGGAAAAAGGGTGTTATTAAGGGAACGAGACCTATTGATGTCTATGCTGGTTTCCCCTCTTTTGAGGTATATTAAGAAGTTTTATTAAAATGAGTTTATTGCGGGCAATTTTAGAAAATATAGTATACTGTGTATCCGAATTGCCTTTAGCCTTGTGTGGATCTTTGATTATGTAAATATATTTCTTATATTATCCTGTATTTTAAAGGGTCGTTCTTTTTATACTTTGTAAAGCGTAAGTTCTCTTGCAAGATAAGAAAGAGGATTTTCTCCGCAACATTCTTAAAATCGATTCAGTTGTTTTACTAGATCTAAACAAAAGTATCAGACTTAGTTTTGTAATTACTTTTTATCTTAATTTTTCCTATACTAAAAGTTAAAATACTTCGTGAAAATATTTGAAACTTCTACCTACCCATTGCCAAATCGCTTACGGAAATCAAACGTAACATAGTCTTTAGCAATTAAAGTACATGACACGGCGTTTTTGCGAGTAAAGCGATCTGATAACGCGCTCGTAATGAGAACCAAAAAGTTTCAGCAATTAGTGCTAACGTCAAACCTTACTGGGCAAGATTTTTGACAAGATATTTAACGTATTTTATAGGGACATTAAAAATATAGAATCGTCATTATTTTTATACTTGATTCCTGAAATAATGAAATAATATTCCGCAGAAGGTCCTGATCGCGATCACGTGTATGTTGTCTCACCAAACCTGTTTTTTTTTTTTGTTATTGTAGCTCGGCATGTGACAACACTCCGCCTGATGTAAAGCTAGAGTGCGGTCCATGAATGGAAACAACTGCTACTACAGAGAAACCTAGCTACACCTCCACTATGCCGGCTTGATGAGACGAGCATGTACCATCTTAGATTGACAGTGCACACTCCTCTCGTTATACCTGGTTTCTCTCAAACTGTTCCCAAAACGCGACAAAGTCACTTCACGGGTGTTACATTCGAAAGTGGTGGTACTACCCCAGGACGGCAGACTGGACAAATAACCATCATCAGTCTACCTACCACTCTTTAAAAAAATCAAATATATATTATGTTACGGGGAGTTTTGGCGGTCATCTGGAGACATTAGGTTAATTGTCTTGATTTATTTTCCTAAACTTATGTTTCTTCGTAGAAGATTCTCCAAGACTCCATAGAAAGTTTCAGTAAAGATTCTACTACTTTACTAAAGCTATTTTTGACTTGACTGGGACTCGACATGACTTTGTAGCGTTGATGCAAATATTTACTTTAACACTGGCAAATTGTTATAACGCCATATAAAACTAACATAAAAATTATGTCACGAATAATGTAAGTAAACCTAGATGTACTCGGGTAAACTTAGGACCAATGTTTTTGAGAAAAGTCCGCAAAATAACTAAAATTCTGGGGTAGTACCACCACTTACGAATGTAACACCCGTGAAGTGACCTTGTCGCGTTTCGGGAATAGTTTGAAAGTAGCCAGGTATAACGAGAGGAGTGTGCGCTGTCAATCTAAGATGGTACATGCTCGTCTCCTCAAGCCGGCATAGTGGAGGCGACTGCTACCCGCACAGGTTTCTCTGTAGTAGCAGTTGTTTCCATTCATGGACCGCATTCTAGCTTTACATCAGGCGGAGTGTTGTCACATGCCGAGCTACAATAAAAATAAAAAAAAATTCGGAGTGAAAATCGTTTCATTAATTTGTTCAAAATTAACGCGTTATCATGTTTATTTTTAACAGTATTGTCAATTTGTTTTACCTTTAAAATTCCGGTGCTATTGTTCCAAAATGTCGCTCGTGTCAAAATTTCTGATACAGTAAAGTGTGCTACGTGTAATGACGCAGATGGTTCCGCAACATGCAATTTTTCAACGTTCATTTTGACATTTAATTTTGTGACATATTTTGAACGTAGCAGACGAAACACTATTTATATAAAATTTTATTTAATATGAAAAATAATACAAAGGTTTAACAAAACAGATTTTTAAAAAGCTCTTAACATTGTAATAAAATATCTAAATTATTACTACAATTATTTATAGTTAATCAATATTAGATCGTCTACCTCTCTCTCCCGGCATGTATGTGTGTGTGTGTGTAAGAGAGAGAGAAAGAGTATTAAAGATGATCTGAAATGTTTCCACTTGTGGAAACATAAAGAGACATGTAAATAAACAAAATAAATAATTAACAATTAAGGATATTACGGTCGTGGTCTGGCGGTAGAGGACAATCGACGAGACCCGTGTTCAAACCTCACTAAATTGTGACCGGTACCAATGTAATGTTATATCGTTAGGATTAAATATATCTAAATGCTATGGTGATTTACGTTTATCCATAGCTACATAACAGAAGTATTTATTATTTTATTTATTAAATAGAAAAACAGAACCTTAAAATCAAACATTCGTTTACCAAAAACTAGCAATCTGAAATTTAAAAAAGTATTTGTTATCTGTACACGCCCGCCACAGCGAAATGCAGCAGAATTCAGAGGCGCACGGCAAAACGGTTTACAAGAGAAATGCAGTTCACGCGCTCAGCCCGTTAAGCAAAATAAAATGTACGAGGCGAAACCACTATACACTGTCTACTTTATTTTATCCTACAAAAAATACTTCTATATAAAACACGCATTTTATTAAAGTGGACTACTATTACATAATAAATAGAGTGTCACTGTCATCAATGATTAACATTAACAAAGGATAAATTATTATAAACGATAAATTATTATTATTTCGAATGCAACACTCGTGAAATGACCTTGTCGCGTTTCGGGAATAGTTTGGAAGCAGCCAGGTATAGCGAGAGGAGTGTGCACTGTCAATCTAGATGGTACATGCTCGTCTCCTCAAGCCGGCATAGTGGAGGCGACTGCTAACTGCACATGTTTCTCTATAGTAGCAGTTGTTTCCATTCATGGACCGCACTCTAGCTTTACATCAGGCAGTGTGACACATGCCGAGCTAAATTAAAAAAAGTTACAAATTCTGAACTAAAAAGCATTCCCGATCTAGGGCAACTATATCGCATCCACGCGCCCCGGCCGAGTCTTCTTAGTTCGGGCACCCGCCAAGCCAAGCAAACCAAAACCGTCGTTGGCGTTGGTCATGGCTGGCCAAGGTTGGCGTAGCGTATGGCGCCGAGCAATAGAACTTCAACAAACACTAGCACGCCACCATCGCCACCGACGAAGAGAATCTTCGAAGTCTTCAGGGCGTCGAAGACGTCAGCACTGCTGCAGTTTATAAACAAATTAATATCATTATAATTGTATGGTACATTTTAAAATAGACAATCTAAGATTATATGAATAGTTTTGTACGTACGGGCTGTGGTAAAAATACTATTACCATTTTTAGACACAATTTTAGTACGATGTAAAAATATATTTAGCTTATGTTTTTGTTAATATTTAATAAACTTTTTCACTTAAATGGTGTTTCTTTAGTATTCCTTACCTTAACAGGGTGTGTGGAAAAGAGATACCAAGCTCCAAATCTGGGAGGTAAACCAGACTGAGCTCTATGCGTTCGAAAGCCTCCGTGCGCCAATCTGTTGTGCGAAGACTCCGAGTTCGATTCCCGGCGGCTGAAACAAATTACAGTAGGAGCAGCCGATTATAATGGGAGATATGGAGTGGGGTTCCACCTCGTCAAAAAATATATGAAACGATTGTTATTGAGACTTTTGATCTTAAATTAACTGTTTTTTTTAACTTTATCCATTGTTCCTTTAAAAATATATATTTTAATTTTTTTCCTTAAATAAATTTTCTTTAACGCGTTCTTACAGTGTAAAAGTTTTTTAATATAAAAAAAACTGAAATTCAGTTATTTTTTTATTTCCACTGCTCAACGACGAAATCGCTTATTAACTTTGAAGCGTTTTTATTGGTGAACGGAAAGTTTATTATAAAAATCGACTCGGAATTTTTGCAAAGATAATTTTTTTTTATTTTATTGTAGCTCGGCATGTGACAACAAGCTAGAGTACGGTCCATGAATGGAAACAACTGCTACTACAGAGAAACCTGTACAGTCGCCTCCACTATGCCGGCTTGAGGAGACGAGCTTGTACCATCTACACTACCACGTACACTGTCAGTACCACTCTTCTCGTTATACCTGGCTACTTTCAAACTATTCCCGAAACGCGACAACGTCACTTCACGGGTGTTACATTGGAAGGTGGTGGTACTACCCCAGGACAGCAGAATGGATAAATAACCATCATCAGTCTGCCTACCACTCTTTAATAGTGCATATAGGCACGGAGCGACCAAAGTACATATAACAAAGTTACATTGGTACCGGTCATAATTAGCGAGGTTCGAACACGGGCCTCGTCGATCGTGAGTTCACGCGTCTTTCCGCTAGACCACGGTGTTGTCATACGAGTATGCTACAATTTAAAAAAAATCCAATGTCACAAGTTTTAATAAAAAAAACTGGTTAATGTTTTATGTTTGCATACCTTCCATGCTAAACATTATTCTGAAATCGCAGGGTTTTAATTCATTTTAATATACAAGAAAAAAATCTACAAACAGAACAGTAATTCTCTTGAGACACCTCTTATGTCAACCCGAGCACGGAAGATAAAGTAGTAAAATCCATCATAACTTAAAATAAATAAAAAATGTCCCTGTTTAACGTATTTGTATTGAAACAGAGTTTTCATGCTGAAAATTATACAAAAAAACGAGGAAGAGTGGAGTAAATATTATGATGATCGGTTGTAGAGCGACAATCATTTATTGTGGTAGGCAGACTGATGATGGTTATTAGCCCAGTCTGCCGTCTTAGGGCAGTACCACTACTTTCGAATGTAACACCCGTGAAGTGACCTTGTCGCGTTTCCGGAATAGTTTGAAAGTAGACAGGTATAACAAGAAGAGTGGTACTGACAGTGTACGTGGTAGTGTAGATGGTACAAGCTCGTCAAGCTCCACATGCGGAGTCACGATAGCGGATAGAATGAGGAATAGTATTGTGCGCGATAGATGTGCTTTGAAAGATGATGTAGTGACATGCATCGATGGTTTGGGCACATGGAAGGGACGAATGAAAGGAGATTGACGAAAGGAATATGTAAATCTAATGTGAATGGATGCGTTAAACAAGACAGGCCCAGAAGGGTGTTTTCCGATCAAATCGAAGGCATCCTCATGAAAGCTGGGCTGCCTAGCGCCCATAACCGTCGGGCGTGCATGAAGAGAATCGTGGATGTAAAGGAAGCGATGGTGTTGTGTCAGGATTGTGGTAAGTGGTATTCCGCTGTGGGAAAAAGGCGTGACAATTGTATTGTATTTGTAATGCAAAAGGAACAAAATAAACTCATGGTCACATTACTCGGGATTGAAGCGCGGGAGGGGTGTATAAATCAACATTAATGTCACCCCTCGCCCCGTCGAGAGTTGCTCGTACTGTTTACATGGACACACAGAATGTACCTCACAATATACTCAACAAAAGAAAAACACTAAAACATATTAATTTAATAAACTTTCTTCTTTTAGTTTTAATTTTGTTTTTCCAGGAATTATTACAAATAAATTACAAGATCACATTACTTTCTTGTAGTAGCTCCACCTGATGTAAAGAAACAACTGCTACCACAGGGAAATTTCTACAAACAGCAGTCGCCTCCGCTATGCCGGCCAGGCTTGAGGAGACGAATATGCGCCATCCACTTTGACAGTGCACACTCCTCTTGCCACTTCCAGACTGAATAATTTGAATAAACTTAAAATAATTTTTTTAAAAATTTAATTTCATTATTATTATTATTTATTGATTATTTTAGCATATTTCAATGTTAGGATATTTGTTAAATTATTCTATTATTTATTTTTTATTTGAGATTTATGTGCTAATGATATACCTACTGAATTTAAGTAAATATATTAAATATGTTTAAAATATGCCTTCACATAGTTTTCGTAGAATTTCATAGACAATATAAAATTGAAAATGTGTATACTGTCTGTTCAATATGACATATTTGAGTACATGTATAAAAAAAGGTATGAAATTTCATCGTGAAATAAAGATAAAATTTTTAATATACAACGGAATGGCGGAATAAAAGTATTTGTAGATTAAACGTAGCGACATGAAACACCATTTTACGAGACATCGACAGCACAACACATCCCATAGATAGACATTGTTGTTTTACTGCATTCATTTTACTTTTTACTACTCTAAAGTTCAAATAAAAAAGGCAACAATATCCCTAAAAACCTAGTAACAGTTGACACTGTCTACGTACATGAAGGCCTTATGCTTGTCGTAAACGAACACGGTTTTGTTTCGGAGTTTTTTAGGATACTCGTACACTCTAATGATACGTAGTGTGACGGCCGTTAGCATGGCCGTGATCTAGCGGTAGAGGATGTGTAACTACTTAGGTAACGTACCCATAGTATGTGACCTATTTTTAAAGATTTTTTGACCCCTCCCACCCTCGGTGACCACTCGTAGTATATGCTAAGACACCATCCCTTGCCCTTGCCCTTGCCCCTAAAGTTTTTACGTAGTATTGACAATTGATTTTTAATCACTTCGCATGCAGAAATTGTAACAAATGAAAATAATGTATATAAGACTCATATTTGTTTTTATATATTTTTAAGAGTTTTTATTAGGAAGCACTAAACACTGCGCGCCATATTCGAATATAGGTCAGAAAAGCGCGAAAATTCTCTCAGCGAAATCGACTACGTAAGAAAAATCTATGCCCAAACCCCGCTCCTGTGACTGAACGTAGTACGAGTATTTTGAAGACCTCCCTCCCCCCCTAAACCTGTCACGTAGTATGCGTACGTTCCCTTACTTTGATCGGTCAGTGCCTGTGATACAAACACTAATTTAGTACAGTCATTTATGAAAAATAAATAAATAAAATAAGTATTATAAAATTACTCCTATGATCTCTGTGAATACAGAAGACAATATCCCTGTGTTTAATATTTTCCATTCTTAAAAAATTTAAATTATTAACATACGTACTTCCGATCTCAGGTAACGAGATGTATATGCGATGTCAACCTAGATGGGCGGCACAAATTTCTCGCTTAAAGCTGACATAACGAAGGCCTGCAGATATTTCTTTGTGACTTAATTGTTGTGACGAGTTTCTTCTGACAGTGACGATGAGCAAGTGTATATTTTCATTTCATTTCAAGTCAGACTAATACAGAAAAAAAACAATTTCAATTCAATCCAATTTCGATTTAAAGAATAACCCTGTAAATAAATGAAAGAGATGGCAAGACAATAAAGTGACAGCCGTTTATTAGTTGTTGGTGCATCATGCAGCGGTCGCTTTCAGTTTTCAGTACCCGTATATGGTTCGTTTGGTTAGTAAACAATGTTGCTATTGTTTGTGGAGAATTTACTATGGTAATAGTAACTATAGGCATCGAGGAATACAACTTTTATACCCTAGGCCTAAATCAAACTTGATTCGATATTAAAAAATTAGCTCCGAGAAAGGACTAGCCATCTTAGCTATCAGCTATATGTTAAAATTTCTTCTCATTATCGTATCGTATCGTAAAAATAAAGTTTACATTTTTTAAATGTTAAAATTATGGTCAAAATAGAAAAGCAGAAAAAAAGAATAGATAATTAATGGAAATACAACTGCTACCACGAAAAACGTCCTCAGGCAGCAGTCAGTTTGGAAGTAGCCAGGTACAGCGAGAGAAGTGTGCACTGTCAACCTGGTTGGTGATTATTCGTCTTCTCAAGCTGAGTTCGATTCCTCCTCATTAAGCTGAGTACGCAACACTTAATATCTCAGCATTTAGATATGTCAAAATAAAACTTATTTTCACTCATTAATTTCAAAAATATATATTATCATTTAACTTCACGTAAAATTATTTTAGTTAAGCATTAGTATTTGAAAGCGTTCTGTAATTAACAGGGTTGCAAAATAGCAATTAAGGGCGCAAACACGAATGGAATAATAATTACAGTAATTATAGTTGTTTGTCGAAGTTCAGCAGGTGATAATTGCTTTTGAATATTTAATACTTTTCTTTTAAATATATCTCTTATATTTACTTTTAGTAATCTCGGCTAATGCATACAGATACAGAGATCTAGATACAGCTGGTGCTGCTTGGACTCTAGCAAGAGATTTTACAATAATAAACTTACACGTGAGAAATGTAGGAAAGCAGAGTGTACAATTTTCTTGGACTGTGTGGCAAAATTTTTCTTTTTATTTTACGGCCAAGTCCATCAATTTATCTATCCATATTTAGATAGTGTAATAACTTGCGGGACGAGCTACTACAAAAAAAAAAGTAAAATGTAACATCTGTGAATTGACTATATCTGTCGCGTTTCGGGATCATTCTGAAAGTAGCTAGACAGTACAACGAAAGGAACTTGCGCTGATAATCTGGATGGTGTACATTGGTCTCCTCAAGCCGATATAACAGAGGCGAAATATGCCAGCTTGATAACACAGACAGCGTGCATCATCCAGATGCTCTTGCACTTGCAGGTCACTTCTCAGCTGTTACATTCGAGAGTGGTGGTACTAGTCCAGGACGACAGACCGAGCTAATAACCATCATCAGACTGCCTACCACTCTTTTACTAGCAAAATATCCCAAAAATAATGTTAGGTTATTATAGACGTAGGCAGTTATTAAGGTAATCCTTGTCTCGTATTCTGAACCTGTCACCGACCTTAATAGACTCCCACAGCTAGACATGAATATTAATTTTTGCTTTTACTCTATGTCAACATATTATAATGTTTTAATTATTTCATTTATATGTAGAGTATTATGTATATAATATGCTGTGTTGACGATCGCGACAGTCCGTGTGATAATTTGAAGAGATCTCTGGCTACACACATAACTGCAAACTTGCCAAGCATGCACATTTTCTAGAATTTTGCAGATTCATTTAATATATTTTTTCGCATCATTATATTTGTAAAATCGTGATCTTAGATTCTAGAGCTTAGTTAAATTCTGTTTATTTTTTATTTAATTTTTTTTAAGTGGACTTGCATGGCCAAGTTTAGTAAGTTGATAGACAAACAAAATGCAAAAATAGTGATTACAGAAAATTGGTCAGATTAAAATTGCACGAGCCAGTTATTTCAATACAAATTGTTATTGGTTTGTGGGACAAAAACATGTATATACATCTACTATTCCTATTTTACCCCCATAAGTTGTCCCATTTCGGTCTAGCGGTAAGACGCGTGAACTCACGATCGATAAGACCCGTGTTCGAATCTCGCTAATTTTGACCGGTGCCAACTTTGTTATATGTTTTTTGGTCAGTGCCTATAGGCACTATTATAGAGTGGTAGGCATTCTGATGAATGGTTATTAGCCCAGTCTGCCGTCCTGGGGTAGTACCACCACTTTCGTGAAGAAACTTTGTCGCGTTTCGGGAATAGTTTGAAAGTAGCCAGGTATAGCGAGAGGAGTGTGCACTGTCAATCTAGATGGTGCATACTCACATCTCCTCTGACCGGCATAGCGAATACGACTGCTGCCCCTAGAGATTTCTTCGTAGTAGCAGTTGTTTCTGTTCATGGACCGCACTCTAGCTTTAGGCACTCAGGCGGAGTGTTGTCATATCAGCCAATCGAAAAATTATGAAAGATCATTAATTGTAAAGAAAATTGGACCCCGTTCTAGTAAACTGTTTTTAGGCGGTCCATAATGTTTGTTTACAAATAAAAGCTGAGTTTTGAAGTGTGCGAGTGAGACAACAAAAGTTTAATTGACTAGAACTAATTAAAAGGACCTCGCAAAGCTGAGATCGCCGACGTACGAATTTGACCTCGCGCCTGAGGGGGCCTCGCAAAACTGGTACCTAGACAATAGATGGAACTAATAACCATCATCAGTCTTCCGACTTTTCAGTCCCATATGGACCAAATAATAGAGTTAAACGAGGAAAGTTCCAGATCTGACCATCAATAGTAACGAGCGAAAAAACCAATCTCATGTTAGATTAAAATTTATTAGGTACGTCATCCACTACATCGTACTATAGTTATTTATATAGATGCGAATATTCATTTTTTTAATTATTAAAACTGTACTTTTAATCCTTTTGTATACATACAAGTGCTACTGAGGCTAGCTTAGCTCAGACTAAACTTTCAAAGAGTAGTAGGCAGACTGATGATGGCCATTTTCAAGCGTATCACCCGCGAAGTGACCTAGTCACGTTTCGGGATCAGTTTGAAACCAGAAGAATATGCGCAGTCAACCTGGATGGTGCAACATTCGTCTTCTCAAGCCGACATAGCGGAGGCGACTGGTGCCTGCAAAGATTTCTCTGTGATAACAGTAATTTCTGTTCAAAGACCGCACTCTTGCCCAAAATCAGGCAAAGTCTTGTTTTATGCCGAGCTACAATATTAAAAAACCTATGATCTTCTAGCTCATTATAATCTATCCCCAAACTGAGCCGTTTGAGCATGTTTTATTTTTACTAAGCTACATTGGTACTGGTCAATATGTAACGAGATTTAAACACGGGTCTTTCACCGCTAGACCACAGCCGCTCTTGTATGTATAACAGTTTTTTTTTTTTCAAAAGTCAATAAGTTGTTTGTCAAATAATTAAATGATTATGAATATTCAAATTGTATAAATAAGAAGGGACAATAAATAACGAAAATTTAATTAATTCAATTAAGTCTAATATTGTTTTGTTGGTAATGAATTTTGTTGTTTATCCGTGGATTCCTTCGTTGCATTTATTATGCTAATGTACGTGGTTCCAGAATTATTTATACAAATAATTACAAAGATAAAATGAACTCTATTATAACTCTATAAAGTTGATAATTAATGTTACTGATTTTGGACGGTATAAACTTGGAAAGTGTGGGTTTTGTTATTATGAACCTTCTCATTTAGGCGGCAAAAGACTGTTCGTTAGGCGACATCAAATTATTATATAAATAGAGAACGTAATATTTTGACACTTGTATAATGAATAATGATTTATAAGGGTAGGTAGAGAAAACAAACATTAAAGCCGGCAATGGTGTAGTGGATCTTGGATTTAGCAAGCCAAATACCTATACTGAATTATCCTGGTTTCTGGAAGAAGGGGGGGTAATGCGCTGTTTATTTATTTATTTAAGAGGTATACCAACAGAGCACAAGTTATTTAATACATAAATACATTGCTTAAAACAAAAGAATAGTTTGAACTTGCACTCCAATTATAGCTATACACAACAAATTTAAAAATGTTTAATCAAAACAAATTATACTTTTACAGTTTTACATAAGTTATAGTTACAGAACACAAAAAAAGTAAAATAATAACAATAGAAATACAATGCAATACAATAGAAATACAATACAATCCAACATAATATTATAAGGGAGAAAATAACAATAACAAATCAATATAACTATTTCAACAGTAATTTTTTAATAGCAGATCGACTCTGTGTAAATATATCACAGTCCTCAGAAATATCATTATAAGACGAGCACATACGGCGTAAAGGATTGTTGCTTGAAACATTATTGGATGCGAAAGGTATATAGAATAATCGATTCTGAGATAAACGATGTTGCTGGAGCTGTTGTAATGCAAATAGCACGTATGTGATAATGTAAGAGCTTCATAGGGTTTCATACATTAGGTACAATGCGCACACATACGGGCGCTATCACTTTTTAATATACTACTCCATGCATGAGAGTAAAATGGTATGTAGAAAGAAGGAGATCCGCCGGCGCTTCATAGCTTCTCTCCATTTAAAGAAGAAGAAAAAAGAGACAAGAAAAATCAAAAAGAATTGACTTAATGTAAATATAATGAAAAATTTAACAGAAACAATAATTGTTTACGCATTGATTTTTTTTTTATGACAAAAATTGATATAAAAAAATAACCGAAGCTTGAACTAATGTAATTTATCAATTTAGCAACGTTTTGAAACTTTGTAAAAGCTTCTGAAGGGCAGATCTTGAAAGTTACTTTCGATAACTTTAACTTGAACTGGAATTTATTGCACTTTGAATGTCAAATCAGTTCATTATTTAGTTCTCAAGTATCATTCAATTATTTAACTATCCGTGAGTTATCAGTCACTTTGAAGTTTAAATTTCAATAAAATTAACCTTGAACTTCCATCTTCTTATCGTCAATTTATTAATTCTCGTCTGCGTAGTTTTTCATTTTCAATTTTTTTTCTATTAAACGTATGTGTGTTGGTATCTTTGTGGTTGAAACAAATTCAAATTGTAAATTCAAATTGTAAAACACCATTACAATTTGATGCAAAGACATCAAGAATTTACTACTCGACATTAGCAGAATTGTCATTATTATGACATATGAGGGCATTTAACAAAAGAAGAAGAAGAAGAAGTATGAAGTTTGCACCTCTAGTATACATATATCTCTATGTGCCTTCCTAAGAAAAATCCCTAGCTAAGCCCATAAATAAACACAATTATTATCCTTTGTTTGTAATAAACAACAATTAAAATAATCCAATAACCAAAATATATAATAATATGTGTAAAAACAAATGTTCTTCAATCCTATAATAATATAAATTATTCTTGATACTTAAACAATATTGGATGCCTATAAATAATAGCAATTTCACAATAAAATGTTTGCTAGAGCACAAAATACACTCATATTATTGCTAAAATGCCAATAAAAGGACATTTTTATTGTTCCAATATTATCGTTTGGTTTTATTTTATCACATTTTTTCTTTGTGCGTTTATATTTATATATCTATATGTATTTTTACACCCTATATAGGTAAGTATATTTACGACTTGTTTCAGCGTGTTTTACCAAATATTGCTTTTAAATAAACAGGAAAGTCCTTTGAGCAATTTCTGTAATATCTCTTCAGATTTTCAGGGGTTATGATCATATTACGTTCTAATTTCAATTAAACATTTCTGATTTGTACATTCGTCTAGAAAATTAAGTTAAATACTTTCCAAAGTTGTTCGCGAACACATTAAAGAGTTAGTAGGCAGGCTAATGACAGTTATTAAGACAGTCTGCCGTCCTGGGGTAGTACATACACTTTCAGGTGTAACGCCCATGAATTCAAGGAATCAACGTTGTAGTAACTGGAGGGATCAGGAGTGTGGACAGTGCACATTTATTTCCTCAAGCTGGCATAGTGGAGGTAACTAATCCCTTTAGATATATCTTTATAGCTTAACGTGGCGTAGGAGTGTGGTCCCATGTAGGGTTGCTATTTTTAAATAGCAATAGTGATGTTTAAACTAAAAAATAATTAACAGATTCATCGCGTTTATTTTGTAAGGCTTCGTTGTAGCCTTATTCTCGATAGAACCTTTCCGAAACCAAATGCAGCCCAACTACTACTAGGTCTATTTACAATAAATTAATTTGAATTTTGAATTGCGTTATTTCCGCTTAGATATACATATATACGAGTATAAAACAAATACACAGAAAAATATAACGTACCTATACAAAAATGTACTGCCTATATCAAAATGTCACAGACTTGGATGATAGACATAATCGTAAGGCTAAATGAGGAGTTGAAGAACAAAACCTAATAAGCCCACAATTCAACACAACAGTGTTTTGTTAAGTATTACGCTAACTTTTTTTTAAATTAATGGAATGCTTTTGAGTGGCAGGCAGACTGATCATGGTTATTTATCCAGTCTGCCGTCGTGGGGTAGTACCACCACTTTCGAATGTAAAACTGCTAATCTAGATGGTACATGCTCGTCTCCTCAAGCCGGCATAGTGTAGGCGACTGCTGCCCGCACAGGTTTATCTGTAGTAGCAGTTGTTTCCATTCATGGACCGCACTGGGGTATAGCATCACATTCGAATTGTTTCGTAATCAGTTTGGAAGTAGGCAGGTATAACGAGAAAGGCGTGATTTCCCAACCGCGAAGGCGACTGCTGCCTGTAATCTCTGCGAAAGCAGTTATTTCATGAACCGCACTCTGGCTTAAGATCAGGCGAAACGTTGTCATATGCTGAGTTACAATGAAAAAAATGTTTACAGACTTATACGTTTTTGTTCATCAGTAGCTCGAATGTTGTTGCGAGATACGAAAGATCCTGAGTTTTTAATATAATTAAAAGTGTTATTGTGTCCCTTTTTCCTTCGTTATTGCTTATTTTATTAGCTCAGTCGACTTGGTACGGATTAACTGAGACATTTTAGGATTACATTTCCACGTACTTACTTACTCTGGAGAATTATAACTAAAAATTTATTATACTGTTAATATAAAAAAACTTTTCTACACGTATGTACCTCACAAAGACCTAAGTGCCGTAATGGTCATATTAAATAGTGTTTGATAGTTGCTGACTGTACAACGAAATAAACATAAGTTGGAATATTAATCATTAATATTATATGTAGCTATACAATATACATACAGATTTGTCTCCCGAGGCGTCTCATCATAGAGGCGTACAATTTGATAGAATTGGGGAGGTGTATTGGGGAGGTGACAGATATCTTTTTTACATATTTTTTAGATAATATAGATTAATTTAGTCGACACGTGTTTCTGAAAAACTTTTATAACTGCTTTGTTCTTATTTTATTAATTTTTAAAAATTGCGATCGTAATATAGTAATCGTGAGGTTTCGTTCGGTACTAAACCATTGCCAATGAACAAGAAAAAATAATCATTTGTCAAAAGTTCAAACAAACTTTAGATTTTTAAAAGTTCCTGTTAATTAAAACATCGTGTTTATAGTGTAGTTTTGTTTTAAAAATTACAATAGTTATTCGTATAAAACACTGTTATTGTTAGGAAACACAAACAAAAGATATTTCACAAACTTGTGAGGCGACAACCATAGACGACAAAATAATCTACAAAACTGTTAGGTAGGTACTTTGTATTCTATCTGGTCATGGAGGACAATATTATCTTTGTATCTGGTCGAAGTCGAAGGTCGAAGAAGGTCATTACAGTTTTTCAAATATCTCCTCGATTTTTAAGTTTTTTAAGATAGGAATCAAAACATTCTTCTAATTGAAGTGATATCTCGAAATGGTTTTCGATTCACCATGGGTTAGTTTTTTTGGACCTTGCCCATTATCATTCAAATTGGTAGATGTTTGGATGTTTAATCGGTAGATGTATATAATAAAACAAAATTAATTTATCTTTATTCAGCAGACTTCATTGTTAAAATTTCTTTAAAATTTAATTCATATAAACAATCCACGAAGTTTACATAATATGAGAGGGTAGGTATTGAAATACAGAAAGTTTTTCGCGAATTTAGGAAAAGTTTCGAGTTGAAATTGCTAAGAAGCGTTACTCTCAAATTTTGTGATGTTTCGTATAAATTAATCATAAGAGATACATATAATTATTTTCTAAAAATATTTAATGGATGGCTCAATAATATTATTATTATATTTATATATATTAAAAATATAATAACAAAACTAATGACCTACCTAGTCACGTTTCGGGACGAGTTAAAAAACCAAGTATAGCAGGAGGAGTGTGCCTTGTCAATGGATGGTGCACTTTCGTCGTCTCAAACGAGCCTAACGTTGCGATTGCAACGTTCCCCTGTGGCAGCAGTTATCGTTCATGAACATCAGACAGGTTTTTTTTATTGCTACTACAGATAAATCTCTACGGGCAGCAGTCGCCTCCGCTATGCCGGCCTGAAGAGACGAGTATGCACCTGTGCACACTTCTCTCGCTATACCTGGCTACTTTCAAACTGCTCCCGAAACACGACAAGGTCACTTCACGGGTGTTACACTCGAAAGCGGTGTCACTACCCCAGGACGGCAGACTGGGCTAATAACCATCATCAGTCTGCCTACCACTCTTAATTGTTGTGCAAATGCGCAATTATATATTATTATTAAAAATTCTACCAAGTATATAATAGGCAACTTTCTCATTAGATATTATGCTAGGGTTGATAGTACTATAAGATTTAATCTCCCAGATGTTTTTTAAATGAAATTCAATTTATTTTCAAATGAAGATCAACCCTAAATCATTCTCTCTCTATAACGAATAAAGCGACATCGAAAAGTTTCAACGAGTTATCGTATTTTAACAGACATTTGGCAAACTTTGAAGTGTATAGAAGCTAATTTAACTCCGAAACTTAAATGCAGCTATTCTTAGCAATTTGTTATCGATTTCAAACCGAAATTCACTTTAATATTAAATTACTGACAGGGAGCATATGTGTGTAAATATAGTATAGCGTATAGATACAAAACAATGTAAGCGGCCGTGGTCTAACGGTAAGACGCGTGAACTCACTATCTCCCGTGTTCGAACCTCGCTAAATTCTGACCGGTACCAATGTAACTTTGTTATATTTACTTCGGTCGCTCAGTGCCTATAGGCACTATTAAAGAGTGGTAGATGGTTATTAGCCCAGTCTGCCGTCCTGGGGTAGTACCACCACTTTCGAATGTAACACCCGTGAAGTGACCTTGTCGCGTTTCGGGAATAGTTTGAAAGTAGCCAGGTATAACGAGAGGAGTGTGCACTGTCAATCTAGAACCGTCTAGACCGACATGCTCGTCTCTTCAAGCCGGCATAGTGCAGGCAACTGTTGCTACATGCCGAGCTACAATAAAAAAAATCCAAAATTATCACTGAGGAAAGATTCGTCGTATATACTCGTATGTGTTAGTAAAATGTAAATAATTCACACAGGAAAATAATTTATTTTATTTTGAATTAAATATTACTTCGATAAAATAAGAATAAACCCTCTATTCTAAACATTGTAGAAAATAAAATGGTCGATTTGAAATATCTTGTATTTCAAAGCCGAAATTATTTAGTAACTGCCGATGTTTTATGTTCGAACACCCGAAACTCGTGTTTTTTACTTTTAAACAAAGTGGTACTGACTTAGTTACTTTTATCTATTGTGAAATTACGAATTTTTTTTCTTTTGTTTTTTTATGGCATTATCACAATTTGCCAGTGTCAAAATAAATATTTGCATCAAGTTAATATTATAGTCGGGTTAAAAATAGCTTCAGTTAAGTGGTAGAATCTTTACTGAAACTTCCTATGGAGTTTTAGAAGAAAAATGAAAACACACGTTCTTTTCTTTTGAATTGTTTGCCCATATTTACGCATGTTCACGAACACTTAATAATCCACCATTTTTACACTAACACCCGAAGAAACACTAGTTGAGGAAAATAATTCAAGACAGATAATCTAATGTCTCAAGATAACCGCCAAAACTCTACCAGTGATCCACTCACTGACAGAATAAAATTGTTCTCCCACTTCCGAATAGCTAGAAGGTCTTGTTGAGAACGTTTACTGGTAGCTCGGCATGTGACAACACTCTGCTTGATGTAAAGAAAAAGTTACATTGGTACCGACCAGAATTTAGCGAGGTTCGAACAAGGGACCCATCGATCGTGAGTTCACGCATCTTACCGTTAGACCACGGTCACTCCGTCTGCCACTCTTTTAATTAATGTCTATAAGGAGTAACCAAAGTAAGATAATTTTGCGTGATTTGAACTCTACCTCGATCGTGACGTGGACTTACCGTCAACCGCTAGGCTACACCCACTCTTAAACTTTAATCCTATGCAAGTTAAAAACAAACGATTTATGTTTAAAGGGTAATAAATTAAAACGTTTGAAAAATGTGAACGAAAAGGGAATTGAAACCGCCATTTTCGTGTAACGGCAGAACGGTTTCAAATCTTTTCAATACAAATGTACTGCAGGTGACTTATTCTTGAAATATTTATTAATACTACTTCTTAATCAAATGAAGATTGCGATCGAAGATGCTGGGCTAATGATCCGTCAATATATATTTTAAAATAAAATTTCTTCCAAAAATACTGATACACGTATCAGTTATGCTTTTCGTTATATTCTCCCAAGGCAAAGGGATCTAACGCCATACAGCCACATCACCAATATTATTATTTCTTCTTTTTATTTCTTATTCAAAACCTAAATATTTATTTCATATCCCTAACTTAATTATGGGTTCCTCATACGAACTTTCTCTTTTGCCAATCTGTTCAGCGGTTTAGGGGTGAAAAATTAACAAACAGACAAAATTACATACACATTTATATATTGATGTAGATTCATAAATATATACTTAGTTTAAAAACCAATATCTAATACATACAAGAATAACACAGTTGCAGTTAAAATAAAACTGGCAGAGGCGAGCTGTCACCCTGTCACAGTACGCTATCAGTAGAAACTGTTTTTCCCACTTTATTGCAAATTCTACTCGTCAGTGGCAATTTGTCTTTTATTTCTAATAGGATACATATAGTAAATTATCCTTTAAAATTGTTCATGCAATAGAAATAATTTTTAACCAAGTTTTTACGATTTCATATTATAATGAAAATTGAATGGAAAATCAACCATATAATGTCTGCCCCCATCATTTTACGTCTTTAATATGTATCGTTACATATGTATATACATATATTTTATTGTTTAATTTAATTATTTAACATGAGAATTCATAGAGATATATACTATAGTCTTCTTTATAATTAGATAGACAACAATGACATTTGAAGGGATGCCGAGTTATGGAAAAAAATAAATAGTGTTGTAATTTTGTGACCCAGCTTTTAATTGAAAATTCAATTAAATTTATATTTAATATATTTTTCTGTTTGTGACTGGCTTAGCAAATACTAGTATGAATTCGTACACGCAATCGTGTGTGATTGAACATTTCGACGACGTACATTGGACAGAAATTGATAAAAAAAAGTGATATACGATTTTTTTTAAACACACAAAATGGTTTCGCAAGTTATGCCAGTCGATAAAGCGTAGTGATATAATGAAATTATCTTAGTACTTTTTGTCTCTAAAGTAATTAATTACTGAGATAAATTAAACTCCTAAGTTGTTAAGAAAGTTTTTATTATTATTAACATATTTATTGTCGGAATAATTATAAAATAGATAGATTTGCTATTACTAGTCGAAATGTCATTTTAAGATAATTCAATTAATCAATTAAAGTATTCGTGTAACAACACTATACTTCTAACGTGGCAACATTATGGAGGCGTGGTGTATGTTTCGAGTTGTCAATTTGTCTATCTAATTATAAATAAGACTATAGAGGTGCAAACTTCATACATCTGACATAAAAAAAACCGTAGGCCGCTTCAAACGATTTGACAATGTTGCCGTCAAGTCAAATAGTAACTGACAGAGAACCTTAACATGGCTGTGGCCATGTTTTCTCTCGCGTCACATTGGTAGCGTTATTACACATCTAGTTGTATATATCAATGTGAGAATTCTAATGTATCTTACCATGCTAATTTTACCATACCATACCATGACAATTGTGACATGTAAATAAAAGAAATAAATAAATAAATAACGGCCTGACGTGAGGCGGGATCAGGTGAGGTCAGGCTGTCGTACACAGACATTTATCGTATACAGATTATAATCTAAGCATAAATATAAAGGTCATAATATAATTTCTTTCCACGATCACTTTTCATTCTTATGGTCACGGACTGAAGACCAATTCCTCCGTCAGTCACGTTAGCTTGTGCAGTACTGTTCATTTTATCGATAGCCAGTATTCCCTGTAAAAAAAAATATATATAAACATTTGTTATTGTTTATATTTTGAACGGCCTCTGTAGTTCTAACAGTGGTTATTGCAAGATCCATTGCAGTCTTCTGTTAATATGTTTTCTGGTAGATATTATTCGTGAGTGCGGTCCATAAGCGAAGAAAAAAATATCACCACCTAAAGTTAACAAATGATCATGAATCTGCCTTTCTTTAAATAATTTCCAATAAATATCGAGACATAAAATTCTCTCTTTTAAGAGCTGCTAATCATCAAAATTAATTTAAGTTTAATGGTTGAAAAATTTCTACCGTAATAAGTTTATTCAGCTGTTAAATTAAAAGTATGTATTATTTACTAACGGCCGAAATTAATATTGTATCCAAAATCAGAGATTAAGACCAATCTTACATTAATACATATCGACGGAATGATCTCCAACCTACGTCCCAATAATAAAATTCTGTAATACTTTTTTTTGACAAGCTCAGATTGACGGCCCATCCGCACCCTCTTTAACGTTTCGTTTTACACAAAAGTCATACATTTTTGCATGGTTTAATTATATCATTTAAGTTGAAATAAACTGTTTAACGTACAAATTATTTATGTAGCGTAGAGTTTACCTTTAACTAGACAAACAAAACTACAACTGATTTCTAAAACTTGCAACAATCGTGATAGCGATAGCGATGACAAAAATATTAGGTTGTAATGGAACGTATGTTTTGAAACGTCGCCAAACGTCAGGTCGGTGCGCGTCAGTGATATTATGACTGTTATATTCGAAAATAAATAATATGTATATTAATTAAAATGGATTCAGAAATGGTAAGTTTTCTTTAATGATATCATTAAATTTCTTATCATTGTGTTCTTTCTTCGAGTCCTTGGAAAACTGTGCGTTTTCTACGAAATGAATGTATTCATTTTCTGCTTGTTTGTATGTGACGAACAAAGATAATTTACTACATATTTTAACAAACAAAAATATTTTTATTTTAGATGAAAGGAAAAGCTCTCCAAAGACGGAACGAAGGCATTGATGGAACTGATAGAGGGCAGCAGAATAATTAAGTGCAAAACCACCAAATATAAACTCCCTCTTAATGTCTTGTATATCTACATTTTATATATTTTATAAAATAAAATCCTTGTGTACATAACAATATTATTTTATTATCTATCATTTTAGTTTTCAAAATCACAACACACAGCTTAGAATAATTGTAATATACATACATAATATGATACATAAAATAATTATAAGGTCCACTGATGTCCTGTATATTCATATTTTGAGTTGCCCTCGTCATAACTCTCTGCAGTCGGCAGCTCAACTTCTGGAGGAACTTCCTCGATGTTGTAATTCCTATAGATGATTTCTGCAAAACTAGATATTTTGGTAGTCGGTATTTTTCTTCATCTTATTACATTAAACAAGAATTATGTAGTATTTAGATATTAGGCAGATGTCGCCACAAATCGTGGGTATTATGCATGATGTTGGTGATGTAAGAGTGATAAAACTAATATTAAACTTACCTTGACGAAGTTACACGTATATACGGCATAATTTCAGTCAGCAGTGAATTTAGGTCTGTCTGTTTAGGTAATCTAAACCTAAAGGCAAAATCCGCATCATCGAGACTGCGTATAATTTATTCTTGATTTTACGTAAAGATGCGCGTCGTATCGAATCCGCATCAGCGTCTCCTCCGAATTACTGTCACTATCCAACAGAAGATATCGACAAAGCCATTTTTACCAATAATGTTTCAATAAAATCTCTACAAGTATGCGTAATCTGATCACTTCCCGGGATCGCAATTCTAGATCGAAACATCAATCAAAAGAAACGTCAAAATCGTCAGATAGCTTATTGGCACGCACAAACTACAATTTTCATACAGAGGCCAATCTGTAATATGTGCTTCGTCCTCTGACAGATGGTTAGCTTTGAAAGATTGCAATTTCGGTTAGCAGATAGGTTATTGGCACGCTTTTTTTCACAATCTAAGTCAGTTTCCTATCTAAGTCAGTGAAAAAGGGATCAAGATTGATTATTAATTTCGGCCGTAAGACTACCTACTACATACTAAAGGACACGCACCAATTCTAATTACGCACTTATATCTATTATTTTATAGCGGCCGTTGTCTAGCGGTTGAACGCGTGAATTCACGATCGACAAGGCCCGTGTACAAATCTCGATAAATTCTGACCGAACTCGGTAATTAACTATGTTATATGTACTTTGGTCGCTCAGTGCCTATAGGAACTATTAAAGAGTGGTAGGCAGACTGATGATGGTTATTAACCTGGGGTAGTACCGCCACATTCGAATGTGAACATCCGTGAAGTAACCCAAGTCGCTTTTCAGAATGAGTTTGGAATTAGCCAGGTATAATCTAATCTGGATGGTGCACACTCGTCTCATCAAGCGTAGCGGCATAGCGGAGGCGACTGCTGCCTCTACAGGCGAGCTACAATAAAAAAAAATCGAATGTATAAAAAGTGACTTACTCTGATAGCTCTCGGTGCAGATTTTGTCTGGGAAGGAAGTTTGTATGTAAACGTTTCAATACGTTTATTCAATTTCAATAAAGTCGGTTCGTATTTTAACTTCTTATGAAAAACAAGGGGACGTCCAACGTTCGTACCCAAAAATAAATGAAAACATTCCACAATAAAGAAAACACCAACGAAAATCGATACAAAAATAATTAACTTCATTTTTCTTTTAATTCAAAAACACGGCAATTCGTTTTAGATATAAAAATTAACTATAAAATTTACTAATTTACTATTCTATATATTGGTTGTTAAGTTTATTGTATGTACATATTGTTTTATTACAACCTTTCTACGAAATTAATTGTTATTGCCGCTCCACTTGTATTTGCTTTATATGACACATGTTTGTCGTAGGATCCATTAATTAATATTATTAATAAAGGAGAATGTCCACTTTTGGGCCCACTTGATACTTAATAGTTTGGTATCAAAACAATATTCTAATATATTTTATTTTTTAATAATTCATTTTAACTATATCAACACAACATTTGCCAATCAATAGACAATGTTTAATTACATAAAAAACAGATATATTCAATTAATTATTAAAGCATTTAAAATAATAATAACCTCAAATATTGCATCAGAAAATAATAAAAATAGGTGGTGAAAAAATTTAAATTGATTTTTAATAAGGAAGTAGATTTATTTTTCTACATAATTAACTAAAAACCATCGACAAACTCGAGAAAAAAATTGTGGGCCCATTTTTCTTAGGCGAATGGGTATTCTCCTTTCAGCCATTGAAGATACAATCCCCAGACTAGTTTCAATGACTGCCATTGTATACAGGATAAAAATAAATAAATAAAACAAACAAAAATAAATACGTACTAATAATTATTGTTATTAATAAATATGTAAAAAGTAAAAATAAATTGTAATATAGGAAATTCATGCCACCGTCATGGGCGTTTCAGGGCGGTTTACAGGTTTGACGAAAGTACACCACCCAGGTTGGGTGAGCAAGCGAATGCTAAGACTATGCCTAAGACTAAGAGTGGTAGGCAGACTGATGATGGTAATTTGTCCAGTCTGCCGTCCTGGGGTAGTACCACCACTTTCGAATGTAACACCCGTAAAGTGACCTTGTCGCGTTTCGGGAATAGTTTGAAAGTAGCCAGGTATAACGAGAGTAGTGTGCACTGTTAATCTAAGATGGTATATGCTCGTCTCCTCAAGCCGGCATAGTGGAGGCGACTGCTGCCCGGACAGGTTTCTTTCTCTGTAGTAACAGTTGTTTCCATTCATGGACCGCACTCTAGCTTTACATAAGGCGGAGTGTTGTCACATGTCGTGCTAAAATAAAAAAATAATACTAAAAAAAAACACTTCTAAGTGGTGGTAAGTACTGCTCCAGGACGGCAGACTAATAATCATCATTAGTCTGTCTACTACTCTTTAAATATAACAATATAGGTTTTCCAAGTAATAAAATAACTTCCGTATTATTTGAACTATATGCGGCCCGAACTTAGCTCCTTATCGCTGAATTCATTATTCAAAATACAGAATAAATAGTTTAATAATACAGATTCTGCCCTGCAGTTACTTTGTAACTTATTTCGTAGCGTATAAGACACACTATCGTGTGAATACTTGATGCAATTTTGTATAGTAAATTGTATTGTTTTCGTACCTGAAGCTTTGTATAAATCAGAGGGCAGACGGGAACATATTTGTCCCCTTTCGGAGTTTCGGTCCTCACGCAAATACAGCAAAACTTTGAATAGCGGAATCTTTTTTAATAAATATTATTTGACCTCACGATCTATAAAACCCGTGGTCAAACCTCGCTAAATTATGATCGGTACCAATGTAACTATGTTATGTGTACATTGGTCGTTCAGCGCCTGTGATACAAGCACTAGCTTAGTTCAGTACTTATTTTAAAAAATAATAAAAAATATAGTTACATTGGTACCGGAATTTAGTGAAGTTCGAACACGGGTCTAATCGATTGTGACCCGTCCTCTACCGCTAGACCACGGCCGTTCATAAACCAATATAAATAGGTTACACTGTAACCGTTTGAATTATTGCCCCGTCCGTTCTTCTAGGAATTACAACGATGAAACATAACCATATATTTACATGCACAAATAACTTAATCTAAAGTAAACTACTATAAGTAATAAAGGCAATAATTTGCTATAGAAAAATTAAATTAAATTACGTTTAAAACACGTTACAGAATAAATTACTTCTAATAGAAATGTCTGCCAGTCTATCCAATTGTAACTTTTTTGACCCCGCCTGATGGTAAACTGTTCCCACAGCGAAAATCCACTGGAAGCAATCGCTTCCACTTTATTATTTTGTCTCTGCGATTAGGTCAACCCACCACTCTTTAATAGTGCCTATAGGGACTGAGCGACAATATACATTAGCATAGCTACATTGGTCAGAATTTAGTGAGATTTGAACACGAGTCTCATCGATCGTGAGTTTACGCGTTCGACCACTAGACCACGGTCGCTCATTCTAAAGTAGAAGTCTTAAATAGGTCCCATATGCATACTCGGAGTTGTACCTAACAGCGAAATTGCAATAATTTAGTGCAGCACGTACTGTAGATATATCGATAACGGAGGTTCTCTGCGATGGAACTTATATGAAATTCCACCCTCAGAACCCATCGAAAGTATTCTACATATTCAAGCCGTCGAAATTATTGTAG
Source organism: Tinea pellionella (assembly GCA_948150575.1). Classification (NCBI taxonomy): domain Eukaryota; kingdom Metazoa; phylum Arthropoda; class Insecta; order Lepidoptera; family Tineidae; genus Tinea; species Tinea pellionella. The sequence continues at coordinate 7,413,202 of OX411259.1, read as the reverse complement.
AAATTCATATTTCGTAGGCGCATATTACTCGCGTTGTTGCATATTTCAAATATTTTAATGTTACTTACTATTATTTTTGTCGTAACCCGGCAGGATAGGGTTGCGAACCGTTCCGTAAATATAAACCGTGGAAGAAATGTAGGCAACCTCGACTGATGTTACGATAAAGTGCAGTGCCACAGAGAAATGTCAACTGACAACAGTCGCCTTCGATATGCCGGCTTGAGGAGATTAATATTTGAAAAATCTGTAAATACAGTTTTACACCTCACTTATCGTTTTGAAAAATCAGCTTGTAGCTTGCTGATAAATTGTGTATTTGTTGGACTTAATTGTCTTCCGTTTCACTAGATAAGGCAAGTCTTTAGGATCATGTTCAAAGACTAAAACTTTTGCAAAATAACACCGTGCTTTACACTCACATTTCCGAACGTATGTAGAAGTTTATACAACTAACACTGTGATAGGGGGCGATTCCTCACTTATTAAAATAAAAAAAGTTGTCGATTCGCTCGAATGTAATATACTTATAGTTGACAGTGCACGCTGATCACTTCACTGTGCACTGTCACTGTCAAGCCGGCATACCGGAGGCGAGTTCAAATATGCGTTGTATTTTTTTTTGTAATCGCGGATTGACTGCAAATCTCAATAAGTAACGGACTAAATTGTTATTACATAATGGAATAAAACAATAAACGAAAATTAAAATTAAGTGGTACTTTATGAAGATCTGAGTTAAAACCAATTTTCATTATCCAGGAAAAAGTGTATGATAAAACTCAATCATGATTAAATTTCAATTAGGGTGAAAGCTATTGGCCAAGTTATTTCTACCATACTTATAAAATTATCTTTTAATATTCATTAACCTTCTAAAAAATTCTGTACCAAATAGCCGTTTTTTTCTGCGGCTCCTTTCTAGTGCTTTTTTCCTCCATTTCTTAGCACGTTAGTTTATTTCATTTAATTTTTTTGTTTTTATTGTAGCTCGGCATGTGACAACACTCCGCCTGATGTAAAGCTAGAGTGTGGTCCATGCACAGAAACAACTGCTACCACAAATAACTACAGGCAGCAGTCGCCTCCGCTATGCCCGTTTAAGGAGGAGAATGTACACCATCCAGATCGACAGTGCACACTCCTCTGGTATTTAATATTTAAAGGTTTTTTTTACTACTACTACTTAGCTCACGCCTTATTCCCACTGGGGTAGGCAGAAACTATGGAGCGCCAGCGATACCACTACCACTCTCTACATACCACTTTCGCTTCGACCACATTCATTACTCCCCTCATGCATGCACGTCGGTTGAGGGTGCTCCTCGTCTGACCCTTTCTCAGCAGTTAACCGATCTGACAGAGAAAGGTCTTCCTAGGGCGCCCCCTTCCGACACTGCCATCCACTTTCGCACAATAGATCTTTTTTGTTAATCTCCTTTCCTACATCTTTTCCAAATGACCGAACCACCTTAGCATACCCCTTTCCACCCTTTTCCACGTTTCTTTTACTTATTAGCAATAATTGTCAATGCATTTATAACAATTCCTATTTCCATATATTAATCTATTTTGTTTATTATATTAACAACTAAGTTATAACGATAAGAGTATATTAGATTACTTTATATATACGAGTATCTCGCTGTACACAGAAGTACTTTTAAACTTTATTTAACTGCGGGTAGGAAGTCACGTAAAAAATTGAATGAAATTCGGCCGAGAGCCTCGCCACCTGCAGACGTGCTGGAGGCAAGCACGACGCAAAAGCGAATTATCAAAATTGAATACGTTATACTAAACAGGAAAATCTAGTTATTTTTAGGTAACATATTTTATACTATATTACAATATTATATTAATCGGTCAGCAGGTCTATTGCGCACGGTTATAGAAGTCGAATAGCAGCGCTGATAACACAATTTCGTATTGTGCACCTAAACTTCCAACTTCAAAACATGTCAAATTAGCAGCGGAGTCTAGGTTAGTGCGCACGGTCCTTTTAGTATGAGATTTCGTATTGCGGACCGGCACGAGAAGCGGAGCTTAACGCACAATGAATGTCAAAATAGTAGTTTTGCAGAAGTTACAAAATGCAACTTTTGTTGAACTTCGACAGGAATAATATTGATTATTTTAAGGAAATTAGATAGTAATTAGTGTCTTAATACATCTTTAAGTGTTTGTTTCGTCAGGGTAAGTAGTTTTATTATGTTTCACAGTATTAATATGCATCAAATTAATTGTATATAACTTTTCAATTTCACGAATTAATATTTCTTATTTACAAGTTATTTATGAGTAAAAATGACTAATACGAGTATAATTAGGTAATTACTTGTAAGGCTTGGGACTTTAGGTGGATTTATTTGGACGAACTCGTATTTTACGGGCGTTGGCAAAGGGGGATCGTGTACCCATTACGAAACTGATAATTTCATATTGTTAACACTATTTTTCATTTTTAAGATTCTACAATGAGTTTGGTATCCCTGGGCTTATTGGATGTGCAGATGGCATACACATTGCATCGATGAGGCTGGCAAATGACACACTATTAACACACAAATAGTAAGTACTATATCCATACTATATCTCAGTTATTCTCTCAACATATCAAACTAATTCCCATGGTTTATCTTAGAAAAAATCAAACACTCAAAAAATCATATATTGTAATCAATAAATAATTTGTTTTTTGCAGATATGAGACGCTTCATTAAATATTATATTAGTGGATGCTAGTCACCCCGGGTCGTGCCATGATGCTTTCATGTAGAACGGCCACATGATGAACCAACACAAGTAGCTGAAGAAGCGGTGTGCTTGCATGCAGGTCCAGCTCATTCTGGAGATTTGTAGACATGGCAGTTGTATTTATAGATAGGGACGATACATTTATAAATGATATGCTCACACATTTGACAACATTTTACAAAGAGCACATGGAAAAAGCTATTTTAGATAAGGTATTATATACACACTAGCTGACGGTGCCCGGCGCTGCCCGGGTTTATTTTAAGTTATTGTTACACATAAGATAAAAATAATGCTTTATTATAAATTACCTAGAGCTGTTACCCACAACTTATTTGGATAAATAAATAAATAAAAAACACATTTATTTGGATAAAGATTAATATTATTATGTTTCGACCAAATTTGATTATCATAAAAACGGTTATTGTAAGTTAATCTTAAAAGATAGACATATACTGTCGCGGACATTTTTTTAGATAATTTAAAGAGGAATAATTCTTTCATACATATTTTTTGGGTATCTCGAACGGTTTACGCAGCGCACGCAACGGAAGCCCTCAAAGATGAACAATATTCTCCGTTTTTTCCACATTTTCGACTGTTTCTTCGCTCCTATTAGTCGCAACGTGATGTTATATAGCCTATAACCTTCCTCGATAAATGATCTATAAAGTAGTTCCTGAGATTAGCGCGTACAAACAAACTCTTCAGCTTTATAATATTATAGTATAGATTAGGACCAATTAAAACCATAAATTACTTGAAAATTGTTTTATTTCTTCATTATACTTTCTCCTAAGTTACAGCACATAAAATGAACAAAAAATATCTTAGAAACCAAAGGAATATAGGTATGGTGTAGCTCATTTTTCAATGTATTATATGTTTTCATTAACCCTATTAAACTGTTTAAAACTATCAGGCATATAATATTGCATCAAATCCTTTTCAGGCCAAATGTTAAGTTTTGTACATGACTGATGAATAAAATTTATCCAAGTTACATTTATCTTGTCGAAGTTTCATTAGAGTTAAAAAAATTGATCTTCAGCACTAACATTTATTACAGAGCTACCATAATATTTTATTTTTTCTACCATCGGGCTCAAAGTTAAATAAACAAGATATAATAGTAACATATGAAGCACATTTTGAGGCTTATTGACATTATGCACAACAACATCCACTTCAATTTCATTTCCTGCATCTGGTACAGGTTCTACATTTGATGTGTATATTGTTTCTGTAGAAGTAAAAGTAAGTTTTCTTTGACATCTTCTCTCAACACGTGCCTGTCGCTCTCTCTCGCTAGCGGAGTTTCTTGCTTCGTAAGAGAATATAGTTGGTACAGCGAAATGCTTCAGGAATTTCGCAACTGGCGCTTTTCCTAAAAAAGAAATATTTTATTAGCAACTTTATAATCAAAACATGAGACATTACGTCGGTGTAACTTAATTACACATAATAACGTACCTGTATAAGCGCTCTTGCCATAGTAATCATCAGTTTTAAAATGAGCAGAGCATAACCTCGCCGAATCTGTAGCTTTCCAGTTTTTTCTTTTAAGACTTCTTTCCCACAACTTTCTGCGATAGGATCTTTAGGAAATTTATGAACACCTATATTTTTACATTTATAGGCAGCACATTTAGTCATTTTTAGTTTTTATTAATAGAAAACCGGTTTGTTTACAAAATTTTATATGGTGTATGACACCTGTGACAGATTTTGTGGGAACACTCGCCCATGCGACCTCTGTCGGGATAAAAAATTAGTGTTCAACCCCATTGTCAGAAAATAATTTAATAAATTCATTCCTATTTTTTTATCATTTTAAATGATTGTTTTGCCCATATAAGATATGTAATTTTATTCTTATAAAATAAAAACAATATTTTTTAAAACTCAAATTCTCAAATTATTACAGTGTAAATTTTGAATTTGTAAAAATATTTTTTAACTGTGGTCTCCCCATTTAGAAGTTTATCTTCTATTGAACCATGTTTAACTTCTGTCGATAGCAGATTATAAGTTTACGCCTTTATCTGTCCGCAATACCAAGTTATAAAACCGCTCAACTTCGACTTCCGCTGCGCTTCGACTACACTTCTACTTCATTTCAACTTCTACGTATTTTGCACAATAGGCCCCCAGTACTTTTACACTTCGTCATTCACTGATAGTCATGTTGACTGACATTCAATGCGTTGACTGACATAGTATCTCTATATAGTCTGTGCTGACATTTCTTATTTATTTACCTGCTGCCTCAGTTTACCTGCGTAATTACCACGTTGGAACAGAAAAAATTGCTAAAATGGTGATTACTCTAAGTTTATCACAGTCATATTCATTGTCTGTGATTTCAGCCCACAGTTACAGCCCCCCCAAGCATAAAAAACAGAGTTCATTACAGTTCCAGTGTCGATCGAGTGTGGTTCGCTTTCGTGTTCTTCTCTCCGCATGTTCTGTAATATTCCACTGTTTTACGTGGGTAAAAATGTATCGCAGTTGCTGTATCAGTTCTTGTGAAAGTACGCGACAGGACGCTATATTGCATAAGTTTCCAAAAGTAGAGACAAGTGTAAAGTGTAAAGTGGTTACAGTGCCTCGACAATAATAATAATTGCGTAAATATTGGGAATATGTCTGCTGCCCAGCTTTCACACTTATTTGTGTGTGGCAAACACTTTGAAAAGAGGTTTACCACCCAAACATCACATCTTCGTGCCAACGCGTATCCTACACTTTTTACTGCTAATGAGATTAGAAGTGGGATACCTTCTGACGATCTGGGTGAGTTCCTGTGGGTCATTAAATTACGAACTAATTGTAACTTTTTACTTTAATAAACTATGAATACGGATGAATGATAATAACCTAAAATCATCATGACACCAATGAACAATCAATTTGTGATATTATAAAATATCTATAGGGATAAATATGGAACTAGCATTATGACTACAACATCAGAATTATATTTTATATACAAATACTAAAATTCTTTATATAATTTCAGATTATCAGAGTTATATTGTTGATCATCAATATGCACGAAAGAGGCATTGTGACCACACCTATAATACTATACTGCAAGACATCTCTACCTAGAGGTTAGTTTTGTAAATGTTTGTTAGTGAATTTGTTGAAACTTATAGACTATTTTATGTTCCATAAAGTGAATTTCATTACTTATTATTTTAAAATATGAAGATTAATTTTTGGTATATAACACTAAATTATATTTTTGTAGATTCTTTTTGTAGACATCATCTTTTATGGATGTTTCCGGATGTAGTCCTGTTCAACCATCTACATCTACTGGTAAGTTTCAATGCATGTAATATGTAAGTTTATTTGTAAATACTTTTTGAATTTTATTTATGGCTGCTTGAAGTGCTAAGAAGTAAAGAAACGCATAATTTTATATTGAAGGTTATAGACTTGATTTAACTTAATTTTTAAGTTTTTTTATTTGTAGATTCCATTACAACATTTGTGGATGTCTGTGAATCCAGTCCTGTACAAGTATCTACACCTGCCGGTAATTATAATTTCAATTTATATACTGTAATATTCTGTAAAATATTCTCTCAGGTAAGGGGTAAATATTTAAAATTTTATCTATTTGAACAATAGAACAAGAACTGGTAAAACGGATTTTACCTGCCCAAATCTTATCTGTTTTAAGAAAATGTTTAAAATTTATTGTATTTGAACAATAGAAGAAGACCAGGTAGACACAAATTTTACCTGCCCAAATTGTTAATCTGTTTTTGCTTTAAGAAAATGTTTAAAACTTATTGTATTTGAACAGTAGAACAACGGCAGGTAGAAACTAATTTTACCTGTCCAAATGGGAGGCGGATTTGCTAGCGTTAAAAGCTTCTTTGGAGTTCAGCCCATTTTCCACCGGTCGTCAAGATTAGTCGCCTTATATACGATCCTGTGAGATGGGAAATTATACTCTAGCTGCTAGAGTCTAGCAGACCATTCTTACATTTATTAGTTGTACTTCAATATATTAGACAATGTGTAATTCTCAGAAAAAAATAACTTGATTGTTTTCGATGTATGATGATGTATTGCATCTATTTTACAGTGGCGGTTCGATCATTGAAATCTTCCCGAAAGAGGAGGATTATTAAGAAACTTAATGAATTAACTCCGAGATGTAAAATGATTTACAAAGAGTATAAGAAATCAAGGAAGCAATTAAACTTTCATGTTCGAGCTAAGAGGGCTTTAAAATTTACAAAGGAGAAATCGCTTGAAGAATTGACAAAGGATATGAATCCTTACGCAAAGAAATTAATCAAAATGCAAATAAATCTTTGGACAAGAAAAGCAAAAGGCAGAAGATTTACAGATGATGAAAAACTAATTGCACTCAGTATCATGAAGCAGAGTCCAAAGTGTTATAAATTTTTACATAAAATTTTTATAATGCCCTCGAAAGCAACACTTAATAAAATGGTTTCAAAGTTTAACATTGAATCTGGTATTAACCAACAAATCTTCACATTAATGAACAAACATGTATGTATTATTTTCTATTACATTACTATTCTTTCTGATCACTCCTAGGCACAGTACGAACACTGTGAAGTTTGTTGTGGTTGTATCACTTTGTTTTAGTTGGAATACAGCCTTGTGATACTTCATAACCCACTATTTATTTATTTAGTAAGAAAAGACAAACACATCTCAGAATAACGCTTTATTAATAACATCACAGTGACAGAAATATGTTATTATTTTTCAGGTTGAGGACTGGCCTCAAAACAAAAAATTCTGTCTGATTATTTTTGATGAAATACCATTGGAAACAGGATTATCGTACAACAGGCGCAAGGATGAAATTTGTGGGTTTGTGGAATTAACTGAAAGAACGAATGCTTTCGCTGATCATGCTCTCGTGTTCATGTTAAGGGGCGCTGTCTATAAATGGCAGCAACCTATTGCCTATTATTATTGTGAAGGAGCGACCTCAGGACCGCAACTAAAAAATACATTAAAAGATATCATACTCGCGGTTATAAATATAGGCCTAACACCTGTGGCACTAGTATGCGATCAGGGAACTGCCTTCCAGTCAGCATTACATAAGTTAAATCAAGACTCAAAAAGGGATAATGAGGATGTTGAAGGTATTGTTTTTTTAATATCTGTCATGTTCATTATCTTAATTATTATCATTAAGCCCCAAAAGACATTTAAAACATACTATGTTAATACTTGTAATAATACATATGGGCATATCTTTCTATCTTAGCTCACGGTCTGTCCCTGCTGAGGTAGACAGAAACTAAACCAAAAATATGGAAGCCACAAAAAAGCCACCTCTGTGTACGCCAAACCAGTTCAAAGTTCAAATGGGGGCTATTTGCTCTTGTATTACTGTGTCTATTAAATTATATTAATTTTATTTCAGATGGTGTAATCCGTATTAATGATTTTGAACTCAATATAATTTATGATCCGCCACATCTCATTAAAGGACTGCGTAATAATTTTTTAAATAAAAATATTAAATATGAAGGAAGGATAGCCAAATGGGATGACATTGTCGATGTGTATAAGTCTGATTCAAAACATGCAGAACCGAGGATGCAGCATAAGTTAAATGATGAACATATCATTCCTGAGAAAATCCGAAAAATGAAGGTATTGTTTTTTTTATTGTAGCTCGGCATATGGCAACACTACCTGATGTAAAGCTAGAGTGCGGTCCATGAACTGAAACAACTGCTACTACAGATAAATATCTATGGGCCGCCTCCGCTATGCTGGCCTGAGGAGATGAGTATGCACCATCTACACACACTCCTCTCACTATACCTGGCTACTTTCAAACTGCTACCGAAACGCGGCAATGTCACTTCACGGATGTACAATTCGAAAGTGGTGGTACTATCCCATTACGGCAGACTGGGCTAATAGTCTTCATCAGTCTGCCTACCACTCTTTTTTTATCATAAATATTATATTAATTTGTCATATTTCAATTGTGTACAAATAAACATAAATATTAAGGTTTGTTTGTTAGTCTATATTCTTCTGTTCAATTATTTATAATAATTTAATAATGAAAATCCCAGCAATGCAATATGCTCAAAATTAACAATAATATTATTATTTTATAGGTCAAGAATTGCACACGAGTGTTCAGCAAGACAATGGCTGCAGCTCTTTTGTATACTGCCGATTTCGGTAAGTATAACAACTACGTATAAATTGTGGCCAAGGACGCGTGAACTCACGTTCCATAAGACTCGTGTTGAAATCTCAGTAAACTCTGCCTGATACATATGTAACCAAAGTAGGTCGCTAAATGCCTGTAGTAATAAGATAGACGATAACTAAGTGTGTGTGAGACCCACAAAGTGACCTAATTCAGTTAGCTTGAAGAGTGATTAAAGGAGTGCACCATCTGTAAACTTGGATAGTGTACATTTGTCCCCTTCAAGCCAGAGCGGGTGCGATAGCTGCTTGCAGAAATTTATTTGTGGTAGCACTTATCTCTGCTCATGGACTGCACTCTAGCCTTATATCAGGCACTGTTGTCATATGCTGTGTAATTTTTAGCTACATGTATTTATTGAATTGTAATTTTTCAGGATATTATCGGGATGGCCGTCCAGTGAGTGCTACTCTAAATAATACCGCAGAAGTGATTTCGTTTTTAGACGATTTATTCGATAGTGTAAATGGAGCAAGTTTGCACAATATTAGAAAGACGGGCAAGCCCTTAAGAACAGCTGTTCAAAGAAACTCTGTCCATCATAGATTTTGGCGGGAAGCTATACATCTATTAGAAAATATGAAATACGTAAATAAAAAGGGCGTAGAGAAATCAGTGCCTTCCAAAAAAAATTTTATTATAACACTTAAAAGTTTTACGAGGCTCTGGCAATTTTTTAATAATAATGGAGTCAAAATTGTCAGGCCTCGTTATTTTAATTCCGACCCGATCGAAAATTTATTCGGGCAAGTAAGGGCATATAACTACAGAAACAATGACCCAGATTGTAATATGTTCATTGTACGTCCAGCGGATCAGTTAGAGAGTGAGCCGTCTAAGTACTATATGGTCTGTGCGTTGCTGTTGCTAATATGTAATACCAAATTGATGCTTGATAGCGATTATTGTACAATTTACGCCTGTCGCATTGCTTTTGCAAGATACATAATAGCCCCGCGGGGCGGAGGAGGAGTCCCCGAGGCCCGAGACCGGCCTTCCGTTCGTGCATGCATTTCAAGACCGTTGGGACACGTTAGAACAGCCTCGGGGCTCAATTATGTGTGCTTTTTATAATTTATTTCTATGCAGAGTTTAATGACATCACAAATCGTGATCAGTCGATGAATAAGTGAATAACTATTCATATCTTTTTAATGATTAATACATTATTTATATTAATCTTTTATGTTCTCAAACGTTAATCCGTGATAGCGTTAATAGTTTTTAAGACTTTAAGGAAGTGTGTAATAAGTTTCGTGTAATAAAAATAGTAATTATGGTGATTGAAAAAATTTGTTGTTTGGGCGCTGGATACGTCGGGGGTCCGACTTGCAGCGTAATCGCATTAAAATGTCCAAATATTAAAGTGACCGTATGTGATAAAAGCGCTGAAAGAATAAGTCAATGGAATTCTGAAAAATTGCCTATCTATGAACCAGGTTTGGACGAAGTTGTGCGAAAATGTCGTGGCAAAAATTTATTTTTTTCAACCGACATCGCATCGGGGATTCAAGAAGCCGATTTGATATTTATATCAGTCAATACCCCTACAAAAACATTCGGCAACGGCAAAGGTAGGGCTGCAGATTTAAAATATATAGAAGGAGCGGCTCGTATGATAGCGGATTTGGCGCCAAACAACAAAATAGTTGTCGAAAAAAGCACCGTCCCTGTAAAAGCGGCCGAAATAATCATGAAAATATTACGCGCCAGCACAAAACCTGGTGTCGAGTATCAAATGTTATCAAACCCAGAGTTTTTAGCCGAGGGCACGGCGATAGTCGATTTGTTAGAAGCGGAAAGGGTTTTAATAGGAGGAGAAGACACAGTGGAAGGTCAGAAGGCTATACAAGAACTGTCATGGGTTTACGAACATTGGATTCCGGCAAAAAACATTTTAACAACCAACACTTGGAGCTCGGAGCTTTCTAAACTCGCCGCTAACGCTTTTCTAGCTCAGAGGATCAGCAGCATCAATTCCTTGTCCGCAGTGTGTGAAGCGACAGGGGCGGACGTGTCCGAGGTAGCTAGAGCGATCGTTAGAGATTTTAGAATCGGGCCGAAGTTTCTCGAAGCCTCTATAGGGTTCGGAGGGAGCTGCTTCCAAAAAGACATCCTCAATTTGATATATTTGTGCGAATGTCTCAATTTACCGGAAGTGGCTGCATATTGGCAACAAGTCGTAGATTTGAATCAATATCAAAAAACAAGATTTACACGTAAAGTTATCGAATCGTTATTTAACACTGTTAGCGATAAAAAAATTGCTATTTTAGGGTTTTCGTTCAAGAAAAATACTGGCGACATTCGCGAGTCGCCCGCTATACATGTCTCGACGACTTTACTCGACGAGGGTGCTAGTTTACAAATATATGACCCGAAAGTTGAGACTGAACAAATTTTTTATGAGCTAACCCGTCCTTGTGTCACCTCCGATACGGAAGTTATACGTAAAAGAGTCACAATACAGCTTACTCCGCAGTCACTGGAGCTCATGCTATAGTACTATGCACGGAATGGGACGAATTTAAGGAACTGGACTTTAAGAAGATCTACGAGGTCATGATGAAACCGGCGTACATTTTTGATGGTCGGAAAATACTGGACCATGAGTTTTTGCAGTCTATAGGGTTCCATGTAAAAACTATTGGGAAAAAGTTGGCACGGAACGGCAGTATTCGAGCTCTAATGTTAATACTTGTAATAATACATATGGGCATATCTTTCTATCTTAGCTCACGGTCTGTCCCTGCTGAGGTAGACAGAAACTAAACCGACAGTTGGACACAACTGAAAATATGGAAACACTATAGCCACAAAAAAGCCACCTCTGTGTACGCCAAACGTACACATACTCGAGGGCACGGCGATAGTCGATTTGTTAGAAGCGGAAAGGGTTTTAATAGGAGGAGAAGACACAGTGGAAGGTCAGAAGGCTATACAAGAACTGTCATGGGTTTACGAACATTGGATTCCGGCAAAAAACATTTTAACAACCAACACTTGGAGCTCGGAGCTTTCTAAACTCGCCGCTAACGCTTTTCTAGCTCAGAGGATCAGCAGCATCAATTCCTTGTCCGCAGTGTGTGAAGCGACAGGGGCGGACGTGTCCGAGGTAGCTAGAGCGATCGGTAGAGATTTTAGAATCGGGCCGAAGTTTCTCGAAGCCTCTATAGGGTTCGGAGGAAGCTGCTTCCAAAAAGACATCCTCAATTTGATATATTTGTGCGAATGTCTCAATTTACCGGAAGTGGCTGCATATTGGCAACAAGTCGTAGATTTGAATCAATATCAAAAAACAAGATTTACACGTAAAGTTATCGAATCGTTATTTAACACTGTTAGCGATAAAAAAATTGCTATTTTAGGGTTTTCGTTCAAGAAAAATACTGGCGACATTCGCGAGTCGCCCGCTATACATGTCTCGACGACTTTACTCGACGAGGGTGCTAGTTTACAAATATATGACCCGAAAGTTGAGACTGAACAAATTTTTTATGAGCTAACCCGTCCTTGTGTCACCTCCGATACGGAAGTTATACGTAAAAGAGTCACAATACAGCTTACTCCGCAGTCACTGGAGCTTATGCTATAGTACTATGCACGGAATGGGACGAATTTAAGGAACTGGACTTTAAGAAGATCTACGAGGTCATGATGAAACCGGCGTACATTTTTGATGGTCGGAAAATACTGGACCATGAGTTTTTGCAGTCTATAGGGTTCCATGTAAAAACTATTGGGAAAAAGTTGGCACGGAACGGCAGTATTCGAGCTCTAATGTTAATACTTGTAATAATACATATGGGCATATCTTTCTATCTTAGCTCACGGTCTGTCCCTGCTGAGGTAGACAGAAACTAAACCAAAAATATGGAAGCACTATAGCCACAAAAAAGCCACCTCTGTGTACGCCAAACGTACACATACTCGAGGGCACGGCGATAGTCGATTTGTTAGAAGCGGAAAGGGTTTTAATAGGAGGAGAAGACACAGTGGAAGGTCAGAAGGCTATACAAGAACTGTCATGGGTTTACGAACATTGGATTCCGGCAAAAAACATTTTAACAACCAACACTTGGAGCTCGGAGCTTTCTAAACTCGCCGCTAACGCTTTTCTAGCTCAGAGGATCAGCAGCATCAATTCCTTGTCCGCAGTGTGTGAAGCGACAGGGGCGGACGTGTCCGAGGTAGCTAGAGCGATCGTTAGAGATTTTAGAATCGGGCCGAAGTTTCTCGAAGCCTCTATAGGGTTCGGAGGGAGCTGCTTCCAAAAAGACATCCTCAATTTGATATATTTGTGCGAATGTCTCAATTTACCGGAAGTGGCTGCATATTGGCAACAAGTCGTAGATTTGAATCAATATCAAAAAACAAGATTTACACGTAAAGTTATCGAATCGTTATTTAACACTGTTAGCGATAAAAAAATTGCTATTTTAGGGTTTTCGTTCAAGAAAAATACTGGCGACACTCGCGAGTCGCCCGCTATACATGTCTCGACGACTTTACTCGACGAGGGTGCTAGTTTACAAATAGGTATATGACCCGAAAGTTGAGACTGAACAAATTTTTTATGAGCTAACCCGTCCTTGTGTCACCTCCGATACGGAAGTTATACATAAAAGAGTCACAATACACAATACAGCTTACTCCGCAGTCACTGGAGCTCATGCTATAGTACTATGCACGGAATGGGACGAATTTAAGGAACTGGACTTTAAGAAAATCTACGAGGTCATGATGAAACCGGCGTACATTTTTGATGGTCGGAAAATACTGGACCATGAGTTTTTGCAGTCTATAGGGTTCCATGTAAAAACTATTGGGAAAAAGTTGGCACGGAACGGCAGTATTCGAGCTCTAATGTTAATACTTGTAATAATACATATGGGCATATCTTTCTATCTTAGCTCACGGTCTGTCCCTGCTGAGGTAGACAGAAACTAAACCAAAAATATGGAAGCACTATAGCCACAAAAAAGCCACCTCTGTGTACGCCAAACGTACACATACTCGAGGGCACGGCGATAGTCGATTTGTTAGAAGCGGAAAGGGTTTTAATAGGAGGAGAAGACACAGTGGAAGGTCAGAAGGCTATACAAGAACTGTCATGGGTTTACGAACATTGGATTCCGGCAAAAAACATTTTAACAACCAACACTTGGAGCTCGGAGCTTTCTAAACTCGCCGCTAACGCTTTTCTAGCTCAGAGGATCAGCAGCATCAATTCCTTGTCCGCAGTGTGTGAAGCGACAGGGGCGGACGTGTCCGAGGTAGCTAGAGCGATCGTTAGAGATTTTAGAATCGGGCCGAAGTTTCTCGAAGCCTCTATAGGGTTCGGAGGGAGCTGCTTCCAAAAAGACATCCTCAATTTGATATATTTGTGCGAATGTCTCAATTTACCGGAAGTGGCTGCATATTGGCAACAAGTCGTAGATTTGAATCAATATCAAAAAACAAGATTTACACGTAAAGTTATCGAATCGTTATTTAACACTGTTAGCGATAAAAAAATTGCTATTTTAGGGTTTTCGTTCAAGAAAAATACTGGCGACATTCGCGAGTCGCCCGCTATACATGTCTCGACGACTTTACTCGACGAGGGTGCTAGTTTACAAATATATGACCCGAAAGTTGAGACTGAACAAATTTTTTATGAGCTAACCCGTCCTTGTGTCACCTCCGATACGGAAGTTATACGTAAAAGAGTCACAATACAGCTTACTCCGCAGTCACTGGAGCTTATGCTATAGTACTATGCACGGAATGGGACGAATTTAAGGAACTGGACTTTAAGAAGATCTACGAGGTCATGATGAAACCGGCGTACATTTTTGATGGTCGGAAAATACTGGACCATGAGTTTTTGCAGTCTATAGGGTTTCATGTAAAAACTATTGGGAAAAAGTTGGCACGGAACGGCAGTATTCGAGCTCTAATGTTAATACTTGTAATAATACATATGGGCATATCTTTCTATCTTAGCTCACGGTCTGTCCCTGCTGAGGTAGACAGAAACTAAACCGACAGTTGGACACAACTGAAAATATGGAAGCACTATAGCCACAAAAAAGCCACCTCTGTGTACGCCAAACATACACATACTCGAGGGCACGGCGATAGTCGATTTGTTAGAAGCGGAAAGGGTTTTAATAGGAGGAGAAGACACAGTGGAAGGTCAGAAGGCTATACAAGAACTGTCATGGGTTTACGAACATTGGATTCCGGCAAAAAACATTTTAACAACCAACACTTGGAGCTCGGAGCTTTCTAAACTCGCCGCTAACGCTTTTCTAGCTCAGAGGATCAGCAGCATCAATTCCTTGTCCGCAGTGTGCACAGATTAATTAGGGTACTACGTACAGATGACAATCTTCCATACAAAGCCATAAGGCGTTAAACATAAATTAAGGCGTTGACACTTCCAGATCATTTTATTTTTTTTTACAATAAGTTTTCTTGGCACTGGTCTATATAATTACAGCCATGTTTATTATATTTTTAATAGCACTGAATTTTTCTTACTGGATAGGCATAGGAATCAAAGCATTATTACACATTTAGGGCTTGTATGGATTTTGAACGCTTAGGCCTCTTGTACACACACGGGTTTTCGGCGTGAACCGCACTGCACCGTACACCACCGTAGCTTTGCCATGCACGTCCCAAAGAGATCCATACAACACTGACGACCATGCCTACATACGGCGAATCGTAGATTTTCACACCGAAACACCGTACATACGTACAATACACATGTACAAGAGGCCTTGTAGTTGCAAAATCAGCGCTGTAACTGGGGTTTTCTAAAATAATAAAACTATAAAAAAAATCTTTATATTTTTATATTTAAATATCAATAAACCTATTATAAAATACTAGGTCCCTCCTAGTTGCCATCGTTTCTAGTAGCAGTAGAGGCCTTCTGGCCAGTTGCATAAGGCATTATCACATCATCTCATCATCCTCCAATGCAATCAAAAGCATACTGTGTATAAAACTAAAAATAAAACAATTATCAAATAAAACTGACCGAAAGAGTTTTACCGATTCTTATTTGATAATCTATTTTTTATTTTTTTTGTGTACATGATATATGCTTTTAATTGCATTGGAGGTAAACTTGTATTCTTTAAACGTGAAACGTCTGTACCTTTTAATATTCTATTAATTATATTACACCAATTAAACACTGCTAAAGTAATTGAAATATTAAGAAAGAATTCTAGAACTATATCTTTGTGAATTTCACATTGGAGGAAGTCAAATGAATAATTAGTTTTAATTACATCTTTTATGTTCTTTAATACATTATCATGCTGAATTTTATTTTCAAGATATTTATTTGTCTCTTCTGTTATATACATAAATAATCTGACTGCATTTTCAGAGGGGTAAGTCATTTTTCTTTTTTTAATGCAGTTATATTCCCTAAATGAAATCCATTTGTGTACCGGTTCCTCTGTAATGGTACTTAAATCAGTTTCGCATTGCCTGCAATTTATTTTTGAAAAAATCTTTCTTATTACCCATCCCGAAACATATGCATGTGAATGAACATTCAGTCTCTGTTGTCTTACTGACATTTGGAGACTTTCTGGTTGAAATGATTGAATTTCATCTGATAATGGTGATAAAATTTCATCATTCATTTTATTATTCTGACTTTTAAACAAAGATTCCAATTTGAGTAGTTGGTCTCCAGTAACATCTTCACAGTTAAATGAAGACGAGTGAAATTTAATAAATCTCGTGATTAAAAGAGATTTAAAAGTATGACAACATGGGTCATTGTTTCGGGAATTGTATGCTCGCACCTGTCCAAAAAAATTTTCTATTGGGTCAGAGTTAAAATAACGCGGCCGCATAATTTTTATTTTATTTTTTAAGAAAAAATTCCAAATTCTTACATAACCCTCCAAAGTGGTTATCCAATGTTTTAACGAGGGTACTACCGACTCTCTACCACTGCCATCAATAAATTTAATTCTCTTAAGTTTTATAATGGCACCCCTCCAGAACTGTAAATGTGGGCTATCTTTTGTGACAGCCTTACGAAGAGGTTTTCCCCTACAAAATTTACTAAATATAGTTGCTCCATTTACCGAATCGAACAGATCATCAAAAAAATATACTATGTCTGCAGTATTCTTTAAAGTAGGGCTTACTTTTGTTCCATCCGGATACATCGCTACAACAAAAAATATAAATTTAAAAATAAGATAAAAAATATACTAAACTAATGTGGAACTATATCTGATAATAATACATACGGAAATCAGCAGTGTAGGATAATGTTTTTGCCATTGTCTTGCTGAACACCTGGGCACATTTTTTAACCTGAAACAAAAATAATTTGTATGATACACGTAATTAGTATTTCGGTAACGAAAGGTGCTACAGATTTGAAATTTGGTAATTGTTTGAAGTTTTTCATATTGTTTTGTGTCTCTGTTATAACGGGTGCTACGAAAGTGAAAATTCGTGGTGATCGCATAAAACTAATAGACTTGTTCCACATTTTCAAAATTTTAACAGAGGACGACAGGAGCTGGTCAAATGTGGGGAAATAATTATGAAAGACATGTTATGGCGAATTTTTTACACCTTGGTTTATAATATTGAAGTTTTATTAGGGATCCCTAATTTTTTTTAGTAATAAATACATCCTATGTTACTCAGTCGTAATGTAACATTCTAATGGTAAAAGAATTTTTGAAATCGTTCCAGTAATTTTTGAGTTTATTCCTTACAAACATACAAAAATACAAATCTTTCCTCTTTATAATATTAGTGTAGAAGTTCAGATAATTACCTTCATCTTTTTAATTTTCTCTGGGATGACATGTTCATCAGTCAGCTTTGAAAGGAGTCTCATGTGGGTGTGACTGCAATCTTTTTTGTATACTTCTACAATATCAGACCATTTTGATATTTGACCATCACATTTTATATTTTTGTTAAGAAAATTATTACGTAAACCTTTTAAAAGATGCGGAGGGTCAAAAATTACACTTAAAGTGTGGTTTTTCATTTGGATAACGTCATCTGTGAAATTAAAACACATTAAATTAAAATCAACTTCTAGCGACTCTCTAGACAACTCTATAGCGACATAATGTGAGATTATATAAAATAGCATTATGTATCAAGGTCAATATCAGGCATCTCCACTTGAGCGGCTCTGCCAAAAGTGCCTCTGACTCGCCTGAGCTTGAGCATGAAGTGGATACGATGCTTAAGATTTTGAAATTTATTTACTAATTTTTACCCTCAATCTATGGTTACAACACTTACCCAATGTTTCACCGGCTTTGATCTGCTCTCTTCTTGTGTCTTCTTTGAGACTTTTTAGAGCGGAACAAAATGCTGTACCTTGGTCACAAACAAGTGCTACAGGCATCAACCCAGCATCACTGACAGCTGATATGACATCTTTAATTATATTTTTAAGTTGCATGCCAGATGTCGCCCCCTTACAAAAATAAAAGGCTACAGGTTGTAACCATTTATATAATGCTCCTCTTATCATAAAGACTAGGGCGTGGTCCGCAAATTCATTACTCTTTCCATCCACTTCAACTAAGCCAGTTATAGCATCCTTTTTTTTATTATATGTAAGGCCCGCTTCCAAAGCTACTTCATCGAATATTAGGGTGCAGTATTTTTTCTCTAATGTCCAAGTGCCAACCTATATATAAAAAAAAACAGAAAATATAAATTAAATAGTTAAATAACTAAGAGTACAAATACGAAAGGTCTGTTAGGCTTACACAATCTCCTTTGTCCATGATGCGGAGTAGGAAATAAATGTATAAACAATTCTACATATACATTATTTTAAATATTCTTTGTATCAACTTAGCACCTTCCTTTAACTGTGTTTGTTTTAAACTCAGTGAAACATTTTCTGTGGAAATATGTATTGTTGTACTAGGCGTCACCTAGTACAATAATGACAACTATGGGTTTTAACTAGTCTATCAATACTTTCATGACTGTGATCCTATTAGGAGGTGGACAGTTAACATTTAACACTGATAGTTCTGCAGATAATTATCTCTTTTTATGAAAAAAGGCCTATTGATACAAACCTAAAATCTATATATTATAATTTAAAAATTGTACCTCTTGTTTTGTAGCTTCAAAGATTTGAGGATTGAGACCTGTTTCTATATTAAAATCAGCTATCATTTTGTTTAATGTGGTTTTAGAAGGCAAAATAAAAAATTTTCTTAAAAAATTATAACATTTTGGGCTTTGCTTCATTATTGAGAGCCCTATCAATTTTTCTTCCTGCGTAAATCGCCGACCTTTAAATTTCTTAGAGCATTGCTTAATTTGCATCCACATAATTTTTTGGGCTAATGGATTAATTTTTCTTGTCAATTGTTCAAATATTTTAGTTTTACTAAAACTGAACGCTCGCCTTGCTCTACGACTGAAGTCTAATTGTTTACGAGATTTGCAGTACAACGTGCTGTCCCATGTTTTTTAAAGCAGTGACTTGTTGTCTAGCTACTGATATAAATGTTCTAAGATTGGACACATTTTGATTTTTTAACATTGTAATATCTAAGAGAATGCAGATATGATCATTTATAACCTTATTTTTATTCTCATATCGCTCTTTAATCATATTCATCGCTTCACCATAACTTTCATCTGCCATCGGCAGGTTTTTAATGAGGTCGTACGCCTCTCCTTTAAGAAATGTACGTAGATAGTATAGTTTTTAAATATCTACCAGTGACTTATCATTGTGTATTAACGCTTCGAAAAGCTTTATAAATGGAGCAAAATTAACGTAAGATTTACCATCAAATTCTGGCACTTGGATCGTTGGTAATTTTATTTTTGACATTATGTTAGATGGTTCGGCTGTTTTTAAAGAAAATTTAGATAATTTTTTATTGATTCTAGCTGAAGCCTTTAGGAACTTACCTTCGGTCTCCGCTAAATCTATTTCGTCTCCTAGCTCTAAGGTCAATGACTATACTGTCCATGGCTTTCATTATCCTTTCTTTTTTCGCGATCAGCAAGTCCTTGGCGTAGGGCTCCGCATCGCCTTCCGGGGTTTCCTCCAATAGTGAATTCAGCACACGGGTAATTGTGGCCTTAAAATGCCCCCTTTGCACCACCAATTTTTTTGACATAATATCACTGGAAGTTTTGCTCCCTTCCGCGTCTGCTATCGTGTAAATGGGTAATTTGCTGGCGTGATATAACTACTGCACAGCTTTTATACCACTTTATTGTAAAGCGATAATTATGTACGTGAAGCTTGACATCAAATTGCTTCCGACACTAACTTGTAAATATTGCGCAGTTCTCCCGCCAACCCACAAATACGGGACTATAACTGGGTATGAAATTAAAGTTAATACCATGCTCGGTTATTTTATTAATTATAACATCCTTGTTTTTAGAATTAAACAATTTATATAAATCATGTAATTGATTTTTTGCACCAACAAAGGTTTTTGCATTGTCACAATAAATATCTGTAGGTATATTCATTACTTATTTTTTTAATTTCAGGTATATTAATAGGTACTTCATATGAAGAAATAAAATTGTAATCTGAATTAGATAAATAGTGTGGACCGTGCCACCAAAGTTTGCACTCATTTAACTCATGCGGCAATACCCCCCTGCTTATTAAATCTGCAGGATTTTCATTTGTTTTGGCATATAACCATGTAACATTGTAACTTATTTGATTAATTAATTTTACTCTATTAGCTACATAGGCTTGTAATTTATTTGGATCTTTTTTTATCCAACATAGAACTATCTGTGAATCTGAGTAAAGATATATATTAGAAATATTTAATTTTAATTTTAATGTATTTGTAACCTTTTCTGTAAGATTTGCAAGAACTAAAGCAGCATTTAATTCTAGCTTAGGTATTGTAAGTTTATTTTTTATAGGATTAACTCTAGATTTAGAACATAAAAGTGAAATATACACTTCAGTTCAAATATACAGTTTCATTCATAACAAGTGAAGCTTTACATGTTTTGGGTTACATACCAACACGCAGTATTACTGATGTAGTAGGTATAGGACCCAAAACATGTAAAGCTTCACTTGTTATGAATGAAACTTGGCTTCCACTGTCAAGTAGAGCCTTAATGTAAATATTTTTGCCATCTTTTGTAACAAGTCTGACCTTTGCGGTGGGTAACAGTACTTGGAGAAGTGTAACATGCAATATTGTGTATGATCAGTCAAACATATTTGAGCTTTTAAAAAAGTTTTCAAATACAGTGTAAACTCTTTATAACGAAACTCAAGGGACTGAGCATTTTTTGTCGTTATAGAGAGTTTTCGTTATATGGAGTGAACAAAAAAACAACCATATTAACAAGATTTTTTAATATGTATGTATTATAAATTATTGTTTATACATATAGTCTGATAACTTTGTTTGACGTTTTTTGCTATGCCAGTACTTGTTTTGTATTATTTTATGTATTCTATTCATATCTAGATGTGTGGTGGAATCGTCTTGATTAAACAGCAAAAATTTTTCTACCAACTTAGCGGCATCTAGGGCTTGTTGAATTGTTGGTGGTGATTCGGCTTTGTCCACTTGATCATCTTCTTCATCTTGATTATCGGGTGTTTCCTGACTTTTTGACACTAAATCAACAATTTGTTCATCTGTAAGTGTACCAGTTGTGGCTACATCCTCATCTATATTTTCGTACGATTGTAGATCTTCGTTGAAATTGTTTGGTATGTCGAACTGGCTTATCCATTCACTCAGTGGTAGATTGTCTTCACTGTCAAATTGGTTCGTTTCTTGGCTACTACATAATCCAGCATGTCGAAAAGAATGTTGGATAGTGGCTGCTGTTACCTCTTCCCAGGCTTTTGATAAGAAGTTCACTGCCTGTAGCATGTTGATCGAGACCTTGCCGTCAGTTTCGATCATATCCATCAACATTTTCCGTCTATAGTGGCCCTTTATGCTTTTAATGACACTCTGATCCATTGGTTGTAGAATACTGGTTGTATTAGCTGGGAAAAATGCTAACTCTATGTTTCGAAGATTAGATATGATTGGGTGAGCAGGACAATTGTCTACTAGAAGCAAGATTTTCCGTGATTTTAATTCAGCATCCCATTTTCTCACTTCCTCTTCAAAAATCTGCGATGTCATCCAAGCTGACTTGTTTGCTTTGTACGTAACTGGCAACTGTTTTATGTTCTTGAAACACCGAGGGTTTTTCGATTTGCCTATAACTAAGAGCTTTCTTTTTTCTGTGCCACTCATATTGGCAGCCACTAGAACTGTAATACGCTCTTTAGACAGTTTTCCTCCAACACATTTTTCCCCTCTGAATTTTAAAGTTTTGTCGGGAGTCAACTTGAAAAAAAGGCCAGTTTCATCTGCATTAAAAATGTCTTCTGGTGAGTACTTCATCTTTAATTTAGGCCATACTGTACTAATCCAATTGTTAGTCACATTAATATCGACATCCCGCGCCTCTCCGTTCATTTTACCGTACGTAATTTGGTGACGGTGCTTAAATTTTCCGAGCCAACCTTCAGATGCTTTAAAGTCAATTATGCCAAGTTGGTTGGCAAACTTTTCAGCCTTAGCTTTTACAATTGGCCCCGAGATGGGTACATTATTCTGGCGCTGATTGTTAAACCACGACAACATTGCCTGATCTAAGTCTTCGAATTTTGGCTTTCTTAATTTTTTAGAAGAGTTTCCTTCCAGCGCCGCCTGTAGAATTGTTTTTTGGTTTTTCCAAATGGTAGCAACAGTGGATTGACTTAGTTCAAAACGCCTTCCAACGTCACTTTTCTTTTCACCCTTTTCAATCGCACGTATCACACAAACTTTTTCGTCAACACTAATCGCTTTCCGTTTACTGGCCATGTTAACAGTTTCAAAGTAGGTTTACGACTGATAATACGATAGGTACCCAGTATGCTTGGTCGAAGACCATCACTTCCGAGAAAACAATGCGTCTTACTGCACGTGTTCAAGGCAATTAAGGATAACAAAAGCTAGACCGACATCGGATGTTTCGGAGCTTCAAAGTTTTTTGTTACCTGATAACATAACATAAACAATAATACCGATAATAAATATTTACTGCCTAAAAATATGAACACATTTCTTCGTAATAGAGAATGGCGTATCGCTATAAAGAGTGTTTCAATATATGGGTTTTAACGCAAACCAACCAAGTTGGGCTCACTTCAACGTTATAGGGAGTTTATCGTTATAAAGGATAACGTTATAAAGAGTTTACACTGTATAAGCAAAATGCAAAGAGTATTAGCATATGTTTTAAGATTTTGTAGAAATATAAAAGCCAGTAGTAGTAAAATTAGTTCAAAATATTTATCTTTTAGTGAATTAGAATATGCATTAAATTTGTTAATAAAAAATGAGCAATATAAATACTTTTCTGAGGAAATTAAATCTTTGAAATCAAACAAAAGCATTAAAGGTTACTTACTGGTTTTGAATCCTTTCCTTGATGCGAATGATATGTTAAGGGTTGGTGGCAGATTACACAATGCGAAAGTTCCATATTCACAGCGCCATCCAATCATATTACCAAAAAACTGCAATATAACAAATTTAATTATACACAAAACACATTTAAAACTACTACATGCAGGTCAAAAGTTGATATTAAGCAATTTGAGTCAAAAATATTATATTATAAATGGTGTTAGGGAAATAAAAAAAAATATATATAAATGTATAACTTGTTTTAAATTAAAAGCAATAACTTCAAAACAGTTGATGGGTTCTCTACCTGAAGATAGGGTAAATATATCTAAACCTTTTCAAAAAGTAGGCATAGATTTTGCTGGGCCTATACAAGTAAAGCAGTCCCGAATAAGAAGTTCAGTTGTAACTAAAGGCTATATAGCTGTGTATGTGTGCTTTGTCACCAAGGCGGTGCATTTAGAGATAGTGTCAGATATGACTACTAATTGTTTTATGGCATCACTGGACAGATTTATATCTAGGCGCAATATACCTACAGATATTTATTGTGACAATGCAAAAACCTTTGTTGGTGCAAAAAATCAATTACATGATTTATATAAATTGTTTAATTCTAAAAACAAGGATGTTATAATTAATAAAATAACCGAGCATGGTATTAACTTTCATTTCATACCCAGTTATAGTCCCGTATTTGGGGGTTTGTGGGAGGCAAGTGTGAAAAGCATGAAATTTCATCTTAAGAGAATCATGGGTCAATCTATATTGACTTATGAAGAGTTAAATACACTTATTATACGTATAGAGGCAATATTAAACTCACGCCCCATAACGCCTATGACTGCTGATATTAATGATCTGACTTACCTTACTCCTGGTCACTTCTTGACTGGAGCACCTTTGATGTCTTATCCTGAAAGAGATTTAAGTGATATCCCTGTAGGTAGGTTAAAATTGTGGAATATATACAAACACATACAACAAAGTTTTTGGAAAATATGGTACAAAGATTATATTAACATTTTGCAAAATAGACCGAAATGGAGAGTTGCACAACCAAATCTGGTAGTTGGATCTTTGGTAATTTTAAAGTATGATAATATGAAACCATTACAATGGCCAATGGCCAGAATAACTAAAGTCATGCCTGGTAAGGATGGTAGAGTTAGAGTGGTGGAAGTAAAAACCGCTGAAGGTACTTTTCTGCGTTCTGTAACAAAAATATGTTTATTACCTATAGAAAACTAAGAATATTATTTTTTAATTTTTTTTTGTTAACAGAAGAAGTATTTTGTCTTATTAAATTCTTATAGTAAGAAAACAATTTGTTAAATTTAGTTTGTTTTGTCTAAGCTATGTTTGTAATAATTCTAATTAATAATAATTTATATATTACATTTACATTATATGACATTAGCTTGAATTTAAAATTAAAATAAATATTTTTAATTTGATTTAATTTGTTAATTAAAATAATTTTATGTTTAAGATAGTTTAAATAAGTATTACCTTGTAATAATTACTTACCTTTTTTGAATAATGTCTTATAATATATAATTTTCAGTATAAGTTTTCAGTTCATTTATATAAGTTTTTCAGCATTTTTG
Source organism: Tinea pellionella (assembly GCA_948150575.1). NCBI lineage: Eukaryota > Metazoa > Arthropoda > Insecta > Lepidoptera > Tineidae > Tinea > Tinea pellionella. The sequence continues at coordinate 7,388,093 of OX411259.1, read as the reverse complement.
TAAAATGTACCATTTTATTTTGCTTGCCCGCAATATGTTCAAGACATAAGAATTATAAAAAGTAATGTCAAAGTTGTCAAATATATCTTCTATAAAGATGGACGCATTTTCATTTTTATTATCTTGTTAATGTCTATAATCCTTAACAATTAGCAACTTTATAATTAAAACATGAGCCATTATGTCGGTGTAACTTAATTCCACATAACGTACCTGTATAAGCGCCCTTGCCATAGTAATGATCAGTTTTAAAATGAGCAGAGCATAACCTCGCCGAATCTATAGCTTTCCAGTTTTTTCTTTTAAGACTTCTTTCCCACAACTTTCTGCGCATAGGATCTTTAGGAAATTTATGAACACCTATATTTTTACATTTGTAAGCAGCACATTTAGTCATTTTTAGTTTTTATTAATAGAAAACCGGTTTGTTTACAAAATTTTATATGGTATATGACACCTGTGACAGATTTTGTGGGAACACCAAAGAAATTGTATTCCAATTTCTTTGGGGAACACTCGCCCATGCGACCTCTGTCGGGATAAAAAATTAGTGTTCAACCCCATTGTCAGAAAATAATTTAATAAATTCATTCTTATTTTTTTATCATTTTAAATGATTGTTTTGTCCATATAGTAATAAAGATATGTATTTTTATTCTTATAAAATAAAAACAATATTTTTTAAAACTCAAATTCTCAAATTATTACAGTGTAAATTTTGAATTTGTAAAAATATTTTTTAACTGTGGTCTCCCCATTTAGAAGTTTATCTTCTATTGAACCATGTTTAACTTCTGTCGATAGCAGATTATAAGTTTACGCCTTTATCTGTCCGCAATACCAAGTTATAAAACCGCTCAACTTCGACTTCCGCTGCGCTTCGACTACACTTCTACTTCATTTCAACTTCTATGTATTTTGCGCAATAGGCCCGCTGATCTTTGAGTCACTTTCTACGCGAACACAATTTTATTGTTAAAAAACTGATTGAAATGGGAAAATAGTACGCTTAAAATATAGTGGCTTTAAAATATGTAATGTTTTTTTTATTATTAAATCAAAGTGAAAATTTAATAAAAGAAAATCAACAACTGCAAAACAGCCTGAGCCTCCTAGGCCGACCGACATTATTTTCATTGGATTTATGGTATGGCTCGACATTTGACTACACTTCGCCTGATGTCAAGCTAGAGTGCGGTCCATGATCGAAAACCACTCCTACTACAGAGAAACCTCTACGGGCAGCAGTCGCCTCCGCTATGCCGGCCTGAGGAGATTAAATAAACATGTCAAAATATATATATGACTGCCAGTCCTCGTGTAAAATACCCCATTTCTGTAATAAGTTTTCATTATAGGACGTTAAGTAACTATATTCAAAACATAAACAGAGTATACAAATAGAAAATATTCTGCGTCAAAATGTGATATACAACACGATATGGTCAGAGACATATATCACGTCAAAACGTTTTACAAGCGATGTGTTTCACAATTTACTCCCCCGACTGCACGCGTTGTTTACCAAAATCATTGTTATCGCGACTATACTCGTACTATTTTGTTTATATTAGAAGAATTTATGCGTTGTTTTGTTAACTTGAATTTAATATTAATAATATTAAATCTTATTAATGTTTTCTTCCTTTTTAGAGACAAGAGAAATGTCAGCAAGTAGCAGTGCACACTCCTCTCCTGAAAATTATGTCTTCTATTAAAATATTTTTCTTCTTTTTGTATAAATAGTTATATTTTCGCCCTCTCGTTTCAAGTTTATTGTTCTTCTTTTTACTTCAACTGAAATGAACGAATGGTTAATAAACAAGAAATTAAAATTACATAGATAATCCCTGAGGTAAGAAATGAATAGATGAATTTCGACGCGTTCACATAAGTGCTGTGTCATGAGGTTGTCTTAAGCTGTGTGTACGCGACGAAATTGTTTCTCTTGAATTTTCACTATAATATAATAATAAATGGTAATAAAAAAGTATAGCTTTCCTGTGTTGTCCCTGCATATGGCATCGTTTTTCAAGTAGCCAGGTATGACGAGAGGAGTGTGCACTGTCAATCTAAGATGGTACATGCTCGTCTCCTCAAGCCGGCATAGTGGAGGCGACTGCTACCCGCACAGGTTTCTCTGTAGTAGCAGTTGTTTCCATTCATGGACCGCACTCTAGCTTTAACATCAGGCGGAGTGTTGTCACATGCCGAGCTACAAAAAAAAACTTGGGGGTCGCGTTCGGTTATATAGGGGGTCGTCACGGAATATTCCCTATATTATATTCTTTGTTCTGTAAGGGTCGTAATGTATCTAACAAATAGGACCCCTGTACGAAACAACATTTTTTCACATGGAGAAAATAAATCACGGATTCAGTTTACGGTGGAAGTGATGTTAACCAACTGGTGAATTTGTACGATAGAACAACATAATATTATTAGTTAGGGGATCGCAGCGTTTTTTACTTAACGTGAAAGCCAACACCGTCCATACATTTTGTTTTACAACATTGTTTGAAACATACCAGATTTATGTTGAAATTAAGTAATTTTATAACTTTTTCAGCACTAATTATTATCGCAAATCACTATAATAAACAAATAGCTACGGCACAGAATATATAAAATACATTTTAAACGTTTTAAACATTTTATATTAGTTATATTTCACAAGCATTTAATATATTCTGTGCCGTCCGTAGCTATTTGTTTATAATCGCAAATGATAATAATTAGTGCTGAGAAAGTTATAAAATTACTTAATTTCAACATAAATTTGATATGTTTCAAACAATGTTGTAAAACAAAATGTATGGACATTCAGGTGTTGGCTTTCACATTAATGTCATAAGATATCTAGTGGATTATGACACTAAAAAGACTGAGAAACTATAGAATAGTTAAACTATATATTTATTTGAATAACATAGGTACCTTTACTTCTAAAAGTTTCTTTATAATTAAGCTCGGTTTTCTTTGTTTCCCTCTTACATCTCCGTTTATGCCTTCTATAAAACTTAGCTAATCTTTCTGATCCCAAATTAAAGGCCATGTTATATTTTTGCAAACGAATTCGTAGTTTCTTATTAGATTTTATTATCATGCGCCATTTTGTGCATATTGTCGCAGCTATGTTTAGCGAGCGGTTGTCGAGATATCTGGAAATTAAAAGACCTTCGAGTATTACACCCAGACCACGAGTCACAGGTTCAAAACTACCTTAAAACTATCAAATTTTATTTGTAGTACAGTATGATTATCACACTGCCTGATGTCCAGCTTGAGCTCGATACATGAGCGGAGACAACTGCTACCACAGAAATATGTCTGCAGGCAGTAGTCGCCTCCGCTATGTCCGATTGTAAGAAGCGTGGACAGTTCTGGCAAAACTCACGCGTTTTGCTTTATACCTTCACTAGATCCCTTCACAGATGTCACCCTTAAAAATTAATAGAAATAAGTGACATGGCGAGTAAAAATTCATTATTTAGACTAGTCCAAATAGTACTTCCGTGTTCGTAAAGTATTTTTTAATGCCTGAACTAAGCTAAGCTTAGCTAGCTAAGCTATTTCTTGTGTCATAGGCTCTTAACGACCAAAGTACGTAGTTACCTTGGTATCAACTAGAATTTAGCGAGGTTTGAACTCGGGTCTTATAGATTGTGAGGTCGTCCTCTGTCGCTAGATCACGATCACTCAGTTTTATACTAATAGGTAGTTTTACATTTAAAAAAAACAGTTTTGAGTGTGTTTTGAACGTTCTATGTGTAGTGCGTAGATCAAACCTGGTTTGGTGTTATCACATTGTATATATTTGATAAAGAATAAATAAATTACACTATAATTTGTCGTACATACAGTTGAAACACCTGTTTGGTGTACACCGTTAACGAAACCCGACAAAGTTAAGAAAAGCTCGTTTGCTTAATTATGCAAACTCCGAGCAAGTGCTTCCTTAATTAGTTGCTTTAGAATTATTAGTTCGCTAGTAACCATTCACAATATCCTGCTAGAATATATTAGCTGTTGCCCGCCACTTCGTATATCTTTTATTAGCATTATCCAAACAGAACGGAAACTTGAACGATAAACTGCCTTATTAGATTTCTCAAAAATCCATTTTTCTAACCAGGAATCGAACCCGTTGATTTTGAAAAATAAAAGACATACCTACTGTATTATTGCACCAAGTATAGTATAGTATAGTAACTATATCCGAAACTATAAGAGATTGCGAAAATTACAGAAATAAATCTAGAGGCCGATTTAGGTAAAAACTAAAACTGAATTATTTTCCCAGCCTGTATTATGTACAGGTATGTATGTACTATATTATTGCACCATCCGATAGTGTCGCTTATAAGGATTAAATTCTGAAAAATAATAACATACGGCAAACCAAAGGAAAGCGTTGATTTTTTACAAAATACAGTTTTATTGTAGTGTTTTCTACTAAAGTTATCTTTTAAAAAATCTACCTACTGTATAAATAATATTATTATATACAAAATACTCACGAGAATATTATCCATGATAATTCCAATGGTAAAGACGAAATCTCATCCTTTTTCGTTTCAAAGGGGAATATTTTTGACCCAAACATAAAAATTCCATCGTAATACCTTGGAAAAAGAAAAATACGTAAAGTCTTTATAAAATTAAGTTAAAATATTAGTAATCTCTTAATCCACCTTGTGTTTAAATGAAAATCCATTAACTAAGTTTTTATATTGTTATAAAATGTGGGTAGATAAGAAAGTTATTTTTACGCAAATAATTTTGCAAAAATTTAACGTATAAACGCCTGAAATAATTTAAACGTGCTAAAATTAATGCATATAAAAGGCTGTGTAATCGTCTACTGCGTCTTCTTTTATTATAGCATCGAAGAAGCACAAGTTTAAAGACAGATAACCTACTATATCCGATGCCCGCCAAAACAGTTGTTGATTTTCTATTCAGGCGCAACCCTTTCTATTAACTTGCCACCAAAAAAAACATAATATATTTTTTTTTTACCTATTTATAATAAATGTAGAATAAAACAAAATCTTCAAACAAAAAAAAATAGATTTAAATTCTTTAACAATTAGCAATTATTTATTTTATTATTAAAACACAGTTATTATTTTTTCTATTCTTTGGTTAATATGGCAACACCTTTCCAATCAACAAGCGGCCGCGTTTGTTGTACTCCTTGTAATTATTTCTATAAAAATTGTGCTTCTACTTATTTTAAACATACAATTCTTACTATATTTGTTTATTTTATTGTTAGAATCTTATAATTTGTCATTCTAATAAGTAACTTATTGAAATGTCACCTTTAATGAGGAGCAGATAGTGACGCAGAGTTTAGTGATTGTTTTTGTGTTTTACGTGTTATTCAGCTTTCGAAGATGGACGACCCTAATCTTGACGATAGTATCAATGAATTGATATTACTCAGTGATGGTAAGCACCCTCATTTCCCTGTAAATAACACTAACATTGCGTTACGGCGGAATCTGACACTCATTATTATACGATTATATGAAACTTGTGTTTAATGGTTGCCATTTTGTTCAGGTTTCCCCGTCTCCTTATTAACAGTGATCGATTTTTCGTAATAACTTTGTTATTCGGGTTAATTATTTGAGTATAATTGATAATCAAGGCTATTAAAGTAGCTAATTAACGCGAAAATAAGAATTTACGGTTGGTTCTAACTTTTACATCGTGGCCAACTTTATTTGGTTGTGTAATACCTAAACTGGATAAATATTTGCTGATTCCTTTGAATTTGTCGATTTATATTGAGTTATTAAGAAAAATAATTGTCCTTTTACAATACAGTAATGATTACAAACGGTTCCTTCGTGATATTTTGTTTTAGATCAAAAAATCGATAATTGTGCCATGCTTTACAGTTTTAGCTTTTTCGCCCATGTTAATAGTGGCTATTTTTGCTTAATTTGCTGTTTAGAGGTTAGAATTATACAGGAAACATAAATAAACGCTCAATATTTCGCTTCAAGCGTTTATAACATTTTATTTTTTATATTTAATTTTGATTTATTAGTTAGAAATGATAATAGTACTTGTATAGTTTAAAATATTTCCTTAATTCACCTTTGATGCTGCCCTGCTTCACTAGTTTACTTGTTTACATTATATGTGAAGTCTGCGGAAATGTTTTTTATTTTTCTGTTTAGTAAAAAAATTATAAAAATATAAGTTAATAATAATAAATTCTATGGTAATTTCAGATCCATCGATTGTTCCCCGTAATGAGCTCGGACAACCTTTGTATCATCCAGCGTATATTCCATCACCAAAATCACAGGAAGAGGTAATACATAAAATTAAAAAACTTAATAATATGTTTTTGCATTACTAATTCAGATTGGGATGTAGAACTTAATAATTAACAATAAAAAAATAAAATAAAATAAATCTTTATTGAGTAAAGATAGTTTACAAGTTACATGGGCTGAGGACCTCGTACTAGACTATACTCTGTATTACGGGTGTCCTCACTCTTTCCTAAAACAATTTCAAGAACACTCGTGTGTATATGTGTGCCTATAAGTGTGTATAATTGTGTGTTTGTGTACAATATAAAATATATAGTGCAATATTGAATTATGATGAAAATTTAATAGAAAAAATTCAGCTGTTGTGAGAAACTGATGATAACCCAACAGCAAGAGCTGTTGATAAAAAAAATTGAATAGAGCAATTTCGACACGGTCAATGTAAACAGAGTTGCACATATAATTTGCATATCATTGCAAAACAGAAAATAGTGTAAATAATTATATTATTCAGCATGTTGCCAGTCGCCATCTTTCAGTATTCCTTTGTTTAGAAAAAAATTAATATTGTTTCTTTTTACAATAATTTAAAAAATTGACAATTTTAAACAATATCGGCAACACTAAGATTGTCAAATAAGAAAAACGGTACACATTTCTTACTCTGTTTGCTTCATTGCATACAATTATGTATTTCTATCAGTATTTATTTATTATTATAAACTTTATTACAGGAAGATCGTCTACTTGAAGAAGATGACCCACCAATTGCATTTTCTGACGATTTCATTTTGGCATACTCAAAACGTAAGCTAGAGGATGTGACACCTTTGAGTAGCCCTAATAAATTTCCAAAACTCAGTATAGAGGAACAAAGTAAACTTGACAATGAAGTATCTGAAATAATAGGTATAGGTAAAAAGAAAGTGGCAGATGATGTTCCATCTACATCTAAGGTCGAGACTCCAGTACGTTTGAGTCCTCTAAGAATAACAAAGAGAAGTAATTCAACAGAAATTAATCATCCCAAAACACCTAAAACTAGACGTGGAAGCGTAGATATTATAACACATAATAGTCCAAAATTAAAGTCTCAAGATATTTGTAAACCAATAAATGAAGCGAGAGATCTAAATGACTCGCAAAATATGAAATTAGTCCTATCACCCACTTTTGAAACAAATGACAATGACAAGAAATCTGACATATTGAACAGTAGTAGTGATCCTGTTTATCCTAAAGACCGCCAAGAGGTTTTGCAAATTGGAAAATTGAATATTCCACTCAGTGAAGGGTGCAGTTTTTCAGATCAGAGCAATTTATCATTAACCCTCAAGGGTAAAACAACTGATCAAGAAAGCACTGACAGTGTATCTTCTATTCTTGACAGTCCGGAAAACATACCGACTGTAACATCAAAACTTATTTCCAAACTGTCAAATGGGAATTCATCTACTCCCACTGAAGTTACTGGAACAAATGAGAGTGACTGCACCCCCGATACTAAACTTAATGCTCAGAAAGGTATATCTCTGAAGAATGATAGCTTCAAAAGTAACAACACTACGACACCATCGACAATATCTCCTTTCCAAAATGGCCATGGTACATTACATACACCTCAAATACCAACATTTGACTTACACTCGAGCCATAATGAAGATGGTGAATTCCAATCTCTATACATTGTAAGGACAGACAATGATTTGGGCATGGACATGTGTAAAGAATTCCAACGCTTCTCCAAACGGTTCTCTATCGATCCATACTTAGGTGATGTGTCTGTGAGTAATTCTTCATCGAGCGTGACCAGTACTGGAATGATTAATTTGCCAAATAGAACATCTTTTGCATCCACTGTGAGTTCGACGTCTTCTTCTAGCAATAGAACAAGTGATGGCACTTTTGTGGTTCCACAACCACCTAAGAAAACAATTTCTTACCCAGGCACCTCTGTTGTAAAAGGATATGATTCACTAATGAAAAAGATTCAAGATATATTTTCACACTGCCGTGACACTTCTATTGATGAACCTAATCGCTCTTCCAGAGATGAAAAAGTTTCCATCGGGATTCAAACTAAAGAGTCTGCAAGCAATGGAAACGTCAGTCCAGATGAATTCGGTAATTACGACAAAACTACACCAAAAAGTTCACTCAAGAAGACTCGAGTGCGCGGCCGTCGACCGTTGACAGGCAAAACTAAACGAGCATTATTACCAACACAGATAGAAGAGTCTGAATCCATTCAAGAAGCAGATTCACCCGACACCGATTACGAAGATGAAGATTATAAGCCAGCAAAAGAAGAAAAGATTATCGCTACACCTAAATCTGTCAATAAACTGAAACAAAAACGTAGTCGGCCAACATCACCTCGACCGGCCACACCAGTCGAGAAGACGCCAATAAAAACAGAATACCCTGGATTCCCTCCGGACACTCTGGTTCTGGCGAAGTGGGTTGACAAAAGATACTATTCAGGGAAAGTTTTGGAAATAATCGAACCGTACAAGTATTTAATTAAATTTGATGATGGTCAAAGCAAGGCACTATTGGATGACTTCATAATATTTGGTGATACAAAGACTTTGCCTTTGGTCGATAAATCTGTTTTTGTTATGGAGGACTCTAAAGATGGTTACGAGCCAGCTCTAGTTTTGGGCATTGATGATAGTGACGGTGATGTTATTAAATACAAATGTTTGACAGACGGGTAGGTTTAAAGTGTATTTATCTTATATTAGCTTAACATTGCCTGCCTGATATTAAACTAGAGTGTTGTCCTTAACCAAAGACAAAAATGTCTATACAGTCGCCTCCGATATGCCGGTTCGACAGTTCACACACTCATCATACCTAGCTCCACTTCCAAGCGCCCGCCAACGATCCCGCATAGGACTAGGTCTCTGTAATAACGTTACTTACGTAAATATAATTTAACATTGAATGTCATTTCAGGGATAAATCGATGGATGTCCCCGCCAGTGGACTTTACTTGTCGGAGGATCAGGCTCGTTTCATCAAGGAGTCGATACCACTAAGATTACCGCCTTGCAGCCCATCTACTCCGAGACGTCGCGGTTTAAGAGAACTTGATCTTGATAACATTATACAGGTATGTTTACATTCTTTTTTAAAATATTCTTGACTCATTGAGAGATTACCCTCTCTTTACTATCTCTTTTTCCAATGGTATTAATTTTATAATTTCCCGCTTAATGCGGCATTAGGAATCTCACGTTTTCACCACACATTTGCCCATTTAGTTATCAATTGACAAAACTTTGGGGACAAGTCAATGAAATAACTTTACTCACCTTAGTGCATTGGATGTATATGTATTTGTTGAAACTAGGGTCCAAGAAGTAATAGAAGTCGACCTCCTCCCAGCATTAAGAAACGCATCGCGTCCCCAAGAAGCCCGAAGGCTTCCACTTCAGGTGAGATAACCAATTTCAATATGATTTAACTTTTAAATGCGTCATTGAAGAAGTACACCTAACAGAATTACTTCCTTAGGACTGAAGTCAGCAGCGACGACAACGCCATTTCGAAAACGTGTGACAAGTGAAAGCAGTTCAATAAGTGAGAGCAGCAATTCTGCCCCTCCAGCGAGAATTGAACACATTGCCGGTGTTGAGCCTGAAGTGCAACGGACCCCTAAGAAACTTGATGGTATCAAAGGTGACGCTTTTGAATTACTGGGACGCTCTATTTAATTAAAAGTGGTAGGCAGACTGATAATGGTTATCAGCCTAGTCTGCCATCCCAAGCCTAGTACCACCACTTTCAAGTATAACAACTGTGAAGTGACCTAATCTCATTTCGGAATTAGCTGAATATAATCAGAGGAGTGTCCGTAGTCCACAAGGGCGGCGGATATTCGTCACTTAAAGCCGGCAACAAAGGACTACTATGAAAAAAAACATTCAGACAACAATTTTTGTTATAATAAGATTTTAATATTTCAGCTGGTCCTCAACAATTGAAGGGTGTCGCTAAACAAAATATTGGCAAGAAGAACTCCAAACTAACAAAGCTGGAGGATCAAGATGCGCTTTCTCTACTTGGTCCTATACCAGAGAAAGACAGCAAGCTCTTTGAAGGATTACATTTCTTGTTGACATGTTCTGAACCTCCAAAGAAAAATCTAAATGAAAAGGTAAGAAAAATGTGTTACATTGATATATTATAGATCGGAATGCCTAAGGGGCTGCAGAAGTAGATGGAAGAATGAGAAATAAGTACTGTATTGATAAAAAATACATATAAAATTGTCCTTCTGAGGTATTTCTGTACAGCTATTTGGAAATATGTATTTAAAAATACTTCCAAAATCTGATTTTTTTTTTTTTTTTATAAATACTTCGCAATTATGTCACAATTTTTTTAAACAGTAGTAGGCAGACTGATGATGGTTATTGACCCAATCCGCCGTCCTGGGGTAGTACCACCACTATCAAATGTAACACCCGTGAAGTGACCTTGTCACGTTTCAAGGTCAGTTTGAAAGTAGCCAGGTATAACGAGAGGAGTATCCACTGTCAATCTGGATGGGACATGCTCGTCTCCTCAAGCCGAGGCGACTGCTGCCTGTAGAGATTTCTCTGTAGTAGCAGTTATTTCCACTCATGAACCGCACTCTAGCTTTACATCAGGTGGAGTATTGTCACATGTTGAGCTACAATGAATATTTAAAAAAAAAATGTTTGACAATTTGGACCCAACTCACTTGGTTTCGGCATATTCTATATGCTTATTATTCTTCCTATTTTCAGGAATCTTACAACCAAGAAAGCCGCCATTACTCATCAGAGGAAGACGGCGATAGTTCTTCCACAATGGCTGGAACTGATTGTGAGGACCTTCAGTTCACAGATAAACCGTTTAACAAGGAACGTCTCAAGGAACAGTTGGAAGCTGGAGGCGGTATTGTTCATACGTGAGTAGATTTTTTTTTAGTTTTTTTATTATTCATTAACTACTTTTTATTACTTAAAATTTTGTATTGTTTTATTGCAGTCATTTTGACGATATCCCTCGCAATGCGTACAAATCGTGTCGTTTGATTTCTCCCCGTCCTTGTCGCACTGCAAAGTATATGTTGTGTGTGTCCGCTGATGTTATTGCATTGTGCCATAGTTGGGTTATTATTGCATGTATCGATGGCGTATTGCCCTCGGTCGATGCCTATATATTACCTGCGGGATGGTCTATAAGAAGAAATGGATTTATTAACTGGGTATGTAACATTTCATATCAAAATCCTGTATCGCATGTTCACCATTAACTGACGCACAGTGGGTCGAAATTGACAAGAAAGGGACTTGAGATTTTTTTTTTACAAAATCACTTCGCAAAGCGATAAGTTTCCCTCTTTAAGATGAAGTATCACGAGTGCCCCAATCCACAGCGCACAACTGGCAAGCCGCTATCTTTCACATGCCAAATTATTATCGACTTTATTCATATTGAAATAATGTCGGAAATCAATTTCTCTCTGCCTCTTCAGATGTGTGGCGGTCCAATATTTTTAATTGGCATGGTATGATATGTCCTTCTCTTTTTTTCTTATTATTAATATTGCATATGTTTGTCTCTTTTCTATAAATAAAAGTGAGGGAGCTATAACCTACACATAAATGGTATTCATTGTACTATATTATGTACTACAGGGCGGTATAAGTGGTAAACGGAGCACGACCTTCTTCAAAGACAAAGTGATATTACTGTGTGGTGATCAGGAGACATTTGTTAAATTTTGGGAACGTGTTTTGAACCTCAGCGGAGCAACCACCAGGGTCGTCAATGAAGAAGACATGAATATGACTGGCGCCATTGCGCTAGTTACCGAATGGGATTGCCCTCATGAGGTAAGCTTTTACACAAGACTGGAATTCAGTCACCTCCACTATGCCAACTTGGGCTTAGTTCTTACCTGGCTACTTCCAAGATGATCCTGAAATGCACTAGGTGTCACCAGGTACGTATGTCAAAAGCATGATGAAAGTTGACATGTGTTAGAATTGAAAACAAAATGCGTGGGACTTGATATTTTGTTTTTTATTCGATCAAGTTCTTCGACAAAGAGGCTAGAATGACCAGACTGCTAATAACTGCCTACCTCTATTATTCTATGCGGGGGGAAAAAAGTTGAAAAAAAAGACGTCTTCATATGTAAATTCGTTTTTTTTTTTGCAATTTCAACAATGTTCTCCCAGTCCTTTCACCTTGGATCCTTCAAGCGGAGCGTGAAAAAGCACCTTCTCAGGCCGGCATAGTAGTGGCGACTGGAGCCACCGTGCGAACGGTTCTCTAGTCAATGCTCATGGACCTCCACTGAGTTTACCATCAGACCAGTCGAGGTCCCGTGTCGTACCAAAATAATAAAAAATATATTTCACATGGTTACATACATATATTGGAAAGACCAAGTATAACCTACAATTTGTTTTTAGGTCCAAAACAAAGCGATACAGGAGAATGTTCCACTTGTATCGATAATATGGATCCAGCAGTGTATCATTGAGTCTCGTATCATTCCCCCGACGTCTCATGATAGGTTCTCATTCATGTATGCGGAACCAGAATGATCTTGGGACCTCAAATGTATTATTATACGTGAACATTGATGCGACATGTGGACTCTGTGAAGTGATTATTTAGAATTAAGAAGAACAAACACTATTAGAGTTAAGATGTTAGGTTTGGAAAGTGAACTATTGTGATTTATATAAATAAGGTGACGACTTTAATGCGTAATTATTGTGAACCGCACAATATAGGTGTTTCTGTAATCAATTAGGGACCGGTGGAATGTGGCTGTAGTGATGCGGACCACGTCACGCACAATGAGTGCTCAATTGTGGCTCTACAATGGAGGAATCTACAATGATTCCTTTCTGTCTGAAATTTTAAAGTATTTTAGGAACATCTATGACCTTTGGGACTCTGAAGTACAGTATGTGACAGGACTGTCGTTTCGCTTACTAAGCTTACGTCCTGTGGAGTAGGCGGAACCCACCCTTTGTGATTTGGGGCACATCTTGGGATCGGACCACTTGCAAAGGTCGTTGCGGGAGGTGCAGGTGTATAGTTACCGATATATCCGAACGGTAGTTCTCTCACAAACTGGCTATACTTCAAATATTTTATTATTCGTTATTATCGGGAGATACCCGTTAATATATGTACATTCTGTCTTTTTCACTCGTTGTTAATAGAAAGAGACGGAATAAGATTTTTGACATGTGTTGCTATTGAAGAATTTTTTCCTGGTTTTTTGGGTAATTTCATAATTATTGTGGAACGTTTCTTTTTGTTTCTTAATATTACGACAGTTTATTTTTGTGAATTTATTGCTTTGTTGGTTGTTTTTTTCAAAAAAAAAATGCGTATTCAAAATATGTACTCTTGAATTAAGTTTTGGTCCTTGTTGTTTTGTTTTTTTTTTTAATAATGTGATTAGGCGATGTCTCAGTTCAAAACTGGACATATTAAATTTAAAAATTATTCTAATAACTCGTAAGGAAAAATATTTGCTAATAAAACCAAAAAGTATAATTATCACCGTCACTTTTCCAAATAAGTACAATTTAAAATTTTATTAATTAATACACCAGGGTCTTCATTTTGGGTAGTGTCGAGGCGCTAACCTCTGTACCTATCTGAATTTATATTTAAATATTTACGTATAGATGTTAAAATACCTCAAATACATGCGTCGCCATAACCGCGACCTAGTCTTGCAGCATGTTTTATAAAATAACATATAATTATTATCTCGAGATATACAGGATGTCTGAAACCTGGCTAACAAGGTTTCTGCATATCCTGTATAGTAATTATCTATAAATTACAGTGAAAACTGTATAAAATATAGTTTTTTTTAAGTAACAAGTCGTTAGAGTTTTTTTTCATATGATCTCGAAAGATCGAAGATTGTTTTTGATAAAATTCTAAATAAAAGTATTTTCTTAAACTGTTGTATTATAATCTCTATTTGTATTAGATGTAAGTTTTTAGGTCCAATTGCACCAGAAGGCCCGTTAAAGTTACTTTGGCTGTTACATTTTATGATCACTTTGACGGTTACGTTTACATTTACTCCACACGCGCTGCACCATCGTGTAAATTCATATCGTTATCGATAAAAGGGTGGCTGATGTAATTAGGAGTACATTCCCGAAAAATTAATAGAACAACATATTTGGCTTCTTTTCATACACTTAACGTTAGTGACATTGGTTTAACTATTACTTTAACTTTGACCGGCCAAAATTCGCTGATTACGATTAGCGTTAAAGTAAACGTCAAAACCGACAGGTTTTTTTTTGGAAGCAACCCAATTTTAATTTTAACTATTACTTTAACGTGATTGTTAGACTAGAACGTCATATGGTGCGATTGGACCTTAAAAGATTTTTTATGTAAGTTTCTTTGTTTGTCCACGTTAAATGTGCGAACGATAACGATATGTCGTCGGTCGAGTCGTTTTGACCGATATCGGTGGCAGACGTCGGAACAATTCTTCTGTGCTTCTCATCAAGATCCCTCTAGCCATTTGAGAGTGATTGGGGACAAACAAACAAACTTTCACGTTTATATCTTGAAACACGGCCAAACAGAAATGAAAACAAACTAGGCCTTAAGTCAAAAGCTAATCGACAGTTGTCACTTGATTGACAGCTAGAGTGCGGTCCATGAATGGAAACAACTGCTACTACAGAGATCTCTACGGGCTGCAGTCGCCTCCACTATGCCGGCTTGAGGAGACGAGCATGTACCGTCCAGATTGACAGTGCACACTCCTCTCGTTATATCTGGCTACTTTGAAACTATTCCCGAAACGCGACATGGTCACTTCACGGGTGTTACATTCGAAAGTGGTGGTACTGCCCCAGGACGGTAGACTGGCCGAATAACCATCATCAGTCTGCCGATCACTTTTTAATAGTGCCTATAGGCACTGAGCGACCAAAGTACATATAACAAAGTTACATTGGTACCGATCATAATTAGCGAGGTTCGAACACTAGGCCACGGTTGCTCTTAAAAAAATATATGGGATTTGACGTTTTACAGTTGTCAAATGTCATACATTTTGTTGTCGATTCGAAGTGACAACTGTTGATTGGCTTTAGGCCCTGAGTATATCAAAATTGTGAAAAAGATGGCTAAATATATTTTTATAATTTTCTTCTAAGAAAAAAAATAGGTTTGTTCCAGTCGGTGTTAATTAGTATTAAGAATAAAGTCGTAACTTTTTGATGGTAGATGTATGTATGACTTATGGTTTTTTTTTCTGGAATACAATTTACTTGTTTCTGCTTGGAAAATTAGTTCGTGATTTTTGTTTTTTTCTTTTTTGCTGTTCATGAGCGAAGACTACTGCGTCAGAGGGGCCGAGTATGAGTACATTTACGTTGAGATCCTATTGATGGATAGTTTCCACTTTACGCCGTGACAGGGTAAATGTAAACTCATACTTGGACCTCTGAAGTGGTTAACTACATTTTTTTTGCTGAATACAAATAAGTAACTGGATTTATTACAATTTTTTTTTTTTTTGACAAGTCCAGTCCTATTCGGATTAATATTATATGTCACATACTATTTTTTCTTGTAAGAATTTTATTATATTGTAGAATTTGATAGACTAAGGGTGGTTTGCACCAGAGATGGCCGGTTAAAGTAACTTTGACTGTTACTTTAACTTTAACTTTGACAGTTACGTTTACTTTTACTCCACGCGCGTTGCACCATTGTGTAAATTAATTCGTTATAGTTAAAAGGGTTGCTGGTGTAAATGAATTCTCTCAATACAAACAAGAGCGGCTTGTCTAAGATTTGACGTTAGCGACATTGATTTAACTATTACTTTAACTTTGACCGGCCGAAATTCGCCAGTAACGGTTAAGGTTAAAGTAATCGTCAAATGTGACAGATTTTTTTTGAAGCAAACCAATTTTAACTTTAAGTTTTAACCATTACTTTAACGTGTCAGTAATAGTTAAGTCATATGGTGCAAATGGACATAATACTTGCTTGTTTAGCTATTATTTTCATATCGAACGATATTATGACCGAACATAAAATGAATGGACCTGAAGGATGTGTAATTTAGCTAGTTGTAATTTTTAACACTAGAGACGACTGGTCATATTTAAATGTAGGTATATAATTATAGATGTTGCGGAATGTATGGTCGAAACAAAACAATTGATTTTTATTTATACTTAGAGAAAGAGTACAAGAACAAGTTCGCACACTTTTTTAACACAATGTATTTTTAAAAAATGCCTTTTATTTTATGTGGCATAATAATTTGCCATTGTCAAAGTAAATATTTTGCATCAATTTAATAATATTGAGCATCATGAGTCATTCATCATACTAAGCAGTCAGGTCAAGTCTCAGTCAAGTCAAAAATTGCTTCAGCAAAGGGGTAGAATCTTTACTGAAACTTCCTACGTAGTTTTGAAGGGAAAATGGAAACACACGTTCTTTTGAATTGTTTGCCCACGCTCACGCGCGTTCGCGAACACTTAATGGTTAATAATCCACTATGATTACACATTAACACTCGAAGAAACACAAGTTAAGGAAAATAATTCAAGACAGATAACCTGTCTCAAGATGGCCGTCAAAACCCCCAAATACAATTATTACCAATAAGACCTTTCTGACATAAAGATTTCAGATTTTATTATTTCTTGAGATTACACATTACTTACGAACTCCTTAAGCAGTCGTCTTGGGATTCGACAGGGTTTTGTCTGAGTCTGCAGAAGGCTCCCAAACGGTGACAAAGTAGTTGTAGCCCTCTGGTAACTGTCATCCTTGATACAACCGTCTCATCACTAATTTCCTGATTTATACTTTTTAGCCTATAGACTTTGTTCTGTTTATCACCACGCATTCCGCAACAATAGAATGTAAGATTTATATTGTACAATATACAGTATTTGTGTAAGGTACTGGACAATCGCTAATAATTTCGCCATAATTATACCCTGGCCCAGTTCTAGGGTTGCCAAGCTAAGGTTTAGGCAAAAAAATTGTGCCAAAAAGAAACTGTTTGATGATGGAAGGCAGGGGAACCGACTTGACTTCTATACAAGATTTTACTATCTTATTGCCTCCGGTTCAGGAAAATCTTAGATCCAGAGTTGATCATTAAGCCAAGGAAAGGCTTATTCCTACACAATGTTCCCATAAAATAGCTACAAACAACTCCAGTTCAAGCACTTTTAACTCTATCGATCTCCTCATCATCGAGGGTGTATCATCAGGCACTCCAGGCACAATTATTACAGCCGATTGTTCAGTATTTCTTATTGTGTATATTATTAAATATAAAATATGTGTGTTTTAAAACGTGTTTAGATTTAGACTGTGTACTGTCTTTAAAGCTTCCTCTATCAAGTCGAGCGTATCGTCGTAGGCGCGTACAGTTTAATATAAAAATTGCATCACTATTAAGTAGAAAGTTCGTAATTTGGATCAAATTAGCCATCACAATCTCACAAGCCGGCATAGACTAAGTGGCTTCTGTCTGCAGACATTTCTCTGTGATAACAGTTGTACTCTCCTACGGACTTCATTCTATTATTGTGAAGTAAAGCTAGAGTGCGGTCCATGAACGGAAACAACTGCCGCTACAGAGCAATCTACAGGCAGAGGAGACGAGTATGCACCATCTAGATTGACAACGCGCTCCTCTCGCTATACCTGTCTACTTTCAAACTGCTCCCGAAGCGCGACAATGTCATTTCACGGAAGTTACATTCGAAAGTGGTGGTTTTTTAAAAATTATTTTAGCATGTCATATGACCGCACTCCGCCTGATGTTAAGCTAGAGTGCGATTCATGGACGGAAGCGACTGCTGTCAGAGCAGAGGATCTGCAGACGGTACTCATCATCAGTCTGCCTACCACACTCAATTTATGTAGTGCTCAGCGACTTGTGCCTAACTTCGGAATTTGGTTCGTACATTATGCACAGTGGCAAACTATTATGATTTCGCCGTCCATGTGTTTTAAAATATCTTTTAAAGAAAGTATGTACCTATGCTATGTCGTGCCCACAACTACGCAGTTTGATGAGCATGATTTATGATAATTTTCGGGACACCTTCGACTTAAGACTTAGTCGAATTCCATACATTTTGCTTTCGATTCGATCGAGTGACAACTCACAAATTCACTCTACTAAGGATTTTTTTGTTGCGTAAACGTGAGTTGTGTAAAAAGGTTATATGCCGCGGCCGAGCTCGTGTTTGTAGTGGTTTGATCCTTATTCACAACCATAAATTATAGAAGCACGTTGCTAACGGTCTTGTCACTCGAGTTCTGTGCATTGTACGCGTGTGTGGCCTGACCTTTAACGTGAAAAACAACTCCGTAATATTGATATAATATTTATAAGCTAAAATAAAGTCTCAAAAATGTTTTGGCGCTATAAGAGGTATTATTTAGTTTTATATATATATACTATATAATGAAAATATGTAATTTATTTGTTAGACTTCTTTTCTGGACCGTTGTTTTTGATTATTCTCTTAGGATAACATGATTGGACCTACTATGAATAAATCTATAGAACTGGCAATCAATAGTTTTGTATTTATACCTACCCATGTTTAATATAATATTAAGGATTGAAAAAAAAACAACATCAAACAATTGCAATATAATTATAAATACACAAGAGCAATGCTGTGAATAATGAATACCTATGTACCTCACAGGTAAGCGTGCTGCAAGCTCTACCATAGACCTCACCACTACTTATATCATAAAGGATAATAATCCTGCTCTATAATAGGCTTTAATGTTAAAGTTGATAATATGCTATTTTTGAATATATAATTTTACCTTTAAGACATAATTTTTTGAAAGCAAAAGACAAAATGAAACAGATTTCATTTATAACAAAGGTGAATGCCCATTTACCTAAGAGAAATGGGCCCACAATTTTTTTTCACGAGTTTCTTGATCATTTTTAGTTCATTTTGTAGGAAAATCAAAAATTAGTGATAAAAAATGTATCACCAATCAGTTTGAACTTTTTCACCCAAGTTATTGAGTAATTAAACTTTTTCTGATACAATATTTGAGGTTATTATTGTATTAAAAGCTTTAATTATTGGTAATATTTATTTTTTATATTATTAAACATTGTATATTGATTGGGAAACAATGCTTTAATGTAATTAAAATAAATTAATGAAGAAATAAGGCATTATTTTAGAATATTGTTATGTTAACAAACTATTAGGTATCAAGTGGGCCCAAAAATGGGCATTCTCCTTTGCAAAGAACAAAACGAGAGACTAGGCCATAAAGTGTAGTGCGACCGGGTTGAAGCTTGTTACTTAGACCCCCTAACTTCTGGTTATTTGAAATTTTGATATTACAATAAAAAATACCTAATCATTATACCAATCAAGGAATAACAATGTAAACGACATGACTAGTAGAAAGAACAGCACATAAACTCTGAGACCTGCGTTACGTTGTATTGCTTGTTTGATCTGATCATTTGCATCTTTCACATTTTCAGTTGTCCCTATAACAGTGGTCGCAATTCTACTTATGTCTTGCTCTTGTTGGAGTATCTGAAATGAGAATGGAACTACAATTCTGCAATATGACAACACTCCGCCTGATGTAAAGCTAGAGTGCAGTCCATGAACTGTCACTACAGAGAAATCTACAGACAGCAGTCGCCTCCACTATGCCGGCTTGAAGAGACGCGCATGTACCTTCCAGATTGACAATGCACACTCCTCTCGTTATACCTGTCTATTTTTGAACTATTCCTGAAACGGTCATTTCACGGGTGTTACATTCGAAAGTGATGGTACTACCCCAGGACGGCAGACTGGACTAATAACTTTCGTCATTCTGCCTACCACTCTTTAATAGTGCCTATAGGCACTGAGCGACCAAAGTACATATAACAACCGATCTGATCAGAATTTAGTGAGGTTCAAACACGGGTCTCATCGATTGAGTTCACACGTCTTACAGCTAGACCACGACTGCTCAGCACGCCAGCTGAGACACCAGCTTCGTGAGGACTCAGATGCGAGGCCAAACCTGAATGAATGTCACAACCTCAACTTGGGGTGTCTTTGGCGGTCGCTGACGCCTAGCTTATATCGCTAACGTGCTTCAGCACTGCTGAACACTACAAGACAATTTAAAATAAATAAAACATTGAATACATACTTTTTCAGTAAATATCTCTTGTAACTCAGCAATATGAAGTACTTTAGTTTCAATTTGTCGCACTTCATCTGTTGTACTATTGAGGTCGTTATACAATTGAACATTCTCCGATTCAAACAGCTGAAGCTCCTCAGCACCAAGCTCTTCCTCATCAGCACAACCTCTATAGTACATCCAAGTGTCTAATTCCTCGTTTAACAATTTATTATTCTCCCTATCCTCGACTTCAGTCATAGGCTTTGGCTTATCTACTTCAAGTTTAGACAATTTTCTAACATCTAAAGCCTTTCTCACTCTTAAAGCTTTTAATTCACTATGTATCTTACAAACAGCTTTTAAATATGCATCTATTAACTCTATAGCAGCATCCATAAACTCACGAGTTTGAGCATTCACAACTAATTTACGATTATCATTACGAAATTCTTTTAACAGATGTGAACATGTATTTATTATTCTCTGTGCTCCTGTGTCTATTTGATCCCTGTCTTCGTCAGACATACGATCTGGGACTGTGTTGTCGAAGAAACTAAGATAACCCGCACGATGTTCGAGCAAAAAATCACGCAATTTGGTTATTTGTGAAGTAATTTCTTTCGCTGTTATCAAAAATGCATTCTTTGTTTTCACTTTCATAATACGTTGTTTATCGTCACTCACAGAGCTCTGTATACCAAATGTTTTGTTCCTGGTCTTTACTGTTTTAATACAGGCTTTAAATAACGGTGTTATATCCATTTTTGGTTATGCTTTTTACTTAACAAGTGTAAACTCCGATTTCGCCGCCGAACACACGAACACGTCCCCCACCCGCCTTTACTTTTATATGACAATAGCTTTTTTGTTCAGTATTCCCATTCTGAGAAAGCAAAGAGAACAAAGCCCACACAGCCACGTCTTGCTGGAAACAAAAATGTTGCTTGTATCGACGATCGAATTTTATCTTTCAAATTATAATTCATTATTCGAAATCGAGTAATTAGCGACAAGTCATTCGAATAATCGCAGTGGTAAATTATACCTACATATTATAATAGTGATTCTGTGATTTTTAAAATACATCTTGTATTTTCACAGTCATAAAATAACTTTAACGGGCCTGAATAGTAAATAATCATACCAATAGATTATTTATAATAACAGACTCATTCGGTAAATCCGCATTCGACAAAAAAAAACGAATAATCGAAATGTTTAAAATGACAGTCATGTATTTCGAATATAGTCCGAACCATCATTCTCATTCGCACATCACTAGGTCAAAGAAGTCTTGAAGAAGTAAAAAATTACAGACAATATAGATACTGGTCAAAAACTGAGATCGTGATGTGGTTGTTTGTTTTGTTTTATTTTGAAATAAATAATAGATGTTTATTGAAGTGATTATGCAAAAACTTATTAAGAACTTAGATAATTAATGAAATAAAATGGCATCAAAAATCAACGAAAATTCATCAAAGCGTTCAATACCAAAAGATATATTGAATGACCTATGCAGGTAAGTCGATTATAAACATTTTCTTTTTTTTTCTGAATGGCTTTAATATACCGCTTTCAGAATTTATATCGTAATAAAATATATCTGCACGTACTTTTTTGTACTATTAGCCCACCAAGTTCTTATGTGTAATCGACGCTGACGACGAATTCTAATTTGTATTGCACGCGTCGTAATGCAATAAAATGCTTCGCCTACCGCAGTTAAGAAAAGTTACATGTTCACTTTTTCAGCCGTTTCATAATAAACCTTCCAGCAGAAGATAGAGGGAACTTAGTGAGAATATGTTTTCAAATGGAAATGGCTCATTGGTTCTATTTAGACTACTATTGTGCTAATAATGCGTACGAAGTTGAAAATTGTAATTTGAGGCAATTTGCTGGTCACGTATTTCAGGTAATTATTATCATTTTTTTATTATAGCTGCATATGGCAACACCCTACGCGATGTTAAGCTAGAGTGCGGTCTATAAACAGAAACAACTGTTATCACAAATAAATTTCTATAGGCAGCAGTCTCCTCTGCTATGCCGGCTTAAGAAGACGAATGTGGACCATCCAGGTTGACAGTGCATACTCCTCTCGTTATGATATACTGGCCTGACTAAACTAATATCTTTTATTAAAGCATGGTAGAGAATAATAATAAAAATTGCCCATAAACAAATTCTGACTCTGGCCCTTCCGCAAAACTTAATGTGGTCGCTTTGTAAAGGTGTTCAAATCACACTGGCCGGTACCAATGTAACTATGTTATATGTACTTTGGTCACTCAGTGCTTATGATACAAGGACTAGCTTTAGTATAAGCATTAAAAGCCTTTCTCCCTCTTCCCACTTTAATTTTAAGTTTAATATTTAATTTAATTAATGTTTTTGCTACGCCCTACCGGGGCGTCACATTATATAGACTATATGTATATTAATTATATGACTATATGTATATTATGTGACATGCAACAAATAAAAAACTGTTTCAGCATGTTCCCGAGCTACGTGAGCATGCAGAGGGTTTAGATGCAATACTAGATAATTGGAGACAATATAAATCAACTGTTCCAACTTATGGTGCTATTTTATTAGATACTGAGCTTACGCATGTGTTATTGGTACAATCATATTGGACTAAGGCATCTTGGGGATTCCCTAAAGGAAAGGTTAATGAAAGTGAACATCCTTCTTTGTGTGCTGCTAGGGAGGTAATTTTAATTATAATGTGTAGGGTCAGTGTGGGTAAATGTAAATAGTTTTGATAAATATAATGACATTTCGTAATGTTTCCATAGGCCAAAATACTTTATAACAAAATTATATGGACATTAAACAGTACACTAAAGTTTTATAAGGTTTATATGGATGGTTTTATTGGCGCCGGGCATTTATTTTTGTTGTTATTTTATTAAAGGCAAAGGGATCATTGCCCATACAGCCTAGTCTTCAGTTTTGTTATGTTTTATTAACGCGGTGGAATCTTCACCTAGAAAAATCCAAACACACACCCACGTTATCATATTTCGCCCACATCACGCACGTTAATAGTGAGGACTAGTTTCCGCGATTAAACATTTGTATTTCACAATAATTTCAGGTATTAGAAGAAACAGGTTTTGACATAACCAAGATGGTAAATATAAATGAATACATAGAGGCGACAATACACGACCAACTTGTACGACTTTATATTGTACACAATATACCTAGAAACACTCAATTCAATCCGCGAACACGTAACGAAATAAAAGCTTGCGAATGGTTCCCAATTGCGGACTTGCCATCTAATAAGAAAGATATGACACCAAAAATTAAGATGGGTGTGAGCCCAAACTCATTCTTCATGGTGATGCCGTTCGTCAAGAAGATACGCCGTTGGATATTTGAGAAAAATCCAAAAATATTCATCAACAGTGCTAGGAGAGTTCGTCACAAGTCGCTCAGTGATATAGACTCGCCTAAAGTAAAAAATAAACTGTCACAAGGCTTCGAGAAGCAAATAAGCCAATCTAATCCCAAACAAAAGTGTAATTCTGTTAAAAATACACCTGTTACTAAAAAAGAGAGGAAACACTCTAAGAGACAACTTTTTACGCCACAAAATTTGAGTTCAAAATCAATGAACAAGGAGCCGAAAGCATTGGAGAACTATGATGATGAATATTCAGCTTTAATTAATTATGTATCACCATGTTGGGAAAACTTTAAGTTTGATCGTGCTGCAATTTTGGCAGCGTTCGATTAACTAACACTTTACATCAAGCAGAAAGTGGCTACAAGTTACACGATGTCTTCCAACTTTCACTTTCCCTTATTTTTACTTAAAGAAATATTATTTTTGTCTTATATTTATATTAAACCTACTTTTTTGGTTGGTTAATATAATTAGATATAACTGTAGGTAGGACAAGATTTGAGATGTTGAAGTACGTCCAAAAAAAAAGGATTAAGAGTACCGTAGCCGAGCAGCTGAAGGCGTGGGCTCTAGGCTTATCTAGTCACAAAAAAACGTATCTCGGTTCAGGTCCGTCTGAAGATGATTGAAATATTTTTTTTATTATTAAAAAATTAATCGACTGTCATAATGTTTCAGGCTTGGGAATGAATTTTTTTAGACGTTCAAAATCGAATCGAATCGTGACGTTTTTTCATATACGTATATTATTACAAGTTTTTTATTTTTTATATACACATCAGTGTTTTTTACAAATTGTAATGTAAAAACATGCTTTTTGAAACATTGTTATTTAAGATTGCATGACGATTATTGAGAATGTGCCCTGGTTTTGAATATACGCACTCACAAATACAGCAGAGGCATAAGTATGTGTTTACTTTTACGCCCAGTACGCCGTCACTGCGTAAAGTGGGATTTTTCCACCTATAAGGATCACTTTATTTGATTCATTTTTACCTCCGCGCGGTTGTAATTTTGTTGAAGTGTTCACACGTTAAGCCGTAACATTGTAAACGCATACTTAGCCCTTAGATGTAGCCGGGACGTATAAATTCTCATAAAATTAAACAATATTCCGAATGTTCGTACAGTCAAATTAAGGTTATATTATAAAACATCTCAGTCCTGTTCCTGAATAGATCCTGTTCTTGGTTGGCAAAAAGTAACTTGTTGAAGTCCAGCGGCAATCGAAGCTTGACTCATCATCTGGCGGTCCAAAGTTTTGTGATATCACTTACACACGTGCCGTGGTGGCATTTTGTTATTTCCAAATCAAATCTATAAAGTTGTTCATTAAAGATAAATTGACAATAAAATGATTGTAGTTTGATTTTTAATAGAGAAGTTTGGGATGTCTGGTGGAAGTAAATTACGGACAACGTTGGTGACGGACTCCGTAATGACTCCGTTGAGCCCAGCAGTGGAAGGCAAAAAACCACTTGCTGACAAAAAAAATGGAAATCCAAACTAGTGGAAGGCATAATACTCGATAGGTATTTCACACAAAATTATTACAGAAAGCTATATATCTTAAGCAGATAAGTCAAATAAAATATTGTACCTGGGGCTAGTCAAAAGCCAATCGACACTTGTCACTTGATCGAATCGAAAACAAAATATATGGGATTTGACGTTTCACTGACACCTAAGTGATAACGAAACGTCAAATCCCATACATTTTTTTTTTCGATTCGATCAAGTGACAAGTGTCGATTGGCTTTTGACTTTAACCCCTGTTAAGCTTGTCAGTGCAATATAATTTTTTTCATCGTGACAATAAAACAACTATTGAAAACAATACGTTTATTAATCCCATAAAGTACGTCGCATATCACATAAATAAAGGTCATCTATTCTAGAACATACATTTGAGGACGCTGGAGCTGAAGTGTTGTACAAAATTGACATTATGAGAGAATTAGTAAAAAGGTTTTAAGGAGCAAACAGTGAAAGCTAAAGTGATGTCTTATTTCATTTTACCACTTCCTCTTGAAGACTGGCCGGGAGTGACGGCAATATCTCAGAAACGGAGCGAATTGAGGCAGTCGGCTCGAAACAAGTTGCAGGGAAAACCATCTCATATCCATCTTGAAATCTGACGAATAATATATCCCGCGGACGGTCGGACGGTAACCTCGTGCGGCCGCAGCGTCGCAGGTGTGTGTTTCATCCATAGTCACGCACACAAAACTAGTTATGTCATGCCGACCCACTCTTTTTTTATGTGTCGGGAGTAGACCCCGGATTGTACACGTTAAATTATTACATAAACCATTTTAGCTCCATCGTCTCTTTTAGCTAATAAAACTAATGAGCTTTGTTGCAGTTACGATCAAAGGGCCAAGTATGAGTTTACATTGACGCTGTCACGGCGTAAGGTGGAAATTCACCACCAGACAATATTATTTTGACCGCCGACGTTAAAAAATTTCTTTTTTTTTTGCTATTGTAACTCGGCATGTGACAGCACTCCGTCTGATGTAAAGCTAGAGTGCGGTCCAATGGTGAAAAAAACTGCCACTACAGAGAAATCTCTACAGGCAGCAGACGCCTCCACTATGCCGGCTTGAACCAGCATGTACCATCCAGATTGACAGCGCACACTCCTCTCGTTATACCTGGCTACTTTCAAACTGCTCCCGAAACGCGACAAGGTCACTTCAAGGGTGTTACATTCGAAAGTGGTGGTACTAGTGATCATTCTATTGAAGCTATCTTATTAGGGGAGAGATCGCATTTCATGTAAACTCATTCTTCGCCCTCAGAATTGAAAAGGCAACTAAAAATATCAAAACAGATCTGTTTTCTATACTTAGGTTGTACGTTAAGAAAAATAATAATCAGATTTACTAATAACATTTAAAAAAATAGGTAATTCGATAACTATTTTAAAAATATATATAAATTCTTAAAACTAACACACACTTAAAACTAGGATGTGCTAATTATTTAAAACATTTTTCTAAAATTTATCTAAAACCACAGAGGCCCAGTTTCTCAAACAGTAGTTAAATCAACCGTTTATTTTTGTCACAAATCCCAATACAAATTGCTGTCACAATTTTACTATAGTTAAGTTTAACTACCAATCAAGAAATTGACACTAAAACACCTACTTTAAAATAATACACATCGATTACCACTTGAAAAAATAATAACACAAAAAGATTCAATTGATAATAAAACACAGCCATTTATTTAAAAAAAAAACACATTTTTTGCTGTATTAATCTAAAATTAGTTGATTTTTCTAGCACACTGTATTAGTAAAGATATTAGTAAAGCTAATGCAGTCCAGCAGACAACTGTTGACACAAAGAAGTCTACAGCATTTACCTCCGCTATGCCGGCCTGAAGAGACTCGATAAAGTGGTGGTACTACCCCAGGACCTACCTAGCAAACATTTTGCCTACTACTCTTTTTTAAATTAAATTATTTCAATTATATTATGAGGTCAGTATTATTTTTAATTTAACTCATGAATACTCATGATCTATATTAAATCGAGGTCGAGATAATAAAAAAAAAAAATTAAGACTGACACTTATACGATATTTAGTAACGAGAATACAGTTATGTGGCTAGAATTCATGATGAAACTCATGTTTACTAAATAATGCATTCAAAAACAATTATTACAATATATTTAATACTATTAATCAATTAAGGACACTTCAAATACCTAATAATATAAATTTAAAAAATAAAATGTCAAGTTTGGCGCCTCTTTTGCTAAGTGGCACAGCCATATACATTTTTAAATCCATTTACAAAGTTTATTATGCTCTCTACCCAAAAAAAAAGAAGTAAATTAAAAACCTTGAGAAAAGCATGATTAGAATTGCATATTCAGCTATTTTATTTTATTATAATTTGAATCAAAATGACAACATTTATAACAAATATTATAAAACATCTAAATTCCATTAATTTAATTTGAACACCAACTTTTACATTTACTTATATATTACGCTAACCGCGGGCTCTCGTATTAGCCGTCAATTGTTGCGGTTAACCGCATGCGGTGTGCCGCAATCATTAAAATATTTTTCATAGATATTCAATATTTCTTTTGATAAATTTTATTAGAGCATTGTTTATTTTAATTTTGAACATAATATAATATTTTGTTGAATAGGTATACACTTCAGTAACGGGCTTCGTTAATTAGGCCCCAATTCTCGAATGTAGAAATTAATACGAATTTTGACAGGAACTAATTTTCAGCGAAAAAATCTCTTGATAAAAAAATTCATAGAAAAGAAAAATGATCTATACGTTTTAATTCTACTACATTCGAAAACTGGGGGCCGCATTTGGGAATTACCAAAGCGTTAGGATTATGCTCTCCGATACGTTAATTAATAAAACTTCATTTCAAAAGAACGGTTGTACGGCTTATCGTGAACAGAATTACAGAGGTCCTAATGTATTTAATTTTGTTTATAGTAAAAACACATAACCGGTTAATAATTACGAGTATAATGAATACGAGGAACCTAATCCCAATCCAGTCATTCTTCATTGTCGAGTCTAGATCGAACATTTCTTTGTTTATATTTGCGCGCAATTACATATATTATTCCAGATAATGCTAATAACACTGGAATACCTAAACCTATAGATATTACCATTATTACGAAGAATGAGAAACCTTCTGTTGGCGGTAATCCGTAGCCCATTGTGAATGACCTAGGTAAAGAAAAATACATTACATAATAAAAAAAAAATGGAGAAAATTGTGCTAAAATATTGTAGTATGTAAAATATACAATTCTACTTTAACGATAACCATAACCAGTGAATTTTGGCTAGTCAAAGTTAAAGTAATAGTTAAACCAATGTCACTAGCGTCAAATGTACGAAAAGAAGCCAAATATGTTTTTCTATTATTTTTTTCGGGATCAGCCACCCGATTATTAACGATAACAATATGAATTTACACGATATTCCAACGCGTATAGAGTAAATATAAACGATTACGTCGTCGCCGTAATAGTTAAAGGAACTTTAACGGGCCTTTTGGTGCAATTGGACCTGAATAATCTTCTAGTGTCTACGATAAATAAATAACTCACCAAGAAGTATAGTTAGTCTGCTTATAACATCCATCACCGGCTTCTCCAAACGACACGAACATCTCACGAACGAGACCGTTTTTATTATTGTTATAAAAAACATCTACAGTACTCTGCTCAGGTAGTATGGTGGAATTGAAACGCGATACGTGTGCGTTGGTAGATGTTGTTACACCACGTTGCTTTGACGTGTAACCGATCGGGCGAAATTGTATGAAACCGCCATCGTCGTTCTTGTTTGTATTCTTTGCCATTTTAATTTCTATTATCTGTAAAAGAAGTTAGAATTTAATTTCACAAAAAATTGGTGGTATTTTAAACCTTATAGACGACATCTGTATCGAAAAGACAGAGGGGGCCCACTCAAGGTTAGTTTTTTTTAATTGTAACACGACATATGACAACACTCTGCCTGATGTAAAGCTACTACAGATAAATTTCTATAGGTCGCAGTCGCCTCCGCTATGCCGGCTTGATGAGATTAATGTGCACCATCCAGATTGACAGTCCTCTCGTTATCTATTTCCAAATCGATCCCGAAACGCGACAAGGTCACTTCATGGGTTCTTCGGCAGTGGTACTACCTCAGGATGGCAGACTGGGCTTTATGATCCATGGTACATGGTGAGTATCCTAATTATCTATAGAATGAAGCGTGAGAAAATTTTTAAACAATAATTTAAATTCATGTATTTCCATTTGAAGAACAATTTATAACATAGTAGTAAGTAATAAAGTAGTAAATTATGTTATGTAATCAATAATTATAATAATATAGGTTATCAATATGTTAAACACGTGATTATTAACACAGATTATTATATAAACAAAACATAATAAACACAGCGCGGTTAGAGTTCATCACTACACACATAAATAAATACTAATGTTTTAAAAAGGACACAATGTTGCGGGAAATTTTCCGCAAAATAAAAATGCGGTTTTATGTTGCAAAAAATTAGAATAAATACCTCAAACACTCCTGGGGTATGCTCATCATCCAAACTCTTCCTCAATGACAATGCAATGTATTCCTCGGCGCTCGCAAAAACAAAATGGAAAGCAAACCGAGATGACTTGAATTCTGGGGACGTGGTCATGTTTATCAAACTCGTATCAACGAGCGACGAATTAGCTGTATGTATCAGGTGAGGTAATTCAACTCCATATCCAGTGAAGGGAATCAGGTCGAGCTGAAATAAAAGTGCAACTATTATATATATTTAAAATTGTGTCAGCTACTGCACTAACTAATAAACCGCGCGTTTAAAAATAAAGTATTTACACAAAATCAGTACCACCACTTTCGAATGTAACACCCGTGAAGTGACCTTGTCGCGTTTCGGGAATAGTTTGAAAGTAGCCAGGTATAACGAGAGGAGTGTGCACTGTCAATCTAGATAGTACATGCTCGTCTCCTCAAGCAGGCATAGTGGAGGCGACTGCAGCCCGTAGAGATTTCTCTGTGGTAGCAGTTGTTTCCATTCATGGACCGCACTCTAGCTTTACATCAGGTGGAGTGTTGTCACATGTCGAGCTATAATAAAATAAAAAATCATCACAATCATGAGAGTTTAAATATCCAGAACAAGAGTCTGCATGGATTTTAGCTGAGTGTCAAGATACCTATGAAAATTTTTAACAGATTTCAGAATAAAAAAGTTGTGGGTAATTTTAATTGTTGTATTGTTTATGGTTTTGTACCTTAATGCAATTTAAAATAACTTTGCGTCAGTTGTAGACGTCTGATTGAGAAAGATGGGACAGGACTTTGACCCATCTTACTAGTGTTAATTTATTTTTAAAACGTGAAACTGGCGAAAAACACATACCCTCATGTGAATAGTACCATTTCTCCATTGATGGCCTGCTTTATATTTCTTAGCTTCAACCTCGACCAAAGCTTCTTTTTCATTCAAAATTAAATTAGTCCGATTCCATGACACATGTTTCAAATGATATTGTTTCTGTTCCGAAAACTCATTTATTTCACCGTGACCATGAATGTCATCATATTCATATATCTAGAATAAAATAAAGACATATTTAATACATAACATACATCAAAATTGGGCTATGCTTGAAAAAAAAAAGAAAACAGTTTATGTTAAATTGAAAACCGTAGTCTCCCCCCATCTAGTTATTCAGAGGGATCCACAGGCGTTTATGTCTGAAGTAGATCGCGACGCAGTCTGTTATATTGTATCTATCGAATCATATTCCGCTCCGCACTAAAGCGGCGCGGCGCGGCGTGGCGTAGCCCATTTGGATGAACCATACTAGTGCGGTTTTTTCTCACGCACAACGAGCGGCCAGATCTGTTCAATTGCGGAAAGGATAAGCGCCCGTCCCGCGAGGAATCTACAATCTACTAGTGCGGTTTTAGCTTTAGCGTCTTACTCTGAAAATCGTCCGACCGATAAGGACTGACATAATTTTTATTTTTAATTCTTAGAGATATAATCACATAGCAGTTCGATTCATTTGAAAATCTTTAAAAGGCTAATGATAATAGCTGTTGATTGGTGACATTGATTAAAAGGAATGCTCGCAATCCTTATTACAATAATTTAATATAGTCTGGATTTGACATAAGAAAAAAGTGAGGAAAGGTAAATTTATTAACTCTTATACCCAATTGGATTTTGCACTAAATGACTTGACTTACTTTCACGGTAAAGTAATGGTTAAAATTAAAATTGGGTTGCTTAAAAACCTCGTAACCAAAATCGTAACCAGCGAATTGGCTGGTCAAAATTAAAGTAATAGTTAAACCAATGTCACTAAAGTCAAGTGTATGAAAAGAGGCCAAATATGTTTTTTTTATTAATTTTCCGGGAATGTACTCCTAATTACATCAGCCACCCTTTTATCGATAACGATATGAATTTACACGATGGTGTAACACGTGTGGAGTAAATGTAAACGTAACCGTTAAAGTCATCATAAAATGTAACAGTCAAGGTAACTTTAACGTTGCTTTTGGTGCAATTGGACCGTAGCAAAATAGAACTAATAATAATAAGAAGAATGAAGAAAATTAAACCTAAAGTTTCATTTCCTTATTAAACCTACCCACCCACTTAAGAAGGGTCTTAACTAACAAACAAAATTCACCCTTGACAGCAAGAGAATAAAGATTGAAATCATTTGCAAATCCAGTTTGTTATTGTTATAAGTGATGGAATGAATCACTATAATAACATTTAATTTGACACCAAATTGTGTTTTCATGACATTCTATATGAAAATACCTACTGCGGGTTATGTTTTATATACAATATATGTTGAATATTATTTTATTGTTATCACAAAAATAAAATCTTTTGAAATTTTATTTCGTTTTATTTTAAAATTATTTGTGAATAGCGACCATGGTTTAGCGGTAAAACGCGTGAACTCACGATCGATGAGACCCATGTTCAAACATATCAAAACACATGTAGCTCGGCATATGACAACATACAAGCCTGATGTAAATTGTAAGTCCATTAACGGAAACAACCGATACCACAGATTTTCTACAAGCAGCAGTCGCCTCCACTATGTCGGTCTGAGGAGACTAATGTGCACCATCTACATTGACAGTGCACACTCCTGTCGCTATACCTGGCTACTTTCAAACTGCTCCCGAAACGTGATGAGGACACTTTACGGGTGTTACATTTGAAAGTGTTGGTACTACCCCAGGACGGTAGACCGGGCTAATAACCATCATCAGTCTTCCTACAACTCCTAAATTGTAAACAATAGTAAGCCAAATAAAGCATTTTATAAACTGTTTTTTTTTTATTTATTTTTTTTATTTTTAAAATATTGAAAATTTATAAACCACATAAAATAAAATAAAACATTAATGGACCGCACTCTGGCTTGACATCAGGCGGAGTATTGTCACATGCAGAGTTACAATAAAAAAAAATTTGGTAGATATCTAAAACATTCACAAATTGTGGAACAACCACACCTGCCATGACTTTCCTCCTGCCTGGGATCCTTCATCTCTTCCCTTCAAGCCGGAATAGCAGATACGACTGCTGTCTGCAGATCCTATCTCTGACAGCAGTCACCTCCGTTTATGTATCATATGACGTGCCAAAATAATAATAAAACTATAAAAAATAAACATACCTTATCAATGACAGCAGCAAAAGTATACAGTGGTTGTTCCGTTAAACTTATATTGGTTGGCCTTAAATTATTCCAAGTAACATTAAGACTTGCATCATTGGCTGTTATAGCAAAAATAGCTGTTGGTATGCCCTGCGTAAAGTCCCATATTTGATGTATAGTATCAGAAGGCCCTTCTGCCTTAACATGTATTAGGGTCACTGTTGTATCTTTGTTGTCCAGGCCAGGGTTAAGTGTTGATGTGATCTGTTTAGAAGAAACATGTTAAATTGCTTTGTTTTTTTAAAGATGTGAATGCGGAGGGTTAGTGCACATTAATGCAGGATCGGAACAATATTCTGAAAGTTTATATACATGCAAAAGTACTAGCTAAAAATATGAATGTGCAAATACTGAATAGAATTGCACTGCTTAATCTTAAAACTGAATAAAAATAAAATCACTCGCAATTATTATTCTCTGACCCATTTTGTACTAAAATGTTTTGTTAAGCAATATGTACAAAAAAAAAAGTATATAAACATAATGTTTAGGAAGATAATTTAAACCCTGATAACAAAAAACATCGAAAACAAAAAAAGTATATGAAAAAAATACACAACGTACCTTCCTTTCTTGAGCAGAAACATAGCACAAAAGACTAATAAAAATAAACGTTTTGATATCCATAATTATCGAAATAGGATGTAATTATTAAAGAATATTCAACTTTCTTTGTTGTTAAGCAAACTAAGCGAAAGGTCAACGAAAACAATATGTATATGCACTGATAAGTTGCATGGCACGTGTACAACTTAAGAAATAGATGCACGTAATCAATAGTCGCTTACTAAATACGTATTCCCCTCGCGATAACAATAAAGTAAACAATTAAATAGTCTAATGAAAGACAATAAAACGCCCCTACGATCGCAACACTGTATGAAAAATACAGGAACGTCAATCCTTGTCATTCGAATTTGACATCACAACAAAGCAGTGTTGTAATGGTATTATATATATAAATTTTCCCGATTTCCAGGGTTTTTTTACATATTTTTTTAATGTCCGCCTGATGCAAAGCTAGAGTGCGGTCCATGAACGGAAACAACCGCTACTATAGAAAAATCTACGGGCAACAAGGTATGCTGGTACGCATCATCTAAATTGACAGTGCCCACTCCCCTCGCTATTAAATTGAAACAAAAATAAAAACAAATTATGTCGATTATAGAATGTAAACAATAATGTATTTGATTCGGTCATGGTCGGCGTAGTCGTCAACAAAAAAAATGTATTTTTTTAGCACGTCATATGACCACACTCCGCCTGATGTTAAGCTAGAGTGCGATTCATGAACGGAGGCGACTGCGGTCAGAGGTGATCTGCGTCACGTCCGCTATGCCGGTTTGATGAGATGCCTCTTCACACTGCGCATGAAGGCAGAAAGACGTAGCAGAAAAAGGACTGCCAGAACCTTTTGATCCGCTAGGGGATTGTTTCGACTGTGAGGCGATGTATTCGAACGCCCGCACGCGTTGTACGCCCTCAAGCGATGTGGGGCAGTGGCAATAACGGTAGAACGCCGAGAGGGTCGAGTATGAGCACGAGCCGCGAGAGCCATCCCAAGTCTAATGTATAAGTTAGCACGATTAGTTTTTTTTTATAACAAGTAACAGCAGATTAAACAAATAATAAAACACAACTTTAATCTATGTATGCATGTTTATCATTTAACTAGAAAATCCTGACCACTTTTAGTAGGTAGGTAATACAGATTACACCTTGTATTTGCTTGTAAGGATTAACAATACTAAAAGAAGAGGATAGTAATATAGATAAAAACGCACGAGAATAGTGAGAATTAAAACATAATGAAACACTTATTATTCATTTACTTAGTTTATTACTTTAATTATACTTAAAATAGAAATATAAATAATATAAATTATACAGTTTCTTCACTATTAGATTTTTTTGGTGACACTCCAGTTTCTGAGGAGTGCCGTCGTTTATTTTTCTTGTCCTGCGTATACTTGTTCTGATTTAGAATTTTTTTTGGTACTTTATTTTCGTCTTGAACCCTGAAACAGATTTTATTAGTTTAAATATGCAGTTTTAATTGCGAAGGAAGAGCCCTCGAGGAATCTACAATCAACATGCATAGTAGTTTTTGTTAACGTGGGTAAATCCCCTTCACGGGTTATGTCGGACACTTACATAGCAGTGGCTCTGGACCCTGGGCCCCAATATGGCGCCGGATTGTATTGGAATCGTAAATAGTGTTCTTTACGGCTAGCAGGATTCGCATCACTTCTCTGACTGAAGTCTATCTCGTGTTTAATAGGCTGAGATAGCAAATATTTGGTAACAGGGTCTGACTCGGATCTGAAAATGAGACGATACACACAAATATTATAATATATATTCACACACACACTCACACACAGTGTTTTCTTTGTAATTTTGTTAAAGTGTATAAAGTATGTAAGAGCGTGTCAACTCGTGTAATTTATATTATGTTTTTGTACCTAATAAAGATTTATTTTATTTTTATTTTATAAATATTATATCCATACCATAATAAAAAAAACTTTTTTCCCTTAATTAGGCGAAATAATATTAATGTTTTTTGCATTTATAAAAAAAATATGAGGAGAATTTTCAACTATATTGGTAACACCAAGATTGCCCTAAATTGTAAAAAGGCGACGAGCTATGGTCGTCGCAATATACTATTTTATAATGACATGATAATTAAATGTTCAATATTACATACACACCTAGAGTTTTTTACGGGGTTCTGTAAAGCCCATGATCTTATAATATCCCACATGAGAGAAGGTGGCGCTGTAGTTTTAATTGAATTTTTTGCGGCATGAGAATATGACACTTTATACCCAGCGTTTAATATTGCAGACCTTGACAAACACAAAGAAAACAATTTTTTTATTTTAACACGTCATATGATCGCACTCCGCCTGATGTTAAGCTAGAGTGCGATCCATGAACGTAGATGACTGTTCTCAGAGAAGGGGATCTGCAGACAGCAGTCGCGTCCGCTATGCCGGCTTAATGAGATGCCTCTTCACACTGCGCTTGAAGGATCCCATGTTATAGCAAGGGGGAAAGACGTGGCTGGGATGGGGGAAAGACGTGGCTGAGAAGGTCGTTCCACAATTTGATGGAACGACAGAAGGATTGCCCGAACGTTTTGGTCCGCGAGGGGATTGTTTCGACGGTGAATTAAAGCTTGTTATTTTTATTAGACAATTATTACACTATTTCCTAATATTACACTAATAAAGTATCTCTCTGACAGTTCTGATGTGGTGTTGCCAGCAAAGCATATTACGTTTAACCGTTACATTTACATTATAGTGTGTATTTACTCCACACGAGTTGCACCATCGTCGCGCCTGTAAATTTTGACGGTTACTTTAACCTAAACCGTAACAAGCGAATCTTGGCTTGGTTAAAGTTAAAGTAATCGTCAAACCAATATTGCTAACGTCAAATGTATGAAAAGAAGCCAAATATGTTTTTCTATTATTTTTCGAGATCAGCCACCCTTTTAACGATAACAATATGAATTTACACGATATTGCAATGCGTGTGGATTAAATGTAAACGTTTACCGGTCGTCGTCGCCGTAAAAGTAATAGTTAAAGTTAGTTCTGGTGCAAACCACCCTTAGAAAGTTAAAAGTTGGTTTGTGCTTACCTAAAAGTCAACATAGGCATTACAGTCAAATGTGCAGACCCAAACATCTTATCACTTGTATAATAAAGTGGCACGTCATATAATTCCTCTCGTACCATAGAAAGAACACCAATTATGCGATTTTGTGTATGAAATAAATCACGATTTTCTTGTACATAACTTAATATGTTAATTACGAAATCCTCATTATGTATTGGTGCTGACCATATTGGGCCACCAAGCTGAAAAAAAAAGATAAATAAATAAAAAACATTGTATCATGGCATATGACAACACTCCGCCTGATGTAAAGCTAGAGTGCGGTCCACGAACGGAGACAACTGCTTGATTCTTGATTTTCCGGGCTGGTTTCCGCACGCAGACCCACTATGGGGGTCACTGGGGCAACTGCTTTTACCGATAAATTTCTAGAGCCAACAGTCGCCTCCGCTATACTGACTTGAAAAGACGAACAATCGGATTGGCAGTGTTCACTCATCTCGTTCCACCTGGCTACTTCCAAACTATCACAAAACGCGACAAGGTCGGACATTACACACGGAAATGTTGGTACTACCCTAGGACGGCAGGCAGAGTTAACTGCAGCCTGCCTACTACCCTTTAATAGTGCCTATAGGCACTGAGCGGCTAAAGTATATATAACATAGCTCGATTGGTATTTGTCAGAATTTAGCAAGATTTGAACACAGGACTAATCAATCGTGAGATCCCGCGTTTTACTGCTAGACCACGGCCCCTTTAAAAAAGAGCAGAAGGCTTCAAAAGGTTTGCAGCTATCGTGGTGGTGGAGAGACTAAGATGTCGTTTGTCCTCATATAAAAACTCGAAGATAGTCTGTACTTACATGATGTTTTTGATTACAATGTGTACAATTTTCTCCAACCGGTGGTACAGTGGGTAAATACGCCTTCATCTGTTGGGGGTTTGCTTCTGTCGGATTTGGTTTGAAACCTCCGAGAGGCTGCAGAGTCACTTGATCACATCCAACGCATTGATACACCATGGAAATCTTACTGAAACAGGATTTTTTTTAAAGCTCGGCACATGACAACACGCCGCCTGAAGTGCGGTCCATAAATGGAAACAACTTCTACTCTACCCGGCTTAAGGAGACAAATGTGCACCATTAGGTGACAGTATACACTCCTCTCGTTGTACCTGTCTACTTCCAAATTGACCCTGTAGCACGACAAGGTTGCTTCACTGGTGTTACACTTAAAAGTGATGGTACTACCCCGGGAAGGCAAGCTG
Source organism: Tinea pellionella (assembly GCA_948150575.1). Lineage (NCBI taxonomy): Eukaryota > Metazoa > Arthropoda > Insecta > Lepidoptera > Tineidae > Tinea > Tinea pellionella. The sequence continues at coordinate 7,349,945 of OX411259.1, read as the reverse complement.
GGCTAATAACCACCATCAGTCCACCTACCGCTCTTTAAAATTGTACCCAGAAGACCTATGTTGCATTGGTTATATGTATCAGTCATGCTCACCTGGTAGTCTTCTTACAATGTATAGCTCCGGAATATATCTTAACAAATACTCTAATGTAGAAATCAGCTGAAATACTCAACATGGGTACAATATATCTACTATATTTGGCTGCGTGTTGTTCAATACAATGAAGAAGAATTCTTAAAGCCTACAAAATCACAAAGAAAATAAGTACCATTGCCTATCTATCTAATTTTCATAATTTTAATGCAATAATAATAATATTAATAACTAGAGGAGTATGCGCGCACATCTGGATGGTGCACATTCGTCTTCTCAAGCCAGCATAGTGGAGGCGACTGCTGTCTGTAGAAATTTATCTGTAGTAGTTGTTGTTTCAGTTCATTGATGTACTCTAGCTTAACATCAGGCGGAGTGTTGTCATATGCCGATCTACAATAATATGGTTATTTGTCCAGTCTGCCATCCTAGGGTAGTACCACCACTTACGAATGAAACACCCGTGAAGTGACCTTGTCGCGTTTCGGTAATAGTTTGAAAGTAGACAGGTATAAGAGGAATGTGCACTGTCAATCTAGATGGTACATGCTCGTCTCCTCAAGCCGGCATAGTAGAGGCGACTGCTGCCCGCACAGGTTTCTCTGTAGTAGCAGTTGAATCCGTTCATGGACCGCACTCTAGCTTTACATCAGGCATTGTTACATGTATATGAAATGAGTGAAAGAGAAATCAGTATGTATTCTACAAATGTACCGGAAACTTCTACAGCAAAAGGCGTCCATGTCTTCCCGATTTTTTTTATGCCTTATAATTGAAAAAAAAAAAAATTATACCATCTCATGACAAGATTTAGTTTTCAAACTAACAGCTCCATATTTAACGTAGCATGTTTCGGGTGAATTTCCCGCCAAAACCGCCATATCAGTCGCTGTGACCAGCAGAAGGCCGCCGTCTTGTACACATTGTACTGCTGAATCCAAAAATATTGATGGACATCCATACGGATCCAAATCAACTGCTGCAAATCTTTTTGCCGGAAACTTGTGTCTGTACATTAATATACTGGAAAATAAGTACATTTATTATTTTTTGTTCTTAAGTTTTCTGTAGTTTTGAAAAAAATTAAAAATATGTTTATGACACAAATTAAGGTTTAGACAATGTTTAAAACAAAATATACTGAATACTAGCGACGAAACCCGGCGTTGCTCGGATTAAAATACATCGCATGTTTAATGGTATAAAAAAATTTAAGGATCCGTTTTTAACGTAGATATTGTAGATTTCTATCTTAGATATTGAGACTTATTTGACCATTAAACATACGGTGTTTATAGAGTTAATCAAATCAAATTAATTAACTAATTATCGAATTGAAAATAAGAAATACTCTAGTAAATGTGTAAACAGAAATTTGTAGAACTTTCTAGAACATTCTATATCGATTTTAGCAGTTGATAACGTTTTGGAACCTTCTAGATCAATTGTAACAGTTGCACACATTTTGGAGTTTTCTAGATTATTTCAAAAATTTTTAGTACTCAAAATGTCATATGTTAGAAAGAGACAGATATACATTTTTTAAGATTTTCGCCTCCCACAACCACCCTCTTGCACCCACCGCGACCAAACTCCCTTACTTTCACCAGGAGACCGAGGGGTATCTACCACCCCAACGGGAAGCAGATTGGAGTTGGTGATCATGGAGAAAACCCTGTATTTACGTACTAACATTAGCATTTTATATAAGTATTTAGATTTAGATTTGTTTTAAATAAAGGAGAATGCCCATTTGCCTAAGAAAAATGGGCCCACTATTTTTTTCTCGAGTTTGACGATAACTTTTAGTTAATTTTGTACAAAAATAAATCTACTTTCTTATTACCAATCATTTTTTTTTCACCTGGGTTATTAAGTAATTAGATATTTTCTGATGCAATATTTGAAGTAATTATTATTTTAAATGCTTTAATAATTGATGATATCTGTTTTTTTTTTAATATAATTAAACATTGTCTATTGATTGATAAATGATGTGTTGATGTAAATAATAAAACAAATTAGATATTATTTTAGAATATTGTTTTGCTACCATACTATTAGGTATCAAGTGGGCCCAGAAAAAGACATTCTCCTTTTAAGATAATAGAATCTAAACTAAAAATAAAAATAAAAAACAAAATAAAATAAATACAGCATAAATGCTTTATTTAAACACTAAAAATATTTGAAGAAGAAAACAAAAGATTAGCAAATTGAAATGCTGCATGAGCGATGATACCTCTGGCTTGAATGAATGAAATAATAATAACAAAAACTAAATGAACTTATCAAAATGTTCAAGAAAGCATTGAATTGTAAGATACTTGCAATTTAATGTACAAAAGAAGAAAATATAACACTAAGGATGTGACTGTATGGTCTTTGTTCCCTTTGCCTTCTCAGATTGGGAGAACTCAAAAAAAACTTACCAAGCATCATCTTGAGTAACTTCAATCAAATCTTCCACTTTATTATGAGCAACATTTTCTTTAATTGTAATAGCAGCTTTCTCTGAGAGATCATTTGCTGTTATTCTTGTCACATTGGGAACTTCTTTCGCATAGCGTATACTTCTCAACCCAGTTGCCGATAAGGCTTCTAGTATTGTGAACTCCGGCTGTAATAACCTATGTATTAGCAGAATTAACTATTAAAACAGTGCCGAAGACCTGCTCTATGTGAAGTCAGCCAGGTATAATGAGAGGATTGTGCACTGTCAATCTAAATGGTGCATACTCGTCTCCTAAAGCCAGCATAGCAGAGGCGACTGCTGCTAGTAGAGATTTCTCTGTAGTAGCATTTGTTTCCGTTCATGGACCACACTCTAGCTTTACATCAGGAGGAGTGTTGTCGTATGGTGAGCTACAATAATATTTTAAAAAAACTTTAAATAATGTTTCGGTATATTTTGAGGGCAGGATCTATTATACAGGATAATCATACTATATATTTTTTAATCATTTTTGCACCACTTGGCGAGCTGATTCTTGCTAAGAGCTAACCACTAAGTATTTCCACACAATCATTTGTGCAGTATCACATTCTTATTATACTAATTTTTCAGAAATAAATAATAACAACATAATTTATCTAACACAACGGGTACCTCAGAGATTTCTTCAGTCAAATTTTTCTGTTTTTTCCGTAACATTTCAATTTTTTCTTCTTTAAAATGTTTCCCAAATACAGATAGAACTGCGATACTTAAATCTCTGTTAAATTGCTGCACAGGGTTATAAAACACTCCTGATGAAGGCAATATAACTTCAGCCTTTCCTTCCACAATTCTTTTATTCGACTCATTCTTTGTTTCGCCTGTGTTTTCCAGGGGTTTCGTACATATATCCATTTTAAAATTCTGAAAAGATGGTAAAATATAACCTAATAATAAACAAAAACAATATTTAGATTAATAAAGTTTTGTGAACTCACCGGTTTTACCGATCTTAGTACTCTCGCTGTTTTTAAACCTCTCATTAGTTAAAAATTACATAATATTATACTTTACAGTAGGTATTCACTACTATGCTCTTTAAATTTTACAGATAAAATGCGTTTATAAAATAATGGTCCACATTCGTCATTGACAGTTTCGGCCACAGGTAATCGACAATTTGTCAAAATGTCATTGAACCGGGAATTTGAGAGCCAAGTATTGCATTTACGATTTCACGGCGTAAAGTGAATATTCTTCACCAATAGGATCGCTTTATATTTTTTTAAACATCGGTGACGACGGTTTATTTATAAAATATTTTATGATTATATAGTAGAATTTTTTTTTAGTAAGTAATAAGTTTTTAAATAATAATAAAAATATTAATTTTGTTACCAGCAGAATTAATAAATGTATTTTTTTACACTAGTAATTGGTATTCTTTGAAACGTCAAATAGAACGAGTGTTCCTATAACCAATTTTTGATTTCGTAAAAAAATTAACTAAACAATTTTACTAATAATCATAAAAATACAAATAATATTGATGTATGAGAAATGCATTCCGCAAGTGTGTTGCTTCGAAGACCGGTGATTCTCCGTACAAATTTTAAAACATATAATGTTCATATTGCTCGAAGTGTCTCGAAAGTTGCATCACAAAATAGTAAATTATTAAATAAAACGAGTTTTGTTTGTAATAATATCCATAGGAATTCAAGACTATGTAGCTATAATAGTGGTTATTTGGGTAGATATAGTTGGGGAAGTAGTAGGTTATTTTCTACTGCTAATAAAAATGAACCACCTTCTGATGATGATTCAGACGGGAAGGATGAGACTCCACTCTTTAACCAGCATCTCCCCGCCACTGTAGCAGTGCCTGAAGTCTGGCCGCAAGTTCCTGTCATAGCCATTAATAGAAATCCAGTCTTTCCAAGATTTATAAAGTTACTCGAGGTATGTTTTAAATTTATATATCAAGCATCACTTCTGTTATCATTTTATGTCTATTATTATGTGAAATAATCTGTACTATTGATTAGTTATTTAAAGTTTCCGTGTTATAATGATAAGTGGAAATCATAATATTAGGAAAAAATAAAAAGTAATACATTACAGGCTAAAAAGATTTACAAAAAAATATTTAAAAACCTTTTTTACAGATTTCAAATCCAGCACTAATAGATCTAATAAGGCGTAAAGTGAAATTAAACCAGCCATATGTTGGTATATTTTTACGTAAAAAGGAAGAGGATAAATCTGATATTGTAACAAACTTGGATGATGTGTACAATGTAGGTGTATTTGCTCAAATACATGAAATGCAAGACATGGATTATAAATTACGATTGGTTGTTATGGCTCATAGGAGAATCAAGATAACTGGACAGTTTATTGAAGAGGAGGTGGAGTCCGGACCAGCTGGTGAGGAAAAATTCATTTCATTTTTTCAGCTTTAGAACTGTCCATAAATTACATAATACAAATTCCTCTACACAGCACAGACAATAGAGCGTGAAGTCACCTGGCCTTGCTGAGAAATATTGGATGGCTGCAGTGAAGCGCCATAGTTCCTCAATCTTGAATCTTGAATTTTCCGGGCTGGTTTCCATATTCAACCCTCTATGGTGATCCCTGGTGCGTCCTTCCGTACTTATGCAAGCCATCCTATCTCCTCCATAAGGGCCAGTACGCCGTTGACGTTCCGGCACGCCTCAGGGAGTGTTGACGTTGTTCTCTGGAATTTCCTTCTCGGTGCTTCAACGCTGCTGCACTCCAGGAGCATGTGTTGCACCGTTTCCTCCTGTTCCAGGCATCCTCTGCATAGAGGGCTGTCTGTAATAGTTAATTGTGAAAAAAGATTCCGTTCGTGTTATGTAGATTGTGGTACGAAGGTAAATTTTCTTTTACCTCCTATCTCCTCTTTCTTCTTTGGTCCATAATGCTCGGCATAACCCCTCCATTTTGTCACATAAGGTGTGTGTGTATAGGCTTAGAATGGTGTTATATAATTTATGGATTGTTAAAAAGTAATCCTGCTCTAATTTATTTAAAATAGCATTGTCAGAAACGATATACGTCACTCGAAATAAATTACCAAGAAAAAAGGTGTTTTACTATTTTGTTTCTATTATACTGCAGTCGTTGCAATTTCTATCATAGACATACCCTTTTTATTATGCTGCACCTCGGTTGATTTGTTTTCTATGCAATTTTCATCCTAATATGTAAATGAAATCTAGCATTTAAAACGCTAAAATTAATTAAAAACAACCAATACATCTGTATATTATGGAACATATCAGTTTTTGTTTCCCATTAGGTATTTAAGGCTTCAATTCTGAAATAGACTATCATTTCAGAAATGAAGCTCAAATTTCCTATATTTAATGTTGAATTTAACGTGCCCCTCGAAGAGACTGACGCCGAACGACGGAGAAGAAAGCACCGCAACTCTAGAAAGAAGACCGGAAAGAAGATCGAAGAGAAAGCAGAAGAAGAAACAGAACAGGAGACGGAGACAGAGACAAAGAAAGAGAAAGTGAAGACCCCATCAGACCAAATATTAATGGTAAAAGTGGAAAATATGATGCATGAGCAATTCAAACAGACTGAAGAAGTAAAGGCGTTCACACAAGAAGTTATCAAAACTATTAGAGATATTATTAATTTGAATCCTTTGTATAGGTGAGTTCAATATTTTTATTTTTTTTATTTTTGTTGTAGCTGTGCTGTTGAACGGAAACAACTGCTACTACAGAGAAATCTCTACAGGCAGCAGTCGCCTCTGCTATGCCGGCCTGAGGGACGTATATGCACCAACAGTGCACACTACTCGCGTTATACCTGGCTACTTTCAAACTTGCTCCTGAAATGTGACAAGGTCACTTCACGGGTTTTACATTCGAAAGTTGTGGTACTACCCCAGGACGGCAGACTGGGCTAATAACCATCATCAGTCTGCCTACCACTCTTTAATAGTGCCTATAGGCACTGAGCGACCAAAGTACATATAACATATTTACCGAGGTTCGAACACGTGTCTCATCGATCGTGAGTTCACACGTCTTACCGCTAGACCATGGCTGCTCCGATCAGTAATTAACAAAGGAACTTTTTAGAAAAAAAAGTTGACTTCATAACTTAGACTGACATAAAAATATTGATTTCAGGGAATCTCTTCATCACATGCTAGCACAGGGACAAAGGGTGGTAGATAATCCAGTGTACCTAAGTGACCTAGGGGCTGCATTGACTGGAGCTGAACCTAAGGACCTTCAGGCTGTATTGGAGGAGATGGACGTGAGTATAGATTAAGAATTTAGTTTTTTTTTTGTTGTTATTTTATTAAAGACAAAGGGTTTAATACCCATGCAGCCTAGACGACATTTTCTTTTTAAATTACGTTTGATGAATAGGTTTTCTTATTGCGATTTTTATGATCGAATAGCCGTTAAATTTTGTCTAAATATTGTCAAAAAAAAATATTGTATATATTTGTACCATTATTCTGTCATAAGGAACTTCTTCTAAAACATGCATTTTACTTTTCTAGATTCCAAAAAGGCTAATGATGTCATTATCTCTACTGAAGAAAGAATATGAACTTTCCAAATTACAACAGAAGATTGGCAAAGAGGTTGAGGAAAAAGTGAAACAACAACATCGTAAATATATCTTACATGAACAATTAAAGGTATGTCAGAGCGGCTGAGATGCATGAACCTGACCCGTGTTTGAACCTCGCTAAAGTCTCGCCAGCCATTTTCTGTGAATTTGTCTCAAATGAGTCCATGTGGGCTTTGAGAGGCCCAAGAATTTTTTTTATAGTAAAATTGTAAAAATATGTCTATAGGTACTATTAAAGACTGGTAAGCAGACTGATGATGGTTATTAGCTCAGTCTGCCGTCCTGGGGTAGTGACCTTGTTGCGTCTCAGGAACAGTTTAAAGTAGCCAAGTAACAAGAGGAGTGTGCACTGTAAATCTAAATGGCGCATATTCGTCTCCTCAAGCCGGCATAGAGGAGGCGACTTGCCTGTAGAGATTTCTCTGTCACAGCAGCTTTACATCAGATGGAGTGTTGTCATATGACGAGCTACAATAAACAAATGCCTGGTTCTTGCCCACAGAATAATGTAGACGATAGTCATTATAATTAAATTTTTATTTCTAGGTTATAAAAAAGGAACTAGGTCTGGAGAAAGATGATAAAGACGCGATAGGTGACAAGTTTCGTGAGCGACTCGCTAACAAAGTCGTGCCTGAAGCGATACAAGCAGTTATTGATGAAGAATTGAATAAACTTAACTTTCTGGAAAGTCATAGTTCTGAATTTAAGTGAGTTTAAATATTTTTTATTGATTCGGCATATGATAACAACCTGATGTAAAACTTGAGTGCGGTCCATGGACAGAAATAACTACAACAATTTATATGTTGCCTCTGCTATGCCACCTTAAGGAGACGAGTGCACACCATCTAGATTGACGGTGCATACTCCTATAATTATTAGGTGCTTACATATCAAATTGGCGTTTTTCGTACTGGCCACTTTAATCACGATTTTCTCCTCTTTGGTAAGGAATTCCAAATTCTTTTCACAGCTATTTACTCATGTATTTATCCTTCGATGACCGTCATTCATTTGTTTTTTTTCTTCTGTTTTTTTCTGTTTGCGTCACTCATTTTACAAAATGGAAAACTTAAAATATCGCATTATTTACGAGTACGAGTTCCGCCGTGGCACTAGTGCTGCGGAAACGACTCGAAGGGTGAATGATGTGTATGACTGACATGTCGCAAAAGAAAACACAGTTCGTTTTTGGTTCCAACGTTTTCGTTCTGGAAATTTCGACCTGCAGAACAAGCCCCGTGGACGGCCTGAGACCCAAGTTGATAATGAAGTATTGAAGGCTATTGTGGAAGCGGATCCATCGCAAACCACGTCCGAGTTAGCTGCAGGCTGCGGTGTTAGTGATAAAACTGTTTTAATTCACTTGAAGCAAATTGGGAAGATTAAAAAGCTTGAAAGGTGGGTACCTCACGAATTGACTGAAGCAAACCGGCAAACGCGCGTCGACTGCTGCGTTACATTACTGAACCGGCACAATAATGAAGGTATTTTAAACCGAATCATTACCTGTGATGAAAAATGGATTCTTTACGATAATCGAAAGCGCTCAGCGCAATGGTTGGATCCTGGCCAACCAGCCAAATCCTGCCCCAAGCGAAAATTAACCCCAAAAAAGTTACTTGTAAGCGTTTGGTGGACTAGTGCCGGTATTGTTCATTACAGTTTTCTCAAATCTGGCCAGACTATTACGGCTGATGTCTATTGTCAGCAATTGCAAACCATGATGGAAAAGCTAGCGGCTAAACAACCTAGGCTGGTCAATCGCTCCACGCCACTGCTGCTTCACGACAACGCTAGACCACACACTGCACAACAGACGGCTACCAAATTAGAAGAGCTTCAATTGGAATGTCTAAGACATCCTCCGTACTCCCCGGACCTTGCTCCAACAGATTACCATTTTTTTCGAAATTTGGACAACTTCTTGCAAGGGAAAAAATTCAACTCTGATGGGGCAGTCCAAATCGCCTTCACAGATTTTATTGATTCCCGTCCGACTGGTTTTTTTAGTAAAGGAATCAATGAACTACCTATGAGATGGCAAAAGTGCATAGAAAACAATGGTTCATACTTTGATTAATTAAATATATTATATTTAAAAATATTCGACTTTTTGTTCCTCCCATACAAAACGCCAATTTCATATGTAAGCACCTAATATTTTAATATGCCTTACTTTAATAGTATAGTTTTTGTTTTATGAATGAAGGATTACAGCTTGATAATGTCCTACGTACACCTTTACAATGCCTTGTTTTTGCAAAATACTGTAATTTAAATAAAACTATAAGAATGCACAAAGAGTGGTAGGCAGACTGATGATGGTTTGTCCAGTCCGCCGTCCTGGGGTAGTACCACCACTTTCGAATGTAACACCCGTGAAGCGACCTTGTTGCGTTTCGAGTATAGTTTGAAAGTAGCCAGGTATAACGAGAAGAGTGTGCACTGTCAATCTAGATGGTACATGCTCGTCTCCTCCAGCCGCCTGCTGCCCGCACAGGTTTTTTCTGTAGTAGCAGTTTTCATTCATGGACCGCTATCTAGCTTTACATCTTACATCAGGCGGAGTGTTGTCACATGCCGAGCTACAATTTTTTAAAAAATCCGTTTCGAATTTCATAATTAGCTCTAACATATACTGTCCACACGTTTCAGTGTAACACGATGTTATTTAGATTGGTTAACATCCCTGCCTTGGGGTGTGACATCTGAGGAAAATCTCAAATTAGAAGATGCGACGGTAATTTTAGATGAAGATCACTATGGTATGGAAGATATTAAAAAACGTATTCTTGAATTTATTGCCGTGTCACAATTGAAGGGTTCTACTCAGGGGAAGATATTATGCTTTCATGGGCCACCTGGTGTGGGGAAAACTAGTATTGGTAATAAAATTTATTTATTTGTATGTAAATTAAAAGTGGGCTAAAGAAAAAATCCAATTGACAGTTGTAACTTGATCAAATCAAAAACAAAATATATGGGATTTGACAACTGTCATAGAATGAGAACTCACGATCGATGAGACCCGTGTTTAAATCTCACAATATTCTGACTGGTACCAATTTAACTATGTTATTTTATGTACTTTAGTCGCTCAGTGCTTGATAGAGAGTGGTTGATAGAGTAGGGTCCAGTCTGCCGTCCTGGATATTACCCTGTTGCGTTTCAGTTGGAAGTAGTCAGGTATTTTTTTTTTTTTTGACACGACATGTGACCTCGACTGGCCTGATGGTAAGCGCAGTGGAGGTCCATGAGCACTGACGACGGGAGAACCGCTAACACGGTGGCTCCAGTCGCCACTACTATGCCGGCCTGAGAAGGTGCTTTTTCACACTCCGCTTGAAGGATCCGAGGTGAAAGGACTATAACGTCGGAATTATGCACTGTCTTTTATTTTAAATGTTATTTTCAGCACGTTCCATCGCCAGAGCGCTGAATCGTCAATACTTCAGGTTTTCAGTGGGTGGTATGACAGATGTCGCCGAAATTAAGGGACACAGACGCACCTATGTCGGCGCAATGCCTGGAAAACTTGTACAGTGTTTGAAGAAGACTAATACTGAAAATCCACTTGTGCTTATTGATGAGGTTGATAAGATTGGCAAGTGAGTGATGATATTAATTAAATCCATCTGGGCATACTATGTGAGCCAACTAAGAATAGTACTGGACTTGTAGCTATATTCACTTTTCAACCTAATTAATCCGTTTTCTTTTTAGCAAATAATAATGTAGTTAATGATCGTCATAGATATATAAACACATTTAAGTAGTTACTCAGTGGATATACATTTAGTGTGTGTTTTTAAAGTATTATGTTTATTTGTTTATATTTTTTCACATCACTAGTATTGACAGTTCTATTCTTAGTTGCACACGTGTGTTGTCGCTGTAAAATAATAAGGAAGTGTTGTCGCTGTAAGAAAGTGTTGTCACAGTAAAATAATAAGGAAGGCAACGACTATTAGTACCGGAAAAACGAGGCCAAGACTTTCAACGACAAAAGGGGCAGAGAGCTGACGTAGCGGCCATAGAGAATGGACGCCAGGTGCGTTATCCTCTATGGCGGGGTAGTCAGTCGTGTCAAGGAAACTGAACGGAGTGGTCGTGAATAAAGTTGATTTCATCAGAAGTGGGATCTATCATCGTTTCACAAACTACATAATGCCTAAACGTCGTAAAAACCGTCGAGGGCGTAGGCGACAATCGAGCTCGAGTTCTGAAAGTAGTGAAAGCTCGACGTCCTCTTCGAGTAGCAGTAGCGGCAGTCCTGACAGAAGCAGACGAATGAGGAAACGTGCTCGTCGTCGTACACCAACCGTGAGTCAAAATGTTTTGTTATCATCGGTAGTACCTGATTTTGACCCATTAGTAGACGATATTGCTATGTGGATAAACGTTGTACAAGCTAACGCTAGTGCGTTTGGCTGGTCAGATAGTGTGACAATATATCAAGCTTTACAAAAATTGCGTAATACAGCCAAGACATGGTACGACTCGTTACAAAAAAATGAGACGAGATGGACATCTTGGAAATGGAAAGACTGGCGTAATATTTTATTAGACACTTTTGAAACCAAACGTAACATGTTTAGTATGCTTAGTGAGTTAATGCGAGCAAAACCGGTGGATGGGCAGTCTTTATATGAATTTTATTTTGAGCAAAAAAGTAAAATTGACAGATTAAGATTAGCATTTTCTGAACAAGACATAATTTCCGTTATTGTGGGGTTAATAGGTGATAAAAACATAAGTGTTGCAGCGGAGGCAGGTAGTTTTCGTCATTGTGACGAATTGGCTTCATTTTTACACAGAAAGATTCATTCGGCTTCAAGTGATGCTAACATTATACAAAAAAATAATTTCGTGATAAAACAACAAAATCTTTCAAAACCTAGCAATAGTATTATAGATAATAAATCTGATCACAACTATGGAACCACAAATCCTTTAAATTCAAAATTGACATGTTTTCTTTGCGGTGAAATCGGACACAAGAAATTTAATTGCAAACGGAAAGACCAAATTAAATGTGATTATTGTAAAAGACCGGGTCATTTAGAAGTTGTCTGTAGATCAAAACCTAAAGTAAAAGTTGATAAAGATGTTGAGGTGAAAATAATACATGTTGATGTGAAAGAAAAATTTTATAAGAGAGTATTTGTAAATAATAATGAATGCAACGCTTTCATAGATATGGGCAGTGACTGTTCGTTGATTCAATCATGTTTAGTGAAAGATTTAAATTTGGTGCCGTTCAAATTGCAATCCGTGGTGAGATTAACTGGTTTCACAAAAGATTCCTGCACTATTGTAAATGAGGGTGTCACAGTACCACTAAAAGTAGATGCAGTCGAATTATTAGTTACATTCTATATCATTGATAATTTATCTGGATGTCAGGTTTTAATCGGGCGTAATTTTACTGAGGACATAAGCATTATGTATTCACGCGTAGGTAATAACTTATTGTTTCAAACAACTACAGTTAAAGAAGTACTTTTAGTAGACTGTCATAAATTTGCGGAACATGCACATGAGCAAGCGTTATTATTAAATAAGATATTCTCAAAGTTCCCACATAGTATTGCAGATGATTTAAAAACTTTAGGTAAAACTTCTTGTGTCGAATTAGATATTGAGTTAACAACTAACAAACCTGTAGCTTTGCGACCATATCGGATGTCTGAATCCGAGAAGATCATAACGCGCGAAATTATTGAAGATTTATTGAAAAATGGCATAGTGCGTGAGAGTAGCTCATCTTATGCCAGTCCTGTTATTCTAGTTGATAAAGCCAATGGCGAAAAAAGACTGTGCGTTGATTATCGTATGTTAAATAAAATAACCATAAAAGAAAAATATCCAATGCCTATTGTTGAAGAATTAATTGATAGATTACAGGGTTGTAAATGTTTTACGTCACTAGATTTAAAGAGCGGATATTACCAAATAAAAATAAATGAAGAATCTATTCACAAGACAGCTTTCATAACACCGGATGGTCATTATGAGTTTGTAAGAATGCCGTTCGGTCTGTGTAATGGTCCATCAGTGTTTCAGAGGTTAATGAATACTGTGTTGGGTAGATTACGTTTTGGCCGGGTAATTTGTTATATGGACGACTTGTTAATCGCTACCGAAAGTATTGAAGAAAATGCAAAGTTATTAGAGGAAATATTAAACATTTTAGTTAACAATGGACTGACAATTAATATCGAAAAGTGCGCCTTTTTTAGGGACTCGGTAAAGTTTTTAGGTTATGACATTTCTTTTGAAGGTATCCGACCAGGTAGAAAGAAATTACAGGCAATTGAAGAATACCCGATACCTGAAAATATTCATCAGGTTAGACAATTTTTAGGACTCGTAAATTATTTTAGAAAATTCATTAAAAACTGCGCCATTATTTGCAAACCCCTAACAAACTTATTAAAAAAGGATGCAATATGGTCGTGGGGTGAGGAGCAAACTTTGGCAGTTAATCGGTTAAAAACAGAACTAATTGAAAACGCTTTATTACATATTTTTAATCCAAATTTACCACTTATATTATATACTGATGCTAGTCGAGACGGATTGGGTTGTATAATGACACAGGTAACAGAGTGTGGTGAGAAACCAATTCATTTCTACAGCAGACAAACGTCAGTTGAAGAAAAACGTTATCATTCATTCGAATTAGAGTTTTTGGCTATCATTGTAGGATTAAAAAAGTTTAGACACTATTTATTAGGGATACATTTCAAAATTGTCACAGACTGTAATGCTGTTAGGTACTCTGTTAATAAACAAGATATAAATTCTCGCATAGGTAGGTGGGTATTACAAACTCAAGAGTTTACTTTTGATATTGTACACAGAGCAGGCTCTCAAATGCAACATGTAGACGCGTTAAGTAGAAACCCTATAAATTCTTCATCGTCATTGCCCAGGTCTAATGAATGTGTTATGACTATAAGTGAATCGGATTGGCTATTATCAGTACAGTTACAAGATGCATCTATATGTGCAATAAGAGAAATATTAGAATCAGGAGAGGCCGATGAACATAAACAAATATTCAATTGTTATGAATTGTTAGGTAACAAAGTATATCGCAAGACCGAGTTTGGGAGACGTTGGGTGACGCCAAAACAATGTATCTGGCAAATAATAAAACTTAATCACGATGATGTAGGACACTATGCTGTAGATAAAACGTTAGAAAGAATAAAAGCTAATTATTGGTTTCGGCATATGAAAAGAGTTGTTACTAAATACGTGAGTAACTCTATTAATTGTATATATTTCAAAAACAATCATGGTAAAAAACCAGGCATGTTGTTTTCGATACCCAAGTATGCTCGACCCTTTCATACGTTACATATGGACCACTTGGGCCCATTTGTAAAGACTAAGCAGAAAAATACGCATTTATTGGTAGTCGTAGATTCGTTTACAAAATTTGTTTTTATTACGCCAGTTCCGAATACAAAGAGCAAAGTGGTTATAAAAGAGTTAAATATGATATTCAAAGTATTTGGGAACCCTAAAAGATTAATATGCGATGCAGGAACAGCATTTACGTCAAAACAGTTTGTAACATATTGTAGCAAGAAAGGTATTCGCCAACATGTTATAGCGACCGGCATGCCTCGCTCAAATGGTCAAGTTGAGCGATACAATCGAACTATTTTGGATGCTCTTCGCACAATGAGCGCAGACAGCGATTTTAATGAATGGGATTTACACACTACAAACATTCAGCAGGGAATTAATAGTACCATAAATAAAAGCACTTCAACAGTGCCAAGTGAAATATTCTTTGGATACAGACTACAAATGGACTCAGATACATTCATAAGCAATGAAGAGGAAATTATTGATGTTACCTTATTGAGAAAGAAAGCAGATGAAAATATAAAGAGAAATGCGATAAAACAGAAGGAAGCATTTGATTCAAAAAGGAAAGAGGCTCCAGTTTACAAAATAGGCGATTTAGTTGTAATTAAAGTGACTAGTCAGTCTAACGACGGACACAGTACTAAATTGCTGCCTATATTTAGAGGTCCTTTCCAAGTAAAAGAAGTTTTAGGTAACGATAGATATAAGGTAGTAGATATGAGAGGTGCAGATAGAAGCCAAAAGAGCTATGAAGGAGTTTCATGCGTTGAAAATATGAAGCCTTGGATAAAAATTAATGAAATGGAAGGTTGAATTGGTGACGTGTACGATAATTGATAATAAATGTAATATATAATAAAAGTGATTCATACAAAAAAAAAAAAAAACACTGATTTATTTGAACTAATTTGTATTAGGCATATTGTAAATTAAATGATTTAAAAAAAAGTAGTTTTGTATTTAAATGGTTAAACCCCAATTATCACTATAGGGAAAGACACGGATGTTGTCAGGTAATTTACAATTCCATAATTTAATTGCATTATGATACATGTTATACAAATAAATTTTACAATATCTATTGGAAACCAACACAAATAAAATAACTAATAAATATTATAATAAACACCAGTTGGTCTGATACAATGATTCGAACATGAAAATTGATAATTAACCATGTAAATGACAAAATAATAAGTTTCTAATGGTTACGGAATAAATTCAATACATGCATATTGATGTTGAGTTATGACTGTAGATATATACATTGATCCGAACAAACTGGCCGTTGATGGAATAGTTTGTAAGGTGGAACACATGGTGTGAATATAGAGTTTATTAAAGATGCGAGTTGATGTCCTAATTGTCCGGAAGACTGACCGTTGATGGGACAGCTGACAATTATGAGATATCAATCACATCAACAATGTACATTGAGACAAACTGGCCGTTGATGGAATAGTTTGTATGGTTGAATACGTGGTATGAATTTAAAGTTTAATAAGTATGCGAGTTGATGTTCTAATTGTCTGGAAGACTGACCGTTGATGGGACAGCTGACAATTATGAGCTATCAATCACACTCACAATGCAAACTGAGATAAACTGGCCGTTGATGGAACAGTTTGCACAGTTAAACAAATGTTATGAATATGAATGTTTACAGGAATGTGAAATGATGTTATGATTGTCGGGAAGACTGACCGTCGATGGGACAGCTGACAATCATGAACGATTAATCACATCCACTAAGGAAAGAAATTTATATAAAAGTTTGAGAAGGGCGGCCGTTGATGGAATAGCCTCTAGAATTCTCAAATCAATTCATATGTCTCAAATTAGCACTTTCAGAGTATGTAATACACTATTTCATGTTCTCAGTAATTATACCAGACCAAAACGCATCCGAGGACGAATGCGTGAGCAGGACGGCCGGATGTTGTCGCTGTAAAATAATAAGGAAGTGTTGTCGCTGTAAGAAAGTGTTGTCACAGTAAAATAATAAGGAAGGCAACGACTATTAGTACCGGAAAAACGAGGCCAAGACTTTCAACGACAAAAGGGGCAGAGAGCTGACGTAGCGGCCATAGAGAATGGACGCCAGGTGCGTTATCCTCTATGGCGGGGTAGTCAGTCGTGTCAAGGAAACTGAACGGAGTGGTCGTGAATAAAGTTGATTTCACGTGTAAAACAACCCTGCTGTAGTGTTGCCAATTGAATAAAATGCAAATTCATTTCATAGTGGAGAATTCTTCGTGCATAAAAGTCAATATTTAAAAAATTTTTTTAATTACAGAGGCATGCATGGAGATCCATCGTCAGCTCTCCTAGAATTATTAGATCCGGAGCAGAATGCGAATTTCCTTGATCATTATCTCGATGTACCTGTGGACCTGTCTAAAGTGTTATTTATTTGTACTGCCAATGTTGTTGAACATATACCTGAGCCTTTAAGAGATAGGATGGAGTTGATTAATATGTCAGGTTCGTTTTTTATACATTTTCTGAGAGGTGAAAATAAAAATTAAAAGATTTTTAAAAAATCCATTAATTCCCGAGTGCATAAGTGCATGTACTAAGCTAGTACTTGTATCACGGGTGCTGAGTGACCAAAGTACATGTAACATTGGTACCGGTCAGAAAGTAAAAACCGCACTTATGTCAGCAATATTTTTCTGTAAAATTTAGTAGATTCTGCTTTGAACAGTAAGGTCAACTCTACTAGAAAGATCTGAAGGGAGGGGAATTGCCGGGCCCGTTATTCATATTTACGTAAGCATAGGACGAGAAGGAGAGGCCGGAATCGGCATAAAAAATAAAATAGAATTTATTTTGATAAATTTCAATGTTCAAACCTCGCTAAATTCTGACCGTTACCAATGTAGCTTTGTTATATGTACTTTGGTCGCTCAGTGCCTATAGGCACTATTAAAGAGTGGGGGCAGACTGATGATGGTTATTAGTCCAGTCGGCCGTCCTGGGGTAGTACCACCACTTTCGAATATAACACCTGTGACGTGACAGTGTCGCGTTTCGAGGATAGTTTGAAAGTAGCCAGGTATAACGAGAGGAGTGTTCTGTTAATCTGGATGGTATATGCTCGTCTCTTCAAGCCGGCATAGTAGAGGCGACTGCTGCCTGTCTATTTCTCCGTAGTAGCAGTTGTATCCACCGTATATGGACCGCACTCTAGCTTTACATCTGGTGGAGTGTTGTAACATGCCGAGCTACAAAAAAATTATTTCATGTAATTCTTTTTCATGAGACTCGTAGCAGTCTGTCAAAAATGTTTTCTTTTTAGTTTAAATATGGTATGCCACAATAGGCATGTTTATTCATATGTTTAATATGTTTATTATTTATCAGATGTTTAATATACATAATATTTTAAGGTTATGTGGCTGAAGAGAAACTGGCAATAGCTCAACAATATTTAGTACCAACAGCCAAAAAGAATTGCGGTATTTCTGATGAACAATTATCATTGAAAGATGACGCATTGAATAGTTTAATAAGATGGTATTGTAGAGAAAGTGGTGTTAGAAATCTACAGAAACATATTGAGAAGGTAATTCATTTGAGCCAATGCCAAAGTTATATTGGTACCTTTTTTTATTTTAGCATGTCATATGACCGCACTCCGCCTGATGTTAAGCTAGAGTGCGATCCATGAACGGAGGCGACTGCTGTCAGAGAAGGGGATCCGCAGACGGAGAGGTCAAATATGTTTTTTCTATTATTTTTTCGACAATGTACTTCTAATTACATCAGCCACCCTTTTATTGATAACGATATGAATTTGCACGATGGTGCAACGCGCGTGGGGTAAAGTGTAAACGTAACCGTTAAAGTAATCTTAAATGTAACAATTAAAGTAACTTGTAACGGGCCTTTTGGTACAATTGGACCTTAGTGGTAGGCAGAGAGATGATGATTATTCGCACAGTCTGTCATTTATTTATTTAATTGGATGCTCACTACAAGTTGCAGCTGAAAAAAGTCACAAACTTTTAAAATCTAATCAGTAAAACTGGGCTGCAACTCGAAAGTGTGAACACTACATTAATACATAATTATTATTATTTAAATTATTTTAATAGTTAAGTGTGGTTAGTAGTATCATTTTTGGTGTAGTACCTGTATCACCACTTTTAAGCGTACCACTCATAAAGTGACCTAAGTCTCGTTTTAGGATTAGCTAGAAAGTAGTTGGGTATAACAAGACTCTTCAAGCCGGGGAGACTCCTGTTCTCTGCACTCTAGCTTTGATTGTGAGTCCATATTTGTACCAACTCTGGCATGGTCATTCCTCTTTCATAGCAAAGAAGGAAAGAGAAGATTCCCATTGTTCTTGTTAGTATAGTTTATAAATAGAAGATTTAATTATAACAATGTGTTGTTTTTTTTTTCAGATATCAAGAAAGATAGCGTTTAAATTAGTAAAAAAAGAGGCGGAAACATTTGATATAAATGATAAAAATTTATCTGATTTTGTTGGCAAACCTACCTTCAAGCATGATAGAATGTACGATGAGACACCACCTGGTATTGTAATGGGATTGGCTTGGACTGCTATGGGTATGTGTCAAAATAAATAAAGAAACAAAAGACAATAGCCATTTTTGGGCTATTTTTTTATTTTAATTATATCAATACATCATTTAACAATCAATATACAATGTTTGTCAGAGCGGCCGCGGTCTAGCGGTAAGACGCGTGAACTTACGATCGATGAGACCCGTGTTCGAACCTCGCTAATTCTGACCGGTACCGATGTAACTTTGTTATATGTACTTTGGTCGCTCATTAAAGAGTGGTAGGCAGACTGATGATGGTTATTAGCCCAGTCTGCCGTCCTGAGGTAGTACCACCACTTTCGAATGTAACACCCGTGAAGTGACTTTGTCGTGTTTCGGGAATAGTTTGAAAGTAGCCCAGTATAACGAGAGGAGTGTGCACTGTCTAGATAGTACATGCTCGTCTCTTCAAGCCGGCATAGTGGAGGCGACTGCTGTTCGCACAGGTTTCTCTGTAGTAGCAGTTGTTTCCATTCTTTTGCTTTACAACAGGCGGAGTGTTGTCACATGCCAAGCTACAATAAAAAAAATATATCTTTAATTAATTGTTATCTAATACTTTAGGTGGAAGCACATTATACATTGAAACTGCAGTTCGTAGTAGAAAACTTGAAGATAAAAATACACGCGGTTCGTTAGAAGTGACGGGTCATCTCGGCGAAGTGATGAAGGAATCTGCAAGAATAGCATTAACTGTCGCAAGGAATTTCCTAGCTACTTTACAGCCTGATAATACTTTCCTTGATGTTAGGTAACTATATTGTAGGCAATAACATTTTAATTATGAATATTGACCAAATAATCAAATTGTGTAGCTCGGAAAATTCTATATTCGCTTTTTGAGTTTGAAATTCGCTTTTTGAGCTTGATATTAGCTTTTTGAATTTGTTATTCGCTTTTTCAGTTTGATATTCGCTTTTTAAATTTGATATTCGTTTTCGGAATTTGATATTCGGTTTTTAAAATTTTCCTTTTTATTTTCATGTGTTGCTGAATTAATTCGACACGCGTTTTAAATTGAGATTGTTGAACTAGATTTGTTTTTGGTATTTAAAGTTTTTAATGAATGCACTTGATAAATCCTGGTATTTGCAATCTACAGTGACTTACATCTCCACGTGCCTGAAGGTGCAACTCCTAAAGATGGTCCTTCAGCAGGCTGCACTATCACGACTGCACTATTATCTCTCGCCACTAAGGAGCCCTGTCGAACTCAGATGGCGATGACAGGGGAAATATCATTAACTGGAAGGATACTACCTGTCGGGGGGATTAAGGAGAAATTAATTGCTGTAAGTCTTACGTTTGAAATTATGTATTGCTTGTACTAAAGTTGTTTACAACTTTGAAAGAGTGGTAAGCGGACTGATGATGATTATTGGCCCGGTTTGCCATCATGAAGAAGTACCGCTACATTCAAGTGCTTACGTAGCCGAGTTTCAGGAACAGCCTGGAAGTAGCCTAATATAACGATAGAAATGTGCCTCCCTTCTTCTTTTGATTAATGGCAACTGTGTCGATTGCCAGAGTGACATCAACAATTCATGCCAGTGTCAGGTGAGAGGGGCAATGTGTCCGATTACTCAATGGAGTGCCTCCCTTAACCAGCATAGCAGAGGCAACTGCCATCTTCGGGGGGCCAATTATAAATTTACATTTACCCTGTCACGGCGCACAGTGAGATCTCTTCACCAATCAGAAAGTCTTGAACCGCCGCCAAGGTAAAAAAAAATCATAAACGATTTCATTGGTAGAGTTCTCACTTTACGCCGTGACATCGTAAATTTGAACTCACACTCAGGCCTCAGATCTGGGGTAGACTACACCGTGTTAAATTCATATTTAAATGTTATGTTCACAAAATTGCAGGCCAAACGTGTCGGTGTGAAATGCGTCATATTACCAGAAGAAAACAGACGAGATTTTGATGATTTGCCGGATTTTATTAAAGCAGATTTGGATGTCCATTTCGTTAGCGATTATAAAGAAGTGTACAAGATCGCCTTCCAAAAACAGGTTTAAATTATTCACTATATTTTATTACCCTTTTGTTTTGAGATTAGGGGTTAATAAAAAGAGGATATCAATTATAGATATAATTGTACTCGATATTCGATAACCATTTATAATGACTGGTAAACTGCATTTCTTTGTTTTATTTCGCTTTTGTTATTTTTTTGCTTTTTTTTTTATTTTAAATATGTAATAAATAATACATTAAATTTTTGAAAATTTTAAGAAGCTGAATTCTTACAAAAATTATACCGAATTTTTCGAATATTCAAAAACCAAATTCATAATTTTTCAATAGCTCAAGTTGATACTTTTATTTTTTTTTATTTTAAAGTTGTTGGTTTAATTATGTTAATGTAAATATTATATTTAAGAGTACATTAAATCTTTTTATTATTATTTATTTTTGTTTTATTTTCCTTTATTTCTTTAATATTGTTATTAATTTCAGTTTTTGTTTTCTTATGTATTGGGTTTAAATATTACAAAAGTATTTCAAAATTTACAGATTTTTCAAGAAAAATGTGAAGCTCGTCGTGATCGACGGAATATAGCATATTTAATGAAATGAAAATTTTTGTTGCGTAATTACTTGTTATTAAATAAATAAAAATTATTTTCTTATAAAGGATTAGTTTGTTTTGTTGAATGCGATAAAACATACAGAGTCGTGGGCAAGTTGATTAACTCAGTCTGCCGTCCTGGGGTTGGTATCAACATTTATGTAAGTCCCATGAAGTGAAAACCTTGATCCAGGTATAACAAGAGGAGAAGTGCACTGTCAATCTAGATGGTGCACATTCTTCTCCAGACGCCGGCATGGCGCAGAGGCGGCGGTAGCAGTTGCTTCCGTTAATGGACTCGCACTCTAGCTTTAATAAGGAGTTGTCACGTCCAAGCTATGGAATAAGAGCGCCGATCGGACGTCACGTCAAACACGGTGCTTTTCTGTGAATATTTACACAATACTAACCCAAGAATTTGAATGTCTAAAATTGCAATAAGGACCAAATAAAAAACTAGAAAACACTGTTTACAATAATTCATGGTTTATTATATAAATAAATAACAATATAAAACCTATCTGTTATAAAATGCATCTTTAAATTGGTATATTAGACTGAAAAGACAGTGCAATCTCAAACAGATTTCAATTTCTTCCTTCCATCCTCAAGTAACTGTAGCAAGACAGGATAGACTTCATCATATGCAGCAATTTGATTTTGTCTAATATGATTTTGGTACCTTTGTAGGGCACCAGCTACAAAATCGAGTCTATCCCTTTCACTTTCATGCAAATCCAACCATTGCATTAGCTTTTTTATACTCCAACCGGCGCACACATGCGGAGCATACAATTGTGGACCAGCAAAAGAGAATAGAGACATCATAACCAATGAATTTGGCAATGAACCCCCTTGCAACTGACTTTTAGCTATTTCTTGATAACTTTTCTCTAATAAGAAGCTTGTAGCTTTTAAACATCTGTACACCTCTCCGAGTTCATTCATATCATTAACTAGAGGGTTCAAAGCTATTTCCAAATGTTTACAATCTATTTGCAGTTTTACACGCCCAAATTGTGACAAGGGTCGCACATTGCAAATATGGTGGATGAATTTATTTATACAGGTTTTAGCTATGCCCATACAACATTCATTTACTACTTGTTTCTCGTTAAACATTGATAAGTATATGTCTTTGCATCTCGATACGAATTGTTGCAGTTCCTTCATGTAAGGAGAACAAGTCAATGATTTTCCTGTCGGATCATCCGATCTGTTCAAATCAGGTTCATCATGCATAGTCATCAAAATAATCAGTAAAGAATTCTCTATTGAAGCAGCAAATAATTGTAAAACTTGTAGACTTGAAATTTCTCTTAAACTGCCCAGAACTATTTCAATACTTTCAGCTGGCAACATTGAATTCATATTTAGAAGTACTCGCTTAATTTGTGATGTAAAATAATACAAAGCATTGCAGAGTTCTGCGTTTTTTTGTTGACTACTATTTGGTGGTTCTATTATTTGTGAAATATCATTTTCCATTGAAAGTCTTTGTTCAGTTTCCAATTTCATTTGTTTTATGCATTTTACGACACTATGAGCTAAGGAAATGCTCAATTGTTTGTCTCCTAAAGAAATGCTGAGAGCCTCGGAAATCGTTCGAACAGCATTATCAATTTGATCAGTATGCGGTACTGTGTTTAAGTGCCACATGCTTCTCACTGGCTCGAGGAGTCTTCCAAGAGATGCAGAAAGAAAAGAGTTCTCCCATTTTGTCAAACAAGACTTTTTCATTTCCAAATCTTTGCATTTTAATCTTGATAATAAGTTATTAAAGCTCCTTAGTAGTTTTGGATAATCAAGTTCTACAGTTTGGTTTATTGTTGAGTTACTTTTTTCTAATTCCTTACTGAATACTTCCGTTAACTCTGACCAGAAATTCTTAGTTATATTTCTAAAGTTACCAATAGCATGGAGTTCATTTACTACATTTTGTAACATTATAACTTTTACACAACCGTTGTATATGTCATCTTTAAATAACTTGTCAATATTATCCCAAAATTTTGCTTTAAAATCCTGCATGTTCATTATGTTAGCTTTCCCCGGAGCGACTCTTCCGGAACTTGATTTCTTTACCTCAATTGTAACTAATTGTACATTAAATGCACTTATTATGTCTTTTCTTAAACCATTTAATATTGTATGCACAGTATTTTGTATCTGTTCATTTGTGCATTGTAAATTATGAAATACTTTGAAGCATTGAAGTAATTTTAGCTTATCACCATTCAATAAGCTACTTTGTAATAATGTTGTGGAATTTTCAAGTAATAACCTTCGTCTTTCTTTGACCTCCTTTAAAATATCATCCAATATATTAATTCCCTCCAAATCACAGTCATTTATGAGCTCATTTAGCTCGAATAATAAAATGGCTTCTTTCGCCGGACTTTCTTTGATTAACATAAGTTTATTCCATAAAGATAATATTTTTGATGTGTGTCTTAATAAGTTGCATGTAGTCTGTACTCTTTCAAGCATTAAAGTTTGGTTTTCTAAACTCTCATAGGGAGTATGAACCTTTTCTTGTAGCTTTTCGGCGCCACCTAATAAAGTCTGTACCTGGGCCTGTACCGAAGCCAAAGTCACTTCCAAATCGGTAATATGACTCGCTTGAGTTAATAAATCATTGTGTTTTAATAAAACCTGCTGTTCCAAGCTCTTATTTAACTTTTCAATGCCTGTAGCGAGCCTCTTTACTTGATCGGTGACCGATGTATTTTCAGTAACTATAGGCTTTATAGAGTCTACTAAAAACTTACTATAGAACTCGTCCGTTTCAATTTCCACGCATACGTCTTTTGCATCCATTCTTTTAGTATATTTTAATTAAAAATTAAACGAAATCATCCGAGACAATCCACGAACACAGCTCTTTTTTTTTTCTTTATGGCATTACAACTAATTGCCAGTGTCAAAGCAACTATTCGCATTAGAAGCGCTTTAGCGGCCATCTCGACATTAGGTTTTCTGTCTTGAATTTTTTTCTAGTTGTTTCTTTGAGTGTTAATGTGTAATAATGGTGAGCAAACAATTTAAAAGAAAGTCAAAAATAATTTCAGTAAAATGGTAGAATCTTTACTAAAACTTTCTACAGAGTTTCGGAGGGAAAACAAAATACATTTTCTTTGACCAACACACGTTTATGAACACTTGACATTATTATTTATCGAATTCAAGTTATCGAGGCAGAGATCTCAACAGAGCCAAAATATGTCCAAACTCCAAATCCAGTCCAACACAAGAAATAGGAATGTAATGGATTAAAAAAAAAAACAACAAATATTATTTGATTTTATTGAATAAGTTAGCACACACACTTTGTGCTATAATAACCGAATTATAAATAGACAGAAAGTTTTAACAAACTTGTGCACTAGCAAGAAATATTGCAATTTTAAGAAGTTTCTAATTACTCAGACTTTAATTTAAAAAAGTATTATAATATAATAATTTTATACAATATTTTTAGATTAGAAAGTTTGTATCAACTTCAATTTTTACAATATTATCGGTTTATTTTTTTGCACATTAAAAATAAACATAATAATCAGGAAGATTTATTCGTAAAACTGGTAGTTAATAATACAGAATCATATTTATAAACTTTAACCTAACAAATAAAAAAAAAGATACAAGTATGGCTAAAACTTAAAATTATGGCAGCTCAAATTATCTTCTAGGGGCTCGAGGGCGATAAAAAAATTGTTTAATTCACTGTCTCTATAGGAAATCAGAATTCATTAATTACATAATATGCGGATACTGGACTGGGGTCACTGGACCGCCATTCTAGAATCTAGCCCCATTTTCTCAAAGCAAACATAAAAAAAACTTATATTAAAAATATAATAACTACAATATAAAATCACTAAGGGGCCGGTTTTTCAATAATTAAACAGAAGTTAAGAATACTAGTCAACGCGATGGAAGGACTTTTTGGAAGAAAAGCTAATTTATTTAAACTTATTTATGGACACTTCAATATCCATTGGTTATTACAAACTTTCACTAAAATACAATAATTGAAAGACCGGCCATAAAAAAGTAGTGGTTAAACAAAACTACAAATATTAAAATTAATTCGTTAAAAATTCAGTTTAAATAAGTTATTTAAAAAATCTTAAGAATTAGATAAAAAAAAATATCTCGTTTTATAGTTTTTGCTTTCTAAAAGATTAGTCAATTTGCTAATAGAATATAGCGCAGTGATCGAGATGAGTATCTTGCTTTTTTAATTTCAAGATAACGCGACGCTACATATTTCAAACATTTTGTCATCAATTCTAATTAAAACAAACCACTATTTCATAAGAATGAACATTGCAACATGTCTATGGAACTATCAATTTAAGCCAATAACTATAAAAACATTTTTTAAAAATACATTTACATAAAAAGGCAACCTTACAATACAAAGCTTTAACTAAAAAACTTTAATTAATTTAAATTCATTGAATTGATATTTAATTATTTTAATAATATGTCAAATTACGATAAAAGTATGTACATATTGTACAAGTCGATGTTTTTTCACACCAAACACTTCCCCAGCATTCTTAGTTCTGCTACAAACGTTTCTCCACTCGACCTCCCCTCAAATAAAATAAAAAAGGCATAAATAATTTATTAGCGGCCGTGGTCTAGCGATAAAGGACGTTCCTCACGATCGATGAGACTCCTAATCAAACCTCGCTAAATTCTGACCGGTACCAACGTAACTACGTTATATATGTACTTGGCCACTCAGAGCCTGTGATAGAAGCACTAGCTTACTTAGTACAGGCACTATACTAACTTAAACGGTTAACAGTTCTCTCGTTTAATAACCGTCTGTAAAGTGACAACTAAGAGGGTGGTTTGAGTGAAGTACCGTTTTAGATATTATTATATTATATACAGCTCGATTACCACTGACTCACTGACTCACTGACATATATTATGAAGCACTTGCCGGGGGGTTAGAGAGATGATTCTTTTTGGGGCGTGTAGGGGGCGGTCCCGTGACCCCGGGAAAACCTCGACTTTGACCGGAAGCGGACTCTGGACCGGAAGCGATGCCGATATCTCGGAAACGGAACGAGATAGGGCACAAGTGCCGGAACAAAAGTCGTAGGGAATGCCCTCTAATATCGAAATCCATAATTTGTTTTTTCAAAAAAATTTTTTTTTCAAAACTACCCGAAAAAAAACTTTCAGCGCCGCGAAGCGCGCCCAAAAAACTAGTTATATTATATACAGCTCGATTACCACTCACTGACTGACTCACTGACATATATAATGAAGCACTTGCCGGGGGGTCAGAGGGGTGATTCTTTTTGGGGCGTGTAGAGGGCGGTCCCGGGACCCCGGGAAAACCTCGACTTTGACCGGAAGTGGACTCTGGACCGGAAGTGACGCCGATATCTCGGAAACGGAGCGAGATAGGACCGAAGTGCCGGAACAAAAGTTGTAGGAAATGCCCTCTTATATCGAAATCCATAATTTGTTTTTTCAAAAAAATTTTTTTTTTCAAATTACCCGAAAAATAACTTTTTCAGCGCCGCGAAGCGCGCCCAAAAAACTAGTTATATTATATACAGCTCGATTACCACTGACTGACTGACTGACTGACATATATAATGAAGCACTTGCCGGGGGGTTAGGAGGATGATTCTTTTTGGGGGGTGTAGAGGGCGGTCCCGGGACCTCGGGAAAACCTCGACTTTGACCGGAAGCGGACTCTGGACCGGAAGTGACGCCGATATCTCGGAAACGGAGCGAGATAGGGCACGAGTGCCGGAACAAAAGTCGTAGGGAATGCCCTCTAATATCGAAATCCATAATTTGTTTTTGCAAAAATCATATTATATACAGCTCGATTACCACTGACTGACTGACTGACTGACATATATAATGAAGCACTTGCCGGGGGGTCAGAGGAGTGATTCTTTTTGGGGGGTGTAGAGGGCGGTCCCGGGACCTCGGGAAAACCTCGACTTTGACCGGAAGCGGACTCTGGACCGGAAGCGACGCCGATATCTCGGAAACGGAACGAGATGGGGCACAAGTGCCGGAACAAAAGTCGTAGGGAATGCCCTCTAATATCGAAATCCATAATTTGTTTTTTCAAAAAAAAATTTTTTTCAAAACTACCCGAAAAAAAACTTTTTCAGCGCCGCGAAGCGCGCCCAAAAAACTAGTTAATATATATATTTTAACTGTCAACTGTTACGGAAGCACAAACCAATCTTTGAGATCTCTCTGACAATCATGCTTTGGTGTTGCCAACAAAAAATGCCAGAGGAGTCAGAGTTTGGTCCATGCTTACACCCCTAATCTCACCGAGCGTTCTTTTACCGAATTTGGCATCATTACAAAGTGCTAGAGATCAGCTAGGTGAGATATTGACATGTTGAAGCGATTTATTATTTATTTACACACAATCGGATTCTAAGTCAAATTTGCGTCAAGACGCAGCTTCAAAACCGCTGCAAACTTGATCGTGTATGTCCACCGTTATACATAATAATACAATATCAATTATTAACAAAAATATTGGCACATATTACAAAGGTCGATGGCTAAAGTTTCCATAACCAGAGACCTATAAACGTAAAGGCCTCCTCCTCGAGTCAACAAGTCCCAAGTTACTTGGGCCAAGTACTCAATTATTATATTGGTATGAATCGAATAACTATAAAATAAAACCTTATTGTTAAGAAAATGAGGTTGATATTTTAATGTTAAATGACCAAATATATTTAACTTAAAATGTAGAGGATTCATAGTTGCCACTCTCTACTAAGAATTCTAAAATTCGACAAAACATGACGAAAACGAAGATTTTTTTTCATAATCTCAATTTCTGAGATAAGCAATTTCTCAAGGAAATTAACTATGAAAGTTATGCTTGACACACAGCACCTATGTTTTGTACTATTATTACATACGGGAAATTACATGGCGATATTCATAAAATATACCATTTATTAATAATTCTACAAACTCAAAATGGCTGATCTTATACTGAGATCTATAAGACACTATAAGTATAAAGTTAAACTAAAATCTGCGCCTCACGAGTTCAAAAAAAAATAAAATCGGCGTAACTGCTACACTTAATTAAAAATATAAACGATGCCAGGAAGAAAATTGTTGTTCATAATTTTTCTTAAAACCCTTGAGGCACAGACATTATTTTGTATAATTTATTTTTAATGACAACAACTTTAAAAGTCTGCATTAATTAAGAAGATTAAAATTACTACAATAACAGCCATTTTTTGTACATTATATTTTTAATGGCAATGATTATATATATATTTTTTAAATAAACTTATAGTAAACATGGAAGGGACACATTGATGCAGTCAATATCAAATCATCAGGGCAAAGAGACTGATCAAAATAATTACCTAAACATGTAAACAAACTAAATATCTTAAATCTCAATAGAATAAAATTGTCAGAATAGCAGTTCATGCTGAAATACACCTTGCGTCATTGAGATAACGTTTAATTTTCTTAATTGTATAATAATTACAACCAGTGTATAATAGCCATTAAAAATACGAGACACAAAAATTGAATTGCAAAAACTTCTCAAATTCTAAAAAAGAGTTTTATTTAAGAAATTACATTTTATATAGCCAATAACAAGTCCACATCCATGTGTAAATAAACATAATTATATTTATTTACATTGTATAAACCGATTATCAACAATGTAAAATGGAAAAAGTAACACTTTACAATAGAACACATTTAATACGACGTCTTGATCCTAATTTATTACCTTTCCGGAACTTTTTGCCTTTCATCTCTTTGTCTTTGCGTATTTCACGTACGAGCGTGTAGAACGCATCGTCGACCCCCATCCTTGTCTTGGCAGATGTCTCCACAAATTGTACGCCATAGTTTCTTGCCACCTGGAAATAAATAAATACATAATAATTATGAAATATATGACCCTAAACTGGAATATCTTGTACTATAGGTTTCAGGGCCAGAACAAATACATTTTTTATAATATTGTATTAATAATAGGTAAATATTAAAACTGGGAATTGAGTCCGTGATACCCACATGTCAAACTGGGCACACAAACACTATGTCACAGACAATCCAAAAAATATAGTATAAATGTAAATGATAGTTTTAATCCTTTAGTGTCTGTGTCTAATGGGTGAAATTGCAGACGGATGAGGACCAGCCTGCACCCGCGCACTGCGAAGCGTGTCATTTGCGGAAGTGCAGGCAAGTAGACTAACGGCAGCTGTGCGCCAAATATGCCTGAAGCCGAAAACGTCACAGGTGCATGCGATTGAATTGTAAGATGGATCTAGTCATACAGCCACACAGATCAACACACACATTTGGAAGAGCCTTGGTGTGTGGTCGGTGGTTAGGTTTAGGTTTAAAAAATTTATTAGGCTCAAAAGAATATTTAAAACATTCGCTCTATGAGCTTTTAACAAAACAAATAAATTGCCTGTTTACAAAAATTAATAAACTTAGTCTAGTGGTTGGTTGTGCATGGTCGTCAGCCGCATGTGATAATCCGCAGAATCAAGCACCGTGCGAAGTCAGCACAATATAACTATATATTTATTGCAACATCTATATGAAATAAATTTTTGCTTTTAAATATTTCCAAGAAAATACAAAGACCACCCCAACAAACTGGTTTCCGAGCTCCTCACGAAGACAAAACCTAGACGAATATTAAAAAGGAAAGTGTCAAGTATAGCCCAAAACTGGAGAATGTTAAGGAGCTCCTCTGCTGATATCGAGAAGGACATGTAACTGGACATGCCAAATAACACTAATAATCTATAACCAACACTGAATGTCCATACTGTTTGACAGTGTCAACACTCCCTGAGGCGTGCCGGAACGTCGATGGCGTACTGGCCCTCATGCAGGAGATAGGATGGCTTGTATAAGTACGGCAGGATGCACCAGGGACCCCCATAGTGGGTCTGCGTGCGGAAACCAGCCCGGAAAATCAAGAATCAAGATGTCCATACTGTGACAGATAGTAATGCAGAGAGGAGTTACGAAAAAAAAAAACTTTCCAAGCGCTCCTTAAAACTTAACATGATTATTTTGTCTAAAGAATCCCTAGAATGAGGATGTTTCCATTCAAATAAAGCATAAGATAAGTATAAATAACACTATTGTATTTCCTATTAATATGACTAATAGTCATTTATATACATTGTTTATAACAAATAGCATCATTTTTAACTTTATTTATAGAAAATTTATCAATTCCAATTACTGCTACTACAGAGAAATCTCTACGGGTAGCGGTCGCCTCCGCTATGCCGGCCTGAGGAGATAAGTATGCACCAACAGTGCACACTCCTCTCGTTATACCTGGCTTTTTTGAAACTGCTCCTGAAACCCAGCAAAGCCACTTCACGTCACATTCGAAAGTGGTGGTACTATCCCAGGACAGCAAACTGGATAAATAACCATCATCAGTCTGCATACCACTCTTTAATAGTGCCTATGGGCACTGAACGACAAAGTACATATAACAAAGTTACATTGGTACCGGTCCGAATTAGCGAGGTTCGAGCACGGGTCTCATCAATTGTGAGTTCACACGTCTTACCGCTAGACCATGGCCGCTTTAAAGATTATTTTAAATTAAACATATTATGCATTAAATTGAAGAAGATATTTAATACAAAATTTAACAATTTTATTATCATCAGGCACTGCAATATATTATTATCAATTCCATAAACAATAAGATAGTTCACAATCAATTTTTGCATATAACTAACCTCACGAGCCTGGTTCATGTCCACAGCCCAAGCCTGAAGGTCACATTTGTTCCCCACTAACACCATGGGGACTTCTTCAGCATCTTTCACCCTTTTTATCTGCTCGCGATAAGAGCCTATGTCTTCAAAACTTTTCGCACTATTTACAGCAAACACCAGAAGGAATCCTTCTCCAGTTCGCATATACTGGTCACGCATAGCAGAGTATTCCTCTTGACCAGCCGTGTCCAGAATATCGAGCAAACACGTCTCACCATCTATTACCACTTGTTTTCTATAAGAATCCTCTATCGTAGGGTCGTATTCGTCTACGAAATGATTCTGTATTAACTGTATAGTCAGTGCAGATTTACCTACACCTCCCGCGCCTACCACTACTAACTTATATTCAGTCATCTTGCGACGAGCTTGGCACAATATTTTCACACAAGAAACGTCACCGCACAAGGAAAACACGCTCGGTATGCACTCGAGGCACTCCTAGGGCTTATTCACATCAACATGGCTCGATAACCGCGACCTGTGTTATTCCTCTCGTTGCATATACACTTAAGACGACTAATTAATTTATTATTAGAGCCAGATGCAACAATAATGACAATGAAGAGGTTCAGTCACCTTTCGCTTGTTACTCATGTGGCACGTTCAAAACGCCAGCAATACTATACTGTAACAAATGTAAATGCAGACTCAAATGATTATAATTTAATTTAATGAGAAAAATATATTATTTGTAACGTTTAAAATGAGTTTAAAGAATATCAAGTTTATTATATTTTATGTTATCAATTTTATAAAATATATCAATTAATGCATGTGTTACTGTAAATCATGAGTAGATGTTCAGAACGAATTGTTATCTATGGAAATTTATTTCAAAGACAAGCGATTCTATGACAGTTGTTTTTCAAGGGTAACTAGTCATGATTTTTATTTATGCCATAAAATTTGGCGGGATTTTAGGGAATTTGATGTCGTCGGTCGTGAATTAATTTTCTTAAGCTTGTATTTCTTCGATTGATGTTATTTATGACGATTACATATTATGTATTCGAGAACGTGAATAGGTGTGGGTACCCAAAATAAAATTAACATGTAATTTCATTTTCCCTTCAAAATTCCACTGAAAGTTTGAGTTATAATTTTACCACTTGTCATTGGACAACAAAACTAATAAAGGTTAAAATTCATTAATTGAATATTAAAACTATGCTGCAATGATGCTGCATGGGCAATAATCTCTTTGCCGGTAATAAAACCATAACAACAAAATAAAGAGTCATATATTGTTTCAGTCACGAAAATTAATTAATTTATAAATCATGACTGAAGACGAACCGCCAGAAATAGAGAAACTTGAAGAAACAGGTGCCCTTGAGGCAGATGTTGGAGCAAAATTGTACTGCAAAAATATTATTATCGATTTTTGATGTCCTAGACATATTATCTTATCATACTTTTTTTATACAGCGATGAACAGTTATCAAATATCGAGCCATGGTTAAAGATCGAAGTGGACCCAAAAGCCCATCAGCAGTTTCGTCCTGAAATGATGTTCATACGACATGAATTACGACAAGCAACACAACAAACCCTTGCTGTATTCTATTTTTATTTAATTAATTATAACTATATTTATTGATATAATAATTTATTCATAGATTCACATCTGTAACTGGGTAATTCGTGGGGTAGACAGGAATTTAATGTAATAATTTGGGTACATTTATATTTTTCAGGTACGTCGTTATGCATTAAAACAATTACTTTTACGTGATTTTATGATTCAAGATTGCGAGCTAAGAAAAATTGGATTGGCTTATGTAAGCCCGGATTTATAAATATGATGGATGCCCTTAATTATATTTAAACAAAAACTATTAAAATTTTAAGTTAATCGAGCTATCTAATTTATTAACTTTTGCATGTACAAATAAAAACAACTTTACTGATGTTTAAGATAAATGAAGTTTTTCTTAAAAGTTATTCATTGCTTTTTTTATTCAGTAAAACTGATACTATTTCGTAAAAACACAGCAGTGTGCAATGTTTTACTCGATATTGCAGTTATTTAAAATTGTTTGAAGAGTTTATCTTGTCCGCCTTCCTCCACTCCTCCAGTCTGTTATTTGTTTTCTCGACCGTTGCTATATATTTTTGTTGTAAAACAGCGTTCAATGTATTATTTAGGTATAAATTTTAATAAGTATTTAAATAAATAAAAGATTATCACTTGTATTATGAATTTCTGGTATTTTCCTGCGTAATATCTTTAGTATTGAGTGACTATTTCCTGATAAGGTTAAACATTTATAAAATAAATTGATACTTATCTTTTGACTGGATTCGAACTTACATCTGTTTTCTCCGTAGTATCACTATTATTATAGTCTGTGGTTCGCTCGGTAAGTCTTCATCATATTATTAAATATAAATTAAAGTCTTTTAATCAACAAAAGGACCTCGTTTTTGCATAGATCCGGTAGAATAATCGTAATTGTATATAATATTATACTCGTAAATTACAGATAACAGTGTTTTAATAAATAAATAAATAAATATATGTAATTATGATCCAGCTATTTATAAATAGTTACTAGACATAATAGAGGCGGGAAATTAATATTTGTCTTATTATATTTGCTTTATTTTATTTTAGTCGTTTAAAGCACTTCTAATTTTTTTTTATATTGTAGCTCGGCATGTGACAACACTCCGCCTGATGTAAAGCTAGAGTGCGGTCCATGAATAGAAACAACTGCTACTACAGAGAGACCTGTCCGGGCAGCAGTCGCCTCCACTATGCCGGCTTGAGGAGACGAGCATGTACCATCCGGATTGACAGTGCACACTCCTCTCGTTATACCTGGCTACTTACAAACTATTCCCGAAACGTGACAAAGTCACTTCACGGGTGTTACATTCGAAAGTGGTGGTACTACTCCAGGAAATTACCATCATCAGTCTGCCTACCACTCTTATGAAAATGGCTTGACAATTGTATTGTATTGTAATGAAAATATACTATTTGTAGTATGTAGTAGATAGCGCGTAAATGAAAAAGGACGTTCTTGAGACAGTGTGCTGTGTGCTTTATAATACTGTGGTTTATAAATGATGGTGGGTTCGGTTCGATTCCCACCTCAGCTCAGAGTTGTGTGTTGTGCGTTGATTATTATTTTCTACTCTACTTTTTTTTACTTTCTGTTCATTTTTCATCATATTTTTATTATGATTCTAGACCTTAAAAACCTCTTCATTGATTTCTAAGTGGGACCAGCATCTAATTATGTTATATGGGAAACTATTTGTCACTGCGTAGTATTTATTAGTTTAAGGAAAGTTTTCAAATTAATAAATGAAAAAAAAAGTGCACTTTGTTCGAATAACTCGATGTCCTTGGTTCAAAACCAGACAGGTTTCAACGTTTTATAAAAAATAATTAGCATTCATACAAAACTGTTTATTAACTTTATTATTTAGTACATAAATACGATATTAGAAAAAATAATATTTTTTTTAAATTGTAGCTCGGCATGTGATGTAAAGTCTGATGTAAAGCTAGAGTGCGGTCCATGAATGGAAACAACTGCTACTACAGAGAAACCTGTGCGGGTAGCAGTCGCCTCCACTATGCCGGCTTGAGGAGACGAGCGTACACCATCTAGATTGACAGTGCACACTCCTCTCGTTATACCTGGTCACTTTCAAACCACGCGTCTTACATAATGTATTTAATTAATGGAAAAAAAATCATCGATTTGTTAATAACTCGGCAGTAACTCGATTCAGGCTGTCTGTGATCTGTCGTTTTACTGATAGCACCAGTGCCGGATTTAAGCATAGGCAACACAAAAAAAAAAATTAAATCGATAAAGGCTCAGTAGAAACAAAAAAATACTGAGTTTTGCTTTAAATTTTGTAGTAGCCAACTTAGTTGCTCTCTTCTTTACCTTGTCCTTAATAGAAACTTTAAACAGTTAACC
The DNA here is from genome assembly GCA_948150575.1 of Tinea pellionella. Taxonomy (NCBI): domain Eukaryota; kingdom Metazoa; phylum Arthropoda; class Insecta; order Lepidoptera; family Tineidae; genus Tinea; species Tinea pellionella. The sequence goes on along the minus strand of OX411259.1, from coordinate 7,314,458 downwards.
ACAAACGATTTGAGGGCCTCCACAACATGCCTATGGGCCGCCGAAGTCTAAATCCGGCGCTGGATAGCACTATGTGGTGCTATGTGAAATAAGGCGCTCTAAAGGGGCCCAACCTGACATGACAGAGTGCGAACCATGAACGGAAGCAACTGCTATCACAGAGGAATCTCTGCAGGCATCCTGGTTGACAGTGCACACTGCACATTACTCGCTATACCTGACTACGTCCGTCCGCGACAATGTCACTTCACTGAGCTGATAACCATCATTCAAATCAAATCAAAATATTTATTTTCCTTCCTGCCAGATGTTCTGCAAGAACCCCGTTGGGGCACTGAAAAAAACTTATAGATATACATTACTATTAATACTTATTATTATATAAAAATTCACTTAAATTATAAAAACTATTCTTTACTAAAAATATTTTTAATATAGTAACAAACTTATTATAATTAGACTCATCTTTTATATGGCCAGGCAAACTGTTGTAAATCTTTACAGCCATGGCATATGGCCCCAGCATCAGTCTGCCGACCACTTTTGAATTCGTTTTAGTTGAAAATATTTAATATTGCCTATCCCTGTGGGAAAAAGGCGTGACAATTGTATTGTATTGTATTTATTATTGCAGAAATCTATACTGAATACGCAAAACAATGATTTGGTCTATCATATTAGTAGCAATATGTATTTATATAATTAAAAAGTTATTAGCTATTGATGCACCCAACTCGTTGGACGTTGTACCCGGACCACCCAGGTATCCTATAGCTGGTAACGGCATAGTTTTCTTCGGAGTTACTGCAGGTTAGTCATGCATAAATATGTATAATAGATATTCTTAAGACTTCGTATTAATTTCGCGGATACATCGGTAAAGGGGAGTGGCTATCCCATAGAAAATAAAAATTGAATTCGCCCATTCACCTAAAAGAAATTGGGTCCACAATTTTTTTCTTACGTTTGTCGATGATTTTTAATTCAGTTTGTATAAGAATAAATCTACATTCCTTATTACCAATTAGTTTTTTTTAACAGATTTTTTAGATTATTATTATATTAAATGCTTTAATAATTGATGATATCTGTCTTTTGTGTAATCAAACGTAAAGGATTTGTTGATACAATTTAAAAATTAATCAAAAATAAGATGTTATTTTCGAATATTATTTTTTTAGCTATTAGTTGGGGCCCATTTGGGCCAAAAAATGGGCGTTGTCACTTTTAATTTGTCTGTCGTTTTGAAATTGAATTAATCGTTCTTTAAACGGGTTTGCCATTGAGGAAACAAAACTCTAGCAAAGTACTTGGCTTTGTTACCTACTTGGCTTTTTTTGGTAACAACAACCAAGATTTTTTCAAAATGTGCTACACAGCTTTGTCAATATTAAGCAAGCAATGTACGATAACAAAGTTGGCTTGTTTAATTTTAACAACAAACTTTGCAGGCTCACTTGAAAGTCCTCGTTTATTTGTAGCCGTTAGGTTTTTTCAGCATAGGCAATGTTTTTACAAGACTTATAATTATAATCTCTTGTTATAAGCGGATACTTCCCAGCTGATATTGAAAAATATAAATAATGCAAAAATATTGTTTCAGAAAGTTTATTCATTTTGGCGAGAAAGTTCCATAAAGAGTTTGGTGATAGGTTTTTAATACAAGTTTTTAATAGAAGAATACTTCATATCAGTCATCCAGATGATGTTGAGGTAAGATGCTAAATAAATTATTTATTACAAAAATAAAAACCTAAACTATAAATTAAAATAACGAGCTCCTTTGAAGAGACTACTGAAATTAATTAAAATAAAAATTTGTTACGGCATTTGACGACACTCCGTTTGATGTAAAGTTTGAGTGCAGTCTATAAACGGAAACAAATGCTACTACAGATAAATCTAAACAGGCAGGCTTGAGACGACGGAGTATGCACCATCTAGATTGACAGTGCGCACGCCTCTCATTACTTGGCTACTTTCAAACTGCTCCCGAAACGCGACAAGGTCACTTCACAGGTGTTACATTTAAAAGTGGTGGTACTATCCCAGAACGACGGGCTATATATGGGCGACGAAATACATGTAACATGGTTACATTGGTACCGTTCAGAATTTAGCGAGGTTAGAACACGGGTCTCATTGATCGTGAGTTCACGTCTTACCGCTAGACCACGGCCGCTCTGACATTAATTGACAAAAAATCCAAGGTGTGTTTGGAGACACAGTTCTCTTTCACGCATTGAGCACGCAGCTGCACGTAATCTTTGCTTTCAAATAGTTTTTATTCTTTTCCAGATAGTTCTATCGCATTCAAAAAATATAAAGAAGAGTAAGCCGTACAGATTCCTTGAGCCATGGTTGGGAACTGGATTATTGTTAAGCACCGGTGCGTATAAATTATACTAGTATAATTAATAATTTATTGTTCAAATTCAACAATGTAACTCGATGGATATCCTCATCGGTTTCCTTGTCACATTAACCAAAGGGCTCGCTGATAATCGAAGCCGACTGCGATTTCTCAGTAGTTCCTTTGTACCACACGATTGGGGTACGAGATTGTGCCACAAGTCTTCTTTGTCCAGCAGATCTGAGAGTTTTAGTGTTTTAATGTAATACTTTTTTAAATGTTAAAGAGACACGAGCTGGGATAATGGGAGCCACTCTATAGGTAATTTGCTAATATAAAAATGAATTATATTTCAAGGTAACAAATGGCGTTTACGTCGTAAGATTCTAACACCAGCATTTCACTTTAACATCTTGAAGAATTTTTCTACAATAATCGAGGAGAAGAGCCGAGAGCTGGTTAATAGTTTCAAACGTGATACTGAAGTCGTGGATTTGATGCCTGTCATTAGCAATTTTACTTTGCATACTATTTGTGGTAAGGATTCTGGTGCCGCACGCCTTATTATTTGACTCTATTATATATTTTAGTCCTCCAGTCCACAAGCACTAGCTTAGGGGGTTTGGGAGATTTGAACAGCGGGTTCTCCGAAAAAAATCCACTACAACTCTACTAAGTTTTATTTTTTGGAGCGGGCTCAAATAATACAGAATATAATTTCAGAAACAGCAATGGGTACACAATTAGACGTTGATAAATCGAAAAAATCAATACAATACAAAAACGCTATCTTGAAAATTGGCGGTTCATTACTTGATCGTCTAACAAGACCATGGTTACATCCAAAATTTATATTTTTTCTATCATCCAGAGGAAAAATATTTAAAAATTATTTAGAAACTGTTCATGCGTTCGCTAATAATGTTATTTTGGAGCGAAAAAAGAAAATGAAAGAAGATGGTGGAGTTGTAGCTGCGATAGAGGGAGTTAGTGGTATGAAAAAATTAGCAATGTTAGATCTCTTGTTGGCAGCCGAAGAAAAGGGTGAGATTGACTTGGAAGGAATAAGAGAAGAAGTTAATACTTTTATGTTTGAGGTTGGTGAAATGCATATTTTAGATGTAAACGTTTTATTCATATTGATAAATACATATATTGAATCTTATCTAATCAAATCAAATTATTTTATTTACAAGTTATGGGTTACAATGTTAAGCAACAGGAAAAACAAAAATAGCGTACAATCCAAACTTGGAACTGGTTAACCGCTAGCACAGACAAATATCTGCTGTACCTACTCTATGACGCTACCAGCTTGATGAGTTAACGACCGACTAGGTTACACTAATTGTCTATTATGGAAGTAAAAAAACCAATGTTTTCAGGGTCATGACACAACTGCAATGGCAATTACATTTGGTTTGATTATACTAGCAAAACATAAGGATGTCCAGGTACAATTGATTATTTATACGATTCATTTGACCATAGCGTCCATAGCTTTGTGCTCCTTCTGGCGCGGCGTAGGCAGGGAAGCGTTAAAAATCTTCTCTTTCGATAGTTTTGACGGCCATTTCCATTATCACAAAATAATTATTCTGTTATTTTCTTAAATTTGATTCTCTCGGAGTTCTAATTAAATGTGCCTGTTAACTTGGAGTTTATTTTGTTTGACATTGACAAATTGTTTTATTGCCATTAAAAAAAAATCGTACTGTCATCTATAATAATATTTTTTCTCGTGCATGTTCGTTATTTTAGGAGAAAATCTATGAAGAATGCCAGAAGGTATTTGGTGGATCTAACCGAGCACCAACAATGGAGGATTATAGTAACATGATCTATACAAAGGCTGTTATTAAAGAAATTCTGAGGCTTTATCCGAGTGTGCCGTTTATCGCTAGAGAAATTACTGAAGATTTTATGATGGGTATGGTACTTATTTGTATATTATGAAACATGAATTTACTATTTAGTAAAATGGGCAAACGAGTGTTACTCTCATAAGCCTAATAACTTATTAAATAATTAGTGTACCGGAACATGTATTTCCAAACATGTCGCAACAGTTGACAGCTCGGGTTCTTCATACCCGCATTTTTTGGTCCATCAATCCAGAAGTGCGCAAAAGAGGACTGAAGAGGGTTCGGGAAACCGGATTTAAAACACCTTTTGAAGGCATATGTATGTACACAATTTCAGGTGATCTGTTCATAAAGGCTGGATCAGAAATAGCTATACATATTTACGATGTACACAGGCGGGCAGACATGTTCCCAGATCCAGAAGCATTTAAACCTGAGAGATTTTTAGATAACGATGAAAATAGACATCCTTTTGCTTATATACCTTTTAGTGCTGGACCGAGAAATTGTATAGGTAAGTTATGTATTGGCATTAACATCAAACTTGTCGAATTATTTAAAGATAAGACAACGTGTTCATGAAAATAAACCACCTCAAATATCATCAAAAACGTTATGGTCTTTATGAATTTATGGGAATTTGAACACAGACTTTGTCTTCTGTATATTCTAATTTAATTTGGGTGATTCTGCGATAAAGTAAATTTTGTAATTTGCTTTTCAATACAGTCCGAGTATTTTCTTTGTGTGATATTTTCATACAATATTCATGTCATAGTGCATTTTTTTTTGCAGGACAAAGATTTGCAATGCAAGAAATGATTTGCGTATTCAGTGAAATTGTCCGCATCTTCTTTTTGGAGAGTGTAGAAGAACATCCCAAAATGATGAGCGATTTGGTACTTCGACCGACAGGACCAGTCAAAGTTAAATTTGTTAGACGTGTTAAATAAACTACGGCAGTAGTTTTGTTTAAACAAATAGAATTTTAAAAAAATCCATCCAATATCAACTACATAATAACTACTATGGTAATAGTATTTGTTAGAAACATAATCGAAATCATAAGTTGGATTTAAAGCATGACATGTCGCAGTGGACACGAAAGCCCGAAAACCAAACAGAATGACGTGCAATGGAGGAGGCTTACAAACAGCAGTGGGTTATCAAAGGCTGAAGAAGAATCTAGAACTAGATCCAATAGAAGAATCCTATGTATAATGTCTTCATATATCCTACATATAATGTATTGTGAGGGATAACACAATCCTCCTTTATCTTTAGCAATAGTTAATTTGTGAAACTATTTTAGCTCTGTAACTAGTAATTCTGAGTAGCTAGTTTCAGTAGCATTACCAACTTTATCGACAACGTATCCGGGTATAATATAGCCAACGAGCTGTTTTGTTATATCCGGAAACAACCACCCACATTTTATTTATTATTATTCAAGTTATATCTTGATCGAAGATTTATTGATCTTTGGAGTGACTGTTCATTACACTCTCTGGCTTCTCGTGGTTAGTTGTAGCGTGTATCTCGATTTTTTCGCGACGTATGCAATTGCCGCTAAATATTCTTTACACAAGATGATTAAGTAATGCTGATTTAAATTGCACTTTCGCGTTATTATTATAACCACACTTTTGCCTGACACACCCAAATATAGTTCTAGGTGGTCTTGCAACAATCTGTAAACGAGTAACTCTAAAAATCTCGTTTAAAACTTACAATCTTATAATCATATCAATTTTTTAACAATTTCTATATTGTGTAACGGGTATTGTCTTTTTTTTTGTGACTTATTCTTTATACTCCTCAATCAGCTTCAAAATTTCTTCTTTTGTTTCCGGTTTAAGTGCTGTCGAATTATGTATTTTGATAAATTGAGCAGTTGATGTACATTTTGTAAATCCGGGACATAAATCTCTTATTAAATTGCAACACTGTTGCAATGCCAGTCCATCCTTAATTATTTGGTTTCTAAAATAAACCTTCAACTTCTTTCAATCTCTTAAATGTTTTGTCAATGCTGAAGATATGTTCAGTTTATTTGTTCGTTATTTTTATTTAGAAAACATTTTTTAGATTGGAAGCTGTTCATCACCAGCACCAGCATTCAGCATATGGCACGGGTTTGAAATTAAAACTACATCTTTACGGGTTATAGGTTGTTTAAAAGAAGTATTTAGATTTTTCGGATCACTGAGGTTGCATCCTACTATTTTCATCGCAGAAATGTTACTTTGACTTCCATCTAATAGACACAACATCTATATTAATATTAGCACATTTCGTTAGGGCTATATTTGTCATAGATGCGGGTTTATTTGATACCTATTGGGATTTTCCATGCTTCATTTAAACAAACTAAAAGTTGAACTAGGGCGATAGATGCAAAGTTTATCTGTAATTTAAGTCATTTAATCCATAATCGACATATCCATGGTGTTTCCTTCTTTTTCCGTTTTGTTGTCGGATTACAATCTCATCTACGACCAAATTGTATACAATCTTGGTATTATTATTGTCACTTTTTACTTTTAGAACTCGGTATGCTTCCGTTGTAAAACCTGGATCCAACAAAAATATTATACCAAATTAGAGTTCTCGAATGTGAGTGTCTGGTATGGTCGATAAAGGGTCCCGGGATACCTCCCTGGGGTACCCCGGCGTGAACCAAAACCAGCAAGATAGGGTTTCTTGTGTTTTCTTGGTGTTTCGGCTATTTCATCAATTTATTCTACATCTACATCAAAATCTTCAGGTGGTGACAGCATTATGATCCTCTTTCTGAAAAATTAAGTAGATGACGCCACGTAGAAACGCCAGAAAAACAAAAAACCATATGTACATGATAAATTATCAAAACTAAATTACATATTCATAAATTATAAAAAAAAGTTTATATTACAAACTTACCTAATTTACCTACACTATGCAATGCGCTTGTTATTCTATACAACTATTTTTATATGTAATTTTTTCGCGAGTCGAAAATAAACAAGAATACTGTTAGTTTGTTTTTTTTTTTAATCGACGAAGGAAACAAAATAAATGGAGTCGTCGCGGAACGCTTGGCAGATGTGCAATGGTAGGGTTAGAACACCCCTTGTAGCACGAGCCGCGCCATGCTCCGCGTCTCGCTCGATTCACCACGGGCCATGTAAACAGCGTGGTTAGTAACGCTATCACGGCGTTAAGTGAAAACTTTCTACCAATAGAATCACTTCATTTAATTTTTTTTACGTTGGCGGTCTAAATAATATTGTCTGTTTGGTCCTCTGAAACCGCGCAATCGTATTTTTTTTGTCCAGTCATCAATTATTATGATGTTTTTCATAAGTTGATTAGTTCGTGGGATTGCTAGCTGCCTTTTTGCGTATATTAGGCAAGGCGTTTGAGGAGAACAATTCAGAATCATTTAATTTACAATTTCTAATGGAGTTATTAATTATTCTCAAGAGAATATTATTTTAACCAAGGTATGTAAAATGTAATAAACATTTGGTACCTACCTACCCACGAGCATTTTAATGAGATCCGAGAGCGTTCGTCTATGAATAATATACTTTGATTATGTTAACAAGGAGTATGTATTCAATGTCACGAACTGACAAAATGTTGATGACCTCACATATTTAGTACTTACATTTAATTTACAATATTTGTAGTACACAACGTCATCGCACCATGCAGCAGCCGGATAGCAGACTAGTCGCAGTTAGGGAATGCAATCCCGATCTCGCGGGATCCCGATCTCGCGGGATCCCGATCTCGCGGGATCCCGATCTCGCGAGATCTCGTGTAATTTTTCGGGATCAATCCCGAAGCATAATATGACGAGATCCCGTTCGAGATTGACGGGATTGGGCGGTAGTGCTGCAGTGGTCAGCAACGCTACACACATCTACTCGGGGCGCAAACGGTGCGCTAGGGATGGGCGTTGATTCAACGAACTCTTTTTATCAACCGTTTTCTACTGTCAACGAGTTAACCGTTTTTCGTTTTGAGCGAAACCAGTTAAATCCATCAACTGTTTGTAAACAAAAACGTTCCGTTTTTAAAGGAGTTATGTGTACTTTGGTCGCTCAGTGCCTATAGGCACTATTAAAAAGTGGTAGGGAGACTGATGATGGTTATTAGCCCAGTCTGCCGTCCTGGGGTACGGTACCACCACTTTCAAATGTAACACCCGTGAAGTGACCTTGTCGCGTTTCGGGAATAGTTTCAAAGTAGCCAGGTATAACGAGAGGAGTGTGCACTGTCAATCTAGATGGTACATGCTCGTCTCCTCAAGCCGGTGTGTGGATGCGACTGCTGGCCGCTTTCTCTGTAGTAGCAGTTGTTTCCATTCATGGACCGCACTCTAGCTTTACATCAGGCGGAGTGTTGTCATATGGCGAGCACCGAAGACGTTGATCAACCGAAAGGAAATGTAAATAATGCAATGAACGCTTACAAATGAGTGAGAGAGATACCAACAGTATAAGTTGTTTTAGCGTGAACGAGATAAAAGCATTGTCAAATAAGGCTTATTGCAGAAAAAAAATTATTGGTTTATTTGTTTGAGTTTTCATCGTTTTCAGTCATCCGAACTTTACATTTTCTTAAAACTAGACGAGATCCCGAAAATTCCGGGATCCCGCAGGATTGCTATTTCTAATCCCGCGGGATCTCGAACTTGCGATCTCGAGTCGGGATTGCATTCCCTAGTCGCAGTAGGATGCGTGAACTCACGATCGTTGAGACTCGTGTTCAAATCTTGCTAAGTAGTTGCTCAGTGCCTATAGGTAGTGGTAGGCAGACTGATGAAGGTTATTAGCGCAGTCTGTCGTTGGAGTACTTAGCGGGGTATTGTGACAGCTAGGCTGGGTTTGCGGCTGAGTAATTTTGTCGCGCTCTCGCAAGCGATGCATTAAGGTCTGATTGCACCAAAAGACCCGTTAAAGTTGCATTTTACGATGACTTTAACGTTTACATTTACTGCACACGCGTTGCACCATCGCGCATCGTGCAAATCCATATCGTTATCGATAAAAAAAATGGCTGATGTAATTAGAAGTACAAAAATTATTTAAAAATATATATTTGGTCACTTTTTATACGTTAGTGACATTGGTTTAACTATTACTTTAATTTTGACCAGCCAAAATTCGCTGGTTACGGTTAGCGTTAAAGTAAGCATCAAAACTGACAGGTTTTTTTTGAAGCAACCTAATTTTAACCATTACTTTAACGTGAAAGTGATATGTAGTTAAATCATGTGGTGCAATAGGACCTGTTGCTGGTGCACTTATTTTTAAACAATTTTACCCGATAACTATAACACTTTGTCGAAATAAAATATATATTAAACAAAAGGATTTACCTGGTTTTTTTTTTTCTTATTTGTCTTATAAATATGAGAAAAAACGAATTCGTGAAATGGGCTCTTAATAAATGTTTGATGCAGTTTTCAAATAAAATTTTCTTTTGCATCATATTTGCAAAATCATGATAGAGGGCTAGGTTTTTTTTTAAATTCAGTATATATTAAGCGAAATGTGTAAATAATAGGTTTTTTTTTTGGCGTGTTTACGCCTTGTCAAGGTCGAAGCAGTCGTGTGGTCAACGTGATTGGGCTCTTAAAGATAGCCACTTCCAAACCACGAAGAAAAACTTATGTCTAGGCAAGGGCCAAAAAAAGGGGGGGCAGGGAGGTGCAGTTGTCCCCCCCCCGAGCATCTAAAAAAAGTTGTCAAATGTAAAGCAGCCAAAGTCCTAAGCCTAAGTTGTCGACCACTATATTAAAATCTGGTAATTACTAAAACAAAACACCTATTCAAATTCAAACTCCCAAATTATTTTTATTCTATTTTTCTAATAAATAACCTATTTACAAGTTTTATTTATTGTACAGTCAAAAGCTCGAGTAGCTTTGCACGTTAGACACGTTATTACAATCGCCGTATTTTTTTTATTTCTTTTTCTATTTATTATTTCACTACAAATGAAAAATGGGTAATCAACAATAAAATACACAAATATAAAAAATATATAAAATTTTATTTGGTACATTCTTATACGGCAAAAACATACCATGTTACTTACATTTAACCTGACTAAATTGTTTCAATAAACAATAAGAAATACCTATTTATTTTTCAATTCTTAATATAGGTGACATACTTAATACTTTATGGTAGGTAACAAAACTTGTTTTTTTTTTGGTAAGCTAATGGTAACCTACGCGCGCCCCAACCTCAACTCGAATTCTGAAGGCCGAGTACGACGTTACATTTACGCTGTGGAATCGTAACGCGAGGTGTCCCCACCAATAGGATCGCTTCATTTAAATGTGGCTTTACACGGTCACGGCGTAAATGCAACTCATACTTGGGCCTCTGGTTTAACAAATAGGTAAAAAATGTCTGGCTAGTTATAAAAGTCATAAAAGTAATAGTTAAAGTTACTTTAACCGGAACGGACTTTAACCCTAAAAGATACCTCGCCACTGAATTAAAACAATTATCTTATTCACAGCCTGAGTATTCAAAACTTACATCGTGAATCATATTCACCGACTAGTTGATCTCATAAAACCAACATATATTTAATTTATTACTCCTGTGTCCAGGGGTTAAAGTCAAAAGTCAAACGACAGTGTCACTTGATCGAATCGAAAACAAAATACATAATGGCTGTATGGGCTTTGTTCCCTTTGCCGTTCCAGAATGGGTGAATAAAACAAAAAAAAAAATACATATGTAAAGAAATTTTATTTCTTTAATTTAAATTTACCGCGCATCACGCATATTTGTAACTTTAGTGCTGGCCACGCTTCACGCGGCTCTCACGATTGGTTGTTGGAATAATGTAATAGATTTCGTACATGTGCATAAATTGTGAAATAAGATAAATTATGAGTGTTTCGCGCGCTTTTGCCCGGGAAGATTGAGGTTTTTTTTTTAAATCTTTTTCCTTAATTACTTTATTGGTTATTATTGTTTAAAAAAGGTGTTATTTTACGCAAAATTTTATGCTACGTATGTAAGTGTGGAAACATTAATATTCACTCTATTTGAGGCAACGGAAGCGGTTTTTTTTGTTGTTATCCCACGCCGTGAAATCGCTCATATTGTGACGTGACCGGGTGAATTGCCGCCAAATACTCCAAGAAAGCGTCAAATTATAAAACACTATTGCAATTTGATACAAAAACATCAAGAATTTACTACTCGACATTGGCAGAATTGTTGTTATGACAAGGCCATTTAACAAAAGAAGATAAATTATTAAATAGTTAGAGAAATAGACTTTAATTGTCGTTTCTCTTTTTACAGGTGAGAATTGAAGTTGTGTAAATATTGTAGATAAATAATGGTATGCTAATAATAAAAATTTGGTTTCATTTTTCAATCGAACAAAAAACTAATTTTTGTCTTATATGTTTATGGGATTTGACTTAGGTGACAGTGAAACGTCAAATCCCATTTATTAATTAAATATTTTGTTTTCGATTCGATCAAGTGTCAACTGTCGATTGGCTTTAGCCCCAGCCTGCAGCCAATAGTAAGGTTTCAGAGTTCCAAGTTGTCGACCTCAAAATACGACTAGGTCACATCATGGCAGACTTGGCTAATAACTATTATCATATGGTCAAATATGAGGTTTTATTTACGATGTCACGGCCTCAGTATGTCTACAATATAAAAAGAGCTGCTGCTAATCACACAATTAAAATTAAATCAAAAAACATCAAACTTGTTTTATTTCAAGATGGCGATGATGGATAATAATTTTAGAATAGTAGTTCAGCATATAACAACACTCCGCCTGATGTAAAGTTAGAGTGACGTACATCAACGGAAACAACTGCTTCTACTCTACTACTACAGAGAAACGTCTTCAGGCAATAGTCGTTGCCGCTATGCTTGGGAAGACAAACATGTACAATTAATTTTACATTAACCAGGTTATATCCGGCTACATCCAAACCGATCCCGAAACGTGACTAGGTCTCTTCACGAGGACTTAAAAATGTGAATTTTTATAAACCTTTAATATTCTTCAGAAATATCTGGCATAACTTTAAAAATTTTCCATCAACAATTTTTATTTTAAAATTCCTAATAAAACGAATTTTATACGCATTTTAATACTTAATGTTAATTATTTGGTTCTTATTTTTATAATTTAGGTTTTAATTAGTCTTTGTATTTAAAAAAAATTATTATCCTCAATTCTTTAAAATTTATACAGCCATTCGTAAGTCATGCAAAATGCAATGCAAATCGCAACACATTATCTATTTATAGTGTATGCTATGCATCCAATACGCTCCAAAATTCTTCAAATATGAACATTATTCTATTCACAATAAAGACTAAACTTCTCTAACTAGAAATTCTAGGAACAAGCACCATCAGGATTCCACCACTTTCTAAACTCATTATAAGAGCTAAAAGCATTAAATTTTTTATCATCATTAAGTAAAGCGCAAAGATTGCAAACGTCAACATTTGCTGAAGTTTCCGTGTAAGTATAATGATTTCTCCAACGAAAGAAATCATAGTAAGCTGTAGTGTTTTTTATAATATCCGCCATTTTCTTCGCCAACTCTTCTGGACTTAATTCTTTCGCATTCAAATAAGACCCTGGTGGTAGGAATCTGTAAAAGTAATTTGTTATTATTATTAACAGCTTTAGTAGAATTTTAACTAGTTTCTTTTACAGGATTAGATCATCTATTATAATTAACATTTTTGGGTAAATAATAATATTTAGTTAAGAGTTTTCTTTACCCATGAAAATAGTGAAGAAAAACTAAACAAATAATTTTAGATTATGGAGCTGTCATAAGTTAATTCGATCCAAAGTTCCTAAATAGAATTAAAAAGAAAAAAAAATGCAGATGCGGTTTTAGATTGCAGCGAAAACAAAAAGTGAAACGAAAGTGTCTGTACCTACACTGTGATAATGGTTTAAATGAAAACATATTGATTATAGAAGATACTTTTAACATGTATGTTTACAATGATAAGGTAGTTTATATTAAATTACTCCATAGATCGACGTAGATACTGATACATACACAAGCAAAGAAACAATACTTTCTAAGGAATTGCACAGGGGTTGCTAGATGTGTTATGAAAAAAAAAGGCCAGACTAGTAAAAAACCGGACAATTCGGCAACTCTATGCACAAAGCAGAGTACACTAATTAGCAAGGGGATGTTAATCATGTGTGTGCCTGCTGACAATAGTAACAGACGTGAAAAAATATTTAACCACTTCTATTTTCTAACAATTTCATGCCTACAAATTATGAATGTAATTTTGCACGCTCACAATGTGGCGTGACCGTGACAAAGTCTTGAGTATTGTTTTAGTGAAGTTATTTAAAACAAACTGCAATTGTGCAAGAATTGTACAAGTACGTGCAAATACACATATTTACTTAGACTTTTTTTATTTTAGCACGACATATGACCGCTGACGGGGATCCATGAACGGAGGCGACCGCTCGCAGAGACGGGGATCTGCAGACAGCAGTCACGTCAGCTATGCCGGCTTTGTCTGCCTTTTCACACTGCGATTGAATGATCCCGTGTTATAGGAAGGAGGAAAGACGTGGCTGGGGAAATGGTTCCACAATTTATTGGAACGACAAAAATGTATAATTAATAAATAATTAATAACGCGTTATTTGAACGGAAAGTTTCTGCATTATAAACATTGAGATATATATTATAAACATTTTAATTTTAGACCAACTCGTTGCAATGGTCCGTCACGGGTTTTCCATCATATGTTATGATTATGATTAATAGAAATACCTACAAGTCTGGGCAAGCATTTATTTTTGCATGGTAACTAAAATTACTCCTTTATTTAAAGATTTAATAATAAGAAATAGTTACCGTACTGTATAGCGCAGTCTTGCGGTTGTTGGTTAAATAGGCTATAAATAAATCAATGTTGACATTAATATCACGTAACCGTCTCGTCAGAGTGTGAGAATCAACTCAATCAATCAACTTAATAGAGTGGTAGGCGACTGATGATGGTTATTTGTCCAGTCTGCCGTCCTGGGGTAGTACCACCACTTTCGAATGTAACACCCGTAAAGTGACTTTGTCGCGTTTCGGGAATAGTTTGAAAGTAGCCAGGTATAGCGAGAGGAGTGTTAGCGAGGAGAGCGAGCGACTGCTACCCGCACAGGTTTCTCTGTAGTAGCAGTTGTTTCCATTCATGGACCGCACTCTAGCTTTACATCAGGCGGAGTGTTGTCACATGCCGAGCTATAATAAAAAAAAAAAAAAAAAAAAAACTATCGACAAATATCCTTTATTAGCCCCTGATTTAATTAAGGAGAGAATAATCTACATCTGACCGAAGCTCTCGGGAATTATTTAAAGACAGATGAAGATTCATCTTCAAAGTGAACTTTAGGTCGTACTATATTTTATAGCGACGATATTTTAAATTACATCAAATATCATCGAAATTCATCAAGGTCCATCCATTGAAATACCTTTTCTCTAATATTGTATATTGTGTAATTGTAATAATAATTGTAAATAGAAAAAGTGGACACTATATGTGTGTATGTGTGTAAGACTCCAGTCAATTTTGATATCCACTATTACTATTCTGTTATATGTGATTAGATTATATTATCATTAACTAAACAGATATATGATAAATATGACGTGATTAGGCAAGCAAAAAAGCAGTTTCAACATATTATAATTTAAAAAATAACTAAAATGTATTTTATTGTTTGAAAATTTGGAATGGATTATCATCTCTCGTTTCCTCCCTACACATAGGTGTAGAACAGTGATTCTCAACCACTGTGCCGCGGCACTTTTGTGTGCCGCGAAATTCTGAAAGTGTGCCGCCAAATTTTAGATAATATAATTATGTTAATATTATTAAATAATATGATTTAAAGAAAAAAAATTGCATTACAAGTATTCTTATTATTAACTTGTAATTAATCCCTTAATAAACGTACTGTTATTTTTGTAGTACATATTATTTTATTTAGCACATTTAAAATTATTACCATAAACTATTTTACGCAGTGTGTTATAGGTAAGTAAATAATTTTTAAACTTATCTTTTTCTTTGTGTGCCGCCAAATTTTTAAATCGTGAAAAGTGGGCCGCATTAAAAAAAAGGTTGAGAACCACTGGTGTAGAACAACAAAAAATTGCATGTTGCAAATACAATGTTACATTAAACGATTTTTACACATTCTGATGCAATATGAACAACATTTTTAACCCATAAAGGAGAATGCCCACTCGCCTAAGAGAAATGGGCCCACAATTTTTTTTACGAGTTTTTCGGTGATTTTAGTTCATTTCACCCAGGTTATTAAGTAATTTTTCTTGTGCAATATTTAAAGTTATTATTATTTATTTAGTATACAGGCCGAAGTAGAAACAAAGAAGAATTAGAACATAAAATTGTTGTTATTAATAAAATAAATTAATGAAAACTCTGATATTATTTTAGAATATTGTTACCAAACTATTCGATAAAAGGGGGCTCAAAAATGGGCATGGTCCCTTAAAATTTTTGAAGTTTTATTTACCTAGAATAGTTGGCAGCACCAAAAACAACCGGTACCGTGAGATGATTCAACGCAGTCAACACTTTCTCAGTAACATAGTCCTCAGCAAAAGAATTCTCAAATGAAAAATAAAAATAATAATCCCTCTCTAACATTTCTAAACAATCTTTCCATTTACTTCTATCACATTTATGTTCACCACATCGACCGAACGTATCTAATGTTAAATCATATTTTTCTAATTCGTTCTCGATTTTATTAGCTAACGATTCCCTTTTACTTTTTGTTTCACAGTTAGAAACGAACCATGCGGCTGCTTTGTTTTTATTATTTAACTTTTCTTTTATTCCATCATCTATAGGGTCGAACTTCTTCGGCCAAATCATTTCTCGTTTTGGACCGGCCACTGTACCATTGTTATGGTAAAGAGTGACATAACCCCATCGCACATCCGAATCGAGTCTGTATGTCCAAGTCCAATTAAAAAAACCATCCAAATAAGACGAGCAAGCCGGATAATTATCAGCCGACTCCATCGCCGCGAAGATATATTTTTGTGCACCACTTCTTAGTTTAGGCAGGTCATGTTTTTTAATATTAATTACTTGGTGACCGTTAAACGCGATCGCATGGAACAGTCTGTAGTCGATTAGAAAGCTTCTATCATCTGTTACAAAACAGTTCTGATATGTACAGTTGTTTGCTATGAACGCTGACTGTCCCCGTTTCATAAAATGGAAAGGAGATACATTTCCAGGACTCCATTGTAGAATATATTTTAAAATACTACCCAAAGGCCGCGTTATATTTAACTTTCCAGCTTCTTGTGGATTATTCTCGAGCCATTCGGATATTGTCTTCGGTTTAGTAGTACGAAAAAAAGCGGACGTGTAGGCTATGATGTAAATTGTGATTGCGATGGTACACACAAAACAAAAACACTTAGCGAGTTTATTTTTCATACTGCGAGCGCGTGGCATTGTTTATAAAAACACATAATGGAAGGCGCACGCGACGCGACCACCCCGCGCGACGTAATAACTGAACTAAAAAGATTGAAGTGCTGTATACTTATCCTATCTATAGTGTACGGTGTAGAATCTTTTCTATGCGATGACGTCACCTAGTCGATGTTACTCCATAAAGTTCGCGCGACAAGGTCATTATTATTGAATTTTTTTGTTGAATAGGTCATAAGGAAATTTGTTGTAGCACGTAATCTCCTCATCTTAGAATAAAATAAACTATGCGACACATTTTTGAGTTCAGGCCGGGTGCTATTATTTTAAATCAGTATTTCTATTTGAAATGTCTCAGTAAGTATTCATACGTCATGTGACGTACGTGTATGACAATCCAAAAAAAAAAAAACCAATGACACACGCCACGAATTTATTATAATTTGCGAACTCTGTGAATTCGCGCGCCGAGTCGAGTAGCAAAAATTCGCTTACCTATATTTACTATGAAACCGTTAGAAAAGGTGTTTTGATTCGAATTTCTCATATACTATTTATTACTTATGCTGCTATTCGATTCAGAACGTTTTATTTTTCTCTAGTGGATGTCAAACTTTTAGAGTTTTATCATACATTCAAATGCGCTTGTACGTCGGACATTATGTTATCAAGATAAAGATAATATAAAAGGAGTACTGATAATTTTTTCCTTCATTATGGTTTATAATGAATTAATTATTTCAGGCGCATAGTTAGTTTTAAATGTTCCTGCTAACGCCTGATTTTCCATAATTAGCAAATTATTGGTTGCTTATAATAATTATCAGGCGTTTCTCATGATTAAAATGTTTGTAATCAGATGATAAAGAATAAACATAATACATATATCTATAGCGATGACTATAACTAATATAAATTATTGCATTTTTTTCTACATAAACATTGGGTTAGCATTTTCCCGTGGTTCGCGGTACTTTGACCGTAAGTGGCAGTGTCATATAAGGGGCATTGTTGCCAACATTTTGTTGGAGTTGCTGGTCTCCCATCGGGCGTGCCCTCATGTAGTAGATAGTGCTCTCTGAAGTATGCCGGCGCGAACCAAAACCAGTGTGGTCTCTCCTCTGGTCGCATCTCGTGGGCGGAGGCGGTAGCGGAGTATTACGTTATCTCCTTTGCCCCGAAAAAAGAGCGGTAGTCCTGGGGTTGGCCTGACGCTCATTTACTTGGCTGGAATGGTGTTTCTTTCCGATGAAGTGGAGCCTAAGGGCTTAGTGTCGGTGGGGTCGCGGACGAATGCGAAAGCGTGCCCGTGACCTCACCATATGCGAAGAGAGGGGCACCATGGCGGTTTTAGTCGTGTATACCTGGTATTGGGATAAGTTGGATAGTCTGAAATCGTCTTCCCCTAGACGCGAGGTACATATAAAAGATTTCTCTTCAAAAAATAAAAAGGGTTGTCATTTTACCCTTTTAAGGTAATAAAATAATGATATTAAAGCTAAAATCTGGTTGATAGTCGGTCACCGGTCTCGTAACGATGCTGTGTACGAGTAAAATAAAAAGTTATCTGAACCACTTATACACGAGTAATTCTCCAGCTGGTTTAGTTAACGTAGGTAGACGATAAAGGTCGCCTTAAATTACGTAATGTATTATTATATATTTTGCTCACCCATACATACTGTAAATATGGTAATTGGTAACCCTATTTCTAGGTACCTATATGGCGCGGTTAAATTTGCGTGATTAGATAGTAGTAGCACTTATCTATTGGTAAAGTTTTACGTACCTATATTTTATTATTATGATAATAAAAGTTAAAATTCAATATTCCGAGTTTTGGGATAGCGGAGGCGACTGCTGCCTACTGAAACAGACTTCTCCGGTTTTAGACTCCCACTCTTAATAATATAAGCAATAATCACAATAATTTAAAAAAATCTAGCTAGAAACAATTTACCTAGAATAGTTGGCAGCACCAAAAACAACCGGTACCGTGAGATGATTCAACGCAGTCAACACTTTCTCAGTAACATAGTCCTCAGCAAAAGAATTCTCAAATGAAAAATAAAAATAATAATCCCTCTTTAACATTTCTAAACAATCATGAGATTTTTGTCTTTCGCATTTATATTTACCACACGTGCCATAAACATCTACATTTAACTTGTATTTTTTAAGTTCATCATCTATCTGTTTCACTAAAACCTCCCTTTTACTTTTCGATTTACAATTTGAGACAAACCATGCCGCTGCCTTAGATTTAGTACTTAATATTTGTTTAACATCGTTTTTAACGCTTTCGAATGCGTCCGGCCAAACCATTTCAACTTTCGGACCGACTACACCACCTTCACTATCAAATATTGTTATATAACCCCATCTGACGTCAGAATTTAACTTATATGTCCAAGTCCAATTAAAAAAATTATCAAAATAAGTTTGGCACAATGGATAATTGTGTGAAGATTCCATGTCAGCGAAAATATATTTCTGTTTTACATCTCTTATTGGAGGGAGTTGATTTTCTTGTAATTTTGCAACTTTATGACCGTTAAAAGCAATCGCATCAAACATAGTCAAATTAGCAAAGAAATGTTTGTCGTCTGTAACGTAACAGTTTACGTTTGAACAATTATTTTTAATAAACGCCGACTGCCCTTGTCCCATGAAATCAAAGGGTGACGCTTTCCTTCCCGTCCACTGGAGTACGTATTTCATTTTAAAGCCATTATTTTTAATTCTTTTATTCACATCATACATGTTGAAACTCAAACTTTTATAAACATAAACTATAAATATTAACACACAAATTAAAGAAAAGTATATTTTTTTCGACACAATAAAAGTCATTTTGGACTGTGGCTCGGCGTTAATAAATAAAAACTCGCCCATTCCGTTTTAACACTTTAGCGATACTGATAACGCATTTATTTACAATTATCTGTGTGTTCTATTATTATTCACTGTAATAAGAATTTATCAATAGTAATTTTATACATACAACTAGTTTTTTGTGGCACGTGTTAGTTATTTGTTATTAAATAACATCGCGGGACTTTCTCGTTGAAATTCACCTTGGTTCCTTCTGTTAATGTTTTAATTTGTGACTAGATAGCACCGCCGTTTTTTTAAGAATGTTTGGTGGTTTGGTCGCGACACTAGTATATACGAGTATACATAATAAAAGAATTGGATTACTGAGAATTCGAAAAAAAAGGTGGGCCAACGTAGCAAAAAGTAATACCATGAAATAAGAAAACAAGTTTTAAAAGTATGTAATGTTATTTGGATGTAACTTATAAGTGTGTTCAGTGGAACGATATAAGTGTAAGTAATGTTAATACTATTTTTACATTTTACCAAGTACGATTCCCGGCTGACAAGCGACTTTAAAAAATGTTTAAATGCTGTTTTATTTATTTTTAAAAGCAAAGGAATGTTTGAGTAGTTTCATTCTGTATAAAGTTTTTATTTTTTACGGTTTTAGCGTAAATTGTGTATGCAGAAATTAATATTAAAAAAGATAAATACAATTTAGATAACATTTTATTATCTAACGTTACAGTTTTGATAGGGCCATATGTTTGTTAAAAGTTATCGTGGCCGACTCGTAATTGGAAACTTTCATGTCCTAATCTCTCAAATTGTTTTTTTTTTTAGTTTAACTTTATTGAGAACAGTCCAAGTAGGCTTATTTGAAATAAATAATTTGAATTTACTTTTTTCTTTTAAACTATCTTAATAAAATATTATTTTTTACAGCTAATTCTGAAAAAATAATCCGCAAGAAAAATGTTAACCCTAAACTGCTACAACAGAAAAATGTCGAAAAACAGCAGTAGCTCCTGCCTGTGTTGACAATCAAAATGAACGGTAAATATTGAATATGAATGACTTACTAAAATCTGTAAATAGAAATAAAAACTCTATTGCGTAATGTATAAGGTATATTTTATTTTACCTGTCTATATTACTATTCTGTCTATTTATTATAAAATAATGATGATAGTTTGGTCGTTAGCAACAATTCAGTAGGTACTTACACAATGGCAACAATCAATCATTTTACTTTGTATTTAGCAATATAATACGTGAAATTAATTTAACCAGATTTCAGTTGAAAATTAAAGGCCTTGCAAAATTGAAACTCGGTTACATCTGATTATTTAATATACTCGTACTATTACGTATTTACCACAGGTAACGTCTATATCTTTTTTTTTTATTGTAGCTCGGCATATGACAACACTCCGCCTGATGTAAAGCTAGAGCGCGGTCCATGAATGGAAACAACTGCTACTACAGATAAATCTGTGCGGGCAGCAGTCGCCTCCACTATGCCGGCTTGAGAAGACGAGTATGCGCCATCTAGATTGACAATGCACACTCTACTCCCTATACCTGGCTACTTTCAAACTATTCGACAAGGTCACTTCACGGGTGTTACATTCGAACGTGGCGGTACTGCCCCAGGACGGCAGACTGGACAAATAACTATCATCAGTTTTTTTGTAATTATATTTTAGGTATATTTATTAGTTACCTAATTAAGTTTTACGGTATCTTAGCCTTCTCCCTCCATTAGCGTACCATTACTGTATCTCTCTTTCATTCAGTCTAGGAGCCGACCGCAGAAACACTTGTCTCACGATGAAACTTTGTTAGAATGCAGTACTAAGCGAGAGCGAGTCTATAACGATGCGCTATGGTAACCACACCGACGACAACAACGAAGTGGAGGTTAACTTTCATGTCTCATTTGAGCGGGCCGTGGTCTAGCGGTAGACTAGCTAGACCTCACGATTAATGAGACTCATCTTCAAACGTCGTTAAATTCTGACCAGTACCAATGTACGATGTCGTAACTATGTAATATGTACTTTGGTCGCTTAGTACCTGTGATACAAGCACTAGCTCTAATAATAATATTAATTTCAGGCAGAATGAAACGCATGACAAATATAGTATTTAAAACGCTTTTTATGAAAAAATAGGTTTAGGCGAATCCGGCGGCAAAGGTCTCGACAATCGTCATTAAATAACCCACTGCTTGTGTGTCTTATTAGATGTATTTCACAAAAAAATAGGATGCCAAGCGAATCCCATTGTCCCGGCAATTCATTTTTAACATAGTGTTGTGCCTACCCCGTAACCTCGAATTCGGTTTTATTATATTTTTTAATTATTTTTGTACATTATGGCATTATTGATTTTGTTGAACGAACCGTCAAGAATAAAAATACGAGTTTTTCCTATCTAAAGCTCTTTATTTATTATTAAAATACACTTGCAAGAAGCCTCAAGGCACTGACTTATTGAGTCAGTACGTACCGTCGTCTCCCGGACTATTAGACAAAAACATTGTTTTAGTCGTCCTAATTAAAATCCGCCTCTGGGCTTCTATAATGATATCAGTAATAAAGGATATATTAAGGGATTAGGAAATGGAAGTTTATCCGGATTTTCATCCTAAATTCAATTATATCAAATATTTACTTAATTTTTTTTTATGGTAGGTCGGACATGGATTTCATTCATGAGTAGAAACGACTGCCACAGAGTTTCTGTAGACATCAGTCGACTCCGCTATGCCGGCTTGAGGAGACGAATGTGCACCATCTGTTGATAGGGCACACTCCTCTTGTTATACCCGCCTACTTTCAAACTGAGCCCGAAACGCTGACTTAGTCGCGTTACCCACGGTGAACGGCAAATTGGGCTAATAACCATCATCAGCACTCTTTATTTTTAGTAATTTTATATTATTTTAAAGTGCGGTAGGTATTTTTTGCAGTGTTTTCTATTTCGCGTACACGTTTTTGCATTTATATTGGAACAACGGTTCCCGCGCGTTTTTTTTAATTGTAGCCCGGCATGTGACAACACTCCGCCTGATGTAAAGCTAGAGTGCGGTCCATGAATGGAAACAACTGCTACTACAGAGAAACCTGTGCGGGCAGCAGTCGCCTCCACTATGCCGGCTTGAGGAGACGAGCATGTACCCTCTAGATTGACAGTGCACACTCCTCTCATTATACCTGGCTACTTTCAAACTATTCCCGAAACGCGACAAAGTCACTTCACGGGTGTTACATTCGAAAGTGGTGGTACTACCCCAGGACGGCAGACTGGACTAATAACATCATCAGTCTGCAGATTTAACGATGGCTGCTTTCTCAAAACACGCGTCGAATTAAAATATTCAAAACAAACGCGATTGTAAGCCTCATAAATTAACTTTTAATATATTTGTTACGATTAATAATTTAATTGAATAAACATATTAAAAAATAATCTAACGAAGAAGGATGTTTAAAAGTCAATTTTTAAAGAAGAGAATACCCATACGCTCAGGCCCCCAGTTTTTTTTCGATTTTGTCATTGACTTTTGTACGAAAATAAATCCACATTTACCACTCACCAATTATTATTTTTTTACCCAAGTTACTGAGTAATCTGACTTTTTTTGATGCAATATTTGAGGTTATTATTATATGAAATGCCTTAAAAATTAATAACATCTGTTTTTTACTTAATTAAAAATTGATTATTGTTTGACCAACGATGTGTTATAATAATAATAATCTTTATTTATTCAAGTTACAAGCACAGGTTAGTAGGGATGAACTTATATTAATGTTAGTACAAATAATAAAGAACTCGGATACTCTGATTCCTGAACTAGTTATACACTGTATTTCAGGAGTCAGGTTTCACTAATTAGGGGACTATTTTTGATTTTTAAATATACAAACTTATACATTTAATAATGAATACACCATAAAATTAAATACCTATTTATACAATATAATTAATATACAAAAAAATTACTGAACTACCAACAATAAACCATGTCAACCATTTTGATACATGAAAGTACAACATAATTAAATATGTATAATTAAAAAATAAGATATTATTTGGAGATGTTTTTAACAAACTATTAGGTATCAATAGGGACCAAAAATGACCATTGTCCTTTTCACGTAATACTGTAATTTCATTTTAACTTAACTTTTAACTGAGATAATAATTTTCCACATACTTAAGCCTAACAAAAGTGAATATTAATAGATTTAAGTGTTACGCTATTTAATGAAAGCTCAAGAGAGTATTTCTAGGACCAGTTGCTCGTAGCTCGTTGCTGGAACTACACGGACGCTACGGCATGTCGCACGTCGTAGCTCCTCTATACGATGCCGCGTGCGAGAGATTTTCTTTATTCGTGTCGTAAGTTTAGTTTTTAAAAAAATATATTTTATTTTATTAAGTGTAAATATAATGATGAAATAGTGGGTTTTTATTATAAAAAAAAATGAGTGAAAACGATATATTTAAATACGATCTGAGTACGGAGGAGATTGATAGAAAGTTTTGGGATTATTTTGACTATAACTCTATCACTTTGTCATCTACAAACACGACTTTAACGTCGCTAACTGAACCGGGGAATCCCCAGCTTATTTTAACCACATATGGTATATTATTTGTAATTGGGGCATTAGGCAATATGGCAGTGTTATGTGGCTTATCTAAATCTAGACGAAGAAAATCGAGAGTCGATTTATTGATGACACATTTGGCTATTGCTGATGTCTGTGTTACTTGTGGTGTTATTCCTTTTGAGGTAAGAAAATATTTAAATACAAATCGAGCAGGAAGAGTGTAGACAGACTGACAGGCTAGCTCTGTCTGCCGTCCTGGGGTAGTACCACCACTTTCGAACGTAACACCTTGTCGCGTTTCGAGATCGGTTTCAAAGTAACTAGGTATATATAATGATAGGAGTGTGCACTGTCAATCTGGATGGTGCCGGCATAGCGGAGGCGGTTGCTGCACGTAGAAAGCTTAACATCAGGCGGAGTGTTGTTATATGCAAAGCTACAATAA
Organism: Tinea pellionella; assembly: GCA_948150575.1. Taxonomy (NCBI): domain Eukaryota; kingdom Metazoa; phylum Arthropoda; class Insecta; order Lepidoptera; family Tineidae; genus Tinea; species Tinea pellionella. The sequence goes on along the minus strand of OX411259.1, from coordinate 7,289,820 downwards.
AAAAAAGAAAAAAGCTGTCAATGAAAACGACAAGAGCACTTATGTCTCAGACCTATGTCAATGTATTTCGTACATAATGTGGTCAGAACATCTGTGCGTATAATGAAAGGCGTGGGCAAAGCGCTGTTGAGTGCGTGTTGATTTTATTCTATTCAAAATTGATTAATAATTTTATAATAAAACAAAAGCAATGCTAAAAATTAATAAAAAATAACTGATAAGAAAATATTTATTTTGGCAAAAACAGGCTTCATAAAAAACAAATATTACATTTAAAAAATATATTGCAAGCAAAATCGACCACTATTTGTTGGTATCAAGAAAAATATTTATTTATTTGGAAAATTTACAGGTGCAGTGTCGACGAGATTTTATATTTAAGTTGATCATAATAACATCACTGTACCCTAAAATAATTTTCACTATGTACATAAATTGGTGAAGTGAACCGATACAAAATATATATATATACAGGTGAATTTTTCAAGTGGGCTTTCATGGCCAAATCCTAAACTATAAGAGATATCGAAAAATGCTGAAAGGAGTCTCGATGCCGATTTTGATGAAAACTAAAACTGCATTATTAGATTTTTGATAAATCCAAATCGAACCTGTTGATTTTGAAAAAAAAAAACACTCTGTATTATTGCACCATCCGATAGTGTTCCTGATGAGGATCAAATTCTAGGAAGTAATGATATACGGCAAACCAAAGAAAAGTGTTGATTTTTAACAAATTGTCTCTTATTTCCATGTATTTATACATTTACCGGTACATTGACAACATTTATTATGTATGATGATTGATTGAAAATCATCATCATATTGATTTAAAATCTCGCGCTCTTCGAGGTTAAATGAAAGGAAAGTCTTGATTTTTAGCAGAATAATGTTTTATTTTTTTTTAACATTAAGTAATTAAATCTTAATTAATAAATTGTTCAAAATGATAGCCATTATTTTCAATACATAGCTGAACTCGACGCCTCAAGGAGTGTACTGCATTCCACATCACAAGGTTATTGATTCCGTTCAGAATATTCCCTAACGCTGGTTTTAAGTCATCAATTTCATTGTACGTACATTTGTAAATTTCGTTTCTGACATGCCCCCAGAGAAAATACTCTAAAGGTGTTAGATCTAGCGACCTAGCTGGCCACGGCACAGGACCTTAAAAATTATAGTTTTTCCTACGTTACAATTGTTTTTTTTTTTTTTTAATCATGACTTTTAACCTCGAAGAGCGCGAAATTTTAAATCATAATAAATGTAGTAGGTAATGTATAAATACATAGAAATAAGAGACAATTTGTTAAAAATCAACACTTTTCTTTGGTTTGGCGTATATCATTACTTCCCAGAATTTGATCCTTATCAGGAACACTATCGGATGGTGTAATAATACAGAGTGTTTATTTTTTTTCAAAATCAACAGGTTCGATTCCTGGCCAGGAAAATGGATTTATCAAAAATCTAATAATGCAGTTTTACTTTTCATCAAAATCGGCATCGAGACTCCTTTCAGCATTTTTCGATATCTCTTATAGTTTAGGATTTGGCCATGAAAGCCCACTTGAAAAATATACATAATATAAAATATATAATATAATAAAATATAAAATATAATATATAAAAGCAGATAAGAAAAATACACGACGAATTGATAACCTCCTCCTTTTGAAGTCAATTAAATAAGAAGCAACAATAAAATGAGTGTTACATCATTGCCTGTCACACCTTCACCTACCCATTTTTTTTTTAAATTGTAACTCGGCATATGACAACACTCCGCCTGATGTAAAGCTAGAGTGCGGTCCATGAACGGAAACAACTGCTACTACAGAGAAACCTATGCGGGCAGCGGTCGTCTCCACTATGCCGGCTTGAGATGATGATCATCTATGGTACTAGATTGATGGTGCATACTCCTCTCGCTATACCTGGCTATTTTCAAACTACTTCTGAAACGCGACAAGGTCACTTCACGGGTGTACCTTCCAAAGCGGTGGTACTACCCCAGGACGACAGACTGGGCTAATAATCATCATCAGTCTCTTTAATAGTGCCTATAAGTACTGAGTGATCAAAGTATATATAATATAGTTACAGCAGGTTCGAACATGGGTCTCATCAATCGTGAGTTCACGCGTCTTACCGCTAGACTACGTTTACTACTCTTACGTTATCTTGTCGAATAATTAAAATATTCGATAAGTTTATGTCTCGTTATTTTTGTTATCTGTGTAGGTTTTGAAACAGTTTTTTTTTTCTATTAATTAAATAAAATAATATTTACTAAAGAACATACCTAAATAAACTTAGGTAAATTAGTTAATTAGCTCAGGTAAAGTTAAATAAATTTTAAATTAAATTTTATTGGCATTATGTTAAATACTAAAGGTCACCTGATGGTATAATTCTCACTCCTTTCTTCTCTTTTGGGGTAAGCAGAGACGTTGTAGCTGGGCATATATCAATACTCCACCTGATGTGCGGTCCATGAATGGAAACAGCTGTTACGGCGACAGTTACGTTTTTTTTTATTTTGACACGACATGTGACCTCGATTGGCCTGATGGTAAGCGCAGCGGAGGTCCATGAACACTGACGACTAAATCCGCTTACACGGTGGCTCCAGTCACCATTACTATGCCGGCCTACGTCTCAGCTATACCGGCGTTGACAGCGCACACTTCTCTCGTTAACCTGGATATTCCCAAACTGTTCCGAAACGCGACCAGTTTAGTTCACGGATGTGTAAATTGAACGTAGTGTTGCCCCCAGGACGGCAGACTGATTGACAGGATGACAAAAAAATAGTTACATGGGTTGAGGACCCCGTACTAGACTAGAGTCTGTGTTACAGGCTCTTTTCTTTCATATCACTTGTGCGTAAGTTTCAGATAAATAAAAATAATATTGTAATTGACTGTCTGTATTCATTCCTAACCATCAATATGAGTGATATAGTTATATAACTGTCAGGCAAGTTAATGCGTCAGGCCATTAAGCCATTTTCAAAGTTCTCTTCTGAAACATTGCTTTGGTTTCGTGCCTGAAACTTTGACAAACTTGTTAAGACTCATTATTACGTACAACTTTCAGTACAATTCAATTTTCTTTTTACACAGGGCTGTTCAAGTCAAAGTAGAAATGTACACGAAATAAAAACCCTCAATAATAGAGGCACTGTTGCTTATTGTAGCTCGGCATGTTAAGTTAGAGTGCGGTCTATGAACGAAAACAACTGCTTTTCCACAGACAAATTTCTACAGGTAGCAGTCCCCTCCGCTATGCCGGCTTGAGAAGACGAATGTACCCCATCCAGATTGACAGTGCACACTTTTATTTATTTATTTATTTTACATCGTCACAATAAATCCTCTCGTTATACCTGGTTACTTTCAAACTGTTCCCGAAATACGATTAGGTGGCTTCTATATTTTTAAAGTAAATATTTATTATTATTATTAATTGTTTGTTGGAATCAGTGACTAAAATAAAAAAACTCAAATAACTTTAAGTTTATTTAGCCATGGCTGGCACCGACTTCGGTGTCGGTTAACAGGAAGTGGGTGAATGAAATTCAATAGTAAAGGGATTCATTCCCTAACTTTTCACATTTTTTTCTTAATAAAATATTTTCTTCACGTTTAAATGCCATTATTCTCGAGGTATTCAACAAAAAATAATCATTTTTGGTTTATAATCGGCGAAGAAATCGATTAGTAATCATTTAAAAAAATTATTCGAATCTGCTCTCCTAACTTCTTTTTTGTAGTTGTTTAAAAACTAAACTTGAATTGATTTAAAACTAAAATTAATTTAAATCTCCCGTTTAATAATATTATTTGGTTATTATTCTGTATTTATATTGTATAAATTACGTTTGCATGATTTAACAATTTTAGCTAAAGTTCACGAACAAGTTCATGAATATATCCACGTCTTAAAATATTATTGATATTTCATAAAGAAAAAATATTTTTTATACAAAATAGTAGTCAATGAGAAAGTTGACCAAAGACAGACTTTTAGAGCGGCCATGGTCTAGTGGTAAGACATAGAGTTGACGCACTATTAAAGAGTGGTAGGCAGGCTGATTTTTTTTTATTGTACACTCCGCCTGATGTAAAGCTAGAGTACGGTCCATGAACGGAAACAACTGCTACTACAGAGAAATTCCTACGGGCAGCAGTCGCCTCCGCTATGCCGGTCTTAGGAGACGAGTATGCACCATCTAAATGGGCAGTGCACACTCCTCTCGCTATACCTGGCTACTTTACGCGACAATGTTACTTTACGAGTGTTACATTCGAAGGTGGTGGTACTACCCCAGAGCGGCAGACTAGGCTAATAACCATCGTTATTTGGTAGACGTTAAGACGTAAGACATTTAGTAGACGGTTCCTGGCTCGAAGAGATGAACAGCCTAGGTGTAGATAATTTCAAGGTGTTACACATCTTTCTGCCTGCTTGAATTATATTTGCTTATCAAAAAATCTACAAATAACGACCGATTCGCGTTGTGCATTCGTGCATTGTGACCAGTCACGCTCGTTGACATCACTTAAGTTCATTTTAAAACAAAGAGGAGGGGAAATGTTCCTTCATTTGTTTTCAAAGCTTCGTAAGGGCTCGCATTAGGGCTTATAATGATAATTAATGGAAGCAAAATATTTTCTGTTGTTTTTTCCTTATCTTATTCTTGGTACGTACAACAAGCTTGTTATAATCCATGTAATTAGAGGAAAGATCTACTGAAAGAATGGTTACCCGAATTATGTCAGCAACGCCAAGAAGGCTTGCGGTGCGAAATTGCGGTTTGAGTCCTAAACTTACAACTCCAGAAGCCAATTTGTGAATTGGAGCGGGGTGTGATTTCTCAAACGTATTCGGAAATGAATTTAAATCTTATTTATATATAGTTTGAACTATTAATTTCATGAGAATTAGGAATAATTAGGCGAGTAAAAAAACTAAACTTGCGATTGATGAGACCCATGTTCAAAACTCGCTAAATTCCGACCTGTCCTATATAACTTTTGTATAACGAGAGGAGTGTGCGTTGTCTATCTGAATGGTGCACATCTCAGGCCGGCTTAGGAGAGGCGACTGCGCCTGGGCAAATTAGTTTCTAGTAGCAGTTGTTTCCGTTCATGGACCACATTGCATTCTGGCTTTACAACAGGAGCTACAATAAAAAAAAGTACTTTAGTCGCTCAGTACCTACCTTAGATACGAGCTATACTGTAGGGATGTTTTATATTATGTTTTATTTACTTACAGATTGGATGGAAATACACAAATGCGTGGTTAGCGGGTAATTTTTTGTGTAAATTACTTCAAGTTGTCAGAGCTTTTGGCCCGTATCTGTCTTCTAATGTTTTAGTCTGCATTTCTATAGACAGGTAAATATTTTATTTTAACAAATAATTATGATATAATTAGAAGTTTTCTTTTAAGTTAATTTTTTGTGTTTCTCCTAAAATATTTTTATGGTTTACTCCCTTTTTTAAAATTATAGTATCATATCCGCACTTTGCGGTTCACCATACCATACCATATTACGTGGTATAATACAGACGTGGGCTATACTACATGTAGAGTTGGTATAAGGACCGCAACAATAGGGGGTGACCGGACACCCCTCTGTCTTCCCGAATACCAACCAATAAAAAAATAAGAATTTATCGATGAATGAATGAATATTGAAAGAACGTTTTTGGCAAAATTTACTGGCCAATACAGCTGATTAATGCTTAGAAATTGTAATTAATTAATTATTGTATACGTACTTTTTTTTAGTTAGTTATAATTTCGACCAGTTGGACACCTTACCTTCATTTAGTTGTTGTGTTCCTGGTTACTAAAAAAAGTGTAAGACATCAATAACCTCCGCTATGCCGGTTTGACGGGACAAATATTGACAGTGCAGACGCTCGTTATAACCAGTTACCTAATTATTATGTAAATAGTTACTTAACATTGTCCGCAAAATGTAGCCAGTAGCAGGTGCTACTATCTTTGTGGTTAGAATGAAGTTACCGTCAAAGGATTATCACTTACGTTGGCTTTCTCATAAATTTTACTTAAAAGCCATCTTTAAAATGAGTTTTAAAGGACCATGCTCATTTCTAAGCCTACATGATTTATAATAGTTTGTTAAGTAAACAATATTTTAAAATAATATCTTATTTTTTCATTAATTCATTTTATTCATATCAACACATCATTTAACAATCAATTGCCAATGTTTGGGGTGTAGGATGTTGGCAACGCGCGCTATTGTTTGAATATTATATAAAACGTATATATATGTGTATATATATGACGTATGTCATGTTTTGATGGAAGTTTCGTTTTTTGTTTTTTTGTTTTAGTACCTATGGACATCGGTAACTTTTGTTCATATATTTTTTACTCCGTTTATGCCATGTATATATACAACTAGATGTGCAATAACGCTCCCAATGTGACGCGAGAGAAAACATAGCTACAGCCACGTTTAGGTTCTCTGTCAGTTAGTATTTGACTTGACGGCAACATTGTCAAATCGTTTGAAGCGGCCGGCCTACGCTTTTTTATATCAGATGTATGAAGTTTACACCTCTAGTATATATATCTTTATGGTTTTTGCTCTTTTTCATCTTATATTAAAAAAACTAATTATTAAACCATTTGATATATTAATAATTTCAAATATAGTCATAATATACCGAGCTTCAATAAAAAAGCAGTAATTATAAAATACGAAGGAAGGAAAAAATAATGTGTGGTATATAGTTAATAATATAGTTGTTTGGCATCCTGCCGTACGTGTTTGAAGTGGGTTTACTTAATTTGCTCCGAGTGTACGAAGAGACTATCTAAGAGGAATTATCCCTAAGCCTGAAATTGCTGAAAACGGTTATTTAAGACAGTAGATAAAATTACTAATAGTAACCTCAAATTACAAACATTTTGATTTATATGTGTTCTGTTTTTATTAAAGCAAGTATACATTAAAGTCGGTGTACTTTTGCATTAATCCTCCGGTTTGGGGAGACGAATATACAGCAACTATTGACAGGGCACACTCCCCTCTTTATCTAGGCTACTTCCAAGCAGGATCTCGAAACGCGACAAGATTGCTTCACGAATGTGAAACTTTTTTTATTAATATAATTCCACCATTCTGACTTGACTGAAAATCGTCCCGACTGTGCGTGTTCCATATTATTTATTTTAACACTGGCAAATATGGTTGTTATATAGAAAAGTTAAAATTCAATACAATATACGAGCAAAATATTGGGAGTAAATAAAATGGCAAATAAGGAAATGTATTTTAAATATTTACAATATGTCTACCCTTTTCAAATTGACATAGGCAGAGATGTAACCAGAATTTAATGTTGTTACATAAAAATACTAAATAAATTGTCACGGATTTTTTTTACCAAATACCAATTCGTTTATACTTAAATATTTACTTAAATACAACTAGAGTGGTTATGTTCTTAGTGCTTATATTTGAAGTCAATGTTTGGAAGAAATTCCACACACTGAATCACTGAACATGCTTTGTTTCCGTTTAGCATCCTTTGTTTGTAGATAACTTTTTATTTTTAGATTTCGGTGATATTTTAGATCAAATTCAAAACACCACAATCACAGCGAAATTTCTGCACGCAGCAGTCGCCTCCGCCATGCCGGCTTGATGAGACGAGTGTGCATCGTCCTGTGACAGGGCTGACTCTCCTCGTTAATTCACTTAAACAAATTACAGATAAAGTCCTTGATAAATGTTTCACGACACGTTACGTAAGCTTTACGAAGGTTTCATTCATTATTATTCTCAAGTAGATTCATATCGTACCATTTATTATTGTCGAAATGTCCTTGTAGGATTCTTTATACATCTACGTATATTTAAAGATACAGGGTGCAAAGGACGGCGGGGAATCTCTTTAAGGGTCGTTTGCACCAGAAGGCTGATTAAAGCAACTTTATCTATTACTTTTACGTTTACATTATGGTTTACATTTACTCCACACGAGTTGCACCATCGTCGCGCCTGTAATTTTTGACGGTTACTTATCCTTAACCGTAACCAGCGAATCTTGGCTGGTTAAAGTTAAAGTAATCTTCAAACCGATGTTGCTAATGTCAAATGTATGAAAAGAAGCCAAGTGGAATGTGGAGTAAATGTAAACGTTTAACGGTCGTTGTCGCCGTAGAAGTTACTTTAACCAGTCTTCTGGTGCAAACGACCCTAACTAATACTAAAACGCTATTCCAAGAGTTATTTATTAATAGCTTTTTAAAGATTTTCAAATAAATCAAGCCGCGCACTCGTTCGTCTATTAGCTGCGAGTTGAATACTATACTCACGCGTGGTACGAGGCCGTTGCGTCACCAGCCGTATATCCTTGGATTTACATTGCTTGTTTTTGATATTACGATAGTGTTAAAAATGGCAAAAAATTATGAAAAAAGTAAATATTTATACCGCATTAGAATGATGTACGCATCAACTTCTGGTTCACGGGAGTGACTTCCTTCGTTTACAATCCTTCTTAGCCTATGGTATGAATGATAGGGTTGTTAAATTATAATTAAAATAGAAAAAAACAATCGCCACCCACACTAAGCCTGAGTAGGGTTCGGTAACCACCTCACCTTACCACTCCACCTCAGACTGTGTGCGGGCGGCGATTTTCTTTGTTAAATTTTTATCATAACATTTTATTTGTTTTAATGATTTTGTAAATACTTTGAAAAGTTTGAATGACTTTGGTACAAGTTGTCTCCTCTTCTACTTCGTATTCTACTTAATATATTTATTTACAATAGAATTTGTTTATTTTCAGATTTTTCGCAGTTCTCTACCCACTCAGGTTACCCGTGGCTAGGCGGAGAAGTAAGCAAATGTTGTACGGAGCATGGGTTGTAGCTTTCGCTTGCAGTGCTCCACAGGTAAAGAAAAATTACATAACAACAAGAGGAGTGTGCACTGTCAAACTGAATAGTGCACATTCGTCTCCTCAAGTCGGCACAGCGGAGGTCCACAGTCTAGAAAAGCTAAAACAATTTTGCTGGATTGCTTGTTGTCTCTTTAGATTTTGTATTTTTTATACTAGCTTGACATTTCGCCTGACATTAACTTAGATTATGATAGAATTAGATATGTTGCTAGGCAGCAGTTCCCGCCCCTATGCTGACTTCAGGAGACGAATATCTACCATCCATTTATTCAATTTATTCTTACGTTATATTTATTCTCGTATATTAGAAATGTTGATCAGTTCACTACATAATATATATCAAAGTCGCCTGCCGTATTTGTATGTATGTATGAACTCGTTAATCTCAGAAACTACTGTAGGGGTTTCCATTCGGTTTTCACTAATTGATAGATTGATTCACGAAAAGGTTTAGGTGTATAATTTATAAAGGTTGTGTGTAGCAACTGGAGTAGCTTTTGATTTTTCATATATTGTAGCTCGGCATGTCCATTAATGGAAGCAACTGCTAATTTCTAGAGGCAGCAGTCACTTCCACTATGTCGGCCTGAGGACAGGAGTATGCACTATCTAGATTATTCTAGACTAACAGTGCACACTTCTCTCGTTTTACCTGGCTACTTTCAAACTGTTTCCGAAACGCGACAAGGTCACTTTACGGGTGTTACTTTCCAAAGTGGTGGTTCTAACCCACCTATAAACATGTCTCCTTAAGCCAGCATAGCGGTGGTGACAGCTGCCTTCATATATTTTTATCTGATAGCAGTTGTAATGGTCTCCGCTCATGGACCGCACTCTAACATAGGGCGGAATATTTTGAGTGCAGCCATAATGTAGCGATCGATGAGACCCGTGTTCAAATCTCGCCGATCAGTACTAATGTAACTATGCTATAATATGTACTTTGGTCGGTCAGTGCTATAGCTTAGTAAAAACATAAATTTAAAAGTTGTAAAACTTGGTTATTAATTATTTTTTAAAATTATTTTCCAAACACTACTTTGCAACTAATTTCCGCTAATCAATGTTAGTGAGGTTTAGTACACAGTCACATCAGCTGTCAATGTTAGACTCTTCACTAACATGCAATAACGTATGGTCGCTTACGGCGCGTCGAGAGGTATTTGCATGCCGTTATTTCCCAAGTTGTTGTTTTTGCAGACGCGACGTCCCAAAAATTTTTAGGTTATGACCTAAAAAATATCAGACTCAAATAAGCTCTTAATATTCATATTAACCCGTGCCTAAATCATAATACTGGGAATGGGAATTTTGCACTTTTTGCGTATAGTTTTCCACCGGAATAAATAGAGCTAAAAACAATCAAAGTATATTCTTGTAGGAAATTTAACGCTCTGATTGCTTTTTTTCGTTAGTCTACCCTTAAAAAGTTATTCAAAGATAAAGCTGTGTTTATTTCTACTATAGCTAATTTTCCAATAAAACTATGGAGTAACTGCAATTAACTTTATATTAACGTACTTCTATATAAATTTTAGTGTTGAAATAGTTTTTTTTTATGAAATTTGTATATTTATTGCAAATTACCTGTGTACCTTGTTAAAATAAACTCGCTTTAATAAATAATATGCAATTCTTATATTAATTCAATTCCATTGTAGATTTTGGCATTCTGTCAAAGTCAAATATATTACAATAAAAAAGGTAAAAAACTAAACAATGCCATATTTCAACATCTTCTCTCTTTGTTAAGTTTTGTTACTAATTTTTCGTTAAACCCATTTTCATAGACAGCCTAACCACTCTTGGTTTGTACAGAGCTATCTTCTCTACTTTCTATCTCTAATCCTAAAAATAAGATGCTTTCATTGTTCTTATTTTAAATCTTCTCTTCAACTCTATTATAAACTCATCGACTTCATTTTTATTATCATATGCAACCAACCCGTCATCTACATATAATCCTAATATAATTCTTTTTGATCCTCTCTGCCTCGTAAATAAACATGGATCGGCTGTACTTTGTTTAAATCCAGCCTCTATGAGAAAATCTTTAAAACAATTATTCCAGCACCGGGGTGCTTGCTTAAGTCCATAGAGACTCCTTTTTAATTTAAGTACTTTATTATTTGTAAAATAGCCTTCTGGAGCCTTCATGTAAATATCTTCATCTAGCTTTCCATATAAAAACGCAGTTGACACGTCAAACTGTGTTAACGACATCTTCTCTTTGCTAGCTACACTCAAAATTGCTCTGATTGTACTCATCTTAGCTACTGGACTAAACGTTTCATAATAATCTATTCCTTCCTTCTGGGAATATCCTTTCACTACCAGCCTGGCTTTGAAACGTTCTATAGTTCCATCAGGATTATGTTTCAATTTAAAAATCCATTTACAAGCAATAGGTTTTTTATTATTAGGTAATTCCGCCTCTTCCCACGTTTCATTTTCTATTAATGATTTCATTTCACTATCCATTGCTTCTTGCCATTTAGCCTTTTCTTTACTATTTAGCGCTTCTTTATATGTTAACGGTTCTTTAATATCATTTACATTATTCACAGACATCATTATAAAGTTATCAAATTTATTAGGCATTTTTAATTTAGAGCGATCTCTCAATACCATTCTATTCTGATCTACAACCTCTTCTTCATTATCTTCAAAATTATCATCTTCATCTATATTAGAATCCATGTTATCATTATCATTATTGCTTACTTCATTATCAATATTTACATCATTTCTTATATCACTAGAAGACTGTGGTATATCTGATAGAGGTTTTTGTTTCATAGGTACCATAATTAAGTTCTTGGGTTTCAACACATTTTCTTGAAATATGACGTCTCTAGACCTAATCAAAGAATTCTTCTCTTTACACCAAACTCTATAGCCATCATCATTGTCATATCCGATTAAAATGCCTTTAACCGCTTTCCTATCTAATTTCTTCCTAGTTATTTTAGGTATATGTGCATAACAGGTACTACCAATTATTCTTAAGTGTTTAATATAAGGCTTTTTACCATACCATAATTCAAATGGAGATTTTCCGTCAACACTGGTAGGTCCTGTTCTGTTTATTATGTATACAGTCGTATTAATCAATTCTGCCCAAAGCCCTTGCGGCAACACTTCATGTGCATTCATCATAGATCTAGCAGCTTCTACAATAGTTCTATTATCTCTCTCAACACAACCATTCTGTTCGGGCGTATACGGCATCGTAAGCCTATGTTTTATGCCATATTTCTCTAATAGATTCTTCACGCTTTGATTATCAAATTCGCCTCCATTATCGCTCAAGATCTCCCTAATTTTGTGACCTGTTCTCTCAGTCTCAGCTATCAAAGCTTTCATTTTATCACAAACCTCATTTTTCTCTTTCAAAAAATATACATATCTGAATCTTGAGTAATCGTCTTTAAACAGAACAAAATATTTAAACTTCGAGATGGAACACAAAAATGGTCCACATACATCTGCATGAAATAATTCACCTGGTATTTTTGACCTTTCACGTGTACCAAAAGATCTCCTTTTTGCTTTCCCATATACACAACCTTCACAAAACTCATTGTCCAATTCCATTTTAATACCCATTTCTCTTTCTATGAGCTTCTTAACATGGACCTTATTCTGATGAGCTAATCGTTCATGGTATAACTGCAACATATTAGTTTTAGAAATTTCATTAATCTGTTTCGGTAACACATTAGTTAAATTCAATTTATAAAGACCACCGTATCGTTTCCTTTCTCCATATAGCATATCTACATTATTCACTTTCAATCTACACATCTCAGTCATAGATTCGAATATGCTATTTTCTAAACGATCTTGTGCAGCTAAAACTGAAAATATATTCTTTGTAATAGTCGGAACGAACCAAACATCATTCAATGTTATTACTTCCTTGCGTTCGTTTAAATTTGATTCTACTTTCAACTTTCCTTTACCAATTGCAGTTACTGCCTCACCATTTGCTGTTGTCACTGTGTGCGGCACAATAAACTTATCAAAAGTCTCAAATAGATCACTTCTATTTGTCACGTGACTAGTCGCGCCATTGTCCACAAACCAATCATTATATCCATCTTTCATCAAATTATTATCTAATGCCATTAAATTCATATTTACAATTTCATTATCTCTAGGCATTAAATCTACATTTACATTACTACTAGTACTAGGTATCATATCACAATCTTCTACTCTACTAGTACCTGGCTTTGGTTTAGATGGTCGGCCGTCACGAATCCACTTATGGCACCTTTTTATCTTATGTCCTAATTCGCCACAGTAAAAACATTTTATGTTACTTGTATCTTTCTTGAAAATATTCTTCTTACCTTCATTATCCTTTCTACTGAACTTACTATTCTTAACTATCAAAGCTTCCATGCTAGTTTCATCACATTTGCATGACAAAGCTCTCTCATATGCACAGAGTTGACTAGTTAAATTTTCAATAGTCCTTTCCCCTTTAGACATTAACATCCAGCTTGACTTGAAAGTAAAATATTCACTTGGTAAGGTTTCAAGGATTTTACAAATAAGTAGAAGTTCCGGCAAGTCATGAACTTCACCCTTGGACTTCATCATTTCCTGGTTTAATTCATACCAAATATTCTTCATCTTAGATAAGTGTGTGGACATATTATCTTCTGAATGTTTCTTATAACTGAAGAACTTCATGCATAAATCATAAGCTTTATCTTCAGATATCCCATCAAACATCCTATGCAATTCCTCCCACACTTCCTTAGAAGATGTAAACCGCATAATCTTTTGTAGATTTTCATCGGACATATTCGATGTTAAAATGAGAAGAGCGGTACTATCTGCCTGTTGATAGCCTTGCAATTTAGTATTGTACGTCGTAATGTCTTGTGCGGTGGCATCACTCCCGGGAAGGTCAGGTTTCGCCAATTTCCCTTCCACCACATCGATCACACCAGCACCACGGAGCAAAATGCAAATCTTATACTTCCATGTGACCCAATTTTTGTCTTCTAGATTACTAATCTGCAGTTTACAGGCATCCAAAATAGATTTGCTCTCCATTGTGCCCACAAAACTCAGAACTTAGTAAAGAAAAATTTCTTCAAAAGTTTTAAGACAAGAATCTGGAACCACGTTCTGCTACCATGTTAAAATAAACTCGCTTTAATAAATAATATGCAATTCTTATATTAATTCAATTCCATTGTAGATTTTGGCATTCTGTCAAAGTCAAATATATTACAATAAAAAACGTAAAAAACTAAACAATGCCATATTTCAACATACCTACCCTCACTCACATTGATTAGCGGAAATTAGTTGCAAAGTAGTGTTTGGGAAATAATTTTGTTATGGATTTCCGCGAAGTAATACTATTAAACCATTGAGATATTAACTAGAGGCGTAAACCCCATACATTTGACATGAAAAAGGCGTAGGCCGTTGTCAATGTCAATCTTAGTGTTGCCGGTATAGTTAAAAATATATAATATATCTTAATGTATTAAACATAATTATTTTTTGTTTTTAGAGCGTGGTATTCAAAGTTCGACAGCATCCACTCGTGAGTGACTTTGAGCAATGCGTCTCATTCGGTGCGTTCCAAACGAAGGAGCAAGAGGTGTTCTATAATGTATTCTGCATTTGTGCAGTTTACTTTCTACCCTTGATAATTATAACCGTCTGTTATGTTTGCATTTTTTGCGAAATACACAAGAATAGCAAAGATCTTGATGGTAAGTTGTCATTTTAAATAAATAAAAACTATTTGTTAATTATACAATTTGCACAATTTTAAAGAGTGGTAGGCGGACTGATGATGGTTATTAGCCCAGTCTGCCGTCCTGGGGTAATACCACCACTTTCGAATGTAACAGGCCGGCATAGTGGAGGCGGCTGTTGCCCGCACAGATTTCTCTGTAGTAGTAGTTGTTTCCGTCCATGGATCGCACTATAGCTTTACATCAGGCGGAGTGTTGTGCTGTGAGAAAAAAGCGTGACAAATTGATGGTGATGGTGATGAAGAGGTGTGCAGACTGATGATGGTTAATAGTTCAATCTGCGGCCCGAACTACTTTTACATAAATCTACAGCCGATACCAATGTATATAACTTTATTATATTTTTATACTCCTTATAAACGTAAGGAACTGTATAAGATCAGAAATCAATAAAAAAATAGAAATTTAAAGATTCTATTTATCTATTGAATATAATTTTCGAAATACATATTTCCTATCCTTTGAGAACAAAACATCATAGAATTGCAGAATTTCTCCACAAGCCTTTGGTTTTGGTTTGCCTTTTAATACTGGTAGGGATTACTCCAATTATACCAAAATTTAAATGTTGAATTCATAAAATAATTAAACGTTTCAATGATTTATTATGTGAATGTAAATCTGTAAAAGGGATCTTTTGCCTAATTCATTTTTAAGGACACAAATGTATTATAACCATAAGAGAGTATTATTTATGTTCCTTGATTATGCCATATGTATATTTTATTTTTAATTGAAGCCGTATAATATAAACAAACATTTATAATATGCAATTCCTTCAGAGCTAAGCAATGCTCACTATTGGCAGCGTTCAATTTGGGTAGGTTGATTGATTTTCATTTATCCGTTGTGTGTTGACACGCGCGCCGCGGCCGTTACCGAAACCTATGTTGGGCGGCATCTGGATGAATGTTAATGTCCGACATGAACCTGATATCCAAAGATCAGGGTATCCGTTGCGAATTTATCCCCTATAAGTTTGGATGATTTTATTTGTATTACTTTGTGTTCAATTGGAGTCTTTGATTGGACATAATCGCGTGAGACTGACTATCGACTAATTTTAATAACAGAACAATAGATTGTTTTTCGAATGGATCGCCCATTGCTAGACTTTATCCAAATGGAAAACGAATCTCCGTGTATACCGCAAGCTTTTGTCATACGTTTTTGATCTATGCAAATATACAGTCAGTCATATTTCAAAACTTTGACTAAAATAAAGCAATATTGAAATTCAAAAATAGACAAATGTAAATTTGATTTATTATTTGTCAGGCAAATGTCTCGCTACCCTCTTTCTCATGTTCGTAGTTAACAAAGCCATGTGTATTATAAATGTATAGTTAAAATAGATAGTTGTTATTGAAAATCGGTTTTGGAGTGAATTATTTGGTCAGAAATTCCAAACCGTAAACTTACTTCGTACTAATCTAGTTGTAAATCTAACAAGCTTAAGGTTTAAAATCCTATATCAGCAATTTCAATCTGGATTAGAAATTCGTAAACTAATTTTAACAATATTGGCTTAGGATGTCAATGAAAGTTTAATAGTGTAGAATACAATAGATAATTTCATATTTCTTCCGGAGGCGGGACTTAGAACGATTATTGTCCGTGGTAGAGACAGAAGTGTAGTACACGTGAAGAACATTCCACTAATCAAGCCAGCATAGCGGAGGCTGCTGCTACGTGGAGACATTTGCTCTGCTCATAGACCGCAGTTGTTTACCACCAGGACAATTTGAAAAAAAAAATTAGACTATTTCATGTATCTTAGTTTTAGTCGGTCATTTCATAAAAACACTAAATAGGCATGCATAGATAGATGAGTAAAAAATATTATGTAGGCACTTAGATATTATAAATTGCCTAATAAAGCCTCCAAAGAGGTCCAAAATCGTTAATCTTTACAACGTTTTCTACGGAAATTATCACCATTAACAATATAACAACAAGCTATTCCTTTATCAAAAGTCATGTCGTAAAAAAGCTGAATCACAATAATATATTGTTCGTTATTTATTGCAACACTTTATAATGTTGAGTATTTAGAATTTTTATAAAGGTATAACTTATGTGAGACATTCTATACTTTTTTATATAAAAATATCATAAAAGATTTGTCATACTGGATGCTGGAGGCAATCGATCAACGATGTGGTCACCCTCCTGTGACCGCAATCGGACTGCCTTGCCTGTTATTTATTCCAATGTTTGCAAGCAAATAATTAAAACGAGTTTTTTTCATGTTTTTTAATGTTATTGTTGCCATTTAAAAAAAGATTGTTGTCAATGATGTTAAGTCTTTTAAGTTGATGGAATTTTTACTAAAACTTCGAAGGGAGTTTTTAAGGGAAAATTAACACGTGTTATTTTACCATTTTCCTTATGGTCTGCAAAATTTCACGTAGCGTAATATCTTAAGCAATATGTAAAATAAAAATACGCAAAAAAAAAAGTAGTGAACGATTTTACATATTTTTTAACAATTTAGCTAATAAGTATTCCCTTTTTTATACAAATAAACTATAAATAAGGGTTAATAATGCAAATATCAAATATTAAACTTCAATTTGATAGATACTAATAACGAGAGGAGTGTGCACTGTCAATCTAAGATGGTACATGCTCGTCTCCTCAAGCCGGCATAGTAGCTACCCGCACAGGTTTCTCTGTAGTATTCGTAGCAGATGATTCCATTCATGGACCGCACTCTAGCTTTACATCAGGCGGAGTAAAAAATAAACAATTTATAATGGTCACGTTTTACAATCCCTTTCCTTTCTTTAAAATCTTCTTTCACATGCTGGCTTTGTAAATCAATATTAGATTTATTCCCTTATTTTTTACAGTTAAAATTAATCATGTTGTTGATTATGATTTATAATCCCGCGTTTTCGGCTCGACCACTTCTCGGTTAAGTTCTGTGGTAGGTTAAACACGGATTTAATTTACAAGATTTGCAATTTCACGCTTAATAGCTTCAAGATATTTTGTTCAAAACAACACAGGAAAATGTGGTCACATATCTCGTTTCAAAGAACAGAAATCAATACGGAGTCGAATTAAAAAAAAACAAAGATTGTACGAGTAGGTATTGTCTGATTGTAGGTGTGTCTTTGATGTTTGGAGTGCTTTGTCCCTGTTATAGAAATGTATGCTTTTTAAACACAAATGTTTTTATACGTTTTCCTTGTGGAAACAGTAAGATATTTATTACGTTTATAATATTTACAGATATTTAGGACATTAATTTAATGAAGGCATTTTTTTGTAGACATATACAAAATTAGCTTTTAACGGGTTCATTATAAACAAAATTAGTGCTGTTAAGTTTGAACCAATCATTAAAGAGTAGTAGGCAGACTGATGATGGTTATTAGCCCGGTCTGCCGTCCTGGGGTAGTACCACCACTTTCGAATGTAACACCCGTGAAGTGACCTTGTCGCGTTTCGGGAACAGTTTGAAAGTAGCCAGGTAGAACGAGAGGAGTGTGCACTGTCTTTGCAAACGGAGGCAACTGCTGGCTGTAGTGTTTTCCTGTAGTAACAGTTGTTTCCCTTCATGGACCGCACTCTAGCTTTACATCAGGCAGAGTGTTATCATATGCCGAGCTACAATTTTAAAAAATAATAATCATAACATAACTAAGCTCGTAGGAGTAAAAGAAAAGGCTTGCGAAAACAATATGTTTCGAGTTTAGCTTGGATCGAAATCGGGATCATTATAGCCGTCGCCATAGCGGAGGCTAATGCAAAATTCAATTTCAAATACGCCAAAAATAGGGCACTCATGAATGTTCACAATAAAATTTGCATATACATGGGACTTCGGAACGGCCCGGTCGAGGAAAGAAGTCATAAGGTCACAAGGCCTGCAGACATTTTTAGACATTAAAGAAATGCCAGAAGGTCTAATACATTTTTTATATAAGTCCTGTATAACTTCAGTCAAGCGCAGTTTGAAAAGACATCTCGTGATATGGCTGGTGTCTGCATCTTTCCTTCTTGTCACAGAAAGAGACCTGCAGACTATCACTGTAGTCATAAAAAAACGTGCTGTAATAAAGAAAAAAATATTGGGATATTATTTCGCATTATAAATTGGTAGAGGGGAAAAATTCAGTCATTATTCTTATATTTTTTTGTTTAATAATCATTAATCTTTTGTATAATAATAATAACATCTGTATTTCTTTTTGTTAAAACTTTTCCTTTGTTAAATGAGCAACTATGGTCAGGCGAAACCTCAGTAACTTAAGGGCAAGGTCAGATTTGAGAAATCTTTCTTTGTTTCTTAGCGGAACTTTCTTATATAAAACTTTGTAAGAATACGATTTACAAACATTTTAGCTGTTTTTCTTCTTTTTTATTTATTCATTTATAATAGCTAAATCTCTATAATTTTACACAAGCGAATCACAAGATCTCCCTCATCTCACTGAGATCGGCAAGTTATGCAATATAACACAATATACAATATATTATTTGATTTGCCGTATGTCATTAGTTACGTTTCAGAATTTGATCTTTATTAACGGCATTATCGGATGCTGCAATATATAGTATGAGTATTTAGAATGTACAAACGTCTGGATTTGGGCCTGGGATTTGGGACGCCTCAGAATATATTATACCTAAGCAAGAATATTGCGTGATTCATTTAAGATGTGTGTAGATAATATTATTATGGAATGATTGGACAACATTTTTTCGACAATAATTTTAAGTTATTTTTTTATATATATAATGTGTTTGTTACAAACACAATCTTCGGGAAGTAATAAAAACTTTATTGTGTTGCTCTGAAAACGAGTGACTTTTATTTAGTTACAATACATACAAAACATATATAATACAAACATATATAAACAAACCTGAAAACGAGAAACGCAATTAAAAGCTATTATTTCACCATCTATATTACAATTTAGAATATCAATATTGCAACCACCAAAAACAGACGCGTCACGCCCACAGACTATATAGTTTACATCCATGGACAAAATGCCGACGAAGCGCGGCAAATTCAAACACCAGGCACACTCGACGACACGCGACGTCGACATTCTTTTACATCTCCCCCTCCCGCAGGAAAGGATGTACACATGACATTGCTTTTAAGTCTTTCGTTTACTCAGTTCGAGAAAGGAACAAGCTTTGTAATATGAAAAAGATTTGACTCAGATTTCTTATGGCCTGTGTCTATTCTGTAAATTGAGTTTGAAATTTTGTCTAAAATTTTATATGGTCCAATTCTGAGTTCATCTAATTTTTTTCTGTTTAACCGATTTCCGTTTTCCACGTATACCCAGTCTCCGACTTGTAATTCGCACTTTCTTCTGTTTTTATCAAACTGTTGTTTGTTATAACTGTGTGATTTTTTTGTATTTTCCAAGGCGAGTTTTCTGTCACGAGATAAGTCGTTGTGGGTTTTTATTTGTTTCAACTCATCGGGTAAAATATCCATATTTTTTCCCTCCAATAAATATTTAGGCGAAAACCCTGTCACAGTATGCTCTGTTTCATTGTATCTTCGGGTGCATTCGTGTGCTATGGTCGTCCAGGCCAATTTTTCTTTTCTTTCACTTGCCATACATCTGATTTTATTAATTATTGTCTGGTTAAGTCGTTCATTGAGCCCGTTTGAAAATGGTGCATTTACTGCAGTAAAGATAATGGGTATATTTTCCTTATTTAAAAATCTTTTAAAATCTTTTGAATTAATGCCTGGGTATTGATCTGATAAAATCAGGCCAATCTTATGTTCCTCATGCATCACTTTTTGAACTAGTTTTATAAAATCATTTGAACTCTGTGTTTTTGAAGTTAAAATGTAGGCATACCTCGTGAAGTGATCTACAAGAAGGTGTAAATATGTTTTTGTCGAACGTGAGCCCCCGAACCCGCCAATTGTATCGATGGATATTATCTCAAAGGGGTAGGTAGCAGGGCCTAAGTGAGACATTAGTCCAAACTTATATTTTCCTCTAGATTTATTCTTCACACATATTTCACAGTTGTTGCACATTGTTCTGATATTATATGTCAAGTTTTTTGCTGTATAGAATGGATTGATTTTATTATGCATCTGTTTAATTCCTATATGGCAATAAGAATAATGTATATTTTTTATCATTTTTTTACTAAATTCTTCTGACAGTATAATCTTTTCTTTTTTTCCTATTTTTTTATAGTATATTTTATCTTTTAAGTATATTTTATTTGTAGTATTCTTAATATCTTTATTTGTTTCTTGATCATTCCGGATATCTTCTAGTTTTATCAAGTTAACGACTTTCAAACATTCATCCTGATTTTCATATGGTTCTAATACTGGATTTCTGCTCAGACAATCAGCTTCTAAGTTGTATTTTCCTGGAGAGTATATTATCTCGAAATTAAACTGAGACAGATAATATGATAGGTCTCCTAGCTCTTCATCCGTTCTAGCTTTGATATTCATTCTTTCTAGGGGCTTGTGATCAGAGAAAACTGTAAATCTTTTCCCCATGAGCCAGTGTTGCCAGTATTTTACTGCTTCTTTTATTGCTAGACACTCTAAATATATAGCTTTTTTCTTCTTCTGAGATTCATTCAATTTTCTTGAAAAATATGCACATGGATTTACTTCTCCATTTTTCTGTGGTTGTTTCAGTACAGCTCCTATGCCCTGTATACTCGCATCTGTGTAAATGTGTATAGGTAAATCTGGGTCAAATATTGTTAGAATAGGTGTCGAACAAAGTAATCTTTTTATTGTTTCGAAGGATTCTTGGCAATTTTCTGACCAAATAAATTTTTGTTCTTTTCTTAACAAATTATGTAATGGGTCTAATATAATTGATATATTATTATTATACTAATATATAGCTGCAATACCACTCACTCACTCACTGACTGACATCAATTATTTCGTACTTGCCGGTATAGTGGAGGGTAGCAGTTTTTTGGGTCGTATAGAGGACGTCCCAAAACCGTCGAGAAAAATACGACTTTGACCGGAAGTCGATTCTGGACCGGAAGTGACAGCGATATCTCGGAAACGGGGCGAGTCGGGGCAGTCACCCCGTAGAGAAAGTTGTAGAGAATGTCGTCTTATGCCGAAATCAAAAAAAAAATTTTCAAAATCGGGCAAAAAAAATTTTTCCTCGATCGTATTTATATCCTTTTCCCGCCGGTACGCCAATATGAAACGGAGCATGGCGGTGGGCGTGGCCTAACAGCATCCGCGACGAGGCATTTTCGGGACGAACGATCGAAACGGCTTTACCTCGGTCAGTCGGACGGTGAGCGCGGCCGCGTGAACATCGAATTTGCTCCGCGCGGCGGGCTTTCTTTTAAATATCTCAAGAAGTAGATACGTCAGAGTAAGCATGTAAAGAACAATTTTGTTCAGTGTGACCAGCACTATTTTTTTAAATTTTTGTTTTAGTTTTTTTTTTAATTTTTTAAAATCTTCATATCTCGAAAAGTAGATACGTTAGCGTCACCGTGTAAAGACCAATATTGTTCAGTATGACCAGCACTATTTTTTTTTAAATTTTTGTTTTTTTTTTTAATTTTTTAAAATCGCCATATCTCGAAAAGTTGATACGTTAGCGTCACCGTGTAAAGACCAATTTTGTTCAGTATGACCAGCACTTTTTTTTTTAAATTTTTGTTTTTTTTTTTTTAATTTGTTAAAATCTTCATATCTCGAAAAGTAGATACGTTAGCGTCACCGTGTAAAGATCAATATTGTTCAGTATGACCAGCACTATTTGCTTTTTTTTTTTAATTTTCTAAAATAGCTATTACTCAAAAAGTACATACGTTAGCGTCACCGTGTAAAGACCAATATTGTTCAGTATGACCAGCACTACTTTTTTTTTAATTTTTTTTTTTTATTTTTTAAAATCGCCATATCTCGAAAAGTAGATACGTTAGCGTCACCGTGTAAAGACCAATTTTGTTCAGTATGACCAGCACTAATTTTTTTTTAAATTTTGTTTTTTTTTAAATTTTTTAAAATCGCCATATCTCGAAAAG
Source organism: Tinea pellionella (assembly GCA_948150575.1). Classification (NCBI taxonomy): domain Eukaryota; kingdom Metazoa; phylum Arthropoda; class Insecta; order Lepidoptera; family Tineidae; genus Tinea; species Tinea pellionella. Next base: position 7,267,025 of record OX411259.1, on the reverse strand, counting down.
TTGATACGTTAGCGTCACCGTGTAAAGACCAATTTTGTTCAGAAACGTAAACGCTTTTAGATGGCGAGCTAAATATTTTCAAAACTGCCTAAAATCTATTCGATCTAATACGTTTTACGACAAAAAGGGCCTCCGCGGGCCGCTTGCGCCCGCGGCTTTTACCCAACAGCTAGTACTAATATATAGCTGCAATACCACTCACTGACTCACTGACTGACATCAATTATTTCGTACTTGCCGGTATGGTGGAGGGTAGCGGTTTTTTGAGTCGTATAGAGGGCGTTCCAAAACCGTCGAGAAAAATACGACTTTGACCGGAAGTCGATTCTGGACCGGAAGTGACATCGATATCTCGGAAACGGGGCGACTCGGGGCGATCACCCCGTAGAGAAAGTTGTAGAGAATGTAGTCTTATGGCGAAATCAAAAAAAAAATTTTCAAGATCGGGCAATAAAAAAATTCCCATACAAATCGGTCGGCCCTCGATGATACTTTCATCTCGCTCTTTTCCATCAGTCAGTAAATGAGGCGAGAGCGAGAGGTGCGGAGAGAAAAGTCTTCATACGGCCGCATTTTCGGGACAAACGATCGAAAGGGCTTTACCTCGGTCAGTCGGACGGTGAGCGCGGCCGCGTGAACATCGAATTTGCTCCTCGCGGCGGGCTTTTTTCGAATATTTTAAATATCTCAAGAAGTAGATACGTTAGCGTAACCGTGTAAAGAACAATTTTGTTCAGTGTGACCAGCACTATTTTTTTAAATTTTTGTTTTTGTTTTCTTTAAATTTTTTAAAATCTTCATATCTCGAAAAGTAGATACGTTAGCGTCACCGTGTAAAGACCAATATGTTCAGTATGACCAGCACTACTTTTTTTTTATTTTTTAAAATCGCCATATCTCAAAAAGTAGATACGTTAGCGTCACCGTGTAAAGACCAATTTTGTTCAGCATGACCAGCACTATTTGTTGTTTTTTTTTTTTTTTTTTAATTTTTTAAAATCGCCATATCTCAAAAAATACATACGTTAGCGTAACCGTGTAAAGACCAATATTGTTCAGTATGACCAGCACTAATTTTTTTTAATTTTTTAAAATCGCTATTACTCAAAAACTACACACGTTAGCGTAACCGTGTAAAGACCAATATTGTTCAGTATGACCAGCACTAATTTTTTTTAAAATTTTTGTTTTTTTTAAATTTTTTAAAATCGCCACATCTCGAAAAGTAGATACGTTAGCGTCACCGTGTAAAGACCAATTTTGTTCAGTATGACCAGCACTATTTGTTTTTTAATTTTGTTGTTTTTTAATTTTCTAAAATCGCTATTACTCAAAAAGTACAAACATTAGCGTAACCGTTTAAAGACCAATTTTGTTCAGTATGACCAGCACTATTTTTTTTTTTTTAATTTTTTAAAATCGCCATATCTCAAAAAGGACATACATTAGCGTAACCGTGCAAAGACCAATTTTGTTCAGAAACGTAAACGCTTTTAGATGGCGAGCTAAATATTTTCAAAACTGCCTAAAATCTATTCGATCTAATAACACGTTTTACGACAAAAAGGGCCTCCGCGGGCCGCTTGCGCCCGCGGCTTTTACCCAACAGCTAGTACTAATATATAGCTGCAATACCACTCACTGACTCACTGACTGACATCAATTATTTCGTACTTGCCGGTATGGTGGAGGGTAGCGGTTTTTTGAGTCGTATAGAGGGCGTTCCAAAACCGTCGAGAAAAATACGACTTTGACCGGAAGTCGATTCTGGACCGGAAGTGACATCGATATCTCGGAAACGGGGCGACTCGGGGCGATCACCCCGTAGAGAAAGTTGTAGAGAATGTAGTCTTATGGCGAAATCAAAAAAAAAATTTTCAAGATCGGGCAATAAAAAAATTCCCATACAAATCGGTCGGCCCTCGATGATACTTTCATCTCGCTCTTTTCCATCAGTCAGTAAATGAGGCGAGAGCGAGAGGTGCGGAGAGAAAAGTCTTCATACGGCCGCATTTTCGGGACGAACGATCGAAAGGGCTTTACCTCGGTCAGTCGGACGGTGAGCGCGGCCGCGTGAACATCGAATTTGCTCCTCGCGGCGGGCTTTTTTCGAATATTTTAAATATCTCAAGAAGTAGATACGTTAGCGTAACCGTGTAAAGAACAATTTTGTTCAGTGTGACCAGCACTATTTTTTTAAATTTTTGTTTTTGTTTTCTTTAAATTTTTTAAAATCTTCATATCTCGAAAAGTAGATACGTTAGCGTCACCGTGTAAAGACCAATATGTTCAGTATGACCAGCACTACTTTTTTTTTTATTTTTTAAAATCGCCATATCTCAAAAAGTAGATACGTTAGCGTCACCGTGTAAAGACCAATTTTGTTCAGCATGACCAGCACTATTTGTTGTTTTTTTTTTTTTTTTTTAATTTTTTAAAATCGCCATATCTCAAAAAATACATACGTTAGCGTAACCGTGTAAAGACCAATATTGTTCAGTATGACCAGCACTAATTTTTTTTAATTTTTTAAAATCGCTATTACTCAAAAACTACACACGTTAGCGTAACCGTGTAAAGACCAATATTGTTCAGTATGACCAGCACTAATTTTTTTTAAAATTTTTGTTTTTTTTAAATTTTTTAAAATCGCCACATCTCGAAAAGTAGATACGTTAGCGTCACCGTGTAAAGACCAATTTTGTTCAGTATGACCAGCACTATTTGTTTTTTAATTTTGTTGTTTTTTAATTTTCTAAAATCGCTATTACTCAAAAAGTACAAACATTAGCGTAACCGTTTAAAGACCAATTTTGTTCAGTATGACCAGCACTATTTTTTTTTTTTTAATTTTTTAAAATCGCCATATCTCAAAAAGGACATACATTAGCGTAACCGTGCAAAGACCAATTTTGTTCAGAAACGTAAACGCTTTTAGATGGCGAGCTAAATATTTTCAAAACTGCCTAAAATCTATTCGATCTAATAACACGTTTTACGACAAAAAGGGCCTCCGCGGGCCGCTTGCGCCCGCGGCTTTTACCCAACAGCTAGTTTGGTATATATTTTCCATAAAAATTTATTTTACCTAAAAACTGTCGAACATTCTTTTGTGTTCTCGGAACAGGGAAATCTTTTATAGCTATTAAATTATCCTTTAATGGACTAATCGTATTATTTTTGATTATATGCCCTAAATACTTTACAGAATCCTGAGCGAACACACATTTTGAAAATTTTAGTCTAAAACCTTCCTTCAAAATCGCTTCCAATAATAATGACAAATGATTGATATGTTCTTCGAATGTTTTAGAAAATACCAAAATATCATCTATGTAATTCACGGTGAAATCTGATAGTTTATGTTTTCTTATAATGCTGCTCAAAATTCTCTGAAAAATTGCTGGTGATGTTTTTAACCCAAACGGTAAGCAAGTCCACTGAAAATGCCCTTCTTGAGTAACAAATGCTGTTTTCTTTTTATCTTCAATTTTCAACGGAATTGACCAAAATGCGGAGTTTATGTCCAGTGATGAAAAAAATTTACATTCTCTCGTTTTAATCATTAAATCTTCGATTAGTGGGAAAGGTTGTGACTGAGGAACCACAATTTTATTTAAATCGCGAAAATCAATACATAATCTTGATTTTTTTCCTTCTTCTTTTTTATAGGCCAATGTTACCGGGGCAGCGAAAGGACTATACGACTCTTCAATTAAATTCTTTTTTAATAAATTTGATACCTGTTGCTCAATTTCTTTTCTATCTTCAATAGTGCATCTGTACGGCCTTTTACAACAATATTTGTCAATTAGTAAATCAATATGTGCCTCGTACCCTTTCACAGTTCCTATGTCAAATTTATCCTTAGCAAAAAGTGATTTATATCTGTATATTAATTTATCTATTTCCGTCTGTTGGTGAAAGTTCAGGTGATTTACTAGGATGTTAAAGCTGCTCACTTCTATGTGTTCATTAAAATTTACTTTATATTCATCATTTACTTCAATTTTTTTTACTTGTGTGATTTCTAACTTTTCATTTTGAATTAGGTGAAATTTTTCTATGCAATCTAATCCAATTAAAAAATCGTACTCGAAATTTTCATTATCTATAACAAAAACGTTCATGTTCTTCTCAATATCAAAAATCTTAATATTTAAAGTTACCATTCCTATAGTTTTCTTCACACCATTAATCGTTTTTAAATTTGCAATTATATTATTTTTAGTAATTGTGTTATTTTTCAAGCATAGTAATTTGGAATTTATTACAGAAACATTTGAGCCTGAATCATATATTCCCGAAATTTCTAATGTATCATTTAGTAATAATTTAATTTTGATTAATGGTGGTGTTACTAGTTTTTTGGATCCATCTCATTTAATTCAGTTTCCAATTCATAATTATTAACATTTTTTATATGCTCTCCTTTTGATCCATCACTACTCTTTTTTTGGAACCAACATGAGGATTCAGGGTGATAACGAATACCCTTGTTTCCTTTTTCACAAATTCTGCACGGCTTGTCTCTTACACTTTTCCCTTTGATTTTATTTTCAAAACTAGGTATCTTCTTCTCTAAATTCTTCTTATTTACCAGATGCTCTAAACCTCTAATGTTATTAAATAAATCGTTAGTGTCTTTTAATGTATTTCTGTCGATTCTATCCGATATAAAGTTTGGTAATCCTGTAGTAATTAGATCAATTAACGTAGACTTATCTATTGTTTTGTTTATTTCTAACAACAACCTTTCTTTTTTTAGTGCATATTCTAATAGTGAGCCTTGTATATATTTGAATAATATGGCATATCTGACTGGCGTCCAACCTTTATCTGCGAACGTTTCACAAAATTTCTCCTTCCATGTTGACCACTCTGACTTTATTGTGTACTTTATGAGCATGGAACTGTACCAGTCGAGACACGCCTCGTCTATAAACAGTTTAAAGGCTTCAATTTTTTTAATATCTTCTTCTATTCCGAAACGGGTACATTCACTTTCAAAAATGTTCATCCATTGTCCTACGTTTGACGTCTTTTTAGTGAATTTATCTAATACAAAATTTTCAGACAAATTTTTTTTACTTGATCGTTCAGGCATGTCTTTCTTTCGTTCTGAAAAACTTTCCAGAATTTTCGTTAACACCTCTTCTGAAATACCAGCTGCAGGAGCCTCCTGTCGTGATATTGGAGTCATCTCCTCCAGCAAATAATCCATAAACTGCATATTATCATCTTCATCGACATAAGCATTCCTCATCTCTTTTGTTAATGAAATCCATACCTGTCTCTTATCATGTCTTCTTTGTAATGTTGATTTAATTTTTTGGTAAATTTGAGTTTTTATAATTTCCCCATGCAACCTCACTGGTTGGAGTTTTTCTGGAATAATGAATGTCCGTCCATCAATGGTAGTAATTGAGGTTATGCAAGTTACATTTGTTTTTGAATCATCCCCAGCTTTTATCATAAATTCAAACCTTAATTTATCCATTTTGCTTGTTAACAGCTGTATTAATGGCGTTTTATAATGTGTTTGTTACAAACACAATCTTCGGGAAGTAATAAAAACTTTATTGTGTTGCTCTGAAAACGAGTGACTTTTATTTAGTTACAATACATACAAAACATATATAATACAAACATATATAAACAAACCTGAAAACGAGAAACGCAATTAAAAGCTATTATTTCACCATCTATATTACAATTTAGAATATCAATATTGCAACCACCAAAAACAGACGCGTCACGCCCACAGACTATATAGTTTACATCCATGGACAAAATGCCGACGAAGCGCGGCAAATTCAAACACCAGGCACACTCGACGACACGCGACGTCGACATTCTTTTACATATATATTATTAAACTAGCTGTTGGGTAAAAGCCGCGGGCGCAAGCGGCCCGCGGAGGCCCTTTTTGTCGTAAAACGTATTAGATCGAATAGATTTTAGGCAGTTTTGAAAATATTTAGCTCGCCATCTAAAAGCGTTTACGTTTCTGAACAAAATTGGTCTTTACACGGTGACGCTAACGTATCAACTTTTCGAGATATGGCGATTTTAAAAAATTTAAAAAAAAACAAAATTTAAAAAAAAATTAGTGCTGGTCATACTGAACAAAATTGGTCTTTACACGGTGACGCTAACGTATCTACTTTTCGAGATATGGCGATTTTAAAAAATAAAAAAAAAAAATTAAAAAAAAAGTAGTGCTGGTCATACTGAACAATATTGGTCTTTACACGGTGACGCTAACGTATGTACTTTTTGAGTAATAGCTATTTTAGAAAATTAAAAAAAAAAAGCAAATAGTGCTGGTCATACTGAACAATATTGATCTTTACACGGTGACGCTAACGTATCTACTTTTCGAGATATGAAGATTTTAACAAATTAAAAAAAAAAAAACAAAAATTTAAAAAAAAAAGTGCTGGTCATACTGAACAAAATTGGTCTTTACACGGTGACGCTAACGTATCAACTTTTCGAGATATGGCGATTTTAAAAAATTAAAAAAAAAAACAAAAATTTAAAAAAAAATAGTGCTGGTCATACTGAACAATATTGGTCTTTACACGGTGACGCTAACGTATCTACTTTTCGAGATATGAAGATTTTAAAAAATTAAAAAAAAAACTAAAACAAAAATTTAAAAAAATAGTGCTGGTCACACTGAACAAAATTGTTCTTTACATGCTTACTCTGACGTATCTACTTCTTGAGATATTTAAAAGAAAGCCCGCCGCGCGGAGCAAATTCGATGTTCACGCGGCCGCGCTCACCGTCCGACTGACCGAGGTAAAGCCGTTTCGATCGTTCGTCCCGAAAATGCCTCGTCGCGGATGCTGTTAGGCCACGCCCACCGCCATGCTCCGTTTCATATTGGCGTACCGGCGGGAAAAGGATATAAATACGATCGAGGAAAAATTTTTTTTGCCCGATTTTGAAAATTTTTTTTTTGATTTCGGCATAAGACGACATTCTCTACAACTTTCTCTACGGGGTGACTGCCCCGACTCGCCCCGTTTCCGAGATATCGCTGTCACTTCCGGTCCAGAATCGACTTCCGGTCAAAGTCGTATTTTTCTCGACGGTTTTGGGACGTCCTCTATACGACCCAAAAAACTGCTACCCTCCACTATACCGGCAAGTACGAAATAATTGATGTCAGTCAGTGAGTGAGTGAGTGGTATTGCAGCTATATATTAGTACTAGCTGTTGGGTAAAGGCCGCGGGCGCAAGCGGCCCGCGGAGGCCCTTTTTGTCGTAAAACGTATTAGATCGAATAGATTTTAGGGTAGTTTTGAAAATAATTAGCTCGCCATCTAAAAGCGTTTACTTTTCTGAACAAAATTGGTCTTTACACGGTTACGCTATCGTATGTACTTTTTGAGATATGACGATTTAAAAAAATTGAAACAAAAAAGAAAGTGCTGGTCACACTGAACAAAATTAGTCTTTACACGGTTACGCTAATGTATGTACTTTTTACGATGTGGCGATTTTAAAAAATAAAAAAAAAAACAAAAATTAAAAATTAAAAATAAAACAAATAGTGCTGGTCATACTGAACAAAATTGGTCTTTACACGGTTACGCTAATGTATTTACTTTTCGAGAAATCGCGATTTTAAAAAATTAAAAATTTAAAAAAAATAGGTCATACCGAACAAAATTGGTCTTTACACGGTTACGCTAATGTATGTACTTTTTGAGATAAGGCGATTTTAAAAAATTAAAAAACAAATAGTGCTGGTCATACTGAAAAAAATTGGTCTTTACACGTTGACACTAACGTCTACTATTCGAGTCTACTTTAATAAATCTACTTTTCGAGATATGGCGATTTTAAAAAATTAAAAAAAAAAAAAAATTAAAAAAAAAGTAGTGCTGGTCATACTGAACAATATTGGTCTTTACACGGTTACGCTAACGTATGTACTTTTTGAGTAATAGCGATATTAGAAAATTAAAAAAAACAAAATTTAACCGCCCCTAAATACCCCGAAAATTGTATGGTTTTTTTTTTGCCCGATTTGAATTTTTTTTTTGCCCGATTATGATTTTTTTTTTGATTTCGCCATAAAATGATATTCTCTACAACTTTCTCTTCGGAGTGACTGCCCCGATTCGCCCCGTTTCCGAGATATCGCTGTCACTTCCGGTCCAGAATCGACTTCCGGTCAAAGTCGTATTTTTCTCGAGGTTTTTTCGACACCCCCTATACACCCCGAAAATTTCACCCCCGTACCCCCCCGGCAAGTACTAAATAATTGATGTCAGTCAGTGAGTGAGTGAGTGAGTGAGTGAGTGAGTGAGTGAGTGGTATTGCAGCTATATATTAGTATAATAATGTATTTTTTAAATAGTTAAACGTTAATTACGTAGTAATAAATCGATATATAAAATTCACTAAATAAATTAAAAAATAAAAACCGAACTAGAACAGACAGAATATTGTGAGTGAAATGTAACACTAAAAACTCGTTTTAAAAATCCAATACTGAAGCAATTTACTGAAAAAAAAAGAAGTTTTTTATTGCCTTTGCGAATGTTAAAGTGATTTTGATTTTTTTAAAGCTAATAATTTCAAAGCTGAAAAATGCAATTGAAATAAATGTAAAATTGTGTTTTTATATTGCAAAATTATTTTTGCATTGAAATTTGAAATCTACAGGACGGCCGTTCAATGATTTCCTTGGAAGAATAATCAAGTCTTATTTTAATTTTATTAACTTTTTATTTAATTTATTTACTTAAAAATCTGTACAAAATTATTGAAATTAATTTTTTATAAAATTTTCAGAAAATTTTTAGTACATAATATATTATTTATAACACAAATTTTTAATAATAAATTCTTACGAAATCTGGAGCTAAAAATGTACATTTTGATTGCTGAATGTATCTGTTTACCTATTGCCTGCAACTTCGTATACAGTATATACCTATATTATCCGTTACTAACTTTAGGAAATCTCTAGGAAACCTTTTACAGAGATAAAATAACTATGCCGCGAGTTAAAGTCGCATGAAACACGTAATTCTTTATTTCTTACCATCATAATCAAGCGAGCCAGTTACTATATTAAAACTGGTTGAGTACACGGATCTTGCAGAACACTCGAATTTGAACAACCGTGGTCTGGCGGACCTCACGATCAATGAGACTCGTGTTCAAACCTCACTAAATTTCGGCTGGTATCAATTTAACTATGTTATATGTACTTTCACTTAGTGCTTGTGATACAAGCACAAGGTCGATGCTAGTGGACCCACAGCTTTATTTAAAATTATTTTTTCTTTGCAGAAACGTGTATCCATCGCAACGGTTTGACTCATGTTCATCTGAGACGAAGTGACCGTAGAATTTTGGAACGTGCGCGTCGTCGGACCTTACGGATGACTGTTACCATTGTCTGTGTATTCGCAATGTGCTGGTTACCCTACGCTACAATGGCCATGTGGTAGGTGGTTACAGTAGAGACCATGTTTCTTTTTTCTTTTTATTTTAGCACGTCATATGACCGCACTCCGCCTGATGTTAAGCTAGAGTGCGATCCATGAACGGAAGCGACTGCTGTCAGAAGGGGATCCTAATGTAATTTATTAAATTAACACGAAAGAAAGCATAAACTGGAAAATCGTGTTTTTGTCTTAGTTTGTTCAAGCGGCCGTGGTCTAGCGACAGTGGACGGTCGATGAGACCCGTGTTCAAACCTCGCTCAATTTTGACCAATGTAATAGTTATATGTAGCTTAGTACAGGCATTGAAAAAAAAAGGCAAATAATGGTCGGTACGCCTTTCGTATCCTCAAGTCGACATAGGGGAGACGAATGCCTGCTTACAGACATCCGTGTCCATGTCCCGTTTTAGCTTAACATAAGGCAGCGTATGGCCACACACAACTCAGTCAGAAAGAAAAAATCATACTTCCCTTAAATACATTGACATAAATAATACATCAAATGTCCGACAATAATTCATGAAAATTCCACTTCAGTTACATTTTAGATAAAATAACCTAGCTATTTATATTCATAGATTGAATATATTAGAATTACACATGAGCCTATATTTTTAGTATTCTATCCTATATGCTACAAACTGATTTAAGAGGGGTAAGCAGAATGATGATGGTTATTGTTAGAAGCTCAATTTGGAATCGTAGAAATTGTATTGTAACGAGAGAGGTGTGCTCTGCTAACCTGGACAGGGCCCACTCTTTTTATCGGCTTAACAATAGGGGCTGCTACCTGCAGACAATTCTTTATGGTTGGCTTGGATTGGGTTGCGTTGGTCTTTAATTGGGTCTGTAAATGAACCGCGGTCTATTTGGACATCGCAGACATCGAACTTCTATAAAATACACCATCACTATTCCGGCCATTCCTTCTCCTGCTAGAAATGTCAAAGTTTTAAATTATAAACATTATTTTAGGTACCAAATAGATAGAAATTCAGCCTATAATGTGTCCAGAGAAGTTCAGGATTTGTTATTTGCAATGGCTGTCTCCAACTCTTGTATGAACCCGGTGGTTTACGGGTCATATGCTCTCGACCTCCGAGGTGCTGTTCGGAGGCTGATGAAGAACACCTGCTGTGGTTCATCATCTTTTTCTGATACTTTAGGTATGATAATTTTAGATTTTTTTATTAATTGTATTTTTAAGTGAAACGCGGTATGAAAATGAGGGATGGGAGGAGATTAATGAAACGTATGATGGGAAAATGGAAAGCAGTTTTTGAAGGGGAGTTTAAAAACAATCTTAAACAGATTAAAATTAGAAACACATGAATGAATTTAAATTTGGTTAATCTACTTTGGCGGGCGGCGGGCTATTGTCAAATGTAATTTTCTTAAATTTTTCTGACTTAATAAATAAATAAATAAAGGTCCTTGCGTTTAGTTCGAATGCGAGAAAGAGAGAGATAGCACTCTTTTTCATGACGCGGATGTTGATTTTTAAGGTAAAGACTTGACTCACACATACCACTCTCCAACCACAAAACAAGAGAGATCGCACTCTTTTTTCTGTGTAGTTTTTTTTTAAATTCTATTATTCATTATATTTACAATTTTTAAAATAGAAACGTATTTCTCAAAACCTACTTGGGCTTATGTGAGAGATACAGCACCTTAGCTACCTAATTATTAACTAAAAAAGTTGAACAAAATCAACAGAGAAATATATAGAAAATTATAGTATATATACAGGGTAATTTTTTTAACTGGGACAGTATGGGGAAATCCTAAACCACACGAGATACGGGAAAACTGTCTTAGGAACCATTTGCTCTTTTTTTATGAAAACGAATTTGGCATATTAATTTTTCTGATCAAGCTTGAAGTGTCCATGGAAATGAGTCATTTTGATGAAAAATTTTTTTGATGCGGTTCGACTCAGTTTCATGTAAGGATCATTTCATTGTATCGGAAGAAAAAAATCGGAGCAGCAGAAGTTAGTCAAATTTAATGAAATGTATTCCCATACAATTTGTAAGTAATCTGATGGTTACATTAATAATACTAACGCAAAAATGTTACGGGCACGTTTCAGAACTATTCTAGTGACAAAAAGTTGTGTGGTGAATCTTGTTAAATGATAAAGAATTGCGTTGTATGATATTTTATTAAGAATTAATGAGATACGACATAAACTCGAAACTCGTGACTCCACATGGAAAAATCACATCGGCTGAACGTCATGGTCATTTATCAGGACCACCGACCAATGAGCCCATCTAACGACCTAGATAGTGTTCATCAAAAACCGTTTACTCGTTGTACCATTGTGAGGAGGTGCACCATCTTGTTAGTAGATGAAATTTATTTGAAATGGTCTCATCCAAATCCACAACTACATTTAACATCTCTAGATATTTGACTTGTAAACATACTCGTACGCTATTAATAAAAATCACAGTATGAACAATGTTCGTTCTAAACTTTTTAAAATTATGTTTAACCGTAACTTGTAAGATCATAGTGGTTCTCTTCTAATTCTTAAGTGCAAATAAAATTTAGTTTTTAATTATGGAACACTTTTTGAGTGTGTATGTATCGACTATGGTTCATTCAGTATCTACCATGTACTGGCCCGTTGTATGACAAACCATTTTATTAAAATTGACTAACTTCTGCTGCTCCGATTTTTTTCTTCCGATACAATGAAATGATCCTTACATGAAACTGAGTCGAATCGCATCAAAAAAATTTTTCATCAAAATGACTCATTTCCATGGACAACTCAAGAGTGACCAGAAAAATTACTATGCCAAATTCGTTTTCATAAAAAAAGAGCAAATGGTTCCTAATACAGTTTCTCTGTATCTCCTGTGGTTTAGGATTTCCCCATACTGCCCCGTTAAAAATATTACTTGACTAAATTTGACTAACTTCTGCTGTTCCGATTTTTTTCTTCCGATACAATGAAATGATCCTTACATGAAACCGAGTCGAACCGCATCAGAAAAATTTTTCATCAAAATGACTCATTTCCATGGACACCTCAAGCTTGACCAGAAAAATTACTATGCCAAATTCGTTTTCATAAAAAAAGAGCAAATGGTTCCTAAGACAGTTTCGCTGTATCTCCTGTGGTTTAGGATTTCCCCATACTGTCCCAGTTAAAAAAATTACCCTGTATAGTATAAAATAAAACTACAGTAAAAGCATAGTACAATTCTTCATGAGTACCTATTATGTTCTTTTTAAGGCAGACTAATGATGGTTATAGTCCAGTCCACCGTCCTGGGGTAGTGACGTCACTTTCAAATGGGGATCGGTTTGGAAGTAGCCAGGTATAACGAGGGGAGTGTGCACTCATTTGCTTGTAGAAATTTATTTGTGATAGAAATGGTTTCTGTTAATGACAAAATTAAATGTTTTAATGACTTTTCATACGTAGGTACCTAAGTGCATAATGCATAAATGTAGAAATACTCGTAATTTAAAAATAGGAAAATATTATTTCTAATGGTATGGAAAAAATCGTTAAGGGATTCCCAAAGGCATTAGATGTTTATTTTGCGCGAAGTTTTTAAATTACCTTGATAACATATATTTCTCGTTTATTTCCTAGTTTTATTGGTACTTATGTCGCCATCTTTAATTATGCAAGGGGTCGTTGGCATGTTATATTGAGACTTGTTGCGGCGAAAAGGAGTCATTTATTTATTATCTCGGAGTTTCTTTTGGTTCCCATGTGTAAAGATGGCTAGAATTACTAGAAAAGCGAAAGAAATATTCCGTTATCGCGATATACTTATTAATTGAACACGTGTTTCACAAAACCGGCACAGCGAAGGCGATTGCTGCCTGGGGACATTTCTCCGTGGTAGTAGATGTCTCCTACTTTTCTAGACGAAGTCACTTTAGCAAATTTAAAATCTTTATTTTAAATAGGGCACATAATGGTCAAAATAAAATTATAAATTTAATTACATTTACATCAGCCGGACTACTGTAAAAAATTAATATAATGAATAATTGTAGTAGCTTTTTTCAGGTAATTCAGGATCAAGTTCTACGAAAAATAAAAATCAGCATTTAGAAGCTCCATTAATGATAAAGGTAAGATTCAAGATTAAAACTTTGATTTTTAGGAGCGGTTGTGTCCTCTAGCATTTGTGTCCTGTAAAATTCTGGCCGGTACCAAAGTACCTTTGTTATAGGTATGTACTATGCCTGTAGTATTATATAGGCTTTAACTATAAGACTGATAGACTGAGTGGTGATAGTCATTAAACCTCTTTCAAGCCGTGAAATAGCTTAGTTTGAGTTTGAACGGTGCACAATCGTCTTTTCAAGCCGGCATAGTGGAGAGGATTGACTACAGATATTCTGTGATATGAGTTGTCTGCGCTGATTTTAAAGAAAATAAAACGCTTAAATTTCCTTCATTTTAGGTCAATATTTTTCCAAAGATGCTTAACCTAATTATCCTGTGGAAAAGTGGGATCAAAAATCAACAAAAGCCAACAAACGACCAATTTCATTCGCACACATCTTTTATTCGAGTACGTGCTCGACTTCCACTTCTCTGCTTTACCTCTATCTATTTGTATTTGTGTAATACCTATATTTATTTACCTATAATAACAAATAGGCGTGAACAACATAAATCTCTGAACATTGTACGCTGAATTATTATTGTGAGTCCATAATAAAAAAAAAAAGAAGTTATTTGTCGAGTTAGCGTCTTTCTATAAATAGGAAAAACCTTTTTGTTTTTATTGTAGCTCGGTATGTGACAACACTCCGTCCAATGTAAAGCTAGAGTGCGGTCCATGAGTGAAAATAATTGCTACTATAGAGAAATCTCTAGGGGCAGCAGTCGCCTCCACTATGCCGGCTCTTATACCTGGCTACTTTGAAACTATTTCGGAAACGCGACGACCCGCAACGACCTTAACTGAAAATTAATATTTTTGTAGGTTTTACACATAGTAAATATAACATAACATAGTTATATCGTTGAGGATCAAAATTAACGAGGTTCGAACACGGCTATCATCGATCGTGAGTACACGGCCTACCTCTAGACCACGGCCGCTCTAAATTAAAAACAGGCTTTAGAAACTAGAAACTTTTGCAATTAGAAATTCATTCTTAGATATCAAATTTTTTTTTTATTTCACAGAATGGTCGTGTTCGTCCACGCCTCGGGGTACGTTTTGCTGACACATCATTAACTCCGGCACCTGATCATCCAAGTTCATCCCGCCCAACGCGAGGGTCCGCTTGACATCCGCCCGCCCGACTGCTCTGTCCACGACGCGAGCGATGTCGGGTCATTCATGAGTACTATAGAAATAAAAATGTTTGTTCGACGCAACTCTAGTTCAAATGGTGGTATTTAAGACTGTCTGTAGTTGTAAGTAATGCTTAACATTACTTTTTATTGTATACGTATAAAACATTTTTAGAGCGGCCGTGGTCTAGCGGTAAGACGCGTGAACTCACGATCGATGAGATCCGTGTTCGAACCTCGCTAATTCTGACCAATGTAACTTTGTTATATGTACTTTGGTCACTCAGTGCTTATAGACAGTGCAGGCTGATAATGGTTACCAGTCTAGTACCACCACTTTCGAATGTCCTTGAAGTGACTTTGTCGCGTTCCAGTATAAATAGACGAGTGTGCACTGTCAATCTAAATTATGCATACTCGTGTCCTCAAGCCGGCATAGCGGAGGCGATTTCTGCCTCTAGAGATTTTTCTGTAAAAAAAAATATGCCGAGCCAATAAAAAAAGACAACATAGAGTGCAAATGAAGCGATCCAATTGATGGGGACTTCTCACTTTATACTACTCTACGCTCAGACGATTCTTTTCTAAAGTGTACAGCTTCAGTTTTGTGGTTAGTATAATAGATATCCAATTTGGCAAATGATTAAGAATTAATTATGTACACAATCCAAAAACACCCTAACCACATTAATACAATAACGTAATTAAAATTTAATAAGGCAAAATTCGTTACAAAGCATTATGTACGTTAAAATTTGAGATGCGACAGGTCTTTACCCCCTAAAAATATTATATCTCGTAAGAACAAAATTACAGTCATTTCTCCTTTATCTAAAAAGAAATAAAAAATTTAATTAGACCATTTTTGTAAGACCTTTAACGATGATTCAACACGTATATTATGTTTAATTAAATTAAAATTTTTAATGAGGCGTACCTGCTATCTCGTGTACTTACGAGTATTATTCGTAATTTTTCGCTTTACATAAAATCCATATTTTATTTTTATTCTTTATTGTAGATTTATTAAAAGATAGATAGCAATTCCTTTAACCACGCGTTACACTCTAACATGTAAAATCAAGTCGCGATGGTATCATAACATCGCTCGGCTGTTTATCAGCTGTGAGTACAATATCCTCGCGCGTGCTACGAACTAGCCGTCTATCAATTTTTGCATTCACATTTCGGTTGTTTTGTTTTTTTAAATATTGTTATGAAGTTAATATAAATTAGGCTGGGGTCGTTACCTTTTTAGATGAAAAAATTAGTAACAGACAACGGCCGGTTGAAATATATAGTTATCTACAACTTTTGTATAAAACACTTTTCTCTAGGAGGTCTCGTTTCGCCACAAATAACGAAAAACGGTTTTCATCCCTTAAATAGCACCCCATTTCACGTGATACTTCGCTTCATCTCAAGTTCGAAAGTTTTTTTCTTCATTGTTTATGACCTCACCTATATATTCCAACCGGCCCGTTGCCTGCTACTAATTTGTTTTTTCAGCTATAAAATTCCGTAGCGGCCTTAGCCTAAATGTCTTGATCTGGGAATAATCTGGTTCCAAAAAAAAGTTGGATAGCATCAGTTTGGTGTATAACCTTGTATATTTTGAACACTATCGCGCATTTTATGTAAATCATTAATTAATTATTAACAAATCAGTCTGTATACAAGGTGTCCCAAAACTCAACGATAA
The DNA here is from genome assembly GCA_948150575.1 of Tinea pellionella. Classification (NCBI taxonomy): domain Eukaryota; kingdom Metazoa; phylum Arthropoda; class Insecta; order Lepidoptera; family Tineidae; genus Tinea; species Tinea pellionella. The sequence goes on along the minus strand of OX411259.1, from coordinate 7,250,555 downwards.
GCGGGCACCAGAGGGTGGTCCTGCTCATGACTACTCGAGAAAAAAATATAAGAAAAAATAATCTCCTATTTTAAAAAAAATACAACAAAAATTTAAAATCTTTCGAAAATTGACAACTCTTATGATATTTTTACCTACCATGACCACAATTTTCCAAATATTTATAATTTTTTTTTTGTATCGGCAACCTAAATAGCACTGCTATCCACCACAACCCTTAAAAATCCCAGATTACTTGTAGTTTTTACACAAAAATCAATCAAAACTACTTTTTACTTTAAAATTTCAAAATATTTTTACTTACAGTCCATTTTAACACATCGTCGTGTAAAAAAAAAGTATGGACACTACTATGGCAAGATTTTTTAAAAATTGACGCAACTAACCAAGATTCTAAAATGGTACAATACTCTAGGAAAACTGGCCACAAAAAAGAACATGCGTACTATTTCTAAACAAGAACCAACTTTCATAAATCGTTGTTTGTTGATAATAAACGCTTTTACCTACCAAAAATTGGTTTTTTGTTGCAACTTCTTGGAACTTGCATGAAAACGTGCGTAGGCAATAAAATTTAGAAGTTAAATAGTAGATATTCATTGTTGAATAACAATAGGGCCCTTTGAGTTAGAAGGAAACTTAGATGGCAATAGTTATTTAAACTTTTTACAAAATGACTTGCCAGAATTATTGGAAGACGTGCCCATAATAGATTTACAATTGTTCTTTTTTGTGGCCAGTTTTCCTAGAGTATTGTACCATTTTAGAATCTTGGTTAGTTGCGTCAATTTTTAAAAAAACTTGCCATAGTAGTGTCCATACTTTTTTTTTACACGACGATGTGTTAAAATGGACTGTAAGTAAAAATATTTTGAAATTTTAAAGTAAAAAGTAGTTTTGATTGATTTTTGTGTAAAAACTACAAGTAATCTGGGATTTTTAAGGGTTGTGGTGGATAGCAGTGCTATTTAGGTTGCCGATACAAAAAAAAAATTATAAATATTTGGAAAATTGTGGTCATGGTAGTTAAAAATATCATAAGAGTTGTCAATTTTCGAAAGATTTTAAATTTTTGTTGTATTTTTTTTAAAATAGGAGATTATTTTTTCTTATATTTTTTTCTCGAGTAGTCATGAGCAGGACCACCCTCTGGTGCCCGCTTATCGTTGAGTTTTGGGACACCTTGTATATAATTTAAAAAAAATTATATAAATTACAATAAAATTTTGTGGAAAAGTATGATAAAAATAATTGATGTATGTCAGCGATGACGCAGGGTATCCTATTACGTGTCGACAGTCGTAAAATAATAAGAAACTTTGTAAATATGTATGTATATTATTGTATATAAAATTAACTTTAATAATAAAAAAAATATTTATTAAATTAATAATACAATAATTTGTAATTATAGTTTTCTTTTATATATTTTACGTTATTAAAACTTTATATTAATAATAATTGTTGTTTTTATTTTGCTCTAAAATAAGTTCCTAGAGAGACTCGTTTGTTCACCTTCACTCGGAGGCAGTCAGGGGCGCCGACTCCGTGGGTGCTCGAGCTGTTCTCTAACCGTAGTGTTTATGGACCTCCTTTTGCCATCGGGCCAGTGCAGTCGAGATCACATGTGTCATCATAAAAAAATACAACTCTATCTGTGGTAATGTGCGATATATTCGCACAAGTATATCGTTACCGAAAATTATAAGTACCGAAATTGGTTATTCAAATGAAAATTTCGCATATCAAATTGAATCGGATGTTGTTGGAAGCAATTAGATAGATAAGATAGATTTAATTGAAAGTGCTCGTAGATATTATGTAATTAGTTATGGCGCGTCTACACAAAGTTAGTTTAAATGGAGCAACATTTGCATGTGGGTAACGACAACGGATAATTTTCTGTTTGAATATTTTCGCTTTTTAGTACGGAAAAATATTGTCACAAATTAAAAAAAAAAGTTCATTATAAATCAGACGCATCAAGATAAAGGCGAATGCCGAAACTGGGCAACGCAATATGTACAGTATGTACACTGTACAGTATATTTTGAAACATACAAAATAGTTATCTTTTATAGTACCATAATAATTTACTTTATTTTTATTATCAACATTATTATAGTAAGAAATGTGAGTAATACGTCATTGTCATTTACATGATTTTCCGAGATCGCGTCTTCATCTGATTGATTAATTAAGACACTTTTCGTACAAATATATTTGCTTGGGTTTTAGATGTATACACGAAGGCGCTATCAGGAACTTACGTCTTCGGATTTATGCAAAAAAACACATACAGTATTCTTCTGTAGGCAGACTGATGATGGTTATTAGCCCAGTTTACCGTTCTGGTGTAGTACCACCACTTTCGAATGTAATATCCGTGAAGTAATCTTGTAGTGTTTTGAAGTTTGAAAGTAGCCAAATATGGCGGGAGGAGTGTGCACTGTCAATCTAGATGGTGCATACTCGTCTACTCAAGCTGGCATAGCGGAGGCGACTGCTGCCTGTAGAGATTGCTCTGTAGTAGCAGTTGTTTTCATTCATGGGCCGTACTTTACATCAGAGTGTTGTCATATGCCGAGCTATAATTTAAATTTGAAAAAATAGTGAATATGTCCAGTATTCTATTACTTGAGTAATTCGCCTCAAAAAAAAAAAGAAGTGAGTTCATTGTAGTATATTAATTATTATGTCTTGAAACTTGAAGCCTGATAATATTTGTCGTTTCTATTAGATTCGTTTGAGACACAAGACTGCTTCTGACGGCTCGAGATACTCGTACTTCCATCAGTGTTGGTGTTGGTAAAATAAACAACGTATCGATAAAGATAAAAGCATAATGAATGGAGTTATTAATTAGATAAAACAGTACTCGTATATCATCAGTTAATGCAACCGACACTTAACAATTAAAATTATATTTCCAATTTACTGAGTTAATATTAGCCCAGTCTGCCGTCTAGGGGTAGTACCAACACTTTCGAAAGTAACACCCGTGAAGTGATTATGTCGTGTTTCGGAAAGAGTTTAGAAGTAACTGAGGCGACTAGTGCCTGTAGAAATACCTCTCTGAAGTTAGCATGGCAAAAGTAGCAGACTAGCAAATAATGTATTGGATAATTAGCCGCTGGTTAACCGTGAAAGAAAAAAAAAATACTGCTCGTCGAGAAACCTGAAATTTATTAGTTTGCTAACTTCAAGTCATCAACATAAGAAGAATCATCAATATCGGTTCATAAATGACGAAACATCCCCTAATTTTCTACCCTTAGAGAAGGAATATTTTCTTCAAATTGAAATGGGACCAATGCCGACATATACTCTATCCAACAAAAAAAGAATCATCAAAATCGGTCCACAAACGGCGGAGATATGAGGGAACATCGTCACAAAAAAATACACGACGAATTATTTACCTCCTCCTTTTAAAATCGGTTAAAAATACGGGAACGACAGAATAACGACCAAACCTGTATAAGTGTGTGAAGAGTACAAAAAGATACGGTGTGGTGAGGCGATGCATTCGATCGCCTGCACGCGTCGCCGTCGTACTCGAGCGATTTAGAAGGAATTAGTTTGTTACTCTAGCCTTTTATTTTAATTCACATTTGATTACACGATTTAAAATAATCGACATCGATATAAAAAATGTATTGCTCATCACTTTGAAATCATCTGTGAATCTAAACGGTTCAGGCATTTAGGACACATTTATGAGATAAAAGCTTTCATGGCCGTAACGTTTGTGCTAATAACATATTTTAATGATTAGTACTTAGCGGATATTTTAATAGCTATTTAAGGAGGCATCTCACTTAATTGGTTATCCGCAGATTTTATCAGCTTCCTTCTGGCTTAACTTCAGGCGGTACGTAAAAAGTGTTAAAATTAAATAGAGTTACCTGTGTCTATAAATTCAATTTGGTTTAATAAATATTATTATTATTTGGCAAGTAGTTATAATTTTGATTTATTTTATCTTTTACCGGCAGGAGCGAAACAAATGAAACACGTTAATTCATAATAAAAAACAAGGTGACCATAGCCAAAAAAAAATATATCCTGTGATTTCTCTGTATTTCAGTATAACGAAAGCTTATGTCAAAAAATCTGAATACGAGTTCACAATAAAGGTTATCGTTACAAGGTCAGTCTTATAACGAATATCATTATTCAAGAAATCCTTTAACAGAACGGAAAGGCCTCAGGATTTTTATAGATATGTTGTACAGTTTTTCGATACTATATCGATAGTAAACATCGATAATTTTTTTGTGTGAGTATTTCGGAAAACAGAAGGGGCATCCGGACATCCTGGACAACACCGGTTGTTGCGGTCCTGTTGACCAGCTTTAAGCAATAAAAAAGTGTCCATATTCACACCCCCAGAGTAATAAGAGCACAAGCTTTTTTTATGGTGGTTTTGAGTTATTGGTACGGTTAGACAGTGCTAATAAGGCCGCATAAGCTCAATTTTTTCATAATTTTATCGATAAAATACATGAAATTATATAATACGTCGTTTGACAGTTCTTATTAACAAATAACAGAATATGTTTATTTACGCAAAATTATTATTGTTTAATTAAACGTAACGACTCATATGATTGTGCTTTTAAATGACGTTTTAAACATTCTTTTAGGTCAAAGGAAAAAAGTTATATCCATTTAAACACTCTTTTTGCTCTCCTGTAAAATGGACCTTTTTCATCTTATGCCTTTTTTCCCCAGGTGGTGCGATATTGCTATATTCGCTTGGCTCTCTCTAGTCGTGGTATAATATTGTTACGTTCGTGGGGGGGGGGGGCCTACAAAATAAATAATACACGACTTCGGTCTTCACACCACTATTTATTGCATACGACACACAATGACGTAGAAGCAGGAGTGGTACGATAGTCACAGGATAGCCTTCAGTCGCTGTTCAGTATCGCTGGTTATCGCAGGTGTTGCTTGTATCGCATCCAGAATAGGACTATTTTTTTGGGACACTCGGGTGTCGGTATTTATACCCAAACAGGAGGAAGTTTCTAGAAAGATCTCGTCGAAGTTGTTTACTAATTATAATGTAAACAAGGTCACAGATCACGCCACTTTTGTGGGCGTGGCCAAGTTGTTTACGCTACGCCGCTTATACGAGAACTTTCTAGAAACTTCGACACATGCTATCTCTTTCGCAGCCTAGGTGCACGTAACAATATCAATTCCTATACTAAAATTAAAACGCGTGTCAAATATCCGGTTTTGTTGCTGCTCTGAATAATCCGGATAAAAACGATGTCTATCTATCGATAAGCGCGGAAACAATCACGAAAAAAATTTAGGTTTAATTAATTGTGAAATTCCCTACGTCTTTTCGTATATTAAAAGACATTATGAGGGCTTCCTTTCAAAGTTATTTTTTACATAATAAGTATTATTAAGTATAATACATCTTCTATCTTCTATAATATAAAAATGAATCGCTAAATGTGTTGCTAAGCGCAAATCTCGAGAGCAGCTGAACCGATTTCGCTAATTCTTTTTTTAGAATATTCCTTGAAGTACGAGGATGGTTCTTACGAAGAGAAAAATTTAAAAAATTGCCTAAAAAAGTCTAAAAAGAACACTTTTCCATACTCCCATATAAAAGATTCGTAATAATACTTAAAAAAACAATTTGAACTTTAATACCATAACATAAAGTTTAAGTGTTAGTGGAGAGGTTCCGGGAAGGAAAAACAATTGAGTGACGTGAAGTATTAAAAAAAGAAATATTAAAGAATCGACTGTTAGGCGGTACGAAGTTCGCCGGGCTATATTATTAATATTGTTTTTAATATGTCAGCCAGAAATAACATATAAATTTGTTGTGCCCCCCATTAGTTTACGCGATAATTTCCAAAACATGTTGTTATGTGATCACCTCGAAGAAAAATTAATATATTGGAATAATAGACCTCCATTGTTCCGTATCGTAATAAAGAACTCGTGTCTAGGAACAAAACTTCCCGTGTCGTGTGGCAGGTTATAGTAGCTCAGTGTTAGGACAGAAAGCGGCATATGAGCAGAGATAACTGCTACCACAAATAAATATCCGCAGGCCGCAGTCGCCTCCACTATGCCTGCTTGAGGAGTTTCTCCGATATAATACATTTGAATACGTGTAGTTCAGTAGTAGTAAAAGTTTTGTTAATATATTTCATGCATTTTAGTTAGGTACCAAGTTTTCAAAACTTTTAAAGGCTAAACTGTTGCATACCATTTGAACTGCAGGTTTATTGAAATCGCTTTTAAACATTTTTTAAATGAAACGCTGAATAAATAATTTGTTACTCTTTTAATCCTGCGAAGATAGATAGAGACTAAATAAATACACATATTTGCATTCCTAGATCCCAAAAATTAATTCGACGTTGAGTGTAGAAATTTCTCTGCAGTAGTAATTGTTTCCGACCGCACTAAAACAACATCAGGCGGAGTATTGTCTTTAAAAAAATAGTATAAATGTTATTAAAAAGTCAACTAACAATCCCGCGAACCAGATGCTGTATCGTATCAAACCTCCCTAAATTCTGACCAGTACCAATGTAATTATATTTTCGTCGCACAGTGCCTGTGATACAAGTACTAGCTTAGCATTGTATGCTTAATTAATCATTATCGTCACGCCCTTTCCAGGGATAGGCAGAGACTACAGAACGCCACTTGCCACAAGCCCGACACAACTCTCTCCCTCACATCCACAATACAAGCCCGACGGTTATGGGCACTAGGCAGCCCAGTTTTCATAAGAATGCCTCCGATTTGATCACCCTCCTGGGTCTGTCTTGTTTAACGCATCCATTCACATCAGAATTATAATTAACTTATAATTAATGAATGAAATAAACCTATTTTTCTTACTCACCCCGTGTACCTACAGAGTGTCACGCCTTCAGGGCTATTTGTACATGTAGAACTCAGTGAACACTTAATGTATCCAAATGTATTTTATATGTAAGAAAACTCCGACACTTAAACTTGTATATAAAAATGTTAATCATAAATTCTTTATTGCATTAGTTTTTAAAGAGTGGCATGCAGATTTATTATGGTTATTATCCTAGTTTAGACGTGCATGTGAGAGTAATGGAATGGATGTGGTCGAAGCGAATGAGGAGTCGCTGGAGCTCCATAGTTTCTGCCTACCCCAGTGGGAGCAGGGCGTGTGCTAAGTAGCAGTAGTGCAATTATTGGCCTTATACTTATTAAAAGCATGTGGCAAAGTCGAGGATGTAGAACACATGTTGAGGGACTGTGCCAGGAGCGAAGCCAATAGACAGTGACTACCTGATAAGTTTTGTATGAATAAATGGGATATGGGCACATACTCGTATAATAGTGTGTTGTCGCAACCCGATTCTAGTAGCCGCTGTCAGTTAGGTGATGTATTTTCTTTTGTTTTTTAAAATGTTATTTAGGATTTTTTTTAAATTACTTTTGTGTGTTGTTTAGGCTTCAATGGGGCTGACATCGCCACGAGTTTGAGCGCAAGCCCCAAACGAAAACAAGAAAAAAAATTTATTAAAAAGTAATTTCAGACAAACTTAAATTCCAGACAACCAATTAATATAGCTCTGTCTGACCGCTAATTGGCTACTTCTCGTTTCTTTTGTTTAATTAAGTTATGTATACACTGAAATGAAATTCCAGTTTCAAAATTAACATAGCCCGAATATCGTGTTAATATTTCAGTCAAACTTATCGCCAAACGAAAATTGATAAAACAGTGAACAATTGAAAACTTTCATCACTTGACTTTATCGTAACTTATTATTAATTTCTTTTGTTTTAATTCAATAAGTACTGCTTGGTCAAATAAACAATGAGTTTGAAGATGGCGGCGAAGTTTTTACAACAACTAATACAAATGAACGCGCCGAAGTGGACTGTATAATTCTAGGATGGCCTTGTCCTTTGCTGTCCCGTGGAGCACTTGTTACACAATTAATCGCGCACTTTAAACCTCTACCGGCAGCCGGGTGGTGTGTATAGCAATTTTTTCTTATATATTTTTTCCTTTGACATTGACGGCACAAGGAGGCATTTCACAATAATGTTTTTTAATGATTTAATGATATGGCGCCATTATCCCCCATATTTTCATCAATTAAACAAATTTTTAAAGGCTTTTTTCTTACTGGGTATAGGTAGAGACAACGAAACGCCATTTACCACGATCATGACAACCTCCTTGCTTCCCTCACATCAATAATTCTCTTCATACATGTTTTTTTATGGGCACTAAAAAGTACTAAAAACACAGCTTTTATAGACATTCTAATTATTTAATAAATGCGATCTTTATAATCTTGTTTAATTTACCTAGCTTATTTGCATAAAAAATATATAAAAGTGATACCTAAATTTAAAAAAAAATAGGTCATTGACAGATCCTAAAACCACTGCCGATCTCAATCAGAATTTTTTATTAGACTAATCTTCCTTTGTCATATGTATATCTTAATTAGTGTTGTTTATTTTAAACTTTCCCCCTCTTGTAATAGAGGTTAAAATTCCGTAATATTATTCATATTATTCTACAAATATTTAATAGTTTTGGAATTAGATAGTTTTAATGTCATGTCGTTCATAACTTTAATAATAATTAAACTTGTGGTTAAACATTCTAAAGTTCAATTAAATTATATCTAAAAGTGAAATGTTAATGTCAACAAGGCTAACGCCACAAGTTAAGAGATACAAGCATTAGGTTAGGATAGACGATAGGAGCGGACTGAGAGACTACAAAGAGTTAGAAAAGTAAGAAAGTTCAGCAGATTACCAAAGAAGTCTTGACGGACTCCGTTCAACTACAAGTGTTTCCATTGTAAATGAGTGAGCGGTGCGGTCGGACATGTTTTTTTTTTATTTTTTTATTTTAGCACGTCATATGACCGCACTCCGCCTGATGTTAAGCTAGAGTGCGATCCATGAACGGAGGTGACTGCTGTCAAAGAAGGGGATCTGCAGACAGCAGTCGCGTCCGCTATGCCGGCTTAATGAGATGCCTCTTCACACTGCGCTTGAAGGATCCCATGTTATAGGAAGGGGGAAAGACGTGGCTGGGAAGGTCGTTCCACAATTTGATGGAACGACAGAAGAAGGATTGCCCGAACCTTTTGGTCCGCGAGGGGATTGTTTCGACGGTGAGGCGATGCATTCGATCGCCTGCACGCGTCGACCTCAAGCGATGTGGTGTAGGAGGGATTAAGTCATGGATCTCTGCTGAACATTCACTTTTGAAGAAAACTACGAACACGTGCGACTTTTACGGTGAGCAGAGAGGGCTTCGCAATGACTTCGTTGACTTCACTCCGCATTGCCCGCTGGCATTGGAAAGCAAAAATGTTGTCCATGAAATTCTTCCTTGGGGGAAAGCAAAACTATTTTACTTATTTCAGTTTTTTTTCCATTTATTTGATACGCATTTAATTATCTCTACCGACTCCATTTGTAAATATTAATTAATTAATACATTAAATGATAAATTATTACTTAAATTTTACCCCGAATTTATGAAAGTAACGAATTAAAATGAACGTTTCGAATTAAAATGTGGAAATTAATGGCTATCTAAGTTTTTCAGTAGACATTTTTAATTTTGTAAGTTGAATAATATATTAAGTTAAAGTGTTACAGTGAAGTTAACAAATTCCGAACATAAGACTGGGAAATCATATCTTTTAATAACATCTAGGGACTACCGTTTGTAATAATTTTTGATGACCACATTTGCGCATGCTGTTTTCGGGGAAAGGTTCAATTTTCGTTTTTTATATAAAATTATTTCAAGATTTAACGGTTTATGATATGTTTTACGCCGGCACACTTTATTAGCTAAAAGAAAAATACAGAATATAATAAAGAGCTATACGCGAAAAACTAGGGCATCTCATGAAGACGGAGTTACTCACGAATATTCAGCCTGTTAGTAATCATTAATACAAAAGCTAACCCTTTTCTAACATTGCGCAGTTTTACCCTTGAAATATCTTTCAGAAAAAATTATAAAGAAAATTGGGTTTTGCAAACAATGCGATTTGTTCAGAATAAATTCGAATCTTTTCATAATTTTTTTTAATAATTGAGCAAAGTGCTCTTTATAATAATTAAATGTCCGTCGGATTTAGGACTGATAACCTGACTTAATTAAGGTCGTTTCTCTGAGAGCAGTAGTCAGTGACGCTGTATGAAATAAAGTAACCGTAATAATTAAGGAATTATTTAATTAACTACTGCTTGTTTAAGATTTTTTTTTCTTGAGTGGAAAATACCGGGAAAATCTCTCGGTCGGTCGAAAATGGTGCTGGCCTGAAAAGATAAAAAGGGAGATTAGACTAGATTTCGAAACCAAAGTATCTAAGATATAATCTAGTGCTTTTCTTGGCTTAGTACAATTCCTTCTTTCTTTATTTCGCCAATGCTACCAATCATCGCTCAGTAAAACAGGAGCTGAAAGCAAGAAATTTGCGCACGTTTTGTTAAATTAAAATGTACAAATAATATATTTTTTTTTATTGTAGCTCGACATGTGACAACACTCCGCCTGATGTAAAGCTAGAGTGCGGTGCATGAATGGAAACAACTGCTACCACAAAGAAATCTCTACGGGCTGCAGTCGCCTCCACTATGCCGGCTTGAGGAGACGAGCATGTACCATCTAGATTGACAGTGCACACTCCTCTCTTATACCTGGCTACTTTCAAACTATTCCCGAAACGCGACAAGGTCGCTTCACGGGTGTTACATTCGAAAGTGGTGGTACTGCCCCAGGACGACAGACTGGACAAATAACCATAATCAGTCTGCCTACCACTCTTATATTTTTCTATAATATATTCTTAGAAAAAACTTTTTAGCTTCTTATTCCTGGATATCTTTATATAGATTTAATAATATTTTATTTCCGTCCCAACACCTAAATAAAATTCAAAGATATGAAAGAAAACTAATAATAATTATTATTCGCAGTAATTTAATTATCAATACAAAAGTAATATCATTTTAATATAAGAAAAACTCACTGAGCTAAAATTAATTTTCTTTTATACATTAGTCATTAACGCTTAATAAAAGTGGCCGTGATTAAATGCAAGAACGGAAGCAACTGCTAACTACAAAGAAATGCCCGGAGGCATCAGTCACCTCCACTTGACTTGAAGAGACGAATGCACCATCCATTGGCAGGACATCTCCCCTTCCCAGAAAACGGCCCTTCTTCATTCATTCTGATTAAAATTTAAATCTAAATTTTTGGGTGTAAAAAAGTTATGAAGATTTTAACTGGCTCGAGGAGACGAGTATGCACTACAGGGGGGCAATTTGATTGGACTCGACACGAGTTTAACCCTTTCGCTCCAGGCTATTTAAATGCATCTAGCATTGCAGTGCCAAATTTAACTAAAAAAGCAAATTCTTAAATAATTGCGGTAAATAATTATTAGGTATAATTTCCCTAGATGAGACCAAAATATCAACTGGGTATTTGGCGTTGTTAAGTAAACCTAGCTACGGCAGACGGCTGTGTTTCGTTAACAATTTCCTAGTGATTTCTTCCTAAAATCTGTAATATGTTAACTGTTAATATGCCACTAAATAAAAAGAAAAAAAACCTATCATTTAGGTTTCTTAAGTGAACCATTCAATTTTTTATATTAAAAATTATGTATGTTACACAGGAGGGGTTACTTTCAAGCCGATCCCGAAACACGACAAGGTCACTCTCGGATGTTACGCTTGAATGTAGTGGTACACCATGATAGTGGTGGTACTATGGTACAAAAACTAGATTGGTATATAATAGGTCTTTACCTATGAAATTGCCGTTCTGCAGTACTGGCCATTTCAAAAAATTTAATTAATTTCTGTTAGTTATGCATTTCAATAAAAATGAATATATCATTAATTTATAAGTATATTTATTAACATTAATATTGTTATATTATTTAATTTACAAAAATATTTATCATGTACAAATAAGAAAAAAAAAGGTAAAGTAATGATAAATTTTTGGTTTATGTTTGATTATTCAGTTGGAAATAAGTTTCAGTATTAATTAAGGAAAAACTTATCATCAAATATTGGGTCATTAGAAAAGGTAGAACGATATGGGGAATAAATTTGCGGGGGTGGATAAAATTCCATTTAGATATCTTATATTGGATAAATTACGAGTAATTTTGACGTTATATTTAATAAAAATGTTTGGTGAATTGGAATCTTACCCCGTGTTCACATTTGTGGGTTATATTCCTCTTTCCGATGGGTAAAATGTAAATAAAGGTCAAACCACGTAAACGCATGTGATGCGTGACGTTATTAGCGTAGGCGTTGTAATATGTTTTTATTATAAAGTTTTGAGCGGCTGTAGTAGATCGCATGAGTGACTCACGAACGATGAGATCCGTGTTTAAATCTCGATCTAATGTAACTATGTTATATGTACTTACAATCATAGAGATATACATATACTTGAGGTGCAAACTTCATACATCTGATATAAAAAAGCGTAGGACGCTTCAAACGATTTGACAATGTTGCCGTCAATTCAAATACTAATAGACAGAGAACCTAAACATGCCCCAGAGAAAATAATCTAAAGGTGGTTAGATCTGGCGGTTATGGCTTCTAACCTCGAAGAGCGCGAGATTTTAAATCAAAACATAATAAATGTTACCTACTGTAATGTATAAATACATGGAAATAAGAGACAATTTGTTAAAAATCAACACTTTTCTTTGGTTTACTGTATATCATTACTTCCCAGAATTTGATCCTTATCAGGAACACTATCGGATGGTTCAATAATACAGTGTTTTTTTTTCCAAATCAACAGGTTCGATTCCTGACCGGGAAAATAGACTTATCAAAAAATTTATAATGCAGTTTTAGTTTTCATCAAAATCAGCATCGAGACTCCTTTCAGCATTTTTCGATATCTCTTATAGTTTAGGATTTGGCCATGAAAGCCCACTTGTAAAATTTACCCTGTATAGTAAACAAAGTTGGGATTAGCTAGATAAAGGTACGTAATATACTAATGAAAATAATATATAACACTCGATGATGCCTGCAACTTCCGTTACGGTTCTTGTTCTAGCCACAAAAAATTCCCAGGGTTAAAAATATAAACACCGTGGGGTTTTAGTCGGTATGTCAGCGCTAGGCTGGAGAGCCCGACATAACCCTGGCTCCTTCCCCAAGGGCCAGGGCATCCGTAATTCGGATTTCCTCACGTATATAAAAGGATTAAAAATATAGACTTCGCTCCTTAAGAAAACCCAATACCTTTCTAAATTAAAGATAATTTTTCAAGTCGGATTTGATAAGGGTACGCATATGAGACAAACAAAAGGACGTTCATATATTGTGAGATTTATTTGCAAAAATATAATATAAAGTCAACAAAACGAAAGAGTTTTATATTATGATATAAATTAAATCCTTAAAAGGTTGTTTGTTGTATTATGAAAATTGTACCTACCCAGGTACTTATGACATCTTATTCTTGTATTTGATTTGATGTAGGTGAATATTTAAGAGCGGTGGTTTAGCTGTAGGAGGTGTGAACACGGTCGATGAGACCCGTGTTCAAATCTCACTAAATTCATTACCTATATCTATAGTAACTATTTTATAGGTTATAGTTAGTATAATGAGTGTTTGGCGCGCCTTTGCTCGGGAAGGTTGAGGTGTTTTTTATCCCTTTCCTTAATTACTTTAGTGGTTATTATTGTGTAAAATTGGTGTTATTTTGCATAATTTTATGCTGCGCACTTTTATGAGTAATTGTGTAAACATTAAAATTCACTCTATATGAGGCAACGGAAGCGGTTTTTTTTTTGTGGTTATCCCATGCCATGAAAACGCTCATATTGTGACGTGACCGGATGAATTGCCGCCAAATACTCCAAGAAAGCGTCAAATTGTAAAACACCATTGCAATTTGATGCAAAAACATCAAGAATTTACTACTCGACGTTGGCAGAATTCTCGTTGTTATGACATCCAAGCCCATTTAACAAAAGAAGAAGTTAGTATAATATATTTGTTTTCGAATGTAACACCCGTGAAGTGCTGTATCAAACTGGATGGTTGCATATTCGTCTCCTCAAGCCGGTCAAAATCACTATAAATTGTGGGGGATAAGACGTAACCTAAGCTGTGAATTCTTTACAGAAGATCAATAATCGTTTAGATTTAGTTTTACTTATTACTATTATCTTGTTAATTATTTTTTTGCATGCTTATTTAATTCTCTATACGTAAAGACTGTAAATTCACCTTTTGTTACCTACGACGATATTTAATATAATTATTCGTTGTTAGTTTCCTAAAAAATAAATAAATAAATAACACTTACTTATACAAAAAATTAGACTTTAATTGAAATCAGAATCGTAATTCGTATTACTCGTATGAAGAGAGGACGTTTGTTTATTTTTGTTTATGAAGTTAATAATATAATATGTACTTTTTTATTTGTATTAAGAATGTTTTAAAAGAGTTTTTTAGAAATATGGTTTTCCTTACGGTTAATTGAGGCTTACGGAAATTTGTCTTGTTTACATTACACAAAATAATTATCATATAAAAATATACCTCAACATGTAATTTGAGAGGATAACTTTGGTTTGTTTTGATGATGTCTTGCGCTCTTCACTGTTATTTATTACTGTTCTTAGGCTTACTACTGTGTTTATTTTGAAGGATCCTGTATATCCCAATCAACGATTGTTTCGACCATCGACAGCGAGTAAAAAACGCAAAAATACCCCATTAATTATTATTATTATTTTTTGTTTTATAAGGCATTATAACAATTTGCCAGTGTCAAAGTAAATATTTTGCATCAAGTTAATAATATTGTGCATCACGAGTCATTCATTCGCCACACAAACAGTTAAGTCAAGTCAAGTCATAAATTGTTCCAGTAAGGTGGTAGAATCTTTGCTGAAACCTCCTACGGAGTTTTAGAGGGAAAATGAAAACACAGGTTGTCTTCTTTTGAATTGTTTGTCTAATAGGAAAAAGAAAAAAACCAGGCAAAACTTTATATCCCGTAATTTAATATAGGTATATTTCTTTTATACTCTTAAGTGTTATGGTTACTGAGGAAAAGTGATTCAAAAAAACAATACGCTGATAACAATAAGAACATTAATCGTAAGATTTTATGGCTGCAAAACTGCAAAGGACAATGCCCATTTTTGGACCCACTCGCTACCTAATATCTTGGCAACAAAACAATATTCTAAAATATATCTTGTTTTTTTTAAATCATTTTAATTATATCAACACATCATTTACCAATCAATATACAATGTTTGGTTACATAAAAACATATATCTTTAATAATTATTAAAGCATTTAAAATAATAATAACCTCAAATATTGCATCAGAAAAAACTAATAACTCAATCACCCGTGTGAAAAATTTAAAACTGATTGACTGATAAGAAAGTAGATTTTTCTACAATTTAAGTAAAATGCTCGACAAACTCGAGAAAAAAATGTGGGCCCATTTTTCTTAGGCGAATGGGTATTCTCCTTTTCAAAAAGCCGCGTTTGAAATAAGCAAACTAAACTCGGTCTTTGCTAATTTGGTCGGCAAACAATCGAACCCAGTCTTTTAATGTTTAATCCGCTTCCTACATTCGCTAAATTCCCGTAGATTATGCGGGTTTTAGACGAGCTTTTCGAATAATAAAATTTATTTTCAAATATATTTTTAATTTTTATTTTTGGATTGGTGGACCTAAAAACTAGTACCTATCTATTAAGGCTATAGCGACGGTATGTAAAGGAATCGAGACGGTATATAGTGGAATCGAAGCTTAAATTCCAATTTATGGATTTATTTAGTGGTCGGTATTTTATTATGCTGGAGAAAGGATTTTCGGATTTATCACAAAATTCTGCAAGTATTTGAAATTAAAATCAATAAGTATACCTACTTACTTAGATGATTTTAACTTCAAAAATATTGTGTTATATACTCGTAGATATTACATTAGGCCAGTAAAATTGTTTTTGTTTTAATTAAGTAGATTGTTTTGAAAATACCTTCGTAACAGACATTATCCCTATAGATTTTGAAGATTTATTTTAATTGGTCAGGTGAAATTTTTGTAATTCATAAAAATATTATATTTTTAGGCAAATGCAACAATAATTGTAGGAATTGTAATTACCATAGGAGCTTGTTTTAGAGCTTGAATTATGGCCTTCCTTGGTGTTTACCACCAATAATCTTCGCGAAAGCTAGAAGGCTCAAAATGGTACTATAGAGTGGTTATAAGCTCATTACTATGTGCCTAAGTAATACTTCGTTATGCAGTCTATCGGCAAATCGTCTGCTCAATTGACCTTTCTTTCTTTAGATCGAGCGCCCCCCTGTGGCCGTCCGCACCAGCCAAGGAGGGCTAGAGTGATCACACATCCACGCGTTGCTATGGTATTGGTCAAGTTGACAGAGGTTGGGCCAGCATGTAGCACCGGCATTAAAGTAAAATTGAATCAATTTCTAAATGCCCTATATCTTGATTTTTTTCGAATTTTATTATAATATAATATGAAATAAAAGTAAAATGTGATATGATTGAAGATAACACCCAACGTCAAACATTATTTAAAAAAATAAATGTCAATGTCAATCTTAAGATGGCTCTCGAGTGAGAGGTTATGTGTGCAATTTTTTAATGAGAATTTCTAACAAATAATAACAATATGCATTTAATTATAATACAGCGATCAATACCAAAATTGAAAAATATTAAAGTGCGGTATTATTCGCAACCAGCAGTTCAAAATGAGGCGGAATACACAGAAACTCCTAACTATCCAGTTATACAAGATTTGTCGCTGCAGGCGAGAAAATTGCGCGACCGGGAGACTTTGTTTGAGAAAATAAAGAAACTAAAGACCGTCGAGGAGAAACAAATCGCGTTAAACATGCCGACATATTACGGTTTTAAATGCGTAATATTAAACGAAGATAAAGTGCCATTTAACGCGTTACCTATGATAAAATTCTATACGAGGAGTCATTTTATAGATACAGAACATAAATTACATGATAGTTACGCTGGTACAGAAAGTTTGGCTGCGACAGCTGCTAAGGAAATTAAGGGACAAATTGAAGACGCTTTGGCATTTGAATTAGATGGAGTAAAGTAAGTAAATATTATCATTAAATCATACATATTAATTTACTTTACTTAGTTGCCGTTGTAACTTTATACAAAGCTGCTATTTATATAAAGGAGAGATACTGATTAATGCCAAAATAAAAAATAAGCTGATGCTGACTGTTGTTCTTTATTCATTGAATAAGTGTATATTTTTTACCAAATAAATAACAATACATTAATTTATAAATTATTAAGGTTTAAGTTATATTGCCTGTACTAAGCTAATGGTTGTATCGTAGGATTTAAGTTACCAAAGTACATATAAGTTACTTTACATTGGTCGGAATTTAGCGAGGTTTGAACATGGGTCTCATCAATCGTTAAGTCCATCCTTTACCGCTAGACCATGGTTGTAGATTGTAGATTTCTCGCAGGCTCGTTCTCCGCAATTGAGCAGCCATGGCCGCTCGTTTTGCGTGTGACGTGTAGACCATGGTTGCTCCAATATATAAATAACTTAGCTATTACATAAATTCCCAGATATACATTTGAATCGACCATTGATACACCATTGTGTCAACAAGAAGAAGATGCAGTAACTAGGAGAATAGTGAAACAAATCAACAGAATTATATTGAATAATTTAGCTGATAAAACTTCTCATTTACTTAACGCTCAGGTAAGCAATTTTTTTTTATTGTAGCTCTGTATATGGCAACACTCCACTTGATGTAGAGCTAGAGTGCAGAAACAACTGCTACTACAGAGAAATTGGTTACGCTTTTATCTGGAGACCTTAGAAATTCGAGTAAATAATTATTGCGTTAAATCAGACACAGGCAAAGCTTCAATTTGGTACCACTTTCATCTTAAGGTACACTCAATTTTATCATATATACAAACTTAAATGTAACTAGCCTATTCGACTCTGAGAAATCTTCAGCAGCAGCAGTCACCTTCACTATGCCGGCAGTAATAACAATTAAATGCTTTAACACATAGGTTTAAAAAGTCTAACGAGAGGAGTGTGCACTGTCAACCTAGATACATTCATCTCCTCAAGATACTGGAGGCAACTGCTGCACGCAAAAACGTCAGGCGGAATATAGTAATACCCCGCTTTATGCGAGGGATATGTTCCGCATAAACTCGCGTTAAGTAAAATTCGCGTATATGGGGTCACGTTTAAGCATAACCAAAAGTCAGTACAAAATGCAAATCAATACATACTTTAATTCTAAAAACAATGTATTTATATGCATACATTATGCATTTTTTTTACGAAAAAATTTACCTATCTATTGTCTTCTGGGTTGCGTTTCGTTTACGGTCTTGTAAAATATTTTCATAACACACAACACTGGGTTTTTACTAATTGAAACGTGGTTAAAACACCGTCATCATCACTGTCTATGCTCTGCAACATGTCCAAACCCGAATAAATCTTTAAAATAGCTATTTTAGCGCGAAATTTGAAATTCGCGTAAACCGAAACCGCAATAACGGGGTCGCGTAAAGCGGGGTATTACTGCAATAAAAAAACATTATAATTTAATAACTGGGTACCTATATACAGTTTATTATCATCTCAGCCAGTGTCTGTCAACTTCTTGTAGTTACTTGTGCAGATTCTGCCATGTGGAACTGGCTGGGAGTGTACCCCATTTCACGTCCATTTTGTCAGGAATACAATGTTCTTGTAGGTAGACTATGATCCTCGTCATGAAGCATTTTGGTTCATAGGAGGCGTTGACCCACCAGCTAATGTTGTTCAATTTAAGAGAAAATTTAATTGGATTAAGCATAGAGCTAATGAACCTGTCGATAGAGCTGTACAGTACTTAGGTATGTATTTCCTTTAGCACGAGTTTTGTTTACAACTCAATAACATAACCTCAAAATAACATATTGTCCGGTTGATTGCGATTTATCAGACCGGACTGACATGTTTTGTATTCGGAAACTATACTGTTGACCAAGTTATGGGAGGTTGTAGTTGTTTATCTAAGGCAGGAGGTCTGCAAACTTTTTTGTTTAATAGACTATTTGCTATGTTTTCGATTGTGATGTAATATCGAATTTCTGCAAATTCATTAATTTCAGTGGCAAATAATGTCCTGAATGCTAATAGTAATTCAGGACAGACTGGACTAATAAATTTACCATCATTAGTCTGCCTGCCACTCTCAAATTGTAATGTCACCATTGCTTAAATGTGATTACTATATTGAAACCCCAATTTTTTTCGCTGAAATGGACCCTTTGCACGTCGTCGTCGACTCCTGGGGGTATGGGAGTTATATATAGCTAAGGGGACATCAGTTGCTACCATATTAAACTCTTCAGCATCAATAAATCATTTCCAGGCACTCCAATCCTGACAGTTAGAAGCAGTCTACCTCTGAATCCGGTACTTCCCTATTCTGATATATTTAATAAAGAATATGAGGTGCCAATGTTTACATTTGCACCTCAAGTTGTTGGTTATAATGGAATACACAGGCACGGTACAAATATGCCAGGTAAGAATCTATTATGGACTACATTTGCTTGTACCGTTAACTTTTTGATTGTATAGTTGTTTGTTTGATAATACCAATAAAATGTATACAATATTGTGCTTTATTGCCAATGTGGGATTAGTAAAACTAGTAATTTTTTTTAAATTGTAGCTCGGCATGACCACACTCTGGCTACACGCGGAAATAATTCTTACCAGATAGATTTATTAGGTAGCAGTCGTCTCTGATATGTCAATCTGAGGAGATGTATGAGGACCTTCCATTGACAGGGTTATACCTGCCTACTTCCAAGCTGTTTTTGATCACTTCACTGGTGTTATAGGTCTGCTAAAATCTCATGGCAAATCGGGGTAATAAAATTTGGCTGGCTGGCTTATAAATTCTCAACAAACGATAATAAATATCTTATTTTGATATGATGAGATAACTGCTATTATTATGTGTAAAGGACATTAATTATTATTATTTCAATGCCATGAGTTCCTGGTATTCCTGGAATGAAAGTGTTGTATAAATACCCCTACTATGGGAGAATCTGAAAAGGAAGATCTTTTTTTCATTAGTAATAAGTTAATATCAATTTTTCCAGGTTTTTGGCCAGGAGATACAGAAGAGTTTGGTCTTCTATCGATACATGGTCGCGGTCATATAAAAAGTCGTCAACAATATTTCGATGAACAAGATTGCTTAGAAGCACTTCACTGTCAGGCTATGAAAGCTAGTTTTGGATGGCTATTAGCACAGGCTAGTTATTTAGGCTTCAACACTTATAATGATATAACTTACCCGCTGGTCACTCAGACCCTCATAACTAACGGGCAATATTGGTCGTTCTACACATATCAACTTAATACAGTTACTATGCATAATGATGTGGTAAATGATAATAGGAAAAATAACCTTTGCTTTGGCACAAAACCGATGAAACTTTATGAGAAATTTGAAAATGGTAAAATTGTCGGTCTGAACGAGGATGTATTGAAAATGATATTGCAAGTCTACTCTAATACGCCGGAGAAGAGAGACTATGATATGATTCCGTATTTAGATAAAGAAGAACGTTTTATAGCGGACATTGAAGATGATAATCGGAGGATTTGGCTCGAGAATACTTATAAACATATAGTGTCGAATCGTCCAAAACATTATTTGTCATCGGAGATTTATGATTGGGAGAGGATTTATAAAATTTATTTTAATACAAGATTCTTTGAGGCTAGACGTAGGCCGTTTGAGTTGAATCAAAACCCATATAAAAGAAGACTCGATGAGCATTTACCCCCGTACATACCTAAATGTTTACGGCCATATCCTAAGTGTAGGAAGAAGTTTGAAACTACCTACTACCCTGATGTTTAATTAGAGTGTTATTAATTGTAGAAATAAAGCTATCAATATTAATCTTTGTTTTATTTTACTTACATACAAGTTATACAAGTTTTTGATTCAATTTTAACCTTGATTTAGATTTTAATTGTAATTTAATTTTAACTTTAATTCTAATTTTGTTTTTTTTTCATTTCTTTGTGTACGATGTTGCAACTAAAGGTGGGTCATTTACAAAAAAAAAATCAATCACTGTAAAGCATGATTCAATGATTCCCACCACTGGTCGCCTTCAAAAATATAAAATATAAGAAATACATACTTTTTGCCTACATACAAGTAGTAGTCGCCTCCACTATGCTTGCTTAGTGATGATGCAGGCTGAAACCAGTGGGTCCCAATGACCCCAAGACCCATTGACTGGTGAAAACAATATCTTCGAAGATCCAGTAGCGGATCCTTAAGAACACTTCTTCGGGGACCTATTGGTGGGTCCCCAAAGACTAAGAGGAATACGCAATTCAATTTTTTCACTACAATTTAATAATAAATAAATAGTGTTTTAATATGTCAAAAATTAATAATAAAAACTGATAATTCATTTACGAGTTTGTGTCGGCAGTAAGCTCAATTGCAAAGTAGGGCTGACTATAGTCTAGTAGCTGTGGTAAAAACAATTTAATTGATTGCATTGAAGAAATGTCAAATTTTCAAAATTGACAAACGCATAAAAACATGTCTACAAAAATGAATTTTGGTTTATTATTCCACTTATGTTTATTCTTTCCGTTTATAAATCATATTTTAAGTAAGTATTAAATTCTTTTTACTTATAAAATAATATATAATTATTCCTTCAAAAGTACTTATGTAACGGGACGAGCTATAAATGTTTAATGTACCTAAAATCCTAGTCTAAAGCTTCTGCCTACCCTCAAATAGGAAACGACGGATTAAAAGATTCTACACGGCTTCGAGTGCATTTTGATTTGTAATCCGCCATTGATATATTCAACTAGATAACAATAACATTTATATACAGTGGTACCTCGCGATACGAGTGCCCTAACATATGAGTTATTTGAGATACGAGGAACGGCCAGCATTTTAAATCCGCCGAAAAAGGCAGAGCCAGTGAAGAGAAAAGCAGTGACTAAAATTAAGCATTCAGTAGCATTGAGATATATATATATACTAGCTGTTGGGTAAAAGCCGCGGGCGCAAGCGGCCCGCGGAGGCCCTTTTTGTCGTAAAACGTATTAGATCGAATAGATTTTAGGCAGTTTTGAAAATATTTAGCTCGCCATCTAAAAGCGTTTACGTTTCTGAACAAAATTGGTCTTTACACGGTGACGCTAACGTATCTACTTTTCGAGATATGGCGATTTTAAAAAATTTAAAAAAAAACAAAATTTAAAAAAAAATTAGTGCTGGTCATACTGAACAAAATTGGTCTTTACACGGTGACGCTAACGTATCTACTTTTCGAGATATGGCGATTTTAAAAAATTAAAAAAACAAAATTAAAAAAAAAGTAGTGCTGGTCATACTGAACAATATTGGTCTTTACACGGTGACGCTAACGTATGTACTTTTTGAGTAATAGCTATTTTAGAAAATTAAAAAAAAAAAAGCAAATAGTGCTGGTCATACTGAACAATATTGATCTTTACACGGTGACGCTAACGTATCTACTTTTCGAGATATGAAGATTTTAAAAAATTAAAAAAAAAAACAAAAATTTAAAAAAAAAGTGCTGGTCATACTGAACAAAATTGGTCTTTACACGGTGACGCTAACGTATCAACTTTTCGAGATATGGCGATTTTAAAAAATTAAAAAAAAAAAAAAAAAAATTTAAAAAAAAAATAGTGCTGGTCATACTGAACAATATTGGTCTTTACACGGTGACGCTAACGTATCTACTTTTCGAGATATGAAGATTTTAAAAAATTAAAAAAAAAACTAAAACAAAAATTTAAAAATATAGTGCTGGTCACACTGAACAAAATTGTTCTTTACATGGTTACTCTGACGTATCTACTTCTTGAGATATTTAAAAGAAAGCCCGCCGCGCGGAGCAAATTCGATGTTCACGCGGCCGCGCTCACCGTCCGACTGACCGAGGTAAAGCCGTTTCGATCGTTCGTCCCGAAAATGCCTCGTCGCGGATGCTGTTAGGCCACGCCCACCGCCATGCTCCGTTTCATATTGGCGTACCGGCGGGAAAAGGATATAAATACGATCGAGGAAAAATTTTTTTTGCCCGATTTTGAAAATTTTTTTTTTGATTTCGGCATAAGACGACATTCTCTACAACTTTCTCTACGGGGTGACTGCCCCGACTTGCCCCGTTTCCGAGATATCGCTACCACTT
The DNA here is from genome assembly GCA_948150575.1 of Tinea pellionella. NCBI lineage: Eukaryota > Metazoa > Arthropoda > Insecta > Lepidoptera > Tineidae > Tinea > Tinea pellionella. Next base: position 7,227,168 of record OX411259.1, on the reverse strand, counting down.
CCGGTCCAGAATCGACTTCCGGTCAAAGTCGTATTTTTCTCGACGGTTTTGGGACACCCTCTATACGACTCAAAAAACTGCTACCCTCCACCATACCGGCAAGTGCGAAATAATTGATGTCAGTCAGTGAGTGAGTCAGTGGTATTGCAGCTATATATTAGTACTAGCTGTTGGGTAAAAGCCGCGGGCGCAAGCGGCCCGCGGAGGCCCTTTTTGTCGTAAAACGTATTAGATCGAATAGATTTTAGGCAGTTTTGAAAATATTTAGCTCGCCATCTAAAAGCGTTTACGTTTCTGAACAAAATTGGTCTTTACACGGTGACGCTAACGTATCTACTTTTCGAGATATGGCGATTTTAAAAAATTTAAAAAAAAACAAAATTAAAAAAAAATTAGTGCTGGTCATACTGAACAAAATTGGTCTTTACACGGTGACGCTAACGTATCTACTTTTCGAGATATGGCGATTTTAAAAAATTAAAAAAAAAAAATTAAAAAAAAAGTAGTGCTGGTCATACTGAACAATATTGGTCTTTACACGGTGACGCTAACGTATGTACTTTTTGAGTAATAGCTATTTTAGAAAATTAAAAAAAAAAAGCAAATAGTGCTGGTCATACTGAACAATATTGATCTTTACACGGTGACGCTAACGTATCTACTTTTCGAGATATGAAGATTTTAAAAAATTAAAAAAAAAAAACAAAAATTTAAAAAAAAAAGTGCTGGTCATACTGAACAAAATTGGTCTTTACACGGTGACGCTAACGTATCAACTTTTCGAGATATGGCGATTTTAAAAAATTAAAAAAAAAACAAAAATTTAAAAAAAAAGTAGTGCTGGTCATACTGAACAATATTGGTCTTTACACGGTTACGCTAACGTATGTACTTTTTGAGTAATAGCGATTTTAGAAAATTAAAAAAAAAACAAAATTTAACCGCCCCTAAATACCCCGAAAATTGTATGGGTTTTTTTTTTGCCCGATTATGAATTTTTTTTTTTATTTCGCCATAAAATGATATTCTCTACAACTTTCTCTTCGGAGTGACTGCCCCGATTCGTCCCGTTTCCGAGATATCGCTGTCACTTCCGGTCCAGAATCGACTTCCGGTCAAAGTCGTATTTTTCTCGAGGTTTTTTCGACACCCCCTATACACCCCGAAAATTTCACCCCCGCACCCCCCCGGCAAGTACTAAATAATTGATGTCAGTCAGTGAGTGAGTGAGTGAGTCAGTCAGTGGTATTGCAGCTATATATTAGTATAATAATAATAATATATCTCAATGTTCAGTAGCATTTAAGTTGTGTATTATTCAAAAACACGTAACAAAGACAATCGGGGATAGTTTTTTTACGGATTAATGGCATTTCAATTAATTTCAATGGGGAAAATTGCTTTGAGATATAAAGAGTGGTAGGCAGACTGATAATGGTTATTTGTCCAGTCTGTCGTCCTGGGGCAGCACCACCACTTTCGAATGTAACACCCGTGAAGTGACCTTGTCGCGTTTCGGGAATAGTTTGAAAGTAGTCAGGTATAAGAGAGGAGTGTGCACTGTCAATCTAGATAGTATATGCTCGTCATTGACGAGTTTCTTATGGCTGTCTTCTCGTCATATGCCTTTCCGAAGCCAAAGTAAATTCTGACGATGAACAAGTGCATGCCAAGTCCATGCCTACGTTAATAAAGGATTTTCATTTCATTTCATTTCATTTCATTTCGTCTCCTCAAGCCGGCATAGTGGAGGCGACTGCAGCCCGTAGAGATTTCTCTGTGGTAGCAGTTGTTTCCATTCATGGACCGCACTCTAGCTTTACATCAGGCGGAGTGTTGTCACATGTCGAGCTACAATAATAATAAAAAAAAAGATACGAGCTAGGCTGTATCTCTTTGTAATCCGCTGTTTTGAAAGCTTTGCAGCCAACGTGGTAGCGATTAGACGGCCGTATAAAAATCTGTTTGATTTAATAAGCAATTGGCAATTATATGTTTAATTTTAGGTGATAAAAACAATAGCCGAGATGCTTTTGTAGTAATACCGAAAAGGGTGAACAGTAATGGTTTACCTGAGACGGGTTCAAGAGACAAAACTAGCATACATTATTTAATTAATTTAGCGGTATGTAAAAATTATTGTATGTACGAGAGCGGTCGTGGTCTAGCGGTAAGACGCGCGAACTCACGATCGATGAGACCCGTGTTCGAACCTCGCTTAATTCTGACCGGTACCAATGTAACTATTTTATATGGAATATTTTATTTTATATGCTTTGATCGCTATTAAAGAGTGGTAGGCAGACTGATGGTGGTTATTATCCCAGTCTGTTGTCCAGGGGTCGAGTACCACCACTTTTGAATGTAACATCCGTGAAGTGTGGAAGTATTCAAATATAACGCGAGGTGTGTGCACTGTCAATCTGGTTGGTGCACATTCATCTCGTCAAGCCGGTATAGCGAAGGCGATTGCTGCCTGTAGGAATTTATCTATAGTAGCAATTGTTTTCGTTCATGGACTGCACTCTAGCTGTATATCAGGCGGAGTGTTGTCATATGCCGAGCTACAATAAAAAAATTGTTTGCATTTTTAAATGTTTAACAAACAATTTTCACAGGGTAAAGATTATCAATTAGATTTAAAATTAAACGAAAATTCACATACAAAAACAACGATTGAAAGAACACTGGCAAAAATTAATAATAAAAGAAAATTTGCTAAATCATTTGTAAATAAACGATGTAACTATGTTGGTATCGTAAAAGGAAATTCAAATTCAAAAGTTGTTTTGACTAATTGTGAAGGATTGGTTAGTACTCATCTATTGTTTATACGGTTGTTAAAACACAGACAGCAGTCCCTCGTGTTACACTACTAATATTAAAAAGTTATTGAAAGCCAATGCTACGAACTCGTCGCGACACTAGCTATACAGGGTGTATCAGGCAACGTGTAAAAAAATTAAGGTAAATATTAAGAGAGGGATGAACATCCCTCAAAAAATAAATTTACTAAATAAAAGTTCTCGGGTATGGTATTATCACAAAAACAAAAGGTCTATAAATGGACCGGCCGACGTGGACCGCCGTTGCAGGTGGGCCGGCACACGGCTTGTCGGCGCGAGATCAAAGACGAGGCGACAAAGGTTGTCGGCGTTGATCAAAGGCAAGGTCATTTGTTTGATGCACCGTGTTACGCAATCGTGTAGTAAATTATGTATGTTTCTACAAGAAAAAGGTGGACATGTGGATAAAAAAAAAGTATTTATTTTTTAAATTAATTTCTGCTCAGAATCACTTACTGAGTCATCTCTTGAAATTTTTTACACGTTGCCCGATACACTCTGTATATCAGTCTTTGCATTTACATTGGTTGTTTTTGATATTTCGAATTTTTGAAGATAATATGTTGAAGCCTTCAGTCGCTCAAAGTAATGTAATATAAACTTGCAGAGAGGCTACATAACTTTAAATGATTTGGTATATTTCATAGAACCACTAAAGGATAATTCTACAATAAAAAATGATTCTGATTATCCTCATATAATTTCAACTAATGTTAATAAGAAAATAGATTATAACAGTACGTATTTATTTATTTTATAACACCGCGGGCGTAACATACTGTCAACTGGCCTACTACCTTTGCCTACTACGAAGGAAAATGGAAAGAGCAAGCGACAGTTTGCGTGGGGGGTAGCCAGTGCCGTCTTTATGCATAGGCTCTATAGGCTTGAGCCTAAGGCCCCGCACGGTTGGGGGCCCCCGACTCTGAGAAGCAATTTTTTTTTTCAATTTAACACAAAAAAAATCAAGGTAAAATGAAAAAAGTACAAAAATAATACTTATAATTTTTTTATTGGTGAATAATTTATTTTCTTAATTTCTCTTGAGAAAAGTCAGAAATAATTTCGTCTATATCGATTAATTCTAAAACATCGTATTCAATAAACATTAATGATAAACTATGTAATCTTTTTTCTGTCATTGTATTACGAAATTTATTCATTATAAAATTTAAAGCAGAAAATGATACGAATTTGAAATAATACTGTATGTGTGAAAAAATAAGGAAAAATTTTTTTTTACATGGGCCCCAGGTATTGTGAGCCTAGAGCCCCTCAACTGCAAAATACGGCACTGGGGATAGGGATCTATTATAAACAGGCAGAGCCTGCTCCTTGTTGGATTTAAGACGTAGCGATATTGATAAAAAAAAGTTTAATAAAACAAAAAGCATTGGGCTAAACATAGAACTCTTGCTACCAATTTCTGTGGTAGGGAAATTTGTGTACTTTAAAAGCGCTAATTAAGAAATTGTAACTAAAAAACCGTTTTCTTTCAAAGCTAGATAAAAAGAATTCTAGAACAAGAAAAGAGGCCTCTTCTGGCTCTGACTCTGAACCTATATTCGATCATCATCCTGGCCATCTTAGAAGACTATATATTGAACTTACACTTGTCTTAGATAAGACATTGATCGACTATCACGGTTCTATTGATTTGGACAGTTATATGATCGCAGTTATGAATATTGTAAGTTTATAATATTTTATGAAAAAAAACAAGAATAACTTCCATAAACCTTACAATCAAGTACACGTACTCATTCTTTTAAATTCCGCACTCTGGCTTAATAATATCAAGACATCGTGGGTAGAGGGTCGCGTCTCTGACCTACCTCGGCATGAACCAAAACCAGCGAGGGGTCTCTCCTTTGATCACACTTTGCTTTCAAATGAGACCCGAATGAGAGACCACCCTTCATCGCGTGGGCGGTGGCGGAGTGTTTGGTTGTCTCCTTCGCCCTAGCCAAGAGCGGTAGCCCCGGGGTTGGTCGGGTTGTCTCTTTACTTAATATCTGCAATTATTTGGCGATAGGCAAACTCTGCAATGTCTGATGCGAGATTTGGTGCACCATGTGAAATTGCACTTGTTAGAATGATACGACTTGAACAGGAAGATGATGAGGTAAATTTAATAAATTTATACAGGCAGCAGTCACCTCCGCTATGTCGGCTTGAGAAGACGAATGTGCACCATCTAGAATGACTTGTTATCTGTGTGACTTGAAATCGTTGTACCTACTTGGCTACTTCCAAACTGATCCCGCAACGCGACAAAGTCACTTCACGGGTGTTACATTCGAAAGTGGTGGTACTACTCCAGGACGGCAGACAGGACAAATAACCATCACCAGTCTACTTACCAATCTTTAATAGTGCCTATAGGCACTGAGCGACGAAAGTACATATAAAGTAAAAGTTTTGTGTTATATTTGTTTACAGTTAAACCTAATAATGAATGATAAATCGGAAAAAGTCTTGGAAGTGTTCGAGGCGTGGCAACAGAACCTTAATCCGACTTCTGATACACATCCTGATCATCATGACATGGCTATACTTATTACTAGGTACGTACCTCAACGCTACTTGGGCTGGTTGTAGCCAGTTGTAGGTGTAGGTCTCAGTAGCAGCAGTTGTGTCAGTACATGGACCGCACTCTAACTTAACATTAGACGGAGTATTGTTATACGCCAAGAGATAATAATTAAAAAAAACGGCTGACACAAGATACTTTCGAATTTATATAATAAAAGTAAGGTAATTAAAAAATAATAATTACAGAGTAGACATATGCGCAGAAAATGAACCTTACAATTGTGGTTTAGTTGGTATCACTAGATTTGGTGCTCTTTGTGATCCTGAACAGACGGCCATGGTGGCTGAAGATAATGGTCTTGCACTAGGTTTTACTATTGCACACGAGTTAGGACATGCGTTAGTATATTATTAACATGTTTTTTTCTCGTCCCGAAATTCTCGTTCGTGTGATTTGTGCCTATTTTCCCTATGGTTAAGCTAAAATGTGATCTAACCAGGCCGGATTTAGACTTCGGCGGCCCATAGACAGAGCATGTTGTGGAGGCCCTCAAATCGTTTGTGGTTAACTGTTGAAAGTTTCTATTAAGGTCAAGGTAAAGAAGAGAGCAACTAAATAAGTTGACTAACACAAAATTTCAAACAAAACTCGGTATTTTTTTGTTTCTACGGAGCCTTTATCTATTTAATTTTTTTTTGTGGTGTGGTGGCGGCCCATAGCCAACTGCCTATGTTGCCTATGCTTAAATCCGGTGTGAACTCACGATTAATGTGACCCGTGTACCAATGTTATATCTTAGTATAAGTTTAAAAAAAATGTTGACCAACATCTTGGCTGTAAAACGACAAAAGTTTTTTTTAGAATGGGAATGCTTCATGATGGTTTTGACGAATCCGGATGTGATCCGGCACCGTACGGTGATAATTATACCGTTTTAATGTATGACGATATGAATTTATTAAAATGGGGATGGTCTTCTTGCAGTCGTGAGGGACTTTGGGCTTGGCTAGAGTAAGTATTGACATATTAAAAAATATATATAGGCGGCTTTGGAGTGGTCGTGGTCTAGCGGTAAGACGTGTGAACTCACGATCGATTCTCGCTAAATTCCGACCGGTATCAATGTAACTACGTTATTGAACTTTGGTTGTTCAGTGCCTATAGGCACTATTAAAGAGTGGTAGGCAGACTGATAATGTTTATAGGTCCAGTCTGTCGTTCTGGGGTGGTACCACTCGTGAAGTAACCACGTAAAGCGAGAGGAATTTGCACTGTCAATCTGGACGGTGCACATTCGTCTCCTCAAGCCGGCATAGCGGAGGGACTGCTGCCTGTAGAAATTTCTCTGTGTTAGCAGTCGTTTCCGTTCATAGACCGCTCTCTAGAGTAACATCAGGCGGGGTGTTGTCATATGCCGAGCTTCCAAAAAAAAACCTTGAATAAGTTTCCGGGTCTCGCGATGCAGATTTTATTCATACATTTCAGCACAGGAAGCGGTGCCTGTTTGTATGATGTGCCTCAAGCTGAAAGATATCAATTAAATCCCATACTTGCTGGTGCTGCATTTGGTGTTCATCATCAATGCCGATTTCTATTCGGTTTAGAGGCATCTGAATGCGCTGATATTGGTAGTGTAAGCGTGGAATTATATATTTTATTTAGTGTTGTTTTTTTTTGTTGTCATTTTGAGGATAGTTTTTTTTTTAATTTTAAATTAAATGTCAATTGAATATTTACTACCATAGGAATGTAACAATTTAAAATGTCATATTCCGAACGATGGATGTGTCCAGTCTTACCAGCCTCTAGTTGATGGCACGAAATGCGGTCCCCATCAATGGTGTTATCATGGGAAATGTATTAATCAAGGCTCCAGACCAGAGGCTATTGATGGTGGTTGGTAAGTAAACATTAAAAATTACACACTGCTACTTCAAAGTAAATCTCAAAATGCAACTAAACTACACTCTTGAAGATTTGGCCAAGAAACTGGGCTAATAGCCATCATCAGTCGAAATAAATACATTTAATAACAGTTCATTTGTTATCCTTATCTAAAGATAGCATTTAAGTTTTCACAGCATTTCCATTGAGTCTAAAACGAAGCGTTCTCGGATTTCGGAGCCTTCATAGTTCAAGTAATAAGGATTTGATAATAAATCATTGAATAGAATTTTAATATGGTTCAGGTCAGATTGGGGTCCCTGGTCACCATGTTCCCGTACCTGCGGGGGTGGTATATCGAGTAGTACAAGAGTGTGTGATAATCCAACACCTTCACACCGAGGTCTCTTTTGTACAGGACAGAGAACTAAATATCAAATATGCAATCATGTTGTAAGTGTTGAACAAATAAACTTTTCTATCAGATGTCAGTGATGTCAATGAACTGATTGTGGTCTGTAGGCAGAAGAGGTCTTCGCTATACCGGCTTCACGACTGTGCACCATTTAGGTTGAAGTGTAGACTTCCTTCTTCCTAATTCTCACAGATATTTAGTATTTAAATATTAACTACAATTTTCAGCCATGTCCACAAGGTCAACCAAGTTTCAGACAAGTTCAATGTTCTGAGTTCGACTCCATGATTTATCCAATGACAAACAGAACACACGTTTGGAAAGGAGTTCCTACTACAGCTGGTAATTTTTTTTAAAACCTAGATCGTAACGCACTTTTTGGAAACTTGTACCACTTTGACATTTTAATTTCCCCATGACTATTAGCAATTCGGACCGCCGTATTTTTTAAATAATAGCCCAGCATGTGTCCATAATCCGCCTGATGTTAAGCTAGAGTCCGGTCCATGAACGGAGACAACTGCTACTACAGATAAATGCCTGCAGGCGCCAGTCTTACGATATTGTTTTTATTTTTTTTAGAAAATCCCTGTGAATTAGTCTGTGAAAACGAAGAAGGTGAACAAACGATTTTAAAGTCAGAAGTGACTGATGGTACACCGTGTTATATGGGAGAGTTTCATATGTGTGTTGCTGGGTTTTGTAAAGTAAGTTGAACTATGGGCGCCTCCAAATTAGACGCTCAATGAAGCGCTGCAGCCGCGACTGTAGCTCCACTACATTTTACCGTACAACATCTTGAAGCGCAGTCGTAGCGCTGTCGTGACACTTGCAAGCCTTGAAAAACAGTATTTTACTAGAGCTACAGACCCGCGTCATTAGTCCGCAGTCGCTTTTATAAGCGTCTAATTTGAAGGTTGATTGGCTTGGAAATGGCCGGGTAATGCGAGATAATTATCTATCGTCAACGGGCAGCGAAATGCTTGTGTAATCTACGTGCCTACAAATATGGTTCTCAGATTTTTCTGTCCCGAAAACTCGATAATTAGTATTATCTTTACTTTTTAGATTCCTGAGTAATCTTTGTATTGTGTAACTTAGGGGTCAGGGCATTCGTGCAGAGGCCGTGGGTTCGAACTCCATGTTAGCAGGTGCTTTATTTGTTTTCTGTTAAATTGTCATCATAATTTAATAATATTGACACTTTGTTTGTAGATGGTGCCTTGTAATTACACATTGGATTCGTCGGCAATTGAAGATGCATGTGGTGTATGTCATGGAGACGGAAGTTCTTGTGTTATAGATTCGTTAGAAATTCATTTTATGCCCAAAAATAGTATGTTGTTTTATTATTTCTTCTTTTTTAGTGCATAATAACAATTCGCGATTGTCAAAGTACTTATCATGTTAATATTGAGTATCACGCGCCAGTTACAAGGCAAAAATAACTTTAGTAAGGCGGGGGAATCTTAAAGGGAAAATGAAAACACGTTTTCCTAATTTTAACCATGCAAATAATTATATTGATGGTTAGAACCATTTAGATTTTATTTTGAACCATTAGAGTTAATTGCATTACATTTTTTTAGTTTTCAACTTCCGGAAAAGTCCTGAAAAATGTTAATATCATGGTCACTGCCAAAAAATAACTTTTGACATAACAATACTATTCAAAGATTTTTTGACTTGACTTGGACTCGACCTGACTATTAGTGTGATGAATGAATGACTCGTGAAGCACAATAATATTATCATGATGCAAATATCGACACTGGCAAATTGTTATAATGCCATATAAAACAAAAAAATTAAATAGTTTTTTTTTTATATGGCATTATAACAATTTGCCAGTGTCAAAGTAAATATTTTTGCATCAAGTTAATAACATTGTGTATCACTAGTCATTCATTCATCACACCAAACAGTCAGGTCAAGTCTCAGTCAAGTCAAAAATTGTTCCAGTGAAGTGTTCTAAATCTTTACTGAAACTTCCTAGAGAGTTTTGGAGGAAACACATGTTCTCTTCTTTTGAATTCTTTGCCCACACTCACGCACGTTCACGAACACTTAATGGTTAATAATCCACCATTATTAAACATTAACACTCGAAGAAACACAAGTTTAGGAAAATAATTCAAAACAGACAACCTGACGTCTCAAGATGGCCGCCAAAACTCCAATTAAATAGATATTATTTTGATTTTGTATTTTGCAGCTTATCAAAAAATTTTAACATTAAATCATTCGGTGATATTTGCTTTATTCGAAGAAACAAACCCGACGAGATCTCATTTCGTTGTTATGTCAGGAAAGGAGCGAGTTCTTGGAAGGTTACACGAACAGAAATTATTTTAATTAGTAAAAGTCGGTCTATAATTAATATTACACCCCTAATTGGCTAAAAATAAAAAAGGGTCTTGGCCCAATAATATTAGATAATTATTTGGCAATGATGTCAAGTTTCTTGTGGCTTCTTTTCTCGACCGAGTCGTTTCGAAGCCACATGTAAATGTAAATGTAAGTCATTATTTTATTGTGACCTCAGACCCATAAATGTTCCAGTTGGCATTTTTGCAAAAAAAAAATTGAATTTGAATTTTCTAAAGTGCTGCAGTGCTGGTTTTGCTGTTAGTAGTAGGCAATGATGTAACACTCATTTTATTGTTCCTTTTTTTTTCTGTATTCACTCCACCAATTTATATACATAGTGAAAATTATTTTAGGGTGCAGTGATGTTAATATGATCAACATAAATAGAAAATCTCATCGACACTGCACCTGTAAATCTAAATAAATACAACTTATTCAGAATCTGTAGTAATTTTGCGTATATTTTTTAGTTCAAAATGGGGTATAACAATGGTTGATTCAATGAGATTATGGCTCGGTCAAGTTAAGCATCAACAGGATGTTTTAAAAATAAGAGGTCCCGTTAAAAAAGAATTAACTGTTCAAGTAAGATTATTTTCTTAATTTTAATTGGATACTAAACAATATTTATTTTTTATTTTGTAACAATTAAAATTCACGAATGTAATTTTGTTAGCCAATGGGATTTTTTTTTTAAATTATAGCTCGGCATGTGACAACGCTCCGCCTGATGTAAAGCTAGAGTGCGGTCCATGAATGGAAACAACTGCTACTACAGAGAAACCTGTGCGAGCAGCAGTTTATTTACAGCAGAAATTACGAACTTTTGAGGAAACAATTTCTTATCGCCTAAAAAAATTGTATAAAAGAAGTGTTAGAAACATGGGCGGACTAAGGCTTAGGCAACCTAGGCACGTGCCTAGGGCCCGTAATTTTTGGGGCCCGAAAATTAGGTTTTTACGAAACGCGAAGTATGTATCATGACTGAAAAATGGGCCCGGAATTACAATGTTGGCTAGGGCCCGCTTCAGCCTTAGTCCGCTACTGGTTAGAAATCAATACTATATACGTTTTAAGTATACAGTAATACCCCGGACTTACGCGGTAGGTGGGTCCGAGCGATTGCCGTGTAAGTCGAATTCGCGTAAGTCGGAGGGTTCAACTTTGCATATAAATACATATAAAGTATGTATGTTTACTAGAGGACCAGAGTTTAAAGAAAACAATAATTTAGAAGGAAAATGTTTTATAAAGTGTAAGATAATAAAACAATTTACATTGTTATGAATAAAGTAACCTAAACCGAAATTATTTTGATGTCGAAGGCTTTCTATATTCTAACAATGTTGCCTGACGAGTTTTTCTACTTCTCACGCAAAATTACTGTATTACTGTAATTTTTTTTTATTTAAATTTACATTTAAATAAATTAACATCTAAAATCTTCACAGCCAAAAATATCGCCATTCACTACACATTTATTTTTATAATCAGACTAACGAAAACATTTTCATTTTCATCTCCTAAATTCAAAGGTCGGAGCTAAAGACGAAGTAACAATAAAAGTAACTATAGGATATTCTGGGTCACTCTTAGCAAAGGAAACTTCTTACAAATGGGAATTTGTTGATTGGAGCGAATGTTCAGAGCCATGTGGACCTGGAACAGAGATCAGTGAAGCTAAGGTATATAACGGATCCTATTACAGATGTCCTGATCCTTGGGAAAGATGCCAGGTTATGTCAGTCTCTCCGGCTTAGCGCTGGCATACCGACTAAAACTCCATGCATATGTGGAGGGAATCGAACAAAATACACCCTACCTTTTACATTTTTTTTCTCTCAACACATTTTTTTTATTGTAGCTCGGCATGTGACAATACTCCGCCCGATGTAAAGCTAGAGTGCGGTCCATGAATGGAAACAACTGCTACTACAGAGAAACCTGTGCGGGTAGCAGTCGCCTCCACTATGCCGGCTTGAGGAGACAAGTATACACCATCTAGATTGGCAGTGCACAATTCTCTCGTTATACCTGGCTATTTTCAAACTATTCCCGAAACGCGACAAAGTCACTTCACGGGTGTTACATTCGAAAGTGGTGGTACTATCCCAGGACGGCAGACCGGACAAATAACCATCATCAGTCTGCCGACATTTAAACATATTGATGCCTGTAGTGGACCGTTTACCTAAATACGCATAACTTCGGACACTCTATATATTAAACGAGTCGTAGGCAGACTGATGCTGGTTATTAGCCCAGGCTCTCGTCCTCTGCTAGTAACTAACTTCCAAGTTACACACTCGTGAAGTGAACTAGGCGCGTTTCGCATGGAAGTAGCCTGTCTCCTGAGAGGAGTCTGTCAATGGATGTAGCACATCAGTCTTCTCAAGCCTGCAGAGATTTGCCTGTGATAGCAGTTGTTATCGCTCGATCACACTCTAGCAAAGTTGTCACATGCCGAGCTACTATAAATTTACTATATATATTTAATTTTGCAATATCTATGTAAAATAACTTTTTTTTAATTCAGCGAACTCTACTGTCCCCACTCATCTATAATAGGCACGTGGCCTAGTTTGCCTAAAGTTTAATCTGCCACTAAGATTCCTAATAATGTATTTTACCTATTCTAGTGTATTGAACACGTAAACGGAGTTGTTGAAGATAAATATTGCATAGTAAAAGAGAAACCACATCCTCAAAGCCGTTTATGTGAATTACGGGAATGTGAACCACGGTATTTTTTATTTTATTCTTTATTGTAGCTCGGCATGTGACAACACTCTGCTTGATGAAAAGCTAGAGTGCGGTCCATGAACGGAAACAACAGCTTTCATAGAGAAATCTCTACGGGTAGACTAGCCTCCGCTATGCCGGCCTGAAGAGATGAGTATGTACCGTGCAGATTGGCACACTTATCTCGGCTACTTTCAAACTGCTCCCGAAACGCGACATGGTCACTTCACGGGTGTTACATTCAAAAGTGGTGACCCCAGGTGGCAGACTGGGCTAATAACCATCATCAGTCTGCCTACCACTCTATCGGCACTGAGCGACCAAAGTACGTATAACGTATAACATTGGTGCCGCGCGGTCAGAATTTAGCGAGGTTCAAACACGGGTCCCGTCGATCGTGAGTTCACGCCTCTTACCGCTAGACCATGACTCTGAATTATAATTGTTCACTAAAAAATATATAGGCTTTGGCTTTCTCCCAATTTCCATTAATTTTTTTTTTACTGTAGAAATTTAACTGTATTAGCAGTTGTTTCCGTTCATGGACTGCGCTCTAGCTTTATATCAGGCGGAGTGTTGTCATATGCCGAGCTACAATAATAAAAAAATTATGAATGTAACGTTTTTGTCAACTTTTAGTTTATTTTTATTATTGAGAGGTTTGTTTTGGCAGTTGGCAAATAGGAGAATGGTCTGGATGTGACTGTTCATGTGATACTCTTCCTGGCCAAGTGCTGATTGAGGAGAGAGCCGTCGACTGCGCAAGAAGAGCTGGTAATCATGGCGAGGTTTTTGTATCTGACGACCTTTGTCAAGTAAGTTATGCTTTTTTTTTGAGTGGTAGGCAGACTGATGCTGGTTACCAGCCCAGCCTTTCGTCCTGGGGCAGTTAGCACTACCACTTTTTAGATAAACACTCGTGAAGTGACAGGGGTCGGAATCAGCTTGTATAAAGAAAGGAGCGTGGCCTGCCAATGGATGGCGCACTTTCGTTTGCTCAAGCCGGTATAGTGGAGGTGATTGCATGTAGAAAATTTCTCGGTGATGTTTATGTTCCTGAACCGCACTCCGGCGGTATAATAAAAAAAAAACATACGTGCATCTCGAATTGGTTTTTAATTTAACATACAGGGTGTATCGGGCAACGTGTAAAAAATTTTAAGAGATGACTCAGTAAGTGATTCTGAGCAGAAATTAATTTAAAAAATAAATACTTTTTTTTTATCCAAATGTCCACCTTTTCCTTGTAGAAACATACATAATTTACTACACGAACGCGTAATCGTTGTGTCGTCGGGCGGTGCATCAAACAAATGACCTTGCCTTTGATCATCGCCGACAACCTTTGCCGCCTCGTCTTTGATCTTTCGCCGACAAGCCGTGTGCCGGCCCACCTGCAACGGCGGTCCACGTCGGCCGGTCCATTTATAGACCTTTTGTTTTTGTGATAATACCATACACGAGAACTTTTATTTAGTGAATTTATTTTTTAAGGGGTGTTCATCCCTCACTTAATATTTACCTTAATTTTTTTACACGTTGCCTGATACACCCTGTATATTGGTGTTCTCCCCATTACAGCCACCTAAACCACAGAGCGTCCGAGATTGCTCTTGTCCATATAATAAATCACGTAGAAGAAGAAAACATGATGGCAAACATCATAGACCAGGTAAAGTCTGAAGATGGTTATCCTCGTCAGCCAGTCTACAATCCCATCCGTGAAGTGACCTAGCCCAGTCGCGTTTCTAAATCAATTCGGTAGTAGTAGGGTATAACCAAAGGAGTGTGCCCTGTCAATGGGTAGTGCACATTCGTCTCCTCAGCCTGTGTAGTAGAGGTGACTGCTGGCTGCAATAATTTGTGCACATGACGAGCTATCAATTAAAAAAAAACAGAACAGAACAATTAGATTAAATAAGAAAAACAATAAACATTTAAATTTCAGTTATAAAATTTCTGAAACATCACTATCGTAAGAATGCAAATCATTCTGGAACAATGCATCGGAGCCATCTTCAGGTTTGTTTACTTTTAATTTGGAAATAGACAACAAAGAAATCTACATTAGTCCCAGACTTCTGTCCCGGGATATCATCAGCTTCGAGTGTTACACCCGCGAAGTGATCTCGCTTCGCGAAAAATTTATTAATCCTTAGCGTGGCCGGCTTTGAAAAATATTGTTCATTTAATTATTAAATTAGGCCCAAAACTTAAGGGAGGTTATGTAACCTAGTTTTTTGTGGGCAATGAGGAGGAAGTGGGTTTTATTCCCACCTCAGTAGCGAGTACGAGGTGGTTTTATTTCCTTAATTTTCATTTATGAAAAATTTTTAATGCAAAAAAAAAGTATTTAATACATTTTAATTCAATTCAAATTCCCGCACAGAATATTCACGCGTTAGAAAGAAGACGTGGTTCTATCTACATAGATCGACAAAATGTTGACAATATGGAGTTTGCTTTAGTAATAGATGATTACAATAGAAATGGTCACGTAAAAGACTTTCCTAAACCAAAACCACATGAAAATTTAGTACATTTAAAGGGACGAAAAGCTGTTAATTTTTTATGGAAAATTCAGAAACAAGGGCATAGAAATTATACTAGGCATTAAGTCCTACGACACCTTTTCATTTTTTTATTTCAATATATTGATATAAGTAGTTTAATATAATTGTTTTATTTTTTGACATAATCACAGTAGACCTTCACTTTCAAGCCTATAGTAGGTGTTCTGTGAACTATGGGCTGCGCATGAAGATGCGCAAACTTATTCCTCTCACAAGCTTGAAATTACCGTGGCCACGTGTGAAAAAATTCAACTTTGAGTTAATGATACAACATGATGTACTCAATATTATAATCATATTTTAAAATTTGAATGAAGTAACGATTAATTTATAACGGTGGGCTTTGAGGTCGTTGGAAGAAGAAATCTATTTTACCATTGGCAAGTAGCAAGCATGAGGTGGTCACTTAGAACCAGAATAAAACTAGTATTTTCCGCGCCATCTATCCCTTAAACTCTTAACTATTCCGACCTAGAAATTGGCAAAAATTATATTTTGTCTCAGGCGAGGCGAATACGATTATGTTTTATTTCACGTTTCTCCGTTATTTTCGGGAGAATTTAAGTGTTGAATTAGTGTCGTTCGGTTGTATAAAGTGTGTTGTGTCGATTGTTAAACATTATCGAATTATTACAATTTACATTGAAATTCTAGCTGGTGCCTTGACTTATATTTTGCCCTAGCGCTACAATTTGGAACGCTAAGTTGAACTCTGTTCCTCGTTTTCAGTGTTGTATTGTGTGATTCTGTATTTTTTACACCAATAAATAGTTTATACAAAATATGTCTTATTCTTTACCTAAAATACCTTAGAAGTTCGCATTCATAACAGGCATAACTTATAGCGTATAGCTATGTATATCGTCGTTAGTTCATTGTTTAGCGGTTAGAGGTCGCTTTTCTTTCATCTCAAAAAAAGTGGGAGTGACCACTGTATATCCTAGTGTTTATTATCCTCTATGGTACCAACCCTCTATGGTGGCAACACAGTAGATAAATGTCATTTTGTGTTGGGTGGTGTAAATCTGCGGAGCATATTGCTTGAAACGCGATTGCATTACTTCTGACCGGTGTATTGTGTGGGAACATAATGAACTAATACTATTGTGAATTCATTAATTAAAAAATGGATAACTTGGTTTTATGCGATTTTGTGGCCACGATGGCCTTAAATTTAGATGAGAGTTGCAGGCATACTACATGTTTCGGCTACAAAGAAGATTCAACAGATCTCGAATTATTGACTTGTTCAGATAACCTAGAATTGTATTCCGTTAATGAAAAGCGTGAATTGAAATGGTTTAAAGATTTAAGTCGTTTAGCGGCTAAGAATAACCATTGTGCTAGCATTTGCATGTTATCGTTTAATGGCAATGTTTGTATAGGGCTCAGTAAAGGGGAAATAATTACTGTTAAGAACAATGGCAAAACCTGTGAACTGGAGATTCATATGGAAGATGGAATTGCTGTAAGCTATTTTTTTTTAATTAATACAATAATAGACTGACAAAGTGCTCCATTCAGGAGACAACTGCTACCACGAAAAAAGTCTGCCGTCAGCAGTTGCCTCAGTTTTTTCTAATTTAGAAGATACTATGGGTTGTAATTTAAGTTAAATATAGAATTCACAGCTGATTGAATGACTATGTTGGGGCGTGGACTTAATAATTTAGATTACATATAAGACATTACATATACATATATACAATTACATCAATAGCATTCGAAGAGTGGTAGTCCAACACTTGTAGATTGTAGATTCCTCGTAGGCTCCTTTTCTGCAATTGAGCTGCTCCAGCGTCAGGTGGTCCGTATCGCTGCAGCTACCTAATATCTCAGGAAGGCCAGAAGACTTTATGTTTAAGCACACCTCTGGTTCATCTACACTACTGCACACTAATACTTTCAAATATAACACTCGTAAAGTGATTTTGTCACATTTAAAGATCAGTTTGCCAGATATGCCGAGGCACAGTGTAGTTTGAGTAAGGTGCACATTTGTCTCCGTAAGTCGGCATAGCAAAGTTTATTCTTCTGTGGTAGCAGTTGTTTCTGTTCATGAGCTGCACTCTAGCATAAGGGGAGATTGTAGATTGTAGATTCCCGCAGGCTCTTTCTCCGCAATTGAGCGGCCATGGCCGCTCGTTTTGCGTGTTAGCATAAGGGGAATATTTTCATATGTAAAGCTACTATGAAAAGTCTCCTGTCCTTTCTGGGAGACATCAGGTAGCTGTGATGAAGTGGTCCACCTCACGCACAATGAGTGGCTTAACCTTCACAATTGCAGACAAAGAGCCTGCAAGGATCAGTCTGTTTTAATCTACAATCTAGGTTAATTAATTAATAACAATTTAAATTATATAGGCTATGGAATGGAGTCCTGATCAAGAACGATTTGCGCTTGTAACAGAAAAATGTCAAATGGTTTTAGTGTCATGCACCTTTGATATTATAAATAAAGTAGATTTATTGGATGAACACTTTGGGGATGGGGAGTTCGTTAAAGTAGGCTGGGGTAAAAAGGAGACGCAGTTCCATGGTCCCGGAAAGCGTGCAACAAATTATAATCAACCTGATTATAGTAAGTATTAATGTTTGATCACTTGTACAATTTTAATTGGCACTAGTTGAGATTTTTTTTAAATAACCTTATATTCATATTATACCCTGTACTCTGGGTAATAGGACAAGAACAACACAAACATAATATCTAGATCAAAAACAAATATGTGCAATAGTATTAGGTAAATTATATTATAAATAAATATTTGTTTCAATTGAAAATCAAACCCTAGACTTCCATGTATAACTAGCACCACACCCCAGAGGTGGTAAAAAAATGTGAATCCTTGTTCAATCAGAAGGTTAATTAGGTGACCCTTGGGTCCATAAGCACCAGAAGGCTCATTAAAGTTACTTTAACTATTACTTTTATGCTTTAACCTTACTGTAGCCGCTTTAACCTTAACCGTAATCAGTGAACCTGATTAAAGTTAAAATAATCGTAAAACCAATGTTACTAACGCCAAATGTATGAAAAGAAGTCAAATATGTTATTCCACAATTTTCGGGATCCGCCGCCCTTTTTCGATAACAATATGAATTTATACGATATTGCAACGCGTATGGAGTAAATGTAAACGTTTGACGGTCGTCGTCGCCTTAAAAGTAATAAGTAAAAGCCGTGAAAGTTTAAGTTTTTTAAAGTAAACGGGCCTTAATTAAAAACAGCACACAATTTTACTATCTTTTTTTAAATCTTTCTAAATTCCAGTTAACCAGACAGAAAACTTTATGAATAGAATATCTTGGCGAGGAGATGGAGAGTTTTATGCTGTCGGTTATTTGAAAGAAAATGTTCAAAAATTCAAAGTGTTCGATAGAGATGGTAATCTTCAATACACGAGTGAAAATCAGCCCGGCCTCGAAGATAACCTATCTTGGAGACCCAGTGGTAATATTATTGCAACCACGCAGACACTTCACGGAAAAAAGGTTGTAGCCTTTTTCGAAAAGAATGGATTAAAACATGGCGAATTTCAATTACCTCAAGATATTGATGTAGCAAGTATTGTCTGGAGTCCCGATTCCCAGATCTTAGCATTGTTATGCCAGGTCTGTGAAAGTGCGATGATGAAAATTTTAATATATACAACTTCAAATTATCATTGGTATTTAAAACAGACAATCTGCGCGCATTACAGTATTGACAAAATCTTTTGGGATAATGAGTTTGATCATTCAAACAAAAGACTTTATGTAATTGGAAGTCAAGGACAATTATCATACTATACTTGGGTTTCGGAAGTCACTCAAAGCGCAGGCAGAGATGAACGTGATAATGCAGTGGTTACAGTAATCGATGGTCCCACTCTGCTCGTGACCGCCTTCAGACAAGCGGTGGTACCTCCTCCGATGGCAGCTTTAAAAATTCCTTGCGAACATGATGTAAAAGATGTGATATTTTACAAAGGTGTAAAAACAAACAAATTTGATAGCAACTCATTCATTATTGTCACTGAATTCTTCAAAGCCTCGTTCTATGTATTATTATCTAAATCACCTTTGGAATATACCGTTTGTGGAATGGGTCTCACTCAAACTAATATTTATAATACAATGAGTGACAAGTACAACTGGGTTTGGATAAGCGAAAACAAACTCATTTGTGTTGTTTATGGAAATGGATTATATAATATTGTGGAACACACTCTGCACTTCAGAGGTACGAGTGTTGCTATTGAGGAAACACACAAATTGGAATGTACTGAAACCATTATGAGAATACAGGCACATCCAGTAGATAAAACGAAAATATTGTGTCATATGAAATTCGGAAATGTATTGGAATATACTACTGGAAACCACTCTGCAAAGAAGTTAACGGGTATGCCGACTTTTTGTGAGAAATTTGATGTTTTTAAAGTAGACGATGACATCATATGTATAGGTCTTTCCCATAAGGGTAACTTATATTTTGATCGGGTGTTAATCTTGAATAACGTGACATCGTTCTTCATTCATTCACATTTCCTATTGATAACAACATCACAACATTCGTTATTATGCGTAGAGCTGAACAAGACCGGCATCGAAGCTATAAAGTCTCACCGAAAGGCGGAATCTCCTTATGTTTATAAAAGAAATGTAGAGAAGGGTGCTAAATTAGTGACAGCCGTATCATATGATACGAGGACTGTATTTGAATTACCACGTGGTAATTTAGAAGCTATTCAACCGAGACCGTTGTCTTTGAAGGTGGTCGGTGAATATTTGGATGAAGCCGACTATGTTAAAGCAATTGATCTGATGCGAAAACAAAGGATCAATTTGAATTTGATCTATGATCATGATCCAGATAAATTTCTGAATAATTGCGACAAATTAGTGAACATCGATAATTTGTGGATGAATCTGTTTTTGGCAGATCTGGACCATTGTAATGTTACTGAGACAATGTATTCTAGCATGTACGCTTATAAGTCTCCAAAAAAGAATGTCAATAAAGTTCGTGATGTCTGCGCAATTATTAGAGAAAAAATTGAACTACTCCCTATCAAAGATATTAAAATTCTTCCTTTATTGACTACATATGTGAAAAGCAACTCAATGGATGATCTGGAAGCGGCGCTGAACATTGTAAAAGGACTTAAAATGAGTGAGAATAAGGGTGTTATGAAAGTGACCTCTTCAGATGAAGCTATTAAACATTTACTCTACATGGTTGATGTAAACAAGCTATTTGAAG
This sequence comes from Tinea pellionella, assembly GCA_948150575.1. Taxonomy (NCBI): domain Eukaryota; kingdom Metazoa; phylum Arthropoda; class Insecta; order Lepidoptera; family Tineidae; genus Tinea; species Tinea pellionella. The sequence continues at coordinate 7,206,554 of OX411259.1, read as the reverse complement.
TTGCTTTGGGAATGTATGATTTTGACTTGGTATTGCTAATTGCGAGTAAATCACAGAAAGACCCAAAAGAGTATGTCCCGTTGCTCAATGAATTTAATGGAATGGAGCAATTTTACATGAAATTTTCAGTGAATAAACATTTGAAGCGTTTTGATAGGGCTGTAGAATGTCTGGCGAAATGTGGACCTGATAGGCATGAAGAATTGGTGACATTTGTGAAATATCATTGCCTTTACAAGAAGGCTTTGGAGGAATTGGCACCTGATGAAGAAATTTACAAGCGAATAGCTAATGACTATGGTGTTTATTTGGAATTGAATAATCAATTGGTGGAAGCTGGTATCGTTTTTGGGAAAGCTAAGAATCTGGATAAAGCGATTCAGTGTTACAAGGATTCGTTTGAATGGGAGTTGGCGTTAGAATTGGCTTTTGAATGGCCTAAAGAAGAATTCCAGGTGTTGTGTCGGTAAGTTCTAGCAACAGAACGTCTGTTCGGAAATCTGAACGGATCTTGTTAATATTTAGTGTAGAGGTAGATTATGACCTGAATGGGTAGTAGACTTTTTTTAAAATTCTTTTTGCTTTAAATAGCCAATTTATTTACGAAAGTTTTGGGCCTCTTTTTTTATCGAAAATAGGACTACTTTTTGGAATACTTAAGTGTCGGTATTTACACTCAAACAGGAGGAAGCTTCGAGAAAGATCTAGTCGAAGTTGTTTACTAATTATAATGTAAACAAGGTCAAAGGTCACGCCACTCGCGTGGGCGTGGCCAAGATGTTTACGCTACGCCGCTTATATTGTGTTGTATTTTTCAGTGATTTAGTGAAGTCATTGGACTCACTGGATCGCCACGAAGAGGCATTAAAGATACTCGAGTTATATTGTAAAGATGCGCATGATGCAATTATGTATGCAATTGAAACGTCACAATATAAATCAGCTCAAAGGCTCATTGCGGAACATAAACGTCACGATTTAAAAGGTAGGCATAAGAAAGCAATACATTTTTTTACACATCCTCCTAAGTTGACACCGGCATTGTACGAACGTGTTCATATCAGGTTTTATGGTTGTATCACCTAGCTGAGTCAGCAGAGTCAGAGTAGACACTGTGTCATCACTATCTGATGTCTATGAAATGTCATATTTATTTATTGTTTCGTTCTTACCGTTACGTGTGTTATTACACTCACACACACTTTACACTTCGATAATCTTATGTGTTCTGAATCCATGAAGTGTTTGAACACGGGTCGTCGGCTATAATTTTTTTATTTATTTTATTTATTTAATGATTATTGTTTTAGATAATTTGCAACAAAAAGTTATAACAGATTACGAAAATGTGAAAGATCTGGTCGCAGCAAACGAAAACACCTTCACGCAGCAGAAAATGCGTTTGAAAGTCGTCAGAGATAAAAACAAAGCGAATCCCACTGAATTTGATATTTTTTGTAATAGAGAATCTGATCTTTATTCTGACGCTGGAAGTACAATCGGTTCTGTCTGTTCCGCCAGCTCTAACAATTCCAGAGGTTCTGTGTAAGTCTATTTTTCATTATAATATTATTTTACTAGCTATCTTTCGTTTCCAATGGACTTTAAACAAAATCTACTTCATATTGTTTGCCACGTGACCATACTCCGTCCGTATTGTGTGATCTATGAGTTGAACTTACAAAATATAACTAATATAAAATGTTTAAAATATTTAAAATGCATTTTATATATTCTGTGCCATAGCTATTTGTTTATTATAGTGATTTACGATAATAATTAGTGCTGAGAAAGTTATCAAATTACTTAATTTCAACATAAATCTGCTATGCTTCGAACAATGTCGTAAAACAAAATGTATGGACGCTCTGGTGTTGGGTTTCACTTTAAGTTGAATGACCTAGGAATGTGGTATATTTTTTACTATTTTTATAGCAAAACATATCGTTCGAAAAAGAATAGAAGGAAGTATGAGCGTAAAGTCGCCTCTTTGAAGGAGGGGTCGCAATACGAGGATATTGCATTGGTGATCGCGTTGCATAAGCTGATTACCAGCACTTTTCAATTAACAACTCGAGTTCGGAACATCAACATCGCATTGCTCGGGCTTCGAATGGACGGTGAAGCTGCTAATTTGCAGGTAAGTGCTCTCGATATTGTAATTCCAGTGTTAAAGTATTCACACACCCGTGAAGTGATCTTGTCGCGTTTTGGGAATAGTCTGAAAGTAGCCAGATATAACGAGGGGAGTGTGCACTGTCAATGTAGATGGTGCATACTCCTTTCCTCAGGCCGGCATAGTGGAGGCGACTGCAGCTCGCACAGATTTCTCTGTAGTGGCAGTTGTTTCCACTCATAGACCGCACTCTAGCTTTACACCAGGCGGAGTGTTGTCACATGCCGAGCTACATAAAAAAAACCCCCAGAAAATACTTCTAAAATATATACAGGTAAATAACGTCGTCTTTTTGTGGATTCGTCAATTGTTTTGTCTGTCGCCTAGATGACGGGGTAAACTTATCTAAGAGTTTTGGCGGCCATCTTGAGACGTCAGGTTGTCTGTTTTGAATTATTTTCCTTAACTTGTGTGTTCTTCGAGTGTTAATGTGTAATAATGGTGGATTATTAACCATTAAGTGTTCGTGAACGTGCGTGAGGGTGGGCAAACAATTCAAAAGAAGAGAACCTGTGTTTCTATTTTCCCTCCAAAACTCCCTAGGAAGTTTCAGTAAGTAAATACTGGAACAATTTTTGACTTGACTGAGATTTGACCTGACTGTTTGGTGTGATGAATGAATGACTCGTGATGCACAATGTTATTAACTTGATGCAAAAATATTTACTTTGACACTGGCAAATTGTTATACGCCATATAAAAAAAAAACCTTATCTAATATCATTCCTCTCTGCATCAATACAAAAATAACGGTACTTTTTTTTAAAATACCGCTAGATAAATAACGTTACTTTTCATAGTAACCCTATGGTTGTCTTTTTTTTCAATTAACACTCCACCTGATGTAAAACTCGACTGCTACTACAGGCAGCAGTTGCCACCGCCAACATGAGGAGACGAATGTATATCAACTAGATTGACAGTGGCGGTACTGCCACGGACGGCAGACTGGGCAGATAACCATAATCAGTCTGCCTGCCCCTCTTAAGCTAATGTGTCACGAAAAATATGGAATATATTGAAAAAGATTTGCGTTCTAGGGGAACTTGGATAAAATACTGAAGGCAATGAAGGAAAGCTTCAATGAAATTTGGACGAACGAGTTTGCATTGGACGCCGTGAACGCGGCCATTGCTGTAGCCGAGGTACCTGATCATATACCGCGGGGAATTGCGCTACTTGGTAAATATACTAGTTATCTACCCGGGAGTTAATTCAGCACAACACTTTTTTATTTTATTGTAGCTCTGCATATGCCAACACTTTGCGCCATGTAAAGCTAGAAGGCGGTCCATGAACGGATCAACTGCTACTACAGAGAAAAATCTCTACAGGCAGCAGTCGCCTCCGCTATGCCGGCCTGAGGGGACGTGTATGCACCATCTAGATTGACAGTGCACACTCCTCTCGCTACGCCTGGCTACTTTCAAACAGCTCCCGAAACGCGGCAAGGTCCCTTCACAGGTGTTATATTTGAAAGTGATAGTACGACCACAGGACGGCAGACGGGGCTAATAACCATCATCAGTCTGCCTACCACTCTTTAATAGTACCAAAGTATATATAACAAAGTTAAATTGGTCGGGATTGGTGAGGTTCGAACATAGGACTCACCGATCGTGAGTTCACGCGTCTTACCGCTAGACCACGGTTGCTCTAGATTACTTATCTAGGTCTTTGAGCTATATGAAATCAGTGATGTATTTATTTATTGCATGCTATCTGTCGGTCCATGATAATGGTAGTCGTGAAGCTGCGCCAGCTTGGAGCGGCAAAATAGTCTCTGCCACTGTAGCACGGTTTCAGTACTATAAATCAATAGAACTATATTTGCTCAATGCTATAGAGCGAGTAAAAATATTATAAATTAATCTGAGTTAAAAACAAACCTCCTTTAGTCATTAGTATCGCGTAGGTTACTGCAATGTCGCCTTTTCCTTGGAGCCGGTCTGCCGCAGTTTTAAATATTGTACAAAAAATTACTTACCAACTTATCAAGAGTCGCAAACTTTGTTCCAGATCCTCAAATGCGGATCCCTCCAGTTATTCAGAATTTTACATGGAAGTTGGATGGATTGGCTTAGGTTTTAAGTTTAATATATTTAAGTAGATGTTTTATTTATTTATATATTGTATTGTATTAATTTTTTTTTTAATATTTGTATAAAAACGCCAGCCATATTTTGACTGTGACGAATTTATATTATTCATTTACCAAGCCAACGAGCCAACGAGCCAACTAAGAATATCTGTCAAGACGCTTTGTTCCGAATTTTTTAAATTGATTATAAACAAATAAATAAACGTAAATGCCTCGGAAAACACATTAAATATAGTAAAAACCCCTCATGTGTAACTACTAAATTGTGATTACGACGAAATAACTACATTTTTATTTGCTAAATACATAGAGATACATACTAGAGGTGCAAACTTAATGATTCTGGTATGAAAAAAAGCGTAGGCCGCTTCAAACGATTTGACAATGTTGCCGTCAAGTCAAATACTAACTGCAGAGAATCTAAAGGTGACTGCAGTCATCTTTTCTCTCGCGTCACATTGGGAGCGTTATTGCACATATCAATGGCTTGATATGGATTTATGCACTTTCTTTTTGCTAGTTGTACTTATTTGTAGTTATTTGACAACTGTCAAGTGAAGTTAGCTGCTAGTCCAGTCCTGTCCTTAGTTGGTTCGCATAGTATATATTTATTCATTAATCACTTTTTAAAGTTAGATTACATTATAAGATTATCACTTGTGTCTTAACCCTTCACTGTTTGTCGTATAATTGGGAGAAATTAAAAAAAAAGGCCAGTTTCCGCCATCGAGGGGTCTGTGGTTCTTGTGCCCCTGGCTTTAAGAATAATGTTGACTCATAGCGTTTGGTGGCGTTGGCTTTAATAATCAATTGCATACCGAACGGTTTTCAGTTTTTTTTTTATCTTTAATTTCGTTTTTTCTTTGACATAAAGGAGAAATGGGCCCACAATTTTTTTTTTGAGTTTGTCGACGAGTTTTACTTAATTTTGTAGAAAAATAAATCTACATTCCTTATCACCAATCAGTTTTTATTTTTTTCACCCGGGTTATTCGAATAATTAGATGTTTTCTGATGCAATATTTGAGGTTATTATTATATTATGTGCTTTAATAATTGATAATTTTTTTAAATGTAATTAAACATCGTCTGGTGATTGGTAAATGTTGTGTTGATATAATTAAAATTAATAAATAAAAAAAATTATTTAGAATATCAGGTGGGCCCAAAAATGGTCATTCTCCTTTGTTCTAATCTCTCTCAGCATTATATTTTATCTCTTCTTGAATTCTTACAGGCTCACAGTGAATAAGGTTAAAAGACCCAAACCGCACCTGTATTAGATATATAAGTAGTTTGTATTTAACATTTTTTAGATGATATATTCATTAAATTTAAAAAAAAAACTACATACGCATGTAGTTAATTTAGCTGCTACCAAATATTGTATCTCATTTATAATAATGTATCCAATTTCGTGCTTCATTATAAAATAAAAACAAAAAAACTTTTTTCATTTCTGCCAAACCTAATACCTATTACCCCAATCGTTTAATATATTACGAACCAAACTTTATGGCGGCTCAGAAGTTAGGTACAAGTCGCTGTACAGTGCACAAATTGAGGTATCAGCGGTGCTCCATGAAGGTTCCGAGACGCTATAATGTTTAGCAAATCACCTTCGTATTATCTGCAGCTTATTTCCTAATAAACAATAAATAAAACAATTTTTATTCTAAAACATTTATTTATCTAAAAAACAATTTTTTATATCACAATATTTATTATCTAACTACAAAAATTCGGAATATTTAAAAGTGAAAAAAGTATCAAATTACATAAGCACATTGAGATTAGCTTTCAATTTAACACTCCGCTTTATGTAGAGCTAGACTACGGTCCAGGAACGGAAACAACTGCTACCACAGAGAAATCTCTACAAGTAGCAGTCGTCTCCATTATGCTGCCTGGGGGAGACGAGTATGCACCATCTAGATTGACAGTGCACACTCCTCTTGCTATACTGGGCCACTTTAAAACTTCCCGAAACCCGACAAGTGGTGAGTGTTACATTCGAAAGTGGTGGTACTACCCCAGGATGACCCAGTCTGGTTTAATAATTTTGTTATATTTGAGTCTCCTTGGTCAAATTGCAGCAGTCACCTCTGCTATGAACAATTGAAGTGAATTCGCTGAAGACTCAATAAATAACCTACACCAATTAAAATTACTCATGCTTTTCTCAAAATGGGTATCTTATTTTATACATCTTTCTTAGTACAAGCTAACGAACAAAAAGTGCAATCAAACGGTACGATACTGTTTCTAATACTGTTGTCAAAAATAACAATTTCACATGCATCCTTTAATTGCAATTTTTTCTTAACAGGGTTCAATGTCAATATCGGTTCACCACAAATACAGTAATTGGCATCGTCAAGAATTTTTATAAGAGTCAAAGGTAAATTATCAGGGCCGTAATGAATTCTTTTCTTAATTATAGCCTGAGCGCACAAATTAGTTAAATTACCAACAAATCTGTCCCATACAGAATAGGTGGAGTTCTCATGTACAACAGAGATATCCGGGAATCTATTGTGCGAGATATCTATGCTGTGTAGACGCAAATTGAGAATACTGCACGGCAGTGACTCTAGATAGTTGTTTGATACTTTTAATAATCTGTAAAAAAAAATTTAAATGGAAACAATTATTGAAAGTCTGTCAATTCATTTTTTTGTAGTCTATTCGAGACCACACTCCGCCTGATGTTAGGCAAATGATTAAGGAAATGTGTACACGGAGCAATTGCCTCCACTATGCTGATGTAAAGCTAGAGCGGCCCATGAAGGAAAACAACTGGTACTACAGAAAAATTTCTACATACGGCAGTCACCTCTGCTATGCCAACTTGGGAATACGAAAATCCAGATTGACAGTGAACATTCCTCTCGTTATACGCACTTCACGGGTATTTGAAAGTGGCGGTACTACCCCACGATGGCAGACTGGACATCAAAATTATTTTTTAAACACTACTTTGTAACTAATTTCCGCTAATCAATGTTAGCGAGGGTAGGTACACAGTCACATCAGCTGTCAATGTTAGACCCTTCACCAAAATGCAACACCTGAGACACTGATACCTATCCTCACTAACATTGATTAGTGGAAATTAGTTGCAAAGTAGTGTTTGGAAAATAATTTTGTTGTGAATTTTCGCAAAGTAACGCCTAATACTATTAAACAGACTGGACATTACCACTCTTTAACATCCTCTAAGACAAGGATTCCTAAAGTGGGTTCCATAAAAAAATCACCAGGGTTCCTACCCATGGATGCTAAACCAAACATACGTATACTACTGTCGGACATAATACTGAACTTTAAAGCAATAATTAATAACACAGTGAAACAATTTCCATAACAGTGTTCCGTAACCTTAAAAGTTTAGGAACCCCTGCACTATATATATATATATATTTTTAAATTGTAACTCGGCATGTGACAACACTCCGCCTGATAAAGCTAGAGTGCAGTCCATGAATGGAAACAACTGCTACTACAGAGAAACCTATGCGGGTAGCAGTCGCCTCCACTATGCCGGCTTGAGGAGACGAGCATGGACCATTTTAGATTGACAGTGCACACTCCTCTCGTTATATCTGGCTACTTTCAAACTATTCCTGAAACGCGACAAAGTCACTTCACGGGTGTTACATTCGAAAATGGTGGTACTACCCCAGGACGGCAGACGGGACAGATAACCATCATCAGTCTGCCTACCACTCTTTAACATATACAATTATTTACCTTAAGGACGTAAGTCTGCCTAATGTCGAGGGTAATTTCTTGAATTTATTACTTGACAAGTCCAGTGTAATTAAACTTTCCAACTTCCATATTGATGGTGGTAAATATGACAAATGATTACCATTTACCATGAGACGCTTCAATGATTTCAAGGACTGAAATAATATATCACGCATTTAATTATGATGAAAGTTCAGCATAAAAAGGCATGTGCTAATACTCCACCTAATGTTAAGCTAGAGTGCGGTCCATGAAACAACTGCTATTACATAGAAACTACAGGCAGCAGTCACCTCTGCTATACCGGCTTGACGAGGCAAATGTGTATACAGATTTGCCTTTGGCACATTATAAGAAAAATTCTTGTGTATATATACAGTAATACCTCGCTTTACGCGAGATATACGTTTCGCAAAAACTAGCATTAGGTGAAATTAGCGTATAAGGGAGTCACGTTTAAACATAACCAAGTCTGTACAAAATGCAAATCAATTCTAAAAACACATTATGCATTATACGGAAAAATGTACCTATCTATTATCTTCTGAGTATAGCGTATCTGCGTAAGATAATTACACAATGAAATAACAACCGAGTAATATAAACAATAATAATAATATTTTATTTATTTGGGAATACAGTTGAAAATGCTACTAAGTTCGAGAATTACCGTGAAGAATTATTGTGACTGCTGCTTGTAGAGATTTCTCTGTAGTAGCAGTTGTTTCCATTTATGGACCACACTCTAGCTTTACATCAGGCGGAGTATTGTCACATGCCGAGCTACAATTTAAAAAGAAACCTACCTTGGGACCAAGCAACCATTTCCAATCAAATGATTTATTTATCCCCAGTTTATTGTTAGAGAGAAGTAACTCTTGTAGGCTATTCATGGATCCTGAAATATAATTTATAATAAGTAGGTACTTTCCTTTTAGCTTAGCCTATGGGTTACGGGGTACAAAAACTTGTCTGAGAGCAACTAGAAAAGCAGAGTAGAACCATCAATTACTGCAACTATAGCAACTACTGCCATCCTGGGGTAGTACCACCACTTTTGAATGTAACACCCGTGAAGCGACTCTGTCGTGTTTCAGGAACTGTTTGAAAGCAACCAGGTAAAACGAGAGGTACGTGTACTGTCAATCTAGATAGTACATGCTCTTCTCCTCAAGCCGGCATAGCGGAGGCGACTGCTGCCAGTAAAGATTTCTCTGTAGTAGCAGTTGTTTCTGTTCATGGATCGCACTCTAGCTTTGCATCAAGCGGAGTGTTGTCATATGGCGAGCTAATAAAAAATAAATCTCTGCCTGCACTTCGAGTGACTTCCAAAACCCAAGTATAGTATGATCTTTTATTTAAATAATTTCTTCCCAAACTCATATCGCAAAAGGTTGTGTCAACATGCAATTTTTAACTGTATATTCTATTTATGTGTACACAAGTTAAAAATGTTAATGGAAGGACCTCATGTGAGCTGCAGGACTGCTTCCACTATGCCGGTTTGATCAGACAAGTGTTCACTATCCACACAAATCCCAATACATAAGTAGGTTACTGATGTTAAGCTCGAATGCGGTCCATGAGCGGAAACAACTACTACCACAGATGTTTGTAAGCAGCAGTAACCTTCACCATGCTGGCTTAAGGAGACGAATTTGCACCGAAGGTTTCCTTTTGTTATATGTAACTATTTTCATACTGATGCCTAAACGCATCTGCATAGTGGCAGACTGGACTAACAATAATCTATTAGTCTGCCTACCATTCTTTAATATAGAATATTTAACTCACCAAGCCCCTCAGGAAGTGTCTCAATTTCATTATTACTCAGGTCAAGTATAACTAAATTCCGTAGTTGTAAAATATCTTTCCGAAATGTCAATAGTCTTATATCGCTTATTTTTAATCTTTCCAGCGATCTTGCTAGGCCTTTAGCGGGGAACTGACTACGATTAGTTATCTCCAACTTTGTTGGAGCATAGTCTTTTGCGGTTACAGATATATTTGCCAGCTCTGGGAGTTTAGAGTTGTTTGTATCTCCAACAATACAGAGTCTCAGTAAATTGAGGAATGACTTTAGTTGTAAGACTTCACTTCTTATCATGAGCTCAACTGGTGGCTCCTCAAACTGAATGGTCATCTTCCCCTCACTCACATATCTAACTAATACATTCTTTATTTTCTTAACCTTGTATTTCGTTCCTAACTTGTTAGCAGGGGAAAAATGGATTATAAAGTAATCCTTATTATTTCTTGCCTCTTTTCCTATAGCTACCGTCGATTTAACGAATTTTCCACTATTTCTGATGTTGAGTTGGTCGTGTGTTCTATTAACTACGTTCACTAAACACTGGAGCTTCATTTTTGATGAGAACTAGTTTTAATCTTTGTACATGAGTATAATGTCTGAAATTAAACTATTAATTTAACAAGTCTTCTAGCTTTCTATCAACTTTTAAACTTAATTTAGTTCGTCACACGATTTACGAATATGTAATGGCGGTAGTATTGTATCGTGTCGTAAGGTATGCACCAAACGGGCCAAATTTCAGTATATGCATTTCGAAAGCTGACTTTTAAATTAGATGTGTTACTAAATACATGTAAAAATAAAGAAAAACTCACCCTTGTGTAAAGGTACATCGTGCTACATTAAAAATGCGTAGATTATTTCATGACAGAAAATTTAAATGACACATTATTAAATATATATTAACAAGACACACGGGTAATTACGCAAAATATGTGGTATTAAAACACAATAAAACTTTTTGCCGCCTTAAAAATACGAAGTTCCTCCCCACTCGCCGTTAAACTTCATCTTCATATTTTTGACATCTATATTGCAAACCAGAGACAAAAATACAAAAATCTGTGAATACAAACTAGAAAACCGCAGACAAATAAATATAAGCGAGACCGAAATAGTTTTATTTATTTACATATATTATTCAAGGTAATACTATAATACTGTAAGATCTTATTGTTACTAATATCTGTCGTATTAAGTCTAAATTTTATTTATTATTATTAAGTTTTAATTATAAATAAACAAGTAACTTTAACGAAAATATTTTAAACACGACCGTACAAGGAACATAATACTCTACCGTCTATTGTCTATTATAGTTTTTCATCCATCAAAACTGTCATGAAGTAAGATCGAATGATAAATGAGCTTTCAATTTTCATTCATTCCAATTCATTCACTACTTTGTGTTTAATACGCTCGGCGGTCATTGCTAATTGCGCTTTTATTATACTCGATTATACCGATTTTTCATATTAGTCTCAATAATTTACATTTTTTTCTTTGTGTGAAAATTAAAAACTTTTTCAACGTACGCTGCTAAGAAGGTATATTTGACATATTCCGTTCTTAATTGCATGTAAATTTTAAAAATATTATGCATATTATAATTATTTTTTTTTAAATAAAGTTGTGTAAATGGTAATCTATTTGTATTTATTACATGCGATTGTAAACGCAATTACCGTGTAGGTACGAGTCTTAGTTATTTGCAATATTGTTTTTACTTAGCTTTCCAATATGGCTGGAATCCTTTTGCAATCCCGTTTCTCCGGTCTCAAGATAGATGATGAGGACATGCGTCCAATACGCGAAGCAAAGCAAAAGAAGAAACCTGCAAATAAGGATGCCGCAAATAAGGATGTCGCAAATAAGGATGTTGCAAAGAAAGTTAAAGGCGTTATCACGACGAAACCACAAGTAATTTTATATAAATACCTACATTCTTATAAGAATATATTAACTACCTACATAATAGTGTATTTAAATTATTGTTTATTTAATGTAGAATGGGCAGAGTTACTAAAATTGTTTTAATTGGATGAAAAATTATGTTTTGGTTCCTAATTATTCTAGACCAGTAATGGACAAAAGAAAAAGAAGAATAAAACTCCGTCTCCGAGAGCAGAGCAAAAGGAAGGAAGAGATTACTATGATGCTGAGGATGAGGAACTGCAACAAGTAAGCTAATACATTGTTAGCTATAATTGAAAATTTCATTGTTGATTACATTGATTAAATGCTCATATTAATTAGAATTTCTAGTTCATGGTCTGGTGGTAAGACATGTGAACTCACCATCGATGACACCCGTGTTCGAAACTCTCTAAATTCACACTCGTATCAAAGTAACTGTGTTATATGTACTTTGGTCGCCCATTTTAGGTGGTCCATTTAGTTTTATAATTTCCCACAAATCACTTTTAGGTGTTACTCCTATCAAAATTGGATTATGAAAGAGTCGATGCAGAGAGAAAGAATTCGGAAGGAAATACACGCTCCAAAAAAAATCAAAATAAAAAGAAAGTTATGAGTTTGGAAGAGTTTAATGTTATGTATAATGAAAATAACAAATGTGAGTATTTTTTTCATTGTAGCTTGACATGTGGCAACAGTCCACCTGATGTAAAGCTAGAGTGCGGTCCATGAACGGAAACAACTACTACTACAGACTTCCACAGGTAGAAGTCGCCTGATATGCCGGCTTGAGGAGATGAAAGTAAACTATCTAACACTCTGAAAAATGCAACATAGTCACTTCACGATTATAGTTATTTTTGTACTGTAACTTAATGTAGCATGCACACAGGCGAACTTATTGCTAAATAGCATTCTCTTCCAGCTAACCTCTGTGTTTATGACTGGTGTTAGCGAAGAGAAGCAGTATTTTAAACAAATATAAGTATAGTGTACATATATAAATTTCTGTTTTTTTTATATTTTTAAGAGCGACTCGTGGTGGGAATCGTTATATCATGCTTCTGTTAGGTAGACCAATCCTATGGCGAATGATCCACCTTTAGGTGCCACATCTTACACAATAAACTGTAGTATAAAAAAAAAAACACAAAACAAAAAAAGTTCTGTTTCTTTGTTCTTCTTATTTTTTTTTATGTGTTCTCTGCATGAGATTATAGTTTTTAATCTGCCTGCTACTGATCTAACTACTGCTACCGATAAATGTCACCGCTTTGTCAGCTGAAGTAGATAAATGTCTATCATGATGTGAACAGTACAGTCTCATTATATCTGTATTCTGTCTACTTCGAAAAGCGACGAGATTGCTTCCCGGGTGTTTATAATCGAAAGTGGTGGGACTATCAGGACGACAGACTGAGCTAATAACAATCATCAACATATAATTAACAATTAATATTTAACATAGTTAAATTGGTACCGGTCAGAATTTCATGAAGTTAGGCTACGGGTCTTACTGTTCGACCACGGGCATCGAATACTGAACTCTTGGGCTCTCAATGATTCAAACGATGAACAATGTTTTAGTAAACGGCGCGATAGACGAACTTTTAAAAGAACGCCGTGTCAATATTGATGAAGAAACGACACAACCACATGCGAAAATTAAAATACAGGAGAAATGTAAAGAAATATATCGGCCACAACTCTCAAATGAGGCTATACACAGGTATGCATTAAAAGCCCTAAACTTTTTAAATTTTTTTATTATAGCTCGGCATGTGACAACACTCCGCCTGATGTAAAGCTAGAGTGCGGTCCATGAATGGAAACAACTGCTACTACAGAGAAACCTGTGCGGGAAGCAGTCGCCTCCACTATGCCGGATTCAGGAGACGAGAATGTACCATCTTAGATTGACAGTGCACACTCCTCTCGTTATACCTGACTACTTTCAAACTATTCCCGAAACGCGACAAAGTCACTTCACGGGTGTTACATTCGAAAGTGGTGGTACTACCCAAGGACGGCAGACTCGACAAATAACCATCATCAGTCTGCCTACCACTCTTTAATAGTGCCTATAGGCACTGAGCGACCAAAGTACATATAACAAAGTTACATTGGTACCGGTCAGAATTAGCGAGGTTCGAACACGGGTCTCATCGATCGTGAGTTCACGCGTCTTACCGCTAGACCACGGCCGCTCTAAATGATGATGTTTATTAATTCGTTTATTGTTTATATACATAAGAAGGCTTGTTATCGAATGTAACACCCATGAAGTGACCTTGTCGCGTTTCGGAAACAGTTTAGAAGTAGCCAGATATAACGAGAGGAGTGTGTACTGTTAATCTGGATGGTGCACATTCGTCTAATGAAGGCGGCATAACGGAGGCGACTGCTGCCTGTAGAAATGTATCTGTAGTAGCAGTTGTTTCGGTGTTATATGTACTTTAGTCGCTCAGTGCCTATAGGCACTATTAAAGAGTGGTAGGCAGACTGATGATGGTTATTTGTCCAGTCTGCCGTCCTGGGGTAAGTACCACCACTTTCGAATGTAGCACCCGTGAAGTGACTTAGTCGCGTTTCGGGAATAGTTTGAAAGTAGCCAGGTATAACGAGAGGAGTGTGCACTGTCAATCTAAGATGGTACATGCTCGTCTCCTCAAGCCGGCATAGTGGAGGCGACTGCTACCCGCACAGGTTTCTCTGTAGTAGCAGTTGTTTCCGTTCATGGACCGCACTCTAGCCTTACATCAGGTGGACTCATATGCGGAGCTACAATAAAAAAAGTTTTTAGTGTATATATTTCTAATGTATAAAGTTAAGCTAACTTGCACACTTCGAATTGTTCTTTAAATGCATTGTATTAATGTTTATATTTGATTTGTAATAATACAAATTTGATTGACATTTGCGGGTTACTTGAGCGTTTTTCTTGTACTTTTTTTTTGTGAGGCAAGTTTTAATGAGCAACAATGTATAACAAAAATATATACAGTGTTGCATATGTTAAAATATTGTTCAGCTTTGCCCACATCTCCCACAGGCTCAATACTTTTGATTTTTCAGACAACAGTTCGAAGAGGCTCTAGAACGAAAAGACAAAGAAATATCTGCCCTTAGTGAGGAATTAGAGAGTGTTAAGAAAGAACTGGAGACTGTAAAATCAAGAAATTATTTACTTTGTAACATCCTATCACAGGGGGAAAGTGAGTATATAAAATAGTAAATAATTGTATTATTTTTATTATTGTATATGTATGTATATCGTTACGTTCGTGGGGGGCTACAACACACCGATCCATCACACCGATTTATTGCATACGACACACAATAACACTACAATAACGTAGAAGAAGGAGTGGTACGATAGTCGCTGGATAGCCTTCAGTCCTGTTCAGTATTGCTTGTTATCGCAGGTGTTGCTTGTATCGCATCCAGAATAGGACTACTACTTTTGGGACACTCGGGTGTCGGTATTTATACTCAAACAGGAGGAAGCTTCTAGAAAGATCTCGTCGAAGTTGTTTACTAATTATAATGTAAACAAGGTCACAGGTCATGCCATTTTTGTGGGCGTGGCCAAGATGTTTACGCTACGCCGCTTATACGAGAACTTTCTAGAAACTTCGACGAATGCTATCTCTTTCGCACCCTAGGTGCACGTAACAATGTATATTGTATTATATATATGTATATATATTAAATTGTATTAACTCATAGTGCATTGACCAAAGTACATATAACGGATTTACATTACTAAAACCCATGTCCTACCGTAATAGTTTTACCCCACGATGTCGGACTGAAATAACCACTCTTTCTGTTAGTGCCCATAGAGGTGCAAACTTCATACATCTGACATAAAAAAAGTGTAGGCCGCTTCAAACTATTTGACAATATTGCCGTCACGTTTCGGGAATAGTTTGAAAGTAGCCAGGTATAAGAGAGGAGTGTGCACTGTCAATCTAGATGGTACATGCTCGTCTCCTCAAGTCGGCATAGTGGAGGCGACTGCTGCCCGTAGAGATATCTCTGTGGTAGCAGTTGTTTCCATTCATAGACCGCACTCTAGCTTTACATCAGGCGGAGTGTTGTCACATGTCGAGCTACAATAAAAAAAAAAAAAAAAAAAAAAAAAATACTAACTGACAGAGAACCAAAAGGTGACTGTGGTCATCTTTTCTTTCGCGTCGCATCGGGAGTGTTATTGCACATCTAGTTGTATATATCAATGTTAGTGATTATATACCACAGACCAAAATACATAAAACAAAGTTAAATTGGTTACCAATCAGTATTCTTAGAGATTTTAACATGGATTGAGAGATGGTGAATAAATTATGGAGCATTTTGACATGGTGCATGCGAGAAGCGCCGAACTGAAAATGTATAGGATTTCACGTTTCAAATTACTGACGTCACTGTCTGAAATGTCGAATTCGATACATTCTTTATGTCCGATATCTCTAAGAAATATATATTTAATAATAAATCACATGTATTGATTTATACTATACTCTGACCCTAAAAAGGAAACAATTGCATTGGAATCCGGGAATCAAACCCGGTTCACTCACATAAGTGCACAGCTACCATAAATATCTCGGTTTAATTTCAGTGAAAGAAAAAGTGGAAGTCATCATTGAGGTGGAGCGTCTGAGGAGTGTTCATAGTGAGTTAACTAGTGAGGTGTCATCATTATTAACTCAGTTAGAGAGAGAGAAGTCACGAAACACCGACTCAAGAACTAAAGACAAAGTAAGTCATTCACGGCACAGCCACCAACATCTCACATACCTATTTTAACATTAAATAAACTTATTTATATATATTTATTGTAGTTCGGCATATGACAACACTCTGATGTAAAGCTAGAGTGCGGTCCAATCTCTACAGGTAGCAGTAGCCCCCCGCTATGCCAGCCTGAGGAGATGAGTATGCACCATCTAGATTGACAGTTCACACTCCTTTCGCTATACCTGGTTACTTTCAAACGCGACAGGGTCACTTCACGGGTGTTGCATTCTAAAGTGGTGGTACCGCCTACCACTCTTTAATAGTGCTTATAGGCACCAAGCGACCAAAGTACATATAACACAGTTAGATTGGTACCGGTCAGAAGCAGCGAGGTTCGAACACGGGTCTCATTGATCATGAGTTCACACGTCTTACTGTTAGACCATCTCTAGGCTTGGCACAACACTTCATCATGTATGTTTTTTTTCTCAACCACACTTCTAGAGTCACAACTGCTACCAGAAAGAAATGTGTTACAGTCGTCTCAGTTATGCCCGCTTGATATGACACACTCCTGTCAACTCAATTGACTCCGCATTGCGCCTAATTTAAAGAATAGTAGGCAGACTGTCCTGCTCGAATGTAACACTTGTAACACCCAAATAGCCAGGTATAATGATTCGTCTCCTCACTGACATAGCGTAGGTGACTGCGGTCTACAGAAATTTGTCTATGGTAGCATTTGTTTACGTTTATGGTTAGCATCCTGGCTTAATATCAGGCGGGGCTACAATTTAACAAATAAAAGTACTACTATTTAACTCATGCCTTGTTCCCACTGGGGTAGGCAGAAACCATGGAGCGCTAACGATTCCTCTCTCAACATATCACTTTCGCTTCGACCACACCCATTACTCCCCTCATTCCTTTCTGAGCAGTTGACGAATCTGACCGAGGAAGGTCTTCCTAGGGCACACTTTCGCACAATAAATAAAATAAAAATAGTTACAGTTAAAAGTGATACTATTACCCCAGGACTCATTCAGTTTTTTTTTTCTGTTTTCAGAAAAAAAAAAGTGGAACCGGTAACAAGGAGAAATAGGTGCAGAAGAGCATACCTGAGGGCTAAAGACGAAAGCCGATCGGCAGTGTCACTTGATCAAATTGAAAACAAAATGTATGGGAATCCCATATACGGGTGAATTTTTTAAATGCTGAAAGGAGTCTGGATGCATTTTTAGTTTTGCATCGAGATATCTTTCAGCAGTTTAAAATTTTGCCATGAAAGCCCACTTGAAAAATTCATTCTGTATTTTGCTTTTGATTTGATCGAGTGTTTACTGTCGATTGGCTTTGAACTTTAGGCCCTGAAGACACCCACCTCTTAGCATGTAATAAATCCTTAAGTGTAAGTTGTAAGTCAATCAATTTGATTTTTAATTTGATTAAATTAACTCGCATTATTTAACTTCGACTTTGAGCTTAGCTCATACAGCTGTACCGATGTCTTCTTTAAAAATTGGTACTGGGAGCTACGTCAAAAACCAATCCACAGTTGTCACAAAAAATGTCAAGGGCGTCGCCAATGGGGGGCAGGGAGGGGCAGTTGCCACCCCCCTAGAGAATCTAAAAAAGTTGTCAAATGTAAAGCAACCAGAGTCCTAAGCCTAAGTTGTCGACCACTATAATATTAAAATCTGGTAATTACAAAAACAAAGCACCTATTCAAATTCAAACTCCCAAATTATTTTTATTCTATTTTTCTAATAAATAACTTATTTACAAGTTTTATTTATTGTACAGTCAAAAGCTCGAGTAGCTTTACACGTTAGACTCTGCACCGTTGTTATTACAATCGCCGTAGATGTAAGGCTCGTACTACAAGTGAAAAGCTTCATGTACTTTACCTACAATCAGAGGCGGCTTTACCTATAGTGCAGGGTGTGCGGCGCACACGGGCGCCGGGTCTAAAGGGGGCGCAGAGCACCCTTTAATCTAATGTGACACCTCCAAAGACACTTCATTTCCCGACGTCATTTAAAATTGCACTATTTGCACCCGAATTTCCGTTTGAAAATATAACTGTAAGTACTCCATTTTCACCCCGCTCCTACTAGAGGGCGCCATGGTACTGGTTGCACACGGGCGCCACAAGGGCTAGAGCCGCCTCTGCCTACAATTCATACTTTTCTCATCCTCCATATCAACTTGCCTCCCCTTAGACCATCTGCTGGCGACGCCCTTGGTGAAACTGAAACGTCAAATCCCATATATTTTGTTTTCGATTCGATCAAGTTGATTAATTGATCTGAATTGATTAATTATACAGCCCTACCGTTCCTGGACATCACTATAGTGGTTACATTAACGTGTTGTATTATGGCCGCTCATGTATTGGTTAAGACTTGATCTAATAAAAACTGAACAAGTAGTGCTTTAATGTTAATTAAAATTAAACTTTAAAGTTAAACAATCTAAGGAACATCTGGCTGTGTTCACGGTCTAAAGGACAATGACCATTTTTGGTCCCACTTGGCATCTAACGTTGTAAAATAATATCTTATTTTGTATTAATTTATTTCAAATATCAACACATCGTTTACCAACAGTCAATGTTTAATTACATAAAATACAGATATCAATAATTTTTAAAGCATGCAATATAATAATAACCCTAAATTTTGCATCAAGAAAAGTTTAATTACTCAATGACCCGGGTAAAAAAAAAATTAAAACTGATTAGTGATAAGGAATGTAGATTTATTTATTTTTACAAAATTAACTGAAAATCATCAAAGAACTCTAGAAAAAATCGTTGTTTGAATTAATTTGATTATGTAAGAAAAATATTATTATCAAATTGTTGATCAAAAGATTTTCAGATAAGAAATTGAAAACAAATTGGTTGACGCTCCGCCTTTTATTTATTTAATAACTATTTTCTATATTTAATATCTATAACAAAAAGTAGTATGACTATTGAATCATACAGGGTGCTCGGAAAACATAAAGTCGAACAGACCAACTCATGACTATGACTTGAGTTAATGGCGAACAATATTTCAATATTTATTTTCTGAGAAGAGTGAATACAATCAATGGACAGACAGCATTCATCTCCAAAAGCCGGCACAGCGGAGGCGGCTGCTGTAATAACAAAAATAAAAAAGAGATAATCTTAAAGTTCGAAAAATCCATTCATGGACCGCACTCTAGCTTTACATCAGGCGGAGTGTTGTCAAATGTCGAGCTACAATAAAAAAAAAAAAAAAAAAAAAAAATTAGCAAAGACTGACGTGTCCATCCAAACAAGCCCAATTCCCAGACGTATTTCTTTATCACATAATTAGAATTACGTGTATTTCATATTACCAATTATAAAATCAATTTTTAAATGGAATTGATTTATATAATTTTTTATCATAATATTTTGTTGTTTTTTTTTGGGTTTCCCTTCGGACAAAACCGTCTTCTTTCGTTTTTAATATTGGTGGTAATGATTGGCTATCACTGATAATGGAGTCGATTCTGTTGTACACACGACTAAACTAGACTAAGGGTGGTTTGCACCAGAGAAGGCCGGTTAAAGTAACTTTGACTGTTACTTTAACTTTAACTTTGACAGTTACCTTTACTTTTGCTCCACGCGCGTTGCTCCACAGAAAAATTTGTAACGTGTTTTAGTATTTACAAAATATTTGGAATTTATAAAAGATAGTCAAAGAAGCAGCTGAGTAATGGATAATCTCAAAATTCTTCTGGAAAATAAACTGTATGTTTGATGAACTATACAAGATACAAATAGATAACTAGATGTAAGAACAAATTTAGATAAATTAGCGACATTGATTTAACTATTACTTTAACTTTGACCGGCCGAAATTCGTCAGTAACGGTTAAGGTTAAAGGAATCGTCAAATGTGACAGATTTTTTTTGAAGCAAACCAATTTTTACTTTAACCATTACTTTAACGTGGCAGTAATAGTTAAGTCATATGGTGCAAATGGACATAAAATTTATCTTAAAAATATGTATAAAATATTAGTCTATTTATTACACTAAAATATGCTATTGATTTCTCAAAGTATTAAATTTAAAGCATTATTACTTAGTTCAATAAATATAACAACGTGTTTCAATAGCATTTTAGTACTATAAAGTAACGAAATTTAATCCAATGTGACTTTACGACTAAATTAAGTTGTATAAAATTTTTAGTATAGTTTAGTCGTGTGTACAACAGAATCGACACCAATGTCTGCTTATAGCCGCCTCCACTATGCACAGGTTGACGGGGCACATTCCTCTTATTCTGTCTGCCTGGCTACTTTCAAATAGAATGAACGGCATTCCTCTGGACTATTGATATCTTACTCGTGGGCTGGTCTACTTCTGGATTTAGGTTTGACATCTTGTTTCCGGTTACCTGTATTATTGTAACATTATGTGAGTTTTAGACGTTATCTTACAATTTCATATCTTCCATGATTGACTCGAATTAAGCCCATCTTTCGTAAGTTTTTTTTTATTCGATTTTTTCAAGTGTAAGTTTTTTCATGGAAGATATGAAATTGGCAGCTCGTGTCTTTAAACTTTTTATATGTAGGTCCTAAGTCGATGGAGTATTCAGTTCCTTAAGCACGCAAAAATCTCGATTTAAATTTTTAAACGAATTTGCTGAGAATATTTTATTGGCAACACTACATCAAGGAAAAAATAGTGTTAAGTGGAGTTTAGAGTTTTGGCGGCTATCTGGAGACATTAGGTTATCTGTTTTGAATTATTTCCTTAATCTATGTTTCTTCGAGTGTTAATGTGTAATAATGGTGGATTATTATTAACCATTAAGTTTTCGTGAACGTGCATGAGCGTGGGCAAACAATACAAAATAAGAGAACGTGTGTTAATTTTCCAACCAAAACTCTGTTGTAGGTCTTACTGAAGCTGGTTAGCAGTTTGATGAATTAAAGATCTCTGATACACAATTAACTTTAAATTATTGCAAATACTTACTTTGATACTGATAGATTGTTATAGTGCCATATCAAAAATTAGTGTTAAAAATTGTTTAGAATAGTTTAATCGTTATTTTTAAATATTGACCTAATGAAATTTTGTTGTGGTGTTGCCAACATATACTCGTAGTTCGAAAGTCTTAGACGTCTAGTCAAGAGCATTCTCGCATGGCGAATGCGCGAAGCGCCGGCTAAATGTATGGAATTTTGACATTTCAAACGGTGACGTCAGTAATTTGAAACGTCGAATCCCATACATTTTTAGGTCGGCGTTTCTCGCATTCACCACGCGAGATTGCACTTGGCTAGACCTCTTAGAGGTGCTTAGAAGGGGCTGACCATTAAGAATTTATAAAGTTTTTCTTTGCTTTTTTATAAGAGAACTGATTGTTTTTTTTTATTATTATTATTTTGCTTTTTTAATATTTTATTAGCTTATAAGATAAAACTGAGATATATTGTCTCTTCATTTTAATATGATTAATATAAGTTTATATGTATGAAGGAATCTCTTGCCATTTGTTATTTTGTTCTTGGAACAATACAGAGATTGTATTGTTGCAAATTACTTGGTTATTATATTTCTAAATTGTGTAATTTTTGTGTTTTATTTCAATTCTTTTTTTGGCACTATTCGGCCTGATGTTAATAAAGATAAAGTGCCACGCAGCGGTCACCTCCGCCGGCTTGAGGACTAGATTATCTCAAAAGAAAACAAGATTCGCTTTTGAGCTTTTGATAATAATTAAATTTGTCACATGTTATATATTGATTCCGAAACGCGACTAGGTCACTTCATTTGGAAAGTGGTACTACCACCTCAGGACCTAGGGCGTAGCTGTAACTTCGGAGGCCCCCGCCAAAATCTCAATAAAGCCCTCTATAACCCAGACGATAACCCAAAAAATCCTAAGACCCGAGCGAGTCAACCCAATCTTTAAAGTTTAATTATTTATATGTCATAACGTTTATATTTATTAGTACGGGGGGAAACGAAAATTTACTAAATTTATTTAAAATTCTCTAAATTTATTTATTTAAAACTTCCTGTGTTAGGTAGGTTCCGATTGCTTCGGATTCACGAAGTTCTGGGTAACATGGGGTTGGCTCGCTTGGGGTTTAAAATGTATACACATAGATTGGAAAATTTTTTTTTTTGTAAGACAGGCCCCCTAAAGCTGAAGGCCCCCTCGCGCCGCGGGGTCTGCGGACCTTCAGCTACGCCACTGCTCAGGACGGCAGATAACAAAGGATAATAACAATCAGAGGCTAAAGTCAAAAGCCAATTAACAGTTGTCACTGGATCGGATCGAAAACAAAATTTATGGGATTTGACGTTTCACTGTCACCTAGGTGATAACGAAACGTCAACCCTATTTATTTTATTGTCGATTCAATCAAGTGACAACTGTTGATAGGCTTTGGACTCAAACCCCAATTTAATTCTTTTACTAATTAGGTTAATAAAGAGGTAAACGTAAAAAAACAAAATTTTTATTTAAAGACATTATATTTTCGCATATTTGTGTGACTAGGTTGTGTTATCAGGTTCACGTACGACGCCATATTTTAATACGTCTTCTCCAAATTAGTCTGCCGTTGAATTTGACACTGTCACTTTCTAATATCTGCTTAACCCTTGTGGTTTACAAAAGTATTTCTAAATGTCTTAAAACAAATTTTATAAGCGAATATTTACATTATTTGACTTTAGAAAAATTAACGTCTTATTATAGTAAGTATAGTATAATTAAATACAGTCTAGGCTTCTGTTTAGTATAGAACGAATTTTACAAGATGACTGCAATAGACAAAAGTATAGACTACGAATATGTAATCTAAGGAGCGAGAGAATCTTAAACAACGACTTCTAGGACAGTCTTTTCACCAAAATGGAGAGATGCTGAGGTGATTCGGTTTGAAAAAGATGGATGAAACTACACAGGTCCTTTTTTAGGTCGGCATATGACCACCGCTTGATGTAAAGCTAGAGTGCGGTCCATAAACGGTAACAACCGCTACCACAGAAAAATTTCCACAGGCAACAGCCGTCTCCGCTGTGTCGGCTTGAGACGAATGTGCACCATCCGGGTTGACAGTGCACAGCTGCCTTCGAAAGTGCGATATGGTGCGAATGAAACGGAAGAGTAATAAACATGGTCGAAGCGAAAATAATATGTAATAAAGTAGGAATGAATAGTGCTTCATAGTTTCTCTCTGCCTCGGTTTTCTCTATCGGAAGCCTAAACTTGGTATGGCAACATGAATTACGATTAATTTAGCATCAAAATGGCGGGATTTAGCTAAATATTTAAATGCAAACTAATTTTACTAGTCACTTAACAATTTCTTTGAAAATTATTGTCAATTTAAAATAAACCTTAAGGACCAGTGCTTTAAGTACGATTTTAATTGCGAAAAATAAACAAGAAATATCAAACTTTTAAAATAAACAGAAAAAAAGAATTAATGACGTTTATTATGTACGGTTGTTTTTGTAGTACATATTTTTACACAGTGAATTATAAGTAAGTAAACAACTTTTATGCTTTTTTTTTTGCGTGCCGCCGAATTAAAGAAATCGTTAAACGTGTGCTGCGACAACAAAAGGTTAAGAATCACTGTCTAAGGCTTAAGTTTTACCTACCGTAAATCTCGACATGTGACCGTCGATTTAATAATGAATAAAACTAAGAAATAATGTAAAAAATATAAATAACGAAATGTATCTATTGATAATTGTATTGTTAGCAACGCAATGAGCACTGGCCCTTAAGTTAAATAACATATAACCTGCCATGCATTAATATCACTTTAATACTGTTTTATTCTTATTATGATTTAAAAATATTATTTCTGTTATGTTTAAAAAAAAATTAACCCATTTTATGATAGCTCGACATGTGACTACACGTGTTAAGCTAAAGAGTGATTCATGAGAGGAGACAACTACTTCCATAAATAAATATTAGGCAGCAGTCGCCCCCGCTATGACGGCTACTTCTAAAGTAATCTTGTTACACTTGAAAGTGGTGGTACTACTCTAGGATGGCAGTCTGGGCTAATAAACTTTACCACTCTTAAAATAAATCTCGATTAAAACTTACTTGAACATAAGTTGTTGTTGAAATAGTAAAATGTTACCAGGAAAAATATCTTCAAACCATAATAAATAGTACAAGTAGTGTTGTAACAGACAAAAAAAAAAATATATTCACACCTTAAAATATTTCTCCTAAATACATAGATAATAATATTAATTATAATTATTTACAAATCAATTAATAAAATAATAATAATGTAAAAATACTTAAATGTAGTATGGATTTATTATTAAAAGATTTCTAACTGAAACATCTGCGTGATAATCGTATTGTATCTGCCTTTTGTTTTTACCAACAAGCCCTAAACGATCCTTTATTGGCGTGGCCTAATAACCACCATCAGTCTGCCTACCATTTATAATCAATTCCTATGAATTTAGCTGGATTTGAACACAGGTATTATCGATTATGAGTACCGCTAGACCACGACCGCTCTAATTCTTGCTATATCTTTTGCGTTAACATGTTGAAATTAAGTAATTTGATAACTTTCTCAGTACTAATTATTATCGCAAATCACTATAATAAACAAATAGCTACGGCAATATATAAAATGCTTGTGAAATATAACCAATTTAAAATGCATTTTATATATTCTCTGCCGTAATTATTTGTTTATTATAGTGATTTGCGATAATAATTAGCGCTGAGAAAGTTATAAAATTACTTAATTTCAACATAAATTTGCTATGTTTCAAACAATGTTGAAAAACAAAATGTATGGACGCTCAGATGTTGGCTTTCACGTTAAAACTCATACAAAACAATACTATGCGGGCTAAATAAGATAAAGTTAATAACACTACAGCACTTCGTCATAGAGAATGTAAGCTCGTTTAACATCTTCCATTTGTATTTTAAATATATTTAATGTGTTTGTCAATGTATTATGTCTATAAATGCGTGACAATTGTATTGTATTGTGTATGTCAATAAATGCTGTTTTTTTTTGTAAACCTTACTTAGCACATCACTAACAGAGTTCGTGCGAATTATGGAACGTAACAGCGTCGTGACAGTCTTATTATAATTTAGCTCGCATAGTAAGTCACAACATTTGTTTTTAAGGTCCATTTGCATCAAAAGGCCCGTTAAAGTTACTTTGTCTGTTACATTTTACCGTGACGTAACCGTTAAACGTTTACATTTATTCCACACGCGTTGCAATATCGTATAAATTCATATTGTTATCGTTAAAAGGGTGGCTGATTTCGAAAAAATAATAGAAAAACATATTTAGCTTATTTTCATACATTTGACGAATCATTCGCTGGTTACGGTTAGCGTTAAAGTAAGCGTCAAAAATGACAGGCGCGACGATGGTGCAACGCGTGTGGTGTAAATGTAAACGTTTAACGGTTACGTCGCCGTAAAAGTAACTTTAACGGGTCTTTTGGTGCAAATGAACCTAAAGTCTGATCGCGTCGCAGCATAACGGAGCCTCAGACGGTTCACTCTAAAGTTTAGGGATTGTCAGTAAAAACGTCAATAAAAACATCCCATATGATGATTTTTTATTATAATTTCTATAAAAAGAGTGAATTTTACTACGGTCTTGACGATTTTCTTCTTAAAAATAATCTTACTTTATATGGCAGTAATAAATTGGTAATAGAGAGAGATTCAACATTATCTATGTAATTAAATATACATCCGTTCGATTCCCGGTCTTCAATTTAGGACCGATCCAATTTTCCGATACCTCTATTCAACATTACCATATGCTATATAACTAATTTATTTTTTTACGGTTCTTCAGACTGACTGGTCTCGAGTAATACAATAAAATCATAACTCGAAGTATTTTTTGATATTTCATTGTTTTACTCGAGTAAGTGTGAAGTTTAGGAAGATTTACTCGAGGTAAATCTTAGATCAGTCACGAGGAAGAGATTACATACAAAACGCTTAACAGGTGTACCTAATAAAGTACTTTATAAAAAACCAAGTACGCAAAAGTTACGCTAAACTTAGAAACTTTAGTTTAAATACAAAAATACATTTCAAATTAAAATGTACTTAAAATCATAGAGATATATACTAGAGGTGCAAACCTCAAACATCGGACATGAAAAAAGCGTAACCGATTTGACAAGTCGCATCAAGTCAAATACTAACTTACAGAGAACCTAAAAGTGACTGTGGTCATCTTTTCTCTCGCGTCACATTGGGAGCGTTATTGTATATCTAGTTATATATATCAATGCTAAAAATAAATAAACTATGCGTACTGGCTTTTATTTTATTACATTTACTGTAAACACATTCCTGATTGCATAAGTCCGTGCAAAAATAAAAAAAAATTGTAATTAAACTTTTACTACTGTACGAACGTGTTCCATTAATTTTAATTATATGTCTAAAAAAATTAAACAAAAATATTGTTATGTAAGAAAAAAATATGACACGAACTTACGCAATCACTATAAAAACGCTCCTCCTGCCCAAAAATTACATGTTTGGTAATTGAAATTGGTTGTATGGTACAGTTCACAGTACCAGAATTCGATTCGCCCTTAACACGGACGTAAATCCGGGCACTTTATCTTGTATGACGGCCTCTTAAGATGATTGCAAAATGAATCACCTATTACTTTATTCTTAACTTTATCTACGCAATAAACGTTCCGATGCTTCCATACTTGTTGACCCTGTGGAGAAAACAGATTATATAAATATATTTTTAGATTTTTTTATAGCCTCTACTTCTAAGCTGAGCCACGAGTATAAACTATTCCCGAAACGCGACAAGGTCACTTCACGGGTGTTACATTTGAAAGTGGTGGTACTACCCCAGGACGGCAGACTGGACAAATAACCATCATCAGTCTGCCTACCACTCTTTAATAGTGCCTATAGGCACTGAGCGACCAAAGTACATATAACAAAGTTACATTGGTACCGGTTAGAATTAGCGAGGTTCGAACACGGGTCTCATCGATCGTGAGTTCACGCGCCTTACCGCTAGACCACGGCCGCTCGATTGTACTATTTAGTACAAAAATTCTTACTAAAAACTCACCGGCATAAAACACGAATGGGAGCATGTAGACCAAGGTCCATACCACCAATGAGTCGCCGACATTAGTGCGTCAGAGTGTTCTCCATTTCTCTCAGAGTTTCTAGAACGTTCCATGTGCCTCAATCTCGTCTCAGACGTTCTCGGTTTATGTGTCGTAGTCTGTGATACAGTTCTGGTATGTTCTTGGTGTTTTTGTTCTGCTTGTTTCGTGTATTGTATACAGTCTGCTTGGTGACAGTTCTGTTTGAGAGGAACTCGTGGGGGATCACTACACTGCGATTGTTCTACTTCCTCTGCAAATTAAATTAATTATTTCGTTAATTAATTTAACTATAATAGCTTATTATACAACTAACACCACGAGTAAACCACAGAGAAGTGTATGCAGGGCAGGCAGCTTAGCCTCCGCTTATGCCGACTTTTGAAAGCGAATATATACTCGTTATATTTATCATGACCATTTAATTGTTATTTACATTGTTTGCAATTGTTAAATACAAAAAACGATAGAGATATACTCGTATACTAGAGGAGAAAGGGTAAGTTTCATCTTTTCTCTTCCGTCACAGGAGCGTTATTGCTTATCCTGTTATCAATCAATGCAAAAAAACACCAAAATATTTTTATCTATATTTTGGTACTATGTACTCTGCGCCAGTTTCTGAGAAAACGGGACAATTCTTCGCCCTGAGACACTTGGACGGAGTGCCCAAAAAAGGGACGCGGACGGTCCAGTTAAAAACGGAATATATGGTTACGTTAGTTATACCCTGCTGTTAATAATAAATTTAAAAAAAACATACGTCCAAGGTAATTCTCGCAGATAAATCTTCTTGTCATAACACCTCTGCCGCATGTCACAGAACATTTACCCCAATCTGTTAATTTCCATACGTGACCACGGTCCACTGTGTATTGGTATGTAACTCCTGGATTACGCAATTTCCCTCTGTATATACGTTGCTGCAAAGGTCATTATTCTTTAAAATAATACATACTCGCTCCATTAATAAAACCAGAGTTTTTATTAACGAAGTTTACGTAATAGGGGTGGAATAATTTAAACATTTTTAAAAATTTCTAGTACGGTTTAAGCTAGTGCGTTTCATGAAACGATCGCTACCACAAATAAACTTCAACAGGCGTCAGTCACCTCCGCTATGCCGGCTTAAGGTCATTTCACGGCTGAGTAAATAACCATCATCAGTCTGCCTACCACTCTTTAATAGTGTATATAGACACCGAGCGACCAAACTACATAGTTATATTGGTACGGGTCAGAATTTAACGAGGTTCGAACACGGGAACATTAATCGTTCGCGCGTCTTACCGCTAGACCACGGCCGCTCTGTATTTTTCCATCACTTTTAATTTCCACTAGTTTTGATAGTATTAGCTATCTATTATATAAGTTACTTACATAAACTTTAATATCTTCTGTAATAGGTCCAGGTATTCTAACTTTCTCCCAATCACGGTCTCTTTCATAGATCGCCGGAGAGCCAGCTACCAGATACTCAGTGAGAGTTTCGTTTCTGTAAAATATAATAATTACCGCTTTCTTAGAACTTAAGATGAACGCTCATGCATTTTCTGAAACATAATTCATTTGGAAGCAACTTAAATCTTGTTAAAAAAATTAACAAATAAACACGTAAATAAAATAAAAAATCTAATCGCATTTCGAAATCAGCTTGGAAGCCAATAAAAGTGCACATTCGTCTCCTCAAGCCGGCATAGCGGAAGTGACATTTCTCTTTAATAACATTTGTTTCCACTTAAAAAATGCACTCTAGCTTAACATCAAGTTACTCAAGAAAGGATTTTCGTTTGAAAAGTTGAGGGAGAATGTCCATTTTTGGGCCCACTTGATACATAATAGTTTGGTAACAAAACAATATTCTAAAATAATATCGTATTTTTTTATTATTTCATTTTATTTATATCAATATATCATTTACCAATCAATAGACAATGTTTAATAAAATAAAACAGATATCATCAATTATTAAAGCATTTAAAATAATAATAACACCAAATATTGCATCAGAAAACATCTAATTACTCAATAATCCAGGCAATAAAAGTAAAACTAATTGGTAATAAGAAAGTAGATTTATTTTTCTACAAAACTAAAATCATCGACAAACTCGAGAAAAAAATTGTGGGCCCATTTTTGGCATGGGCATTCTCCTTTAAGTCAATTGTGTAAAAAAAATTGTAGTTACCTTGCGCCTTTTATATAGACCTTTTTATTCTTCGCGCTACCAATAGCAATGTAGTTACCAGGATTTACTTTCTCCTCGATTTTAACATTTCTCGAACCCGCCGGTATTACAGCCACCTATAAAGATGAAAACTTAACCTTAAACTAGGGAACTTAGAACTTAATTTAAAAAAGGGCAATGCCTATTTCTGGGCCCACTCGATATCTAATAGTTTGTAAACAAAGCAATATTCTAAAATTATAATATATTTTATATTTTTTCATTAATATTTAATTTTATATCAACACATCATTTACCAATCAATAGTCAATGTTTAGATAACTTTACAACACTAAAAACAGATCTAATTAATTTTTAAAGCATTTATTAACCTGAAAAAGGCGTGACAATTGTATTGTATTGTATTAACCTGAAGTAGATTTAAAAAAGTCGAATTACTAAATAATGCGGGTAAAAAAACGGATGTATTGCTACAAAATAAATTAAAAATCAATTATAAACTCGAGAAAAAATAGTTGTCCCATTTCTCTTAGGCAAATAGCCATTCTCTTTTAAAGTATGGTCACTTGTTTTAAAATTAGTCACGATCACTATACCGGCTCTGCTTACCTCACTAAATCCAGACTGCGTTGTAGTACTCTTAGTATATATGCCTTGTACAGTTTTACAATTAGAACCATCACCGCCACAAACACCACATGCGTCTTCTTCAGCTGTCGATCCCACAATCCAATCACAACCGACATGGTGACAAACACCTGGACACGAATAAAAATCCAGTATTTAATACAAAGCTGGACGATGCACACTTCCCTTATTAAGCCGGCATAGTGGAGGCGGTTGATGCACATGTTAAGCTAGAGTAGGGTTCATTATAAGAGACAAGTGCTACAAAAAATTTTTGCAGGTAGCAGCCGCCTTAGCTATGCCGATTTGAGGAGACGGACAACCAAGTTGACGTTGCACACTACTCCCGTTATACTCGGTCCTGAACGCGACTAGGTCATTTCACGGGTGTTACACTTGCAAGCAGTGGTGCTGCCCCATGACGGCAGATTGGACTAATAACCATCATCAGTTAGCCTACCACTCTTGTCAAGAGAGAAAACGATAAAATAAAGCAAATATAACTTACCTACGAATCCAAATAAAAAAGAAAAATATTTAATTGTTTTTTTTTTTCAGTGCACAAAATTAAATGATATACCTGCAATGCACAAATCTCTTGACCCCACACTCTGCCGACATGGTGTACCATCAATGACGAATCCACCCAACATCTCAACATCTTGTCTATCACGAGGCACGCAAACTAACTCACATGGTTTATCTGAAAAATATTTATTCTAAATACCGTCTTCAGAATTTCAGTCCCTGCCTATTTATTCAAATAAAAAAAAGCGATGAATTCAAATATACCAGTACCAGGGACATAAATACCGGTTAAAGGACAATGACCATTTCTGGGACCACTTGATATCTTCTAATACAGGGATGCACAGACTTATTAGGACTAGGGGCCACTCGGGCAAATCATGAACTGATGGCGGGCCGCCAGAAGTATAGGTAATTAAAGACAATAAAGTATTGATAATAATGTATTAAAATTGAAAAAGAATCTATTAATTTGAAGCGTGGCACTGCATAGTGCTTACAATCTTTTTTATATTTGGCTCAAATTTACTTGTAGCAACACGTAAAACTGCTTCCAAACTTTCATTTGCAAGGCGGTTCCGATTTTTTGTTTTATTATTATTTAATATTGAAAAGGTTTGTTCACACATATAGGTAGAACCAAATAAGCTGGCACATTTCAGAGCGTTTATGCGCAACTCTTTGTACGTATTTTTATCAATGCCGCGGTAAAAGTTCAGCAAGTCTCCTTCGTTGAATTTGTTGCGTAAATCTTGGTCGTTTTGAATGTCGATAATTTCTAACTGCATTGACTCTGGCGCATTTTCAACTGAAATCGTGAAAGGATTGCTGAATATGTCCAACAGAGGTTTCACTTTTTTAAACTCCGAAAATCTGTCTTGAAAAGCTTGAATCAAAATATCTAGCTTTTCTACATAACTGAAATTAATCGCAGTTTTGTTGAATTTTTCAGCCATTTTCTTATAATTCGGAAAATGATTATAATTTCCAGAATTCAATTGCGATCTGAAAAGTGTCAGCTTGCATTGAAAGGATGATACATGAGCGTAGAGCTGGGATATCAGTTGATTTTTGCCTTGAAGCCGTGTGTTCAAGACATTCAACTGATTTGTAATGTCAACTAAAAAAGCCAAATCACACAACCAATCAGGATTTTTAAGTTCCGGGACATCCCTTTGCTTTTCCGCCAGAAATATTCCAATTTCTTCTATTAAATTTAGAAATCGTTCCAGTGTCAATCCACGACTTAGCCACCTTACTTCTGTGTAATACAGTAAATCTCCATATTCGCTTTCGATGTCATCAAGGAATTGTTTAAATTGCCTGTGATTGAGTCCTCGTGATTTTATGAAATTTACAGTCAAAACTACCACTTTCATGACATTTTGAAATTCAATTTTTTTAGAACAGAGGGCTTCTTGGTGTATAATGCAGTGAAACTGCATGAAATCTTTAGCGTTTATGTTTTTTTCTTGCAGATGCTTTTTCAGCAAAGTAACTAGCCCGGAATTGACACCAATCATCGAAGGAGCACCGTCAGTCGCAACTCCCGATAATTTTGATAAGTCCAAATCAGTTTTTGAACACTCATCCAAAAGTACATTGAGTATATCAACTCCTTTGGTTTGACCTTTCAATGAACACATTCCTAATAACTCTTCGAAGACTTCAAAATCTTGAGTAACACCTCGTATGAATATGAGAAGTTGAGCTGTGGAACTAATATCAGTGGATTCGTCGAGTGCTAATGAAAAAAATTCAATGATCTTAGTTTTTTCAGTTAATTGTTCCGCAATATTACCTGACAAAGACATAATTCGTCTTTGGATAGTCATACGATTCAGTTGAATTTTCTCAAACTTTTTTGCTGCTTCTGGACACATTTTCTTAGCGGCAATTTCTATGCATTCTTTTACAAAATCCCCATCATTGAAGGGGCGACTTCGCTTTGCTATCATTCGAGAAATTTCATAACTAACTTCTGTAGCTGTTTCTGAATCTTGAATGGGTTTTGTAAACATAGCTTGCTGACCAATAAGCTCCCGTTTTAAAGACAACATTTTATGCTTTCTTAATTCACCTGTAAACTTGTTAAAAGTAGGATGCTGCGTTTCATAGTGCCTTTTTACATTATATTCCTTTGCAATCGCAACAGAATTCTTGCAAATTAAACAAACGACTTTGTTATGCGACCATACAAAAAAGTATTTCTCAGTCCAAATTTCTTGAAACTGCCGATTTTCATCTTTAACCTTACGTTTTTTACTAGGTCCTGGCTTGTCCATGTTGCGTTCTAATCCTGGCTAGGATTAACACAGCACCTAAAAACAATTACAGTACCTACTTAAATTACCCATCCTTTTTTAAATTACAAAAAATAATTGATTAAGGGGAATTATAAAACGAGCGAATAAAAAAAAAACTTTGCGACTGATGATGACATACTGTTTTAATAACTTAAGCGGTATGAATTTGTAATTTACAGTCACTCGTTTTATTACTACCCATTAATTAAATAGGTAGGGAAACATTTATTAATAACAGAGTTTTACTTACGATTTCACAACACAATTATACACGGCACTTGACACTGCAACAGGAAACCTACGTTGAATGTGGAACAAAATATATGACACCGGCTTGTCGCTCAAATTAAAACCGAAGTGTCGGTCGCTGCGGTTAGCGTGGCTTTTATACCGCGCGTATAGAGTCGAAAACTGTCTGGAGAAATCTCGAAACCGACTCTGGAAGCTTCGTGTATCTACGCGAGCAATCGGGAATTCCGACATTACCGACGCACGCACGGCGCACCGATAAGCGCACTTAAGAGCGGGCGCGCGAGATTCAAATTTCGAACATTTTTTTTTGTTTTATTCTGGAATAGAATTCAATATTTTTCGAATGTACGAGAGTATTATTTTTGCTGTCGGCGGGCCACCAGTATTCGACCGGCGGGCCGCATGCGGCCCGCGGGCCGCGGTCTGTGCATCCCTGTTCTAATAGTTATAAGCAGGACAATATTAAAAAATTAATTTGACCACATCTCAATATGTACATCGTTTACCAACCAATACTGGTAATGTGGGTGTAGATTTATTTTTCTACAAAATTATCGACAAACTCAAGAAAAAAAAAGTGGGCCCATTTCTCTTAGGCGAGTGGGCATTTTCCTTTTCAAAACTTTTTATAGTATCGTTATTTCTTCTTATTATAACGTAACAAACAACAAACAAGAAAAATCTTCTAAAATAATAAAACGCCTGCTTTTTTATATAACAAAACAATTTAACTTATATTTGTATATTTAATAAATTCAGGCGTTTCAATATTTTTTTTGAACAGTAAACTTACCCTGATCAAAATATGGTACCCATTTTGTAATCGTCTCATTATGATAAGTTGTATTGTCATATTTTGAACACTGTACATCTCTGAATAAAGGCTCCGATATTGGACAGGGATCTGTGTTGCATATTTTGTACCTAATAAATAATTATAAATGATTATTATTATTAAATGATTACACAATGACCTGGCCAAAAGTGACAAAGACCTAGAGATAATTAACCCTAAACTGACGTCCTTTTTTTTATTTTACAGGTTTTTTATTTTATTTATGTTGTGATTGTAAAGCTAGAGTTCGGTCCATGAATGGAAACAACTGCTACTACAGAGAAATCTCTACAGACAGCAGTCGCCTCCGCTATGCCGGCCTGAAGAGACGAGAGACTCCTCTCGTTATACCTGACTACTTTCAAACTGTAAGAAACGCGACAAGATCACTTCACGCGTGTTAATTCGAAAGTGGTGGTACTACCCCAGGACGACATACTGGACTAATAACCATCGTTAGCCTACCGTGCTTTAAGATGCTTAGCGTCCTCAGCTCCACTTCCACGCCCCGTTGACGCGCACAATATATGTACGTTAATTTTTAATTAATTAAATTAAACATTTTATTGTTTTTGTTTGTTGTACTTTTGTTTTTATCGTGACATTGTGTTTTTAATTTAGAATAATACACTTTGGACCACAGTCTAGTTCTGTTACTATTATTGATAACTCTGTTGCATTTATCTACTAAAATAAATAAATAAAAGTCATATAGTCTATAACGATTCGATTTTGACTTGACAATTCTTTTGTACACAAAACAGAATTCATTTAGAAAGACACTTCAAAATAAATTGACTCTTACCTGCTTCGTTCTCCAATACAATATCGTCCATTATTGCTTGGTTCGGGTGAGTTACATTCTCTGCTTTGTGTGGAAACTCCAGCCCCACATGAACGGGAGCATTCATTCCAATCGCTCCACGGTCCCCAACCGCCATCTTGAGGTGTTGGCGACGGAGTACGAGGTACACATTTCTGATTTTCACACCACTGTTAATAAGAAAATAAAGCTGATGAAGAAAATAGGGTTGATGATAGATAGTGGAAGATAGATAGATAGTCTGCCGTTCTGGGGTAGTAATGCCACTTTCAAATGAAGTAATCCAGTCACGTTTCGGGTTCAGTTTGAAAGTAGCGATGTATAACGAGGACATAGCGGAGCCTCAAGCCGGCATAGAGGAGACGACTGTTGCATTTAGAAATTTATCTGTCGTAGCAGTTGTTTCCATTCATGGAGCGCACTCTAGCTTAACATCAGGCGGAGTGTTGCCATAAGCCGAGCTGCAATTTAAAAAAATACTAACACTGGACGGCAGCCTATCAAGGCAAGGCAACCAAAAAAAAAACCAGCTCTTTGTTGTACATACTACCTTAAATTCTTCACTTTCTCAATCAGAAGATCTTATCACAAACTCACCATATTATGCCCACAAGTGGTTCCAGGTGCAGCAGGTCTTAACATGGTCTTACAAGTGTTATTAACAAGACACCAAAGATGTTCACACAGTTCAGCTGGCTCCGCGCAGACTGCTGCTTCCGCACCAAATTGCAGACGACATTGGGTTGCCGCATCGAATATCATGCCTACAACATAAAATATTAAATGAAAACTAATCTGGAAAAGTCAGCTGTTGTCTTTTTTATGAGACTGATGATTCGCCCAGTCTGTCGTTCTGGGGTGGTCTAGCGTCCTAGACCTAGTCGTGATGCGGGATCAGCTTGGAAGTAACCAGGTATAGGTGGAGTGAGCGAGTGTCAATTAACGGTGTATCTGCAGTACAGCGCAATTCATGTCTTCAAAGCAGTATACCGGAAGCGACTGCTGCCTACAGACATTTTCATTGTAGCTTAACGAAATGAAATGAAGGTTAAGTCATTAAATTAATAAAAACGAATTTATTTAACTCACCAACTGGTGCAGAGGGATATTCATATTCTCTCTTCGATGGAGTATCAGCTAAACATTCTCCCATGCCAGAACTAAAGTAAAACCAAGAATATGAAATTATTAAAAAAATATATAGAAAAAAAGTGTCGTAAGAATATTATTATTAATTATTTTCATCATCTACTGCTTAGCCACCCATGTTTTTGAATATTTTTATAGGCACATGTGTGGAGGTCCTTATCATAAAAAAACTTGTCGATAACAAAATTTAAAATCATTAATATTAAATTAGTATCTTCGCGTTTATGTCGATATTCAAAATGTCACATAAATTTTGTAACGTTATGCCGGATTACGTCAAAAATCAAAATACAACACTATAATTAATAATATTAGTCATCGTTTTTTTATAATTTTTAACAATAGAGATATTATATAATATATACAAGCGACGCAAACCTCAGATATCTGACATGAAAAAAGCGCAAGCCGCTTCAAACGATTTAGCAAAACCTAAATGTGACTGCGGTCATATTTTCTGCCGCGTCACATTGGGATCGTTATTGCATATCTAGTTGTTTATATTAATGTTTTTAACAATAAATATTTTTTTTATGTTTAGTGTCAATTTTCTTTAAAAAAATATCTGATCCAGTCCAGTTGTATTTTTTATAGTAGTCCGGCATGTGATAGGGCTTCAATACTAGGTGGAAACCCTGGATGATAATAATTATTAATGTGGGACGGTATGCCTCTAAATTCGAGACTGCTTCACGAACATTCACGAAAAATGCTAATTTATATTAAAATCTTGTTTATAAATAAATAATATTATTTATTTATTTATTATTATATTAGTAGTTTGTTGAATATAAATTACTATAAACACATACTTAATAATGGATTAAAATTGTAAATATTGAATCTGTTTTGTTATTTAATTGGGTATATTAAAAATTAGAGAATTATAACTTCCGTCGAGTGTTTATGACTAGATAACAAATTTTTATAGCTTCAGAAAACCTAATAGTGTTTTGTTACTAATATGAAAAACAGTGAGAATTAACTGCTGCTCACGCCGACTCCCAACTGAGATAGGCAGACGCTATAAAGTGCAAGCGACTCCTCTAAGAGAGAGATCTCTACATACCACTTTCGCTTCAACAACATCTATTACTCCCATGCATGTACGACGATTAAAGGTGCTCCTCATTTGACTCTTTCTGAGCAGTTGACAGAAGGTCTTCCTAGGGCGTCCCCTCCGACATGGCCACTTTCGTGCAATAAATCTTTTTAGTTAATCTCCTTTCATTCACCCTATCCAATTAACCGAACTACCTTAGCATACTTCTTTCTAGTCTCTACCATAACTACTACTTGCTTACATAAAGAATAGAATGAAAAAAAAGATGAGAGGGCGCCACTTGCCACGATCCTTACATATTCGGTTATAGGTACTAACCCACAACTCAGCTAAAAATAATATTGCAATAAAAATATTTCAAGTACCTCACCTATACTGAAGAATTTATTTGCATTAAAACTATCTAATGGAAGTCTGTGACTACAAAACACACGGAAAGGATAAACGATGCGCGTGCGCATACCAAAAAATTAAAATAGATCGTAATCATATTACAAAGTAGGTTCTTTTACCGCAACAAATCAATATAAATCTTTATAGAGGTTATAAAGCGGAAAGATGAAACTGGCGTATATAGACATCTGGTCATAAATTTGAAGGAAGTCATAAAAAAATTTGTTCATCGTGAGATCAATCATACTGCAGTAAAAGAAACGGGTGATGGTCTGCTACCTACCTAATTTTACGATTTTAAAGGGTTTTCATAGTAGTCCGGAATGTAGATATATAGCAACCCCGTGAATTAGAAGTTATAGACATCATATTGATTATATGTACCCGTACAGCGATACATGTCTTTTTTAATATTGAAATCATATTGGTCCAATATTAACCACATACGAGTATACTATAACATAATAGCATTAATTGTTAAAAAACACAAATCATCGTTGAAATGTCAAAAACAAGCAATGTAAATGCGACGATGTTTATAAACGCTTGGCGTTGTGAGACCTTATGCGAAGAGCGAGCGCGTCTGTGTTAGTGAACTTACGTGTCCATTGAGGGTTTACAATTTTTTTTACATAAAGCTAATAACTAAAAAAATAAATTCCAATTTGATATTGGTAGTGTAATACGTGGTTAAGAGTTGGATGTAAGCCGTTGACCTTGTTCGATTGACCTTCTCGTCCCGTACTGATTTATTGGGCGACAGAAGGGTTGCTCACGTGATTGTGTGTCGATTTATATAAAAATAATTATTAAAAATATTTCGAAAAGTTATTTGAAAAATTAAACCGAAGATTTCCTATGTATTGTATTGTCTAATATCATGATGATAATAAAAAAACCTAGCTATTAATAGTTTAGAAGAAAAATGGTTTTATATTTCTAAAACAGGGGTTACTTTGCATGAATATTATTGATATTTAAAACTATTTATTTATTTATTATTTTAAATGAAGAGGACATGTTTCGTATAGTGTAGATTAACATATATATTTTTAAAGATAATTTCGTTACGGGTTATGGAGAAAAAAGGTTTTAATCCCCTTCAGTTCCAACGCAGTTCACATATATCCCCTGTCTTTTTACATCCTGTGAAATATTCAGACCGCGTATATGACAGTATATCTAATATACGGCTAAGTTTTGTATACAATAAATTAATATTTCTTGTACGTGCTAATATTAGCAACTGTATCTATCCATTAGTTGTTTTGTAATATTTTAAGTGCATTTTGCAATTGTTAGTTAACATTTAGAGACTTGCTTAATTTAAACGTTCGATGATTCATTTATTGTTAACGTTTATAAACACACCTTATTCCCTTTTAGACTATGACGTACTGTATTGTTAAACAAGTCTGGATTTTGGAGCACTACCCCACGACAAGTCTTTTTTTTTTATTTTCTCTGGGGCAAAAGAGCAAAAATTGGCGTAAAACTTCTAATTCAGTTTTCACTTATTTATTGATATTCAACCGGATTTTTTAACTTTGGGGCCAAAGGACAATGCCCATTTTTGGGCATTCCAGTGCACTTGAAAATAATATCTTATTCTTTCATTAATTTATTTCAATATTTTCTTATTGATATACAACACATCGTTAAACCAATTAATAGGCAATGTTTAATTAGATAAAAAATATGTACCATCAATTATTAAAGCATTTAATACAATAATAACCTTAAATATTGCATCAGAAAAAGTCTAATTACCCAATAACCCGGGTGAAAAAATTAAGACTGAGTGGTAATTAGGAATATAGATTTATTTTTCTATAAAATGAACTAGAGATCATCGCCTAACTCGAAAAACGAATTGTGGGCCCATTTCTCTTAAGCGAAGTAGGGCCAAAATAGGCTACTGCGCGGACATAATAAAATTCTTCCTGAAGTAATGGCCTGTCCCAGGACGGCAGACCCGTAACTCATTTAGTAACTAAATATAAATAATTTAAAATGAATAAAAAGTTTTTGCTCACTAACTCCAAGAAGTTGGTGACGTCACGTTTGCTGCATCTCGACCAGGCGACTTGAGCTGTGTCAGCTTCGAAGATCGGCGTCATGATGTGTAAAGTTGATCCTTCCCTACGATGACAACCTATTTTCTCTGTGTCATGGTAGAGGCCGAAACTGTGGGCAAAATATACTTGTATTGTACAATGATGTAGTATTTATTACTATTACCGTGAAAACATGGCACGCTTTTTTTAAATAGTAGCTATCAAGCCGGCATAGTGGAGACGACCGCTGCCTGCAGACAGTTTTTTATGGCAGAAGTTGTCTTACTATTATAAAAAAGAACTATACCTTCGTATCACATAAATATTATTTATGACCAAACGAAGCACGTGTTTATGAGAAAATTAATTTATGAGTAACTAGCAATTACTATAAGTACATAATTTAATTAGCATTGCAAAATGATACATTAACCATTACGAAAATTTACAACCTTTATTTAAATCAATAACATTAATAATATACTTTATTATATTGTTTTGGTCAATGAAATGGAGATGAGAGGAGATTAACGACAAAGAGCCAGGCGAGGAGCACCCTCGATCGTACAAGGATGAGATTTGGTCGAAGTAAAAGCGGTATTTAAAGAGAGAAGTCCCCAATGAAGACATGAGCCACATTCAGTGCTGTACTTATTAGGTGGATTGCTTTTTTTAGGTAATTTTACTTTCACGCATCCAAGCCCCCCTTTGAGCAGCACTAAAAATAAATAAAAGGAGAATGCCCATTTTTGGGCCCACTTGATACCTCATAGTTTGGTAAAATTCTAAAATAATATCTCGTTTTTTCTTAATTCATCGTAATTATATCAACACATCATTTACCAATCAAAAGACAATGTTTAATTACATAAAAAAACATATATTTTTAATTATTAAAGCATTTAAAATAATAATAACCTCAAATATTGCATCAGAAAACAACTAATTACTCAATAAGTGCAAAAATTAAAACTGATTGATGAAAAGGAAGAAGATTTATTTTTCTACAAAATTAACTAAAAATCATCGACAAACTCGTGAAAAAAATTGTGGGCCCATTTTTCTTAGGCGAATGGGCATTCTCCTTTAACATCTCGAGATTGTGTAAAAATATTTCCTAACCTACATTGAAAAGGTGACTTAATTTTTTTATTTAACAAGTTTTCATTGTTTAAATACGTTAATTAATAAATTATCAAATAATTTTATATTCATTTTGGTTATTTGTTCGTCTATTACAGATTTTTTTTTAAAAATTAAATTCGGTGTAAATGAAAAACTACTGACGTAATAATTGTATTAAACTTATCTACGCATATTATAAAATAATAGACATTAATTATGTGTAATATTTATTATCTATGCTATAAAATATCTAAATATAAACAAATATTAAAAATTGCTTCGGTTAATTTTATTTATTATATTAGCATCTATTAGCATCCGCGAGATTATTCACTATTTAACTTCTGTATAAGATCTTGTTACTATGAACTAAAATATATCACTTTTTAAACAAGAATCCTAATATATGAGTCAGACGAATCGTTCGCGTCTTAGCAACGAATGGAAAGAATAAAAATGTACTATAAATATTAGATGAGTAAAACAAAACTACGAAAATAAAATGGTAATACAATTTTACACACTAAAGCTCACGATTGATTTATAATATAACAGAACTGAAAGCATTTTTGTTGCATTGCATTGTAAAGAAAAAACTATTAAATAATTCTTAGGTCTGATTTTACCAAAGCATTAACTTTAGTTCAAATTCATAATTAATCGAATTGAATTCTTGAATTTTAATTAAATTATTTGTCAAATAAGCATACAATGTGTGATGGAAGCGTTCACGTATCGTATCTACTTGGAGTTACACTTAAAAGTGGTGGTACCATCCCAGAAAGGCAGATTATACTGACCCATCACCGGTCAGCACTCTTGTCTATGATGAAAGCACGTGATAGAAATGCACATTGATGAAGTGGAGTTAGGTTTGAGTTGAATCGGTGGCGTAGCGTAGTGGGGGCGGCTAAAGGAGAATGCCCATTTTTGGGCCCACTTTATACCTAATAGTTTGGTAACAAAACCATATTCTAAAATAATATCTTATTTTTTTATTAATTAATTTCAATCGTTTACCGTTTACGTTTGAACCCATCATTTACCAATCAATAGACAATGTTTAATTACATAAAAAAACAGATATAAGCATTAAAAATAATAATAACCTCAAATATTGCATTACCTAACACTTAATAACCAGAGTGAAAAAATTAAAACTGATTGGAAATAAGGAAGAAAATTTATTTTTCTACAAAATTAGCAAAAAATCATCAATACAATCGAGAAAATTATTGTGGGCCCATTTTTCTTAGGTGAATAGGCATTCTCCTTTCACAATAAATAATAATAATAATAATATCTTATAAAAATTTTAACCATTTTATTTCATATTTACCTAATCTAACCTACCTGCTTTAAAAAAAAGTCTGTGATCACTTGGATTAAAAATAAATGATTTATTGCATTTTATCAAATATAAAAGATGTGTTTTTTTATACATATATAGAAGATATAGAGTACTTACTTGTGTCCCAATTCGTGTGTGATTGTGTGCGCAAGTGTGATGCCATTATCTTCGTTAACTGAACAACTCCTATCTGGTTTACACATACCAGCAACATGCGCTACTCCCAATGTGCTAAAACAATGAATTAAATTATTGTTATTCAATTATAACATTTACATTTACTTAATAAGTATTATTTTAGTACACAAATATAGGTACATACACTGTTATAACCCTAAATTAAAATATTTAAGAAGATTTACAATACAATACAATTGTCACGCAAGAAGATTTACAAATTCTATTAATAGATATTCTTTTTTATTGTAGCTCGGCATGTGACAACACTCCGCCTGATGTAAAGCTAGAGTCCATGAACTGAAACAACTGCTACTACAGAGAAATCTCAACGGGCAGCAGTCGCCTCCACTATGCCGTCTTGGGGAGACGAGCATGTACCATCTAGATTGACAGTGCACACTCCTCTCGCTATGTTACATAAGTAACAATTATATATACAGGTGTAAAAGTATGCCCTTTAACCAATATTAAAACGTTAGCCAAGATTTTTTTACATAAATATTATATTCCCTGCTATATACTTATATATTTTTAAAAGATAAAAATAATATTATGGCGGACCC
The DNA here is from genome assembly GCA_948150575.1 of Tinea pellionella. NCBI lineage: Eukaryota > Metazoa > Arthropoda > Insecta > Lepidoptera > Tineidae > Tinea > Tinea pellionella. The sequence continues at coordinate 7,163,426 of OX411259.1, read as the reverse complement.
CTAAATTAATGCTCTTTACGTAAGAGTTTATTTACAAATTATTATTCGTAATAACTGTAAAATAAATTATCACTTACATAAAACATTAATATTTGTGTATAAATAGATAATAAATTGTTAATAATTTCATAAATACTTGAATAATTGGTAATACATCTGAAAACTGAATGAAACGAGCTTTTGTAAATACGTCTTAACTCTTATATTATAGGATTAAATCTTGTAGGTCAAACCTTGACTCGTAAAAAATATATAAAGATTTTTGTTTTTTAATACATAAGTCTAAGAATAACAGAAATAAATACATTATTCATTTCTCCTTTTGATGCGATTTCTTGTTTTAATCTTCAACCAAAAAGAGCAATGTACGACTAAATAAATTGTACAATATAAACGAAGACAGAATAAGTTGATTATGAAAAACTAACTGTATTCTTTAAGCAATAAGGTTTCAAATTGTGAACGTTTTGTTTGGAGCTATTGCTATGAATTTATAGCAAGGAGTTTGTAGTTGGTGCTTTCGTCGCCTTCCGCATCACTGTATGAATCAGTCTTAACTTATTTTAAAAGCTAACATTATTGTTATACTTCAACCATAAAGTTCCGATTCCATAGTCCGCGGTAGACGACTTTGCAGTATTAATTTGTATGAAGCCGATTCGAACTGTCGCATGTCGCATGCCGTCTGCCGCGTTCAGAGGCAAAAGCTTAAGTATTTAGAAAAAAATAGTTTTTTTTTTAAACTTAGCTAGAGTCAATCATAGGCACTGAGTAAGTAAAGTATATTATAGCGTTGGTACTGGGCAGAATTTAGCGAGATTTGAACCCGGGTCTCATGAGCGAGTTCACGCCTTCTACCGCTCTTGAATTATTATTTTTCTAATTTCATTTATAATTTTTCTAAAAAAATTTCATTGGACGTTTTATTAATTTTTTTACAAAAAATAAAAACAAACAAAAAACTAAATGAAAAATCTAGACTGCATGGGCAATGAACCCTTTCCTTTCAAAGAAACAAAAACAACATCACAAATAATAAAAACAAAAAACAAACGGAAACGCACACATGTTTATAATTAAAGTCATATTTCAAAACAAATAGCTTCGGGGTCGATTTGAAAGCAGCCAAGTACCTATAACGAGAGGAGTGTGCATATTCGTCTCCTTAAGCCGGCATAGCGGAAGCGACTGCTGCCTGCAGAAATTCCTTTGTGGTAGTTTAACATTTGACGGAGTGTTGTCATATGTCGAAAAACAATAAAAAAAGATTTTAATAATAGAATTATACAACTTATTATAGCTTTTTGTTTCGAAAGCTTTGCAAGCACCGTGGTTGCGGTGAGACTGAAGTGTTATTTGTTCAAATTGTCATGCTTCTTACAAGTTAACAAAATTACCCTTAGCTATTTTTAATTTGGTGAACAGAGATTGTGAGAATTTGATTTAAGAAATATCGCTTTCCACGCCTTTTTCCCACAGGGATTTTCCGCACTTCCCTATATACGCTACTATTGAAGCTTGTTTTATACTATGTAACGATTTGCTTATACAACAGTTCGATAATAAACTTAAATGTAGTTTTTTACGGAAATTTTGCAAAAAATCTTAAAATAATAATTATACTTCCATAACTATACAAAGAGGTCGACTTTCTTTTGTATGAAACTTGTTTTCCCTCAATTGTTATTAAAATACAATCATGAATACATGAATGGTAATTTTTTCGCCTCAAACCACTTTTTAACCAATCATCATATTTATACAGAGTGTCAAAGGACTGCCTTTCAACCATGTGTTACACTACCAGTACTAGAACGTTATTCTAAGCTATTTTATTATTATTATTAGCTTTTTAAAGTAACCAAATAAACCTAGCCAAACCAGTAGTTACAGTAGATACCTGTGAAAATTTAGGAAGATTTGAACACGGGTCTCATTGATCATGAATTCAAGCGTCGTATCGCTAGACCACGACCGCTCTTAAAACTACTTAGAGATAAAGATCTCGCTCACTTAATGTTGTGTGAATATATTCGTATCTGTCTGTAAAGACAAAATTTTAAACATCCTGTATTTTTAAAGCGCTAAAGATCGCATCACCTTGTAAAAGAATGTATAACTCCTCCGTATCTACATACGTTTTTATACTCGAGTCAACCTAGATGTCTCCTCAAGCCGGCATAGCGGAGGCGACTGCTGCCTACAGATATTTCTTTGTGGTAGCAGTAGCCTCCATTCACGGACTGCATTCTCGCGTAACATCGGGTGGAGTGTTTATTTTTTTTTTAATTGTAGCTCGGCATGTGACAACACTACTTTCAAACTATTCCCGAAACGCGACAAATAACCATCATCAGTCTGCCTACCATTCTTTAATAGTGCCTATAGGCACTGAGTGACCAAAGTACATATAACAAAGTTACATTGGTACCGGTCTTTAGCGAGGTTCGAACACGGGTCTCATCGATCGTGAGTTCATGCGTCTCACCGCTAGACCACGACCGCTCATGTGGTCAGATAAAAAATGTAATGTAAAGATTACGTGTTCGCTATAACTGTTAAAGAACGAGACAGCGTGGCGACTCTTGTAACGGGAACAAAAAAATATACATCAAAATAAACGTCAAGGTGGAGAGACCATTTAATTATAGCTTTTTTCGTTATAAAATTAAACGTGGCGCATAGACATCAAATTTTGATCTTTGAGGTCTAGGTGTTAGAATTTATTATTGTTTTCTTTTTTCAATTAAATTTTTGGGAATATTAAAAAGCTGAATTTTTTTATTGTTTAACCCATTATAATTATTAGTAGTCCAGTAATATGTGACGACCACCCAGCAATTGGAAGTACTCAGGAGTCGGAGAGAGAGAGAGAACGGGGAAATATTAACGCGGTCACGTAAAGCGCCAATGGCTTTATATTTCATTATAATCTATGTAACAAAAATCAACTTATGTTTGTTAGTCTCAATAAAACTCGAGAACGGGTGGACTGATTTGGCTAATTTTGGTTATTTGTGGAAGTCCAGGGAAGGTTTAAAAGGTGAGTAAATATGAAAAAAATGCTTGGTATGTAGTAAAAACAACAATTTCGCTTTTCCTTAGAAACTATTCCTTTGGTTTTGAATGTCAAACATTTGATGATCGTCCCCGCGTCGTTTAGAAATCAATTAAATTTAAAAGTCGTTCAGAAATGCTTTTTTATTTATTGATTCTGAGGCGGTACAAAGTTTGCCGGGTCAGCTAGTCTGTACATAAAAAGGGTTCCCAAATCAGCTCAGGTTGTGTACGTTGATTTTTTTCAGTCCAATTTTCATCACAATTTAATAATTTTGTAACTTGAAGGCATCGCCATCACGATTGTTAAATATTAATGCATTAATCAAGGTTATTATTTTTAACGAGTCCTTCCAGTACAGGCACAAACTGACCGACTGCGATACCAAGAAACGTTTATTCTTTTTATTTTAATTACATTTATGTAATAAAAATAATTTAAAATGCTTAACAATGCTTGATTTATATAAATTTTGTTCGTCTCTGCGTCGGCGTCGTAGCTACTCATTACATTCTTAATCTATGGCGACCCGATAGTCTGTTTGGTACGCGGAGTTACCGGGTTCGATTCCCGGTATTATAGAAACTTTACTAAAAAAACTTTATCAGCACTAATTATTATCGAAAATCACTATAATAAACAAATAGCTACGGCACAGAATATATAAAATGCTTGTGAAATATAACTAATATAAAATGTTTAAAATTCTTGAAAGTTTTCAAATTACCTAATTTCAACATAAATCTGCTATGCTTCAAACAATGTGGTAAAACAAAATGTAAGGACGCTCAGGTGTAACCAGAATCACCCAACCTCTATTTAATTGACGAATAACGACAGGTCACTCTTACTATACTGACTCTTTACAAGTTTTTAATAACACAATAATGCATTACAAAATGCAATAAGGAAGCCGATAAACTGTATAAAACAAGTCGATGTATTTTTTCCGCGAAAGGTAACCAATCAACAACACAATGCATAACATAACGGTCTCGAAAATACCCTGAAGATGTTCCGCGTGTGGTCTTCAACATCCCGTCTTAATATCTGCAATTTATTTATTTATTAGGTTCACAAAGAGGCCTTTAATCAAAAAATTAACACACACCTGCAATGCCCATAGAGATATATACTAGAGGAGCAAACCTAATGAATGGAAACAACTACTACTACAGAGAAACCTGTACGGGCAGCAGCCGCCTCCACTATGCCGGCTTGAGGAGACGAGCATGTACCATCTTAGATTGACAGTGCACACTCCTCTCGTTATACCTGGCTACTTTCAAACTATTCCCGAAACGCGACAAAGGTGTTTCATTTGAAAGTGGTGGTACTACCCCAGGACGGCAGACTGGACAAATTGTCATCATCAGTCTGCCTACCACTCTTGAGTAGTGCCCATAGGCACTGAGCGACCAAAGTACATATGACAAAGTTACAAGAATTAGCGAGGTTCGAACACGGGTCTCATCGATCGTGAGTTCAAGCGTCTTACCGCTAGATTCTGATGTTATAATATAGCCGCAATTGACGTGTAAGATCGCTAACGCAACCCGACACCAGCCATATTTCAATGATATTTTGTGTTTTTTTTTAACAAGTAATGGTGCCGCAATGTAGTTGATATTATACCCCATCTGTATGAAATTTACAACTTCTAGTTCGCTTCTGCCCCCTTTCTTTTTACAGCCTGTATATTAACTCAAATAATATATTCAGTACTTAAAATGCAAATTTACTAAACCATTCAATATAAATATAGTTTTTTAAATTAATTTGTTGACCGTATACCTTGACCTCGATTTTCTTTGATGATGCCGCTGAATAGATTTTGAATAGAGAGTTAATAGTTTGGCAAATACATACTAAAACGTCTTTTCATATTAGATATATACCTATAATGATCTAACATACTATTTATATATCTTTTTAATAGATAATATTAACATGCCGTAGTAGATCCAATTGCACCAAAAGGCCGGTTAAAGTTACTTTGACTGTTACGTTGCACTATCGTCGCGCCTGTCACTTTTGACGCTTACTTTAACGATAACAGTAACCAGCGAATTTTGGCTGGTCAAAGTTAAAGTAATAGTTAAACCAATGTCTAACTAACGTCAAATGTATAAAAAGAAGCCACATAATGTTTTTCCAATATTGTTTTCGGGAATATACTCCTCATTACATCAGACGCCCTTTTAATGATAACGATATGAATTTACACGACTCCACGCGTGTGGAGTAAAAGAGTAAAAAAGTCATCGTAAAATGTAAACTTTAACGGGCCTTTTGGTGCAATTGGACCTTAAAGTGTTCGCGCTTGGTTAAATGTAAACACGTACTCAGTTCTCTTTAGTTTTTACGCGAATTTAGTTAATTAATTTAAAAAAAAACTAAAATAACTCGAGGAAAAACTGTACAACGAATCTAAATAGATTTTAACAATATCAATACATTAAATTATTGAGTGATATTTAGCAGTCTTATGCAATAAATGTTTAGTCTGGGTGTATTAGATGTATATTTACTTTAAAAAATGTTTACCTTGCCGAACGTTTAAACGCAAACTTTGTAGTGGTTTATAATTTGGTTAAGGTGAAAGCCAGCACCTGAGCGTCCATACATTTTGTTTTACCACATTGTTCGAAGCATAGCAGATTTATGTTAAAATTAAGTAATTTGATAACTTTCTCAGCACTAATTATTTGTGCAAATAACTATAATAAACAAATAGCTACGACACAGAATATATAAAATGCTTGTGAAATATAACTAATATAAAATGTTTAAAATATTTAAAATTACATTTTACGGTGACTTTTTTACTCTTTTACTCCACACGCTGTCGTGTAAATTCATATCGTTATCATTAAAAGGGCGGCTGATGTAATGAGGAGTATATTCCCGAAAACAATATTGGAAAAACATTATGTGGCTTCTTTTTATACATCTGACGTTAGTTAGACATTGGTTTAACTATTACTTTAACTTTGACCAGCCAAAATTCGCTGGTTACTGTTATCGTTAAAGTAAGCGTCAAAAGTGACAGGCGCGACGATGGTGCAACGCGTGTGTATTAAATGTAAACGTAACAGTCAAAGTAACTTTAACCTTCCTTTTGGTGTAATTAGATCTATTACAGCATGTTATTAATACTCGTAATATTGTCTATTTACGATAAAACCGTGATTTTTCTTTAAAATGACCGACTCTATTTGAATTCTACGCGTCTATGACGGTACGCTTAGTAATTATTTTTTTTTTACAAAAAAGTGTCAACCCTAATCATTAACTCATTAAACAAAATCCATGTGTAAATTAAAGTATTATAAAACCACGAACAAAAAAAAAAAGAGTGCGTCATAAAAAATTGGCATAGTATTAAAAGATAGCGTATCTCGTAACCGCATCGTAACACCTGCTTCCAGGTGTTAAGGAAAGTGTTCTATTTGAAGACCGGTTACTCATACTTCCATACAAACATACACACATACGCACAACTAAAGATAAACTGTAGGTTAAAAACTTTTTAACGTATACTATATATTTTTTTATATAAAAAAGTAAACAGTATTTTTTCAGTTAAGTGGCCATGCTTTCTTTATACAAATACTGTATATTGACGTTCAATCTTTAATATACCTACATATATACAACGCTAGTGCTCGTAACTTGGTCACTACTCACTTTAATGGACTAATTAACGCGTCAAAACGCAGAGGTAGAGGCGTATTTTTATTAATATAATATAATTATTATTTTTAAATTACTGGACCCTTACATTAAAACTGTTTTAATTAAAAAAAAGAAGTTTTTATAAGATAACAAGTTTTAGACATATTATAATAATATAATATAATATAATAAGTGCATTGTTTTGCATAATGATCTTTTTTATTGTAGTGTAAACATATGACAACACTCCGCCTGATGTAAAACTAGAGTGCGGTTCATGAACGGAAACAACTGCTACTACAGATTAATTTCTACAGGCAGAAATCGCCTCCACTCTGCAGCTTGAGCAAACAAATGTGCACCATCCAGATCGACGGTGCACACTTCACGTTATCTTCTATCATAGTATAGGAGGTCGAATCAGGTTAAAATGAGGTTATTATAAAGGCGTTATTTTTGAGTCGAAACAGAGGTACGATTGTAGTTATCTCTAAATTACAATAAATGGTTACCTTGAAAATTGACTTGTCATTTTTTATACCTCTAATCTCTATCTTCATTTAGTTAACTGACATCTAACTAATATATTTGATACGGACTTCTTAATAGAAGTCATTTGTTAAATTTAACTGAGATATTAAGCCCTTGGAGTTAATAATAAATAAAGTATATTGTGTAAACTATACTATGTTGATGTATAGCTTGGTGGCTAGAGCGTGCGCAAAATGGAGGGTGTATGTTCAAATCTAACCTCAGAACAGGCTTTTATGTGTGTGTGTGTGTGTGTTGATAATTTAATAATAAACAAAATAATGTTAAAAAAATAATAAAGAAACATGTTTTATAAAGAAGAATTTAGGCTAAAATGAATAAGTAATAAATGAAAAATTCATTTAGGCATTAAAAAAAAGCAATAATAAATTATATATCAATACCAAATGAGTAAATAACTATTTTTAATAATATTCACAGGAATATAAACACTAATATATAATATTATTCTTAATACGTTTTTAAAATGATAAGTAATTAAGTTAGTAACCAACCACTCTGTATTCAAAAAAGTAAGGAAACCACTCACCTACAAGGAGTGTCGTTAACACTACAAATATCTTGCCTAGTCACTAAAATAGCAACATCATGGTGATGAGGATTATAATCATCTTCAGGGTTCAGCTTTTGTTGCCAGCGACAGAAAGATGCAAGTGTAGTATCAGCGCTCGTAGAAATAGTAAGATTGGAATTGGGATCATTTTCATCTATGATTATTATTTTCACTACAGCCACTTTGATGTAGTTGCCAATTGTTGGGTCCATGTAGAGAGATGATACCTGAAAGGAGAGATTTGTGAAATATATGAAAAATGTTACTATGAGAATTCTCCGTCCAATAAAATATTGGTTTCACTTCGTTATAATTTACTTATAAAATACTGGTGAATAAAACTGTAATATATAAGGTTATTTATGAAAAAAAAAATCTATTACGTTGTAAAACTAGATTGAAGAACTTGCAATCGATTACTTCGAGCTCGAATTTCTTGAAAATGTATCTTTACGGTGCCAATGTAACTTTGTACAGAATAAAACGAGTATGTACTTACCAAATTCATAATTGTAAGTAGATACATTTCTAAATTCCCTTTATCGTGAAACTCAGCCATTGAATTGTCTGCAACCAACAGCACTTCAACATGACGTGGTTTACTAATTGATCTTGCTGATCTTCTGTTGTTATTATCAAAATTACGACGATTAAGGCGATTGGTGTGATTCTGAAAAGAAACGGAAGTTTTAGCGTGAGACCCACTATGAAATGGACTGTATTGTACGCGAATAAAAACTAATTAAATAAGAGTAATTGCCGAACGGAAACTAAAAGCGTAAATAAAAATGCATGCAAATGTATCCAGTTCATTTAAATGCAATGAGAAGCACAATACTTTAAAATATGCAAATGATTATTGCAGTCTATACTCTGACAAGGTTATGGCTGCAAAGAAACTAAGGTGATGGTTTGTAAATATATTCTACATAAATAAATTTTCACCTTATGATATCCATGGCTTTCATGTTGTTCACGTAATTCTGCTTCTCTTATTTCATTATTCTTCTTCCATTGATATTTCGGTTGTTTTGTACCGCAGTTCTTAGCACGCCTTCTTCTCCGTTTTCTAGGTCTCATCTTCCGTCTTTCTTCAACATTCTTTGGATTACTTATTCTACCTCTCCTCTGTCTGCTATCTTCTATTGAATGACTATTCGCACTACTCCTAGATCTCGCTTCCAGTTTCCTCTTCTCATTTAATTCATTCACTAATTTTCGATATTCATGAGGTCTTTTTTTCATCAATTCTAATCGTTTTTTCTTCGCTTCTAATATTTCTTTACGTCGAGGATTCATCACGTCTCTATAATTTCCGTGGTGACTTTTTGGATTCGTATAGCGTCTTTTATCTTCTCCTAAATACTTATTGTTTATCGTTCTACTTTCGACGGCTCGTTTTGTTCTGCGCATTGCCGCTTCTTTATTAACAGCCGATCTTTTAAAGATAACATGAGCCCGTTCTGTACCATCGGCCGGAATCTCTTTGGACGGCTCGATCCAATACTCCCCGTGTTCTGTCCGCAAAAGGCCAGCCTGTTAAAAGAAAAAAGTATTAAATACAAGTTCAAAGAAACCACAAATACGGATGCAGTAAAATGTGTAAATTATTTTCAACGAGGCCTTGAATGGTTTTTAATAAAATAGAAACAAAATGGTTTCTGTGCTGCGCAAAGTTTATGTGACTGTTCACGTTGGAAGTAAAATAGTTTTAGTTACATTATTGCTGTGGGAACAAACTACAGCTACAATGTTTATAGAAATTGAAAATAATATTCGTAGGTATATTGGGATAGAATTTCTGTTTTGTTCGTATAGCAGCAAATAAAGATTTTTTTATTATAGTGATAATCATGACGTATTTTCGCCAATAAAAGTAGAATTTTAGACAATTTTTAGGTGACACGTTTTAAATTAGAATACCCACACATATCAGAACAAGGACAACACAAACATAATTATAACACCCAGATCCGTAACAAGTATCTTTTTGTTCCGACTGGGAATCAAACCCGGGACCTTCGTGTAACAAACTGGCGCCACAAAGGCCGTTCAATGCACCTTGAATAGACTTTTAATAAGCTACTTGGAACATAATTCTCTGAACAATGGCCGGTAGATATCTGATTATAATCGACCCGATATTCGATATTCTGTGCGTTCCTTTAGAGTATCTACTTGTACATGTTTGAGAAGGATCTACGATCAATTTATGTGTGGCAGACTAATGATGGTTATTGGCTCAGTCCTGGGGTAATCCACTACTTAAGGTGAAAGCCAACACCTGAGCGTCCATACATTTTGTTTTACAACATTGTTTGAAACATAGCAGATTTATGTTGAAATTAAGTAATTTTATAACTTTCTCAGCACTAATTATAATTATCGCAAATAACTATAATAAACAAATAGCTACGGCATAGAATATATAAAATCCATTTTAAATATTTTAAACATTTTATATTGGTTATATTTCATGAGCATTTTATATATTCTGTGCTGTAGCTATTTGTTTATTATTAGTTATTTGCGATAATAATTAGTGCTGAGAAAGTTATAAAATTACTTAATTTGAACATAAATCTACTATGTTTCAAACAATGTTGTAAAACAAAATGTATGGACGCTCAGGTGTTGGCTTTCATGTTAACTGAAATGACCTTGTCACGTTTCCGGATTGGTTTGGAAGTAGCCTGTTATAATAAAAGGAGTGTGTTCTGTCAATTTGGATGGTACACATTCATCTCCTCGAGCCGGCATAGCAGAGGCACCTGCTTGTAGAAATTTCTCTGTAATACCAGTTGTTTTCGTTTATGAACTCTCTAGTTGTCATATTGCGTTATAATAAAATAAAGAAACAAATTCGTGATACGGCCGGTCCAAGTTCGATCGTCCTTTATTTCGGTCCAGCACCGGATTTAGACTTCGGCGGCCTATAGGCAGAACATGTTGTGGAGGCCCTCAAATCGTTTGTGGTTAACTGTTAAAAGTTTCTATTAAGGTCAAGGTAAGGAAGAGAGCAACTAAATAAGTTGGCTAACACAAAATTTAAAACAAAACTCAGATTTTTTTTTACTGAGCCTTTATCGATTTAATTTAATTTTTTTTTTGTGGCGTGGTGGCGGCCCATAGGCAACTGCCTATGCTTAAATCCGGCACTGAGTCGGTCACTATCAATATTAATATAAAAATAAATAAAATTTAAATATTACATAATAGTAGGTTATTTCCTTCGAAATTTCCAAATAACCTCGTAATTACGACTAAAATGAATCTTGACCAGTTTCTCATAATAAATACAAGTACTATTAGTATAATTTAATATTTTATTTAACACAAAACTATTAATAAATGAACACCTGAATATCTATAATAAATTATGTTGCTAATTTGATTATAAACTAATTTTTTCACTAGTCTTATTATGTAAACAAATGCGACATTTTTTTAATTATAATAATATTAATAACATTTTTTTTATAGTAAAAGTACGAGTCTAAAAATATTATATATTAAACTGCAGGATATAAAATTTCGCCTGGCTCTTTCTTTTCCTAATTTGTCTTAAAAATAGAAGAAGAAAAAAATCGTGAAGTGAGTTCTAAATCAATTTTTGATGCAATTTTTTTCGGAGAATATATTTTTTTGCATATTATATTTGTAAAATCATGATCTAGGCCATAGCGATCTATACTAGAGGTGCAAACTTCATACATCTGACATGAAAAAAGCGTAGGCCGTTTCAAACGATTTGACAATGTTGCCGTGAAGTCAAATACTAACTGGCAGAAAACCTAAAGGTGACTGCGGTCATCTTTTCTATCGAGTCACATCTAGTTGGATCTAGGGTTTTTTTTAATTGAATATTAAACGTAAAGTTAAAATAATAGTTTCTTTTTTGCGCATTTACAATTTACATCATAGCAAACGTATTATGTGTAAAAAAATCTCATCGTACTGTTTATTTGTATAAAATGATAATTAATAAATAAATTACTATTAGGTACGACCAGTCTTTAAACCAGTAGGCCAACAAATCTGACTACTGTTAGTTATTCAAGATTAATTGATCGATAAAGAAGTTCAAGTCACTTTTAAGCAAAACTGCAATTATATTCGAAGATTTATTCTTATATTGTGTTATCTACTAATTGAAATTTGTTAATAGTCTAAAGGTTAGTGCTTTTAAACTAATTATTTATTTTGCTCGGAATTAATTAATATTTTTTGACATTTTAAATGATAAAGGAGAATGTCCATTCACCTAAAAGAAATGGCAAATTTTTTCTCGAGTTTTGTAGGAAATTAAATCTACGTGCATTATCATCAATCAGTTTTTTTGACGTCGGTTGAGGGTGTTCCTCACCTAATCCTTTCTGAGATGGTTGCCCGATCTGGCTAAGAAAAGTCCAATAGCTGTTTGCACGTTTTGAATAAGTTTTACCGAGTCAAACTGATACTTTGTTCGAGCTTCGATTTTTCAGTGGAATTTTCATAATAACTAATGACACAGTCAAATCCAAGTCAAGTCAAGTCAAAATAGAATGAAATCGAACGTTACTCAATTATAGATAAAATTGAAATCGTGTTTTAAGATTTATTAAGATTACAATCAATTAAGAGAAAGTTTAATTTAAAAGTATGAGTGATGGCTTTTTCTAATTACTTTTAACCATTATAAAATTATAACTATAAACGTTATTGTCATAGCACAACTCTTAAAAGAATGGTAGGCAGACTAATGATTTTTTCAGATTAGTGTGTCAGCCATTTTCATCTCTGGAAACGCAACAAAGTTACTTTACGGGTACGGTACTTTACGTCGAGGTCACATGTTGTGCCAAAATAAAAAAAAAACTTTAAAGTCGTGGTACTCCCCCAGAACTGGGCTAATAACCATCATTTACCTACCACTATTTAATTATTGTCTATATTATACAATAGGCACTGAGAGATCAAAGTTCATGTAACATAATTACATTAGTAGCGAGGTTTTGAGCTTTTTTTTCAATTAACGTGAAAATGGAATCACGAGTCGCTAAACAAATAATACTAATTATATGCAAACGAAAAGTGGACATTATAAGCGGCCGTGGTTTAGTGGTAGAGAACGGACTTAACGATCTATGAGACCCGTGTTCAAACCTCGCTAAATTCTGATCCGTACTAAGCAGCACTAGCTTAGTAAAGACATTACTTAGTACAGACAAAAAGAGTGGTAGGCAGACTGATGATGGTTATTAACCCAACCTGTCGTCCTGGGGTAGTACCACCACATTCGAATTACACACCCGTGAAGTGACCTTGTTGCGTTTCGGGAACAGCTTGGGGGTGGACAGGTATAACGAGAGGAGTGTGCACTGTTAATCTAGATCTCCTCAAGCCGACATAGCGGAGGCGACTGCTGCCTATAGAGATTTATCTGTATGTAGTAGCATTTGTTTCCGTTCATGGACCGCGGAGTTTTGTTGTAATAAAAAAATTATAAGAATAGTAAATTAGTCATATTTTATATTTGTTGTCAGTAGCGTTAACTTTGACAGCTCTTCCGTGTGACTGATAAGTTTATCAAGACATTAACTATATGTCGGGGTCAGTGTTGTTAAGTGGACACTGGACAGCGACCACGCCTTCTGTGACGTCTCAGATTTCAAACTAAGCTGTTTATATGCATGGTTCTGTGTAATTTGTGAACATGCGCGCCGAGTAAGGTACTCGGCATAAACGGCGTTTAATTTTTTTTATATTGTAGCTAGTGATGGGCGAATATAAATGATCATTCGGACTGGGTAATATTCGATTTCGTTTGTTCGAATGTTTTTTTTCTTTCCGGAAAGTTTGTATATTGGTATTGATTACAATTTCAAGAATTTATTTGTAAATTAATACTTAGGATTGTGAAAATAAAAGGTATATTATAATTTTACAAAACAATATTTTGATTTTTAACAATCATAGAATCACCATGTAAGTACGTTAAGTAGGTACTGGATTTCGAATGATGAATGAAAATTCGATTGTCGATTTCCTGATAATTCGATTGTCATTTAATGGAACTAACGCCCATCACTATTTTTAGCTCGTCATGTGACTACACACCGCCTGATGTTAAGCTAGAGTTCAGTACATTAGTGAAGACATTTGACAAATGTCGCATCCGCTATGCCGACTTAAGGAGACGCACAAATTAAAGATGCACCTTTCTCTCGTTATATTTGGATACTTCCAAGCTTATCCCCTACCGCTTTAAGTGGTGGTACTACCCCAGGACAACAAACTGGATTAATATCCATTAAACTGCTATATTTCTTTAATATATTTGTGTTGGTAATAGAAAGTAAACGTAAACTAGGACCACTTCGAGTCGTCTGTCGATGGTCAAGTGGAAACCACTTCAAAACCTCAAATCATTACGATTCATCTAAATTACTTTGATTTGGTATTATAGTCTTTATTCTTGAATAGCGAAAAGTGAAATTTGAATGTTTACTCTAATGTATATTTGTTTTGATTATACCTTTCGCTAATATTTAGTATCTAACATTTATATTATGTTATTTATTGTGGCTCTGATTATTTATTTTATTTAACCATTTATGCATAAATTAAAGTTAAGGTTCACTATCCATTACGTGTTAACTTTTTTTATAGTAGCTCGACATGTAACTACGCTTCACCTGATGTTACGAGTAAGTTAGAGTGCGGATAGACGGATCCTTGCATGGAAACAACAGAGAAATGTCTGCAGATAGCAAACGCCTCCACTATCGTTTGTATTCGGCTACTTTGTGGGTGTTACATGCGAAAGTTGTGGTACTACCCCAGGTCGGCAGACTGAGCTAATAACCATCATCAGCCCGTCTACTAATCTTTTAAATAATATTTCCGTTCATGGATCGCACTCTAGCTTAACATCAGGCGGAGTGCGGTCATATGACGTGCTAAAATAAAATAATAATATCCAAAACACTGAGCGATCAATGTTACAATTTTTATTTTTATTTTGGCACTACTGGTCTGATGGTAAACGCAGTGGAGGTCCATGAGCATTGACGACTAGAGAACCGCTCGCACGGTGGCTCCAGTCGCCACCACTATGCCGGTCTGAGAAGGTGCTTTTTCACGCTCCGCTTGAAGGATCCAAGGTGAAAGGTTTTTTCTTTTTTTTTCAGTGAGACTTGAACACGGGGCTCTTCTATCGTGAGTCCACGCCTCCTACTCCTAGACTACGATCGTTGAATGAATTATCAACGCATCATTGGTTTATAATTATTCTCATTTATTTATAATATTAATATTTTCATATAAGTTGAAAGCAAAATTAATTATGAGCCGGCAAAATTAAATTGATGGAGTCTCTATAGTTTTTTTTTGCTTCTACGGATTACCTTGTAATTTTCTTCGCGTAATAAATAACAAGAATATAAGTTATTTTAATTACTGTTTCATAATGAACTTTTATTGGGATAAGCAGATATTTGAAATACAAACTATAAATTGCTTAATTTCGAAAATTTTTGTTTTTCTATGCGTTCTGTTTATAATCACTATTTGTCAAAATTCGCGAAAAAAATATTTTTCAAGATTTGCCAACCTTAAACAAAATGTCAACCCTACGTAAAACGAACAAAAAAATTCAACGAAACAAATAATTATTTTTATTTAGTTTGACAACCCTGACTTACGAATTAATTTCATTCATGTTCATTCATTTAAATATAGTGTTCTCGGAGCTTGCATTGACCTCGGCGCGCATCAATCATTGAAAAAAAAAACTTGGTGTTAAATTATGCATTTTTCGTCTTATTTTTCTTATAAGCAATTGGAATACCTTTTTTAATTGAATGGAATCTTATAAACGATTTTTATAAGTTCACGCCCGTCTATTAATTTACAGGGGTAAGCAGAGTCTATGGAACTCTCTGCAAATCAGTTTCACCTCACTCCACCCACATTCATTATTTTTACATGCATGCTTGGAGTAATTGACCAATCCGATCGAGAAAGGTCGTCTTCCGCACGATAAATATGTTTCGTTGATCTCCTCTCATCCATGCTTTCCATATGACCTAACCACCTCTACATACCTCTATCTACTCAATATAATATTATTATCTAGGTATGCATGTCAGCGCGGTATCTAGCGCCATCAACTAGGAAAATCAATCGGATTTTCTCAAACAGATGTAAAAACTTTAGTGCCCATACGATATGGGAACTTCTCTGGCTTAAAGTAGTTCTAAAAAGTGTTTCCCGCACAAAAGCTCTTGTGGATGTTCATGATATTCAGGTGGTTTAATAATTAGGTCTATACGTTTTGATTTTTTTGAAATTGTTAATAAAAAAGAAAATATCGCAACTTTTCTCAATAAATATTTAGACATGCACGTAATCAACCTCTATATTCCTCCAATTTGCTTCAATTAGGTATATATTGTGTAGAAATATTATTTACGCCACGAGTCAAAATCAAAGTTAAGGAAATCGTAAATTACGTAATTGACCTAAATCCCTTTAATTCCTTTGAAGATTATTTAAATTTGTAGCTATTTTATTACATTTATGAGTTAATACAGACTTCAATTCAAAAGAACATACTGTAATCGAATAAATTCACGCTTTTTACAATTACTTTTACGGAGTCAACGGATAGATACCTACTAGTCACTACAGAGAAACGTCTGCGAGAAGCAAGTTACTTCCGAGAACGCGACTAGGTTTTTAAAGCACAACCAATCGATATAGAATGTTCTGGAAAGTTCTAAAAACTTCTAGAATGATCTACAAACATTAAAAATGTGTATAGCTGCCAAAATCGATATAGAATGTTCTAGAAAGTTATACAAATTTCTGTTTACACATTTACTAGAGTATTTCTTATTTTCAATTCGTTAATTAGTTAATTAATTTGATTTGATTAACTCTACAAACATCGTATGCTTAATGGTCAAATAAGTCTCTCAATATCTAAGATAAAAATCTACAATATCTACGTTAAAAACGGATCCTTAAATATTTTTTATACCATTAAACATGCGATGTATTTTAATCCGAGCAACGCCGGGTTTCGTCGCTAGTATTTTAATAAAATACTTGTACGACTTCTTAAAATGAAAGCTTTATTACATAATTAAATAATAATAAAACAAGCTTAAAAGAAAATCGTACAGAAGTGGGCGTTGAATATGTCTTGTTAGGAACATACATGTTTGCAAATTGACTAATTAGTATATCTAATAATACAGGATATAACCATGCAATCGATCATTTTATAAATGACACCATGCAAATAGTCTAGATGTCATTATCTTATTCAAATGTAAGACCTGTTAATGCATTCCTTATATTTCTTACGTTACGGCGCGAACTATCTACTTCCAGACAGATAACCTAGGCATAGTCTGGAGATTTTAGGAGTCCTTGTGCTTGGAATCTACGTCAAACTACCGGGTAGAGTTTGAGACCAAATTATGCACACAAGAAAATATTATTTTGTTTTTTTTTTATAGCGTTTTACGGGCAGCAGTCGCCTCACTATGCCGGCTTGAGCATGTACCATCTAGATTGACAGTGCACACTTCTCTTTTATATTTTTTAGATTTTTTAGATTATTATTTTATAGAGTTTAGATTAAAAGTGAAAGTAAATGTTTGCATCAATATAGTGCATCATAATCATTCATTTATAACAAACAGATCAAGTCTCAGTCAAGTCAAAAATAGCTTCAGGAAAGTGATGAACAAAAATACACGTGGATATATTGAACCAAAAAATGTCAAAAATAAGAATTATTTAAATAGGGTTGGGGAACTTCTATGAGAGAGGCATTATGAAGCTTTAACATGGCAACAAATTATACAACAAAATGGTGCATATTTGACCCAAATCGTACAATCCGAAACATGTTAAATAAAGTCATTAATTTCACGCAAAAAAATAGATTTCTTTTTCTCTAACCTAATATAAAGAAATAGTTTTACCGCATCTATTTGATGTATACAACTTTTAGTTCACGGTTTTTACACCCCGTATACGTGTTCTGTATACATTTAACACATCTTCGTGTAAAATAAACCTAATATGGAATAAATAGTGATGTACTGTCTAATTAAGCGAATGATTGAAAGAAAACAAAACTTCTTAGTTTGATTTATATCCAGCATTAATATTTATAGTTGTTTACGTGGCGTGGGTTAAATAAATTCAATTAGGAACACGTGGGTTCTTGTGAATAAAAAATGGAGGATACGGCAATTTGTTTTATAAAACATTAATTATTTTGATGATGATTGATAGGTTTACATATTCCTCTTTTTTAGGTCTCATATTACCTTTTGTTTAATTTATTTTAATATATTTTTTGTTTCTATTAATTCTTAGATTTATATGAATTCTGAATCACTATATTTAATGTTTTGATGACATAAAACATAAATCAGTTCTTTTGATAGAGGCTGTAAAAAGAAACATGATTTTTTGACATTTATTGATCTAAATAACCATTATTTGTTGAAAAACACAAAACATCATCACAAAACGGGCAATGTGAATGCGAGGATTGGATATACTGCCGGCGTCGCGACGAGCGGCCTCGTAGCACGCGCGAGGTCGTTCAACTCACAGCTGATAGACGGCCGAGCGTATTGCTAACGTAAAGCATTATTAAAGGGAATGCCCGCGGTCTGTTTACTCTCTATATAGTTCTCTTTATTTTAGAATTTAATTGTAGAATTTCGTCATCATAAACGCGTAATAAAAATGTAATGTTAGTAAAATTAAATGTAAATTACTGCATGAAAAGGTCGAGCATAAAACGTAAAAAATTTTTTTGGTTGCCATACATTGTAACAATTTGCCAGTGTCAAAGTAAATATTTTGCATCAATTTAATAATATTGTGCATCACGAGTCATTCATTAATCACACTAAACAGTCAGGTCAAGTTTCCGTCAAGTCAAAAATAGCTTCAGTAAAGTGGTAGAATCTTTACTGAAACTTTCTACGGAGTTTTGGAGGGAAAATGGAAACACATGTTCTCTTGTTTTTAATTGTTTGCCCACACTCACGCACGGTTACGAACACTTAATGGTTAATAAATATAATCCAACATTATTACACATTAACATTCGAAGAAACACAAGTTTAGGAAAATGATTCAAGACAGATAACTGTCTCAAGATGGCCGCCAAAAATAATTTAAAAAAAATCAATATTAAAATTAACACTGGACGGCACGATCTCGACGAACTTAGAATAATGCAACCATCGTTTTTTGCTCCCACCTTTCATACATACGCATATGTATATATATATCTCTAAACAGTTGACTCTGAAACCATATTTTCAAATACCAAAAACCGTCTGACAAGAGAGAAAATGCCGGCGGGGGCTCTGTAACGATCCCGTTGAGCTCACTCCGCATTGCCCGCTGGTAATGGAAGGCAAAAAAACCGCTTTCCGTGGAACTCTTTCCTGGTGCAAAGCAAAACTATTTTACTCAGTTCCGCTCAGCCATTTCTCGCTCATCACCGTTTCTTGGTGCAAGGCTGGCTTAATATTGCTACGTTCGTGGGGGGTACAAAAATACACCACTTCGGTCTTCGCACCAATTTATTGCATACGACACACAATAACGTAGAAGCAGGAGTGGTACGATAGTCGCTGGATAGCCTTCAGTTCAGTATAGCTGGTTATCGCAGGAGTCGCTTGTATCACATCCAAATTAGGACTACCCTTTGGAACACTCGGGTGTCGGTATTTATACTCAAATAGGAGGAAGCTTCGAGAAAGATCTCGTCGAAGTTGTTTACTAATTATAATGTAAACAAGGTCAGAGGTTACGCCACTCGCGTGGGCGTGGCCAGATGTTTACGCTACGCCGCTTATACGAGACATTTCTAGAAACTTCACGTGACAATACGCTTCAATGTATAAAGACCCTTTAAAGTATAATAATATATGATGGAATAAAAACTTTCAATATATCACGTATCGTTTTATCTCCCTGCTAAAAGCCTTCCACGTACTTACATACAGGCGGATACATGCACGATGTCAACAAACCTGACACCCACTTCATTAAACTGACAATTTGTTAAATACACAATCATTAAAAGCTTTACATAGATAAAGGTACTTCCGCCTATCCTTAAGAATAAACACTGATTAATTAGTAACACACTCGTCTCATCAAGCCGGCATAGCGGAGGCTTACACGCAATCGTATGGAAGGTTAGTTTTATTTATGAAAGTAAATAAATATACTTACAAGTCCATCACAAGCGGACAATGCAACTATAGATGCATTTTGTCCACGTATTGTTCCGGTATAATGACATGCAGTAGCCGTCGGGTCTGGCCGCTCCCTCGTTCTTCCACGCGCTGTGTGACGTTCAACAATCAATCCTGGGATGATGAAGGACACTGATGGCCTGGAACAAAATTAACTATAAATTGCAGACAATAGTGGACCTAGTCGCGTTTCTGGATTAGTTTGTGAATAGCAGAGTGGAGAGTGTACATTAAATTGGCGGTACATATTGGCTCTTCAAGCCGGCATAGCGGAGGTGACTGCTTACCATCAGGGGATCAGGGGAGTTATTTTTTATTCTAGTATACTTAAAACGTATAGATTCATTTTTATCACTTCATTTCTATTAGTTTTGATAGCCAATGTGAAAAAGTAGTAATTTATAAAAAAAAAAAATAAAAAAAAAATAACTTTAATAAAGTTAGCTAATGTCTTTATTGGCTATCAGGATACCAGTTTAACATACAAAAAAAGGCTAAACAGAACATCTTTAATTAATAAATCGAGATAGCTAAAATATAGCAGTTTATACTATCAAACATATAATATTTCAAGATATTTAAATATAGGTTTATTATGTTTGTTGTAATTATGGAATGAAACACCGTTTTGCGTATAGTCATTTATCGAGCTAAATAACGACTGCCGGGCTATACCCGTATCAAGAATGACAAACACAAATGAACTTATTGAACTACCTTCAATACAATACTAAAATATATAACAATCCCTCCACCTATTTCTTAAATAATAATAAAACAATCAAACAAAAAGCACGATGAGAATATAAACAAATTAGTACAAAACAAAATCCTTATATCTAGTATTTGGCTGACGGTTCCGTACACGGGGAGGTGACGTCACAAGTGACGGAGTGATGTCAGTCTCGGGCGTTTGTTCCTGTGATATGTTAACATCGTTATCAACATATGTTATTCCCTCCCTTGTATTATCGAACTGTGGAACATTCTCTTGATGCACAGTTGACCATAGTTGATCGGCATGCTTTTTAACGATCGTGTCATACTGTGTCAGCTTCACTCTATACATCCTTGATCCTATTTTACTGATAATGACACCCGGTACCCATTTGTGCTTATTCCCATTATAAAAAAAAGTTTTTACTAGCACATTATCCTTTATTTTAAATTTAATGTTCCTTTTTCTGCTAGTCTTGTTATTCTGAGAGGTCTGTTGAGACACATTACAAACATTATTAGCCGAGGATGTCGATGTATCATTATCGTACGGCCGCAGCAGATCGAGTCGGCCCCGCAACGAACGCCCAAACATTAACTGGGCTGGTGACAATTTTGTACTACAATGTATCGAATTTCTATAATCGAAAAGAAACCTAGCTAATTTATTTTCGAATAATACATCTGAGAAATTAATGTCTGTCGTCAAAATTTTTTTAATACCTCTTTTAATTGTCTTTACACTATTTTCTGCTTGACCATTCGACTCCGGATGATAAGGCGCTATAGTTATATGAATAATACCATTTAAAGCACAAAATTGTTTAAATTGCACTGAAGTAAAATTACTAGCGTTGTCAGTGACCAATGTACGCGGCAACCCGAACCTACTGAATACTGTACTCAATACATTGATAACTGAGTGGCTGTCAGTTTTTTTCATGTGATAACATTCCACCCATTTTGAATGCGCATCGACAATAATAAGGAAACTATGACCGGACACAGCGCACATATCGATGTGTACTCGATCCCATGGTAGGCTCGCGCGCGGCCAACTTTGCGTGTTACTAGGTGGGTCGCTACGAAGCGCGTTGCATATCGAGCATGCACCTACCAGTTCCTCTATGTGCGAGTCAATATTAGGCCACCACATTCTGGATCTAGCCTCCGCTTTCGTCTTTACGATGCCGAAGTGTGAACTGTGTAATTCCTTTAATAACCTCTCACGAAAAACCACAGGAATTACGACTTTATGACCGCGCATTAAACATCCGTTTTCCATATTAAGTTGCAACCTACATTTAAAATATGGAAGCAGATTTGCATCGTTCGGTTTGCGATGCCACCCCTTTTTTACAAATGACGTCACTATTTTCAAAATATCATCACGCGCCGTCTCCTCACGTATATTGTCGGCGGTTATCGGTAGTGAATCATTTGCAAAAACATTAAAATTAATATACATAGACGACTCATTTTTTTTTATATCCGAATTTACTACCTCATTAGTAGTCGACCTGGATAGAAAATCTGCAACATTATTTTCACTTTTTACATATTCTATTTTATAATTATATGCGAATAAAAACAGAGCATAACGCTGCAAACGATTAGCGGCCATTTCCGGTACGCCTTTTTTGCTACCGAAAATAGACGTTAAGGGTTTGTGATCCGTACGCAATATAAACGGTACCGTACGTCCATATAAATAATGATGAAATTTTTTTACACCGAAGATGATAGCGGTCGCTTCTTTTTGTATTTGCGCATAATTACGCTCGCTCGAAGTTAGCGAACGCGATGCGTATGCTACCACCTGTTCGGAGCCGCCGCGCGCCGCCCGGTTGACGCTGTGACAGCACGGCACCGAGGCCGGCGGGACCCGCATCCACTGTCAACACCGTCTCATACTCCGGGTTGTAATGTGCGAGTACTCGATCCGACATTAGCTCTCTTTTGACATTATCAAAAGCTTCGATCTGTTCCGGTCCCCATGTCCATTTTACACCATCTTTGAGTAGAATGTGTAACGCATTTAACATACTTGAAACGTTCGGTATAAATGATCTATAATAATTAACCATTCCTATAAAAGATTTTAGCTCCGATACGTTACGAGGACAACTCATATTAACAATAGCAGCGACTTTATTATCCGATTTATGTAAACCATGTTTATCTATTTTAAAACCTAAATATTCTACAGAGTCTTTAAATAATTCACACTTATCCTCTTTTAATTTCAAACCCGCCCCTTGTAGCCTACTAAGCACCTGCTCAATTCTCTGCAAGTGAATCTCCCTAGACGGACCTGTAATAAGTATATCGTCAATGAAACAACACACGCCTTCGATGTTATCTAACAACGACTCAATTGTTTTTTGAAAAATACACGGCGCGCTCGACAACCCGAATACTAATCTTGTGTAACGAAATAATCCTTTGTGTGTATTGATTGTCGTTAATTGTTTCGACTCATCATCTAATACTAATTGATTATATGCTCTTGATAAATCTAATTTAGTAAAATGTTGGCCACCATGTAATTTAGAAAATAACTCTTCTATTCGAGGCAACGGGTAATTATCTAAAAATAATGTTTTATTTAATGTTACAGAATAATCGCCGCATATTCGTATATTGCCGTCGCTTTTCAATACCGGAACGATGGGTGTGGCATATTCTGAATAATCAACTTTTTCTAATATCCTTAATTCAACTAATCTACTAATTTCTTGCTCAACTTTTGGTTTTAACGCTAATGGCACGGGTCTGGGTTTAAAAAAAATAGGTTTTGCTTCTGTTTTTAATAATAATCTAATTTTTCCTTTATTATAACAACCTAAAACATCAGCGAAAACTTGGCTATATTTATTTTTTAAATAATCTATATTATTACTAATTTGCTCACAATAATTAATTCTACCTAACTGTAAATTAAACTTACTAATAAAATCACGGCCTAATAGCGGGGCATATGACTCCCGTGTTCTTATAATATACATTTTCAGCGGTTTCGTACAGCCCTCATAAGTCACTGACAGCGCTATGTAACCTAAAGGAAATATTTTACTTCCGTTATAACAATTAAGAGCCGCCGTACACGGTTCAATTGAGTAATCATTTTTAAATAATTTATTATACAAAAATAACGGCATAGCCGACACGGCGCTGCCACTATCAAACTCGCATAGTACATTTTTGCCACCTACAGATACTGTCTGTTGCATAGGTCGACCGTCCACACTGCGTATATTATTAATACTGTACATACCATCGATATCCAGGGCTAAGAAATTATTTCTATTTTTACACATCCGTTTTAGATGTCCTTTTGTATTGCACTTTTTACACGTATAATTACGGAAACGACACTCATTTTTATTATGATTTTTATATCCGCACACACAACACTTTATTTCACTGACAGCATCGGTGCGAGCACTACGCTCGGTCGCGGTCGCCGCGGCCGCCGCCGGCCAGCTCGCCCTCATAGCGAACACCGGCGCGGGCGCCGCGGTCTCCACGGCTAGGGCTCCGTCGCCGCCTCGCTGTCCCTGCACTGCTACACGCGCGCATCGGATGCTCTGTGCTATCTCCAACGCCTTGTTCAACGTCAGTTTGTCAACGTTTTCAGCGAATAACTTTTCCTTTTCGCTGACGTTCTCCAAACCCAGCACAAAACGATCCCTCAGCGCCGTTTCGAGCTCCCCTTTAAAGCCACAGTGCATCGCCAAGCTGCGTACTCGTGCCGCCCAATCCGCCAACTCTTCACCTGGTCTTTGCTCGGACTTGTAAAATTTAAATCTTTCTGCAAAACTGCTTTTCTTTTGCACAAAATGCAAATCCAACGCTGCAATCACTTCGGCATAGCTTAGGTCGTCCAGCAGTCTTGGAAACACGACGTCCGTCGCTACTCGGTAAGTGTCTTCCACGAAACAGGACAACAACAACGCTCGTCTCTTGCCACCAGTTTTGTCCGTGTCAGCGGAGACATCATTTGCTTCACAAAATTGCAAAAAACGGCTTTTGAAGATACACCAGTCTTGTACGTGGTGATCGAAACTCAAATTTCCACCAAACAACATTGATCGCGTCGCCATTTTTATTACAATACACTTTATATTGTAACCATTACACACGCGTAGATTCCTCGTCGCCAATTATTATGTTTGTTGTAATTATGGAATGAAACACCGTTTTGCGTATAGTCATTTATCGAGCTAAATAACGACTGCCGGGCTATACCCGTATCAAGAATGACAAACACAAATGAACTTATTGAACTACCTTCAATACAATACTAAAATATATAACAAGGTTTTATTAGATAGATTTTCGTTTAATGTTTAGATAAGAGCCTTAAACAGTTATCGCTATATTGGCATATTTTACTAAGAATCGACCTTAAGTGTTTGGGATTCTTGCGCGAGCCACAGCAATTATTCGACTTTAGAAATAAAAGATATACAAATATTTTTTAAACCATAGATCGAAGATTATGCCAAAGATTGTATCTTTTTAATAACTTTTACATTTTTAATTAACTAAACTGTTTTTTTTATGTTTTCATTAAAATTTAAATCAATATAAAGTCTATTTTTATCTTGAAATAATTTTTCAGTAAGTATAGAAATAGGGAATAAATTCATAAAAATAATAACAAATCCAAAAATAAGAAAATACAAAATACATTATTCTTACGACACAAGTCTTTCTTCTATATTAAAACTACAATTTTGACTATTTATAATAATTAATTAATATAATAAAATAGGAAGTTCTATTAATTCTTAACGCCTGCGCGTGCGCCGCCTGGTAGAAACCTCGGAGCATCAGCGTGCATTCCTCTCGTTCCTTTAGCGCGCCTATAAAAGTAAAATATTCAACGTATGGATGAATAAACCCATATTTGTTAAAATTAAATAAATAAAATTTAGATTTTTTTTTATTTACATATCTATATTGTATAATATTTACTGAAATACCTGTCCCCGACATCCTCTTGAGGCAAATGCTAAAAATCATTCACGAAATCTGATCAAATTGATCAAAATAAACGAGATTGTAAGCCTTTCTTTTTAAAATCTTTTATTCATAAAAAAACTAAACTTTTTTTACCATTAGTATAGTGGATTAGGAATTGAACTTTCCCTCGACCTTTCCCTTGAAGATTTGATGATGATGAGTATTTGTATAGCTTGGTACATCACTATTATTAAAAGACGATCTTGAAGGCGACGGCTACAAGAAAAGATCTGCAGATAACAGTCGCGTCCGCTATGCCGACTTAATGATATGCTTTACAACATAGACTACTTTATAATATTGGAATAACACTGCTTAAAGGATCTCTAGGTCGTGGAAGGAGAAAGACGCGACTGGGAAGGTCGTTTAGTGGAACAACGCGGACGTGGACTGTCTGTATCTATCTGTTCATCAAATCTAACCGTATTTATTTAAAATCTGATAAATAATACATCCCATATGAATAAGTATAAGTTACAACAAACTCTTAATTTTTATTTATGGTATAATTAATCGAGCAAAGAAAAAAAAACCCAGTTATAGGAATCAGGTCACACAAGGAAAAGTCTAGAATAATAGCTATCATTATTTATGGCCATTCTCGGTTCTACACATAAAAAATATCGGCCAAGGAATATATCTATCAATAAAGGTTAACGTTATAAATATGTTTTATGTATAACTAGCTGAACCGGCAAACTTCGTACCGCCTCAGAATCAATAAATAGAAAAGCATTTCTGAACGACTTTTAAATTTAATTGATTTCTAAACGACGGGACGAACATCAATGACATTTAAACCAAAGGAATAGTTTCTAAGGGAAAGCGAAATTGTTGTTCTTACTATATTCCAAGCATTTTTTTCATATTTACTCACCTTTTAAACCTTCCCTGGACCAAAACCAAAATTAGCCAAATCGGTCCAGCCGATCTAGAGTTTTAGCGAGACTAACGAGCAGCAATTGATTTTTATTATATAGATTATATAATATCTATTATGTCTATACTATACGGTGAAAAACTTTTTTTATTGTAGCTCGGTATATGACAGAACCTCGCCTGATGTAAAGGTAGAGTGCGGTCCATGAACAGAAACAACTGCTACTACAGATACAGGCTTCGAATGTTCACCATCCAGATTGACAGTGCACACTCCTCTCGTTATACCTGGCCACTGCTGAATTGATCCCGACCTGTCATTTCACGGGTGTTACACTTAAAAGTGGTGGTGCTACACCAGGACGACAGATTGGGCTAATGATAATCGACCAAAGTACATAATTAGTTAATTACATTGGTACCGGTCAGAATTTAGCGAGGTTTATCGACCACGGCTGCTCTTAAAAAACGTTTATGTATTCATTTATTTCTGTCTAACCCTAACAACTGGGTTTTTAATTGTGAGTATATGATTAGGTAAATAAATGTATCTCATTCATAGAGACGGGTTTTACCTAGTATATTTGCTTTTTTATTATATAATTCTGATTGTAAAGATATGGGCTTTTATTATTTGTATGAGAGCCTTGAAATGTTACGCAATAATTAAATAAAAAGATTTGTTTAGAGAGTCATAGACTTGTAAAATTGATAACAATTACGGAAATTGTGTCAACGTGTATATAAATATATCGTCAAGTAAAAAAGAGGGATTAAAACGCGACGCACGGCAGCTGAATGGTAATTGTAATTTTTTTTTTATTGTAGCTCGACATGTGACAACACTCCGCCTGATGTAAAGCTAGAGTGCGGTCCATGAATGGAAACAATACCACAGAGAAATCTCTACGGGCTGCAGTCGCCTCCACTATGCCGGCTTGAGGAGACGAGCATGTACCATCTAGATTGACAGTGCACACTCCTCTCTTGTACCTGGCTACTTTCAAACTATCCCCGAAACGCGACAAGGTCACTTCACGGGTGTTACATTCGAAAGTGGTGGTACTGTCCCAGGACGACAGACTGGACAAATAACCATCATCAGTCTGCCTACCACTCTTTTTTTTTTGTTATTTGATTGATGATAAATTTAATTGAATTAAAAAAATTTATGAGCCTTACTTTGGCGTTTATTTTGGTTAGATTGATTCGAAAGCTTCGTAGCTATTGTGGTCGTGTCAAATTAAACAAATGAAAGAGTTGGAAGCAAGTAAGCCGCATAAAATCTTTCGTATCGGGTCAGTTTGGAAGTAAGCAGGTATAGCCAGGTCACGTTACGTAACTTAAATTTCAGTGCCATATGTTAGATATATTAAACAAAATTTAGTCCATAAAAAGCGTTCCTTTTGTGGGAGTTTTAGTCACTAGATTTTCCATATAAAGTCTAGATAGTGAGCGAGGTAATCTAAATAAAGCCTGTTATACACTTTAATGACTATTAGAGGCTAATCGTTGCCTATTTGCATTAATGTTACAACAAACATTATTAATTTTATAGTGTAAGACAGCCTAATAAGATTAATTTTACGCGCGTGTGTAATTTAACCAATTTTTTATGGTTAGACTTTAGATGAAAGTTTGTGTTTTACATAATAGTCTAGTATAATATTCTGTCGAACTTCGGCGTCAACGCGAGCCCTGTGTCGTCACTTCGTATCACTATCCCGACTATTTTTTACAATGAACCAGAATCCAAACAAGATATTTTTTAATTAATATTTGCCCGAGCAAGCATTAAGTTATGTGAAATACGAAATTGGTTTATATCTATATATGATATAGGTAGATGAATATGAGTAAAAACAAGTTATAATTTCGGGTTTACGATTCCCATTGTTTTATTGTTTGACGGGGTCCTTGCACCTGGGAGAGTCATCTTTCTTTTGAGATGTGAATTTAAAGATTAAAAACTTATGGTTTTATTCTTAATCAAATAATGAGATGAGTAGAAGAGATATAACTAGTCCCTTTCTTGAATAGCTTAGTGCCTAAATGATAGGCACTACTAAGCGACCTTAGTGCATATTATAACAAAGTTAATAATTGAATAAACTATGATGAAAATTAAACAGATAAAAAACAACGCGCACGCAACAACTCTAGCTGTTTTATTAACAAATATAATTATTTTAATATTTAAAACATTAATTGAAAAAAGGCCGATAAAAGTTTCTAACTACTATGAATAATAATTATTTACCGTGCCATTATTTTTTTATTATTATTTCACTGTGGCCCATAGGCGGAAACCAGAGAAATGTCTGCAGATAGCGGTTTTTTTTGACTTGAAGAATCCAGTTAGACTTTACAGGTGTTACATTTGAAACTTGTAACACCCCATGACGGCAAACTGGGTTAATAACAACAAACCAAACCAGCAACTATATTTCGGTTGCTAATTAAAATTTTCACTCATTTAAACGTGTAATTTATTCAATAAAAAAATTTATTAATAAAACATTGTTTCTTTTTGTTTACTACACCCAAACTTGGTAAACCATTTACAATTGTTACAAAACCATTGTAATATCCATCGACAATGTAATTGTAATTGTTTTATAAATATTTATAAAAACAAAATTTTAAAGAGGTACAAGTGTCCTTTACACAATACAACACGATAACTTTTATATTTAATTATTATTATTAGTAATATGTTAAAGTAAAAAAAAAATCAAATAAATCATTACTATCTTTCACGCCCCATGGACAAAATATTGTGTATATTCAGAATGCGCGGTATTTGCGATGCTTTTAATATGTATATTTCTTCCAATTTTCACCATATTTTAATAATGGCAAAGAATGTGTGAAAAAGTCGTAATAATAAAAACTTTGTGTAATCACTCGGTATCAATATACCGGGCCAAAGATTATTGGGAGATTCAATTGCGACTTATTTTTTTTTTATTTTTTTTTATTTAATTATTTAATTTATTTAATTATTATTGTACGATAAGATAATAATCATAGGCGTATCTAGACAATATTCCTACGAGGACAGCTTTTTGAATAGTTAATAATTTGATTACCTTTTGAACCCCCATGCCCATGGTTTTCTACCAATTTTCAACAGAAATTTTATTAATTTAAGGTAATATTTCTATGCGTGGAGACCTTGCGTATGCCTTGATGGAAAAAGGTCAGCATATTATTATGGATATCGCTTTTTTATATATAATAAAAATTGCATTGAAATGCATAAAATAACCTAAATTCCAGGCGAATTTATATACGAGTACTTTTATGTTAATACCACTTACATTGTTGCATCAAAGTAAAGTGTTAACTGTTAATCGATTGTTAATAATAAAATGTGTATATTTATTGTTTTATTTTTAAACTTTTCATCTTGAATCAATAGATAGCCCCTTCATTTTGGAAAGTTTTGTGGTTTTGTGGAAATCCCTATTTTCATCTCTATAAAAGCTTATCAAGCGAAACGCTAAATGCATATTTTTCACCTATTTAATTGTAAACATTGTAAAATTAATTATTAAAATTAAAGTCTCTTTGCCGCCGTTTATAAGGGACATACTTTCGAAAAATTATACAAAAAAATAATTCAATGAATTAATAAAAAGTCAAGTTGCCATAATAAGCATTGGGGCCTTAAAAGAAAAATCTCGTAAGTAGGTTGTCTTCACAATAATCGTTTCAGAGAAATAAACGATTGCTTCGTCGGTTACTCTTGTACTTAGAAATTGAGATTGTAATTTTTATAAGAGCTTCTCGGTAAGTGTATATACCTACATGTTTAACATAAAAAAAAAGCGTAATAAGTAAATAAAAATTGCCTGAAGGAAGACCAGCAACTCCAGGGTACTATCCTATCTACAAAATATCTACTTCTTCTACTAAATACTCGTATATATTATCCTTACAAATTATGTAGATGTTAAGATATAAGATAAATTTCAAACAGTACAATAGACGGCCATTTTGGCCATAGTGAAATAGGAATGCTGTTTAAGCCCAAACTAGATCCTAAAATCTAGATAAATTCCACTTAATCTCTATGATTTTGTTTATTAAATTACAATTACTAGACTTGTAGATTTTATCACAGATGTTAAACGTGTTTTGCGATATGATTTTGCAAGTATTACTAAACAAGATTTTAGTAATTTTCTTCCTTACCTATTCGGCAAAATGATGGTTAAACGATTGAAATGATGGTGGTTGTTGATCTAATCTGCCGTCCCGTGGTACCTATTTATAAGTTATAGGCAGACTGATGATGGCTATTAGCCCACTTCTTGTCCTAGGATAGTTTACTTTTAGAGGTAACTCCCGTGAAGACGCGGGCGAGGCTAACTAGCCGAGTATAACGAAAAGAGTGCTTCCCGTCAATAGAGGTGCACAATCGTCTTCTCAAACCGGCATAGCGTAGAGGGCAGTTGCCTGCACTATTACTTTAACATCAGGCAGAGTGTGATCACATGCAGGGCAACTATAAAAATGCAAAGGATAGAGTAGTTATAACATACATATTTCGTAAGTAAAAGCGCGCGTTAAACGATAATCAAAAACCTCGTAATCCAATTTAACTTTTCCGCGTTTAGTTTAATGTTTTCGGTTATTACGACCAAAAATAGTACGTTAATGTGTTCAACAAGGTTTCTCAAAGGTTTGTACATATTGCAATGATTTAAGAACGTTTATACACTGAGATATGTAAAAGAAATTCTGCCGTGAAGGTAAGACTTGGAGATGTGTTTCAATCTTTTTTAAAACAATGTTAAGAGGTTTTTTTTTTATTTCTTTTTTCTTTGTGAGATATAATATTTCTTTGTAACACTTAATAATATATTTTTTAAAGTAATAATTATTTTAAAATCTCCAGTGTAAATAAACCTTAAAGCTTTTTATAACATTGTTTATAGTGTGAAACAAAAATTGTATAAACCATATTAAGGTGCACAATTTTTTGTTTACATCTTTTGAAATTTCAAAGTGAATCTATTTTGAAATTGTGAAGTTTTTAAGTAAATGTTTTGATATTAAATTTCGGACGATTGATGTAGTGTGTACGATTTGTTATTTTAAACGTTATTTTTTATGTTCAGTTCTTAAAAGTATACTAGGTCATTGGCCTTTACATCTTTTAAATGATGCATGTGTCATCGAAATATATCAATGCTCTAGTGTTATTATTAGTCTGAAGTTTCTTAGAAAACTGACAGATGCAACTTACAATTGACCTTGACGTGATAAGTTAGTCCAGATATACATAGATTTAATCTCTATATGTATTAGGGCCCTTGATGATCTACTTATCTAGTTACACCCTGTACATTATGCAAACTTTTGTCAAAATGCAGGATGCTGTAGACTGAGACGTTCGGCGAGCTGGGGCTCGGTCCGGTAGCTTGGAGTCTGGATGAATGCTAAAGGATGCCTAGACTTTGTCCATATATGCGTAGAATGAAAATCGTAAATAAGGTTTAAGTCGGTATGCCTGCGCTAGGTTGAAGCTTTGTGCTGAATATAAGGCCTAATATTCTCTGTTCTGTGGTTTGGAGCGTCCGACTAACCAGGGCATGCATGTCAACAGGCACGAACTGCTGCTCTTAATAAGTTTATTTTTTAATTATTTTAGCACGTCATATGACCGCACTCCGCCTGATGTTAAGCTAGAGTGCGATCCATGAACGGAGGCGACTGCTGTCAGAGGAGAGGATCTGCAGACAGCAGTCGCGTCGGCTAAGCCGACTTGATGAGATGCCTCTTCACACTGCGCTTGAAGGATCCCATGTTATAGGAAGGAGGAATGACGTGACTGGGAAGGTCGTTCCACAATTTGATGGAATTGAATGGAAAGTACGAATTATTTATGTTGTTAGACTTTATTTTACCTTAAATCCAGCCTTAAATCGCGTCCCCCAACAGTAATATTGTAATGCAAGGAATGGTCCAGTTCATGCTCCTTTTCCATGAGGTCTCTTCTTGCTCGGGCATGACCATGTTCATGACTATGGTCTACTGTGCGTGACAATAGACCACCGTCTTTTGTCACTTTTATTGGTCTTGTTATCTCTGCTAATGATGAGTCCAACGTTCGATGGGAATAGAGACCTGAAAAAAAAAACATTTTGTAAATTTTGAAGCTTATTACGTTGGAAGTTTCGGGTTCGGTCGTCGACCGGAACAAACATTATATTTTTATATGAAATATATATTTGATTCCGGTTCTTACGTGGTTTATGTTTTTATATGGGTATATACATATTTATTTATTTATTTTATTACTATATAATCCGCTAATATAACAAGTGTCCTAGATAGAATAAAATACAAGGACAAAAAAAACATGGAGTCGCTAAAAAAACTTAGGAGTTGACGTTTTTTAAAATACGTTTTAATTTATTTTTCTATCAAATTTCTCGGAAATCTTTAAGTATTCATAGACATAATTTTTAAGTTACACATGTCACGATTTATCTATCGTTCTAGGAAATTCAAGTGCATGAGTGAATTGATATTCATGTTTCTGACAGACCTTAAATGAGTTTACGTTATCCTAATTTGGAGATCTGTGATTATGAGAAGTGAGAAAATAAAGTCGATTATCCAACGATGTGTCTTATTACAAACAATATATCTATTTAATTTGTATTGTTTAGAAGAAAAATGGTTTTATATTTCTAAAACAGGCGTTACTTTGCATGAATATTAATGATATTTAAAACTACTTATTTATTTATTTTATTTTTTTAAATACATGGACATGTTCTGTATAGTGTAAATTAACATATATTTTTTTAAGATAATTTCGTTACGGGTTGTGCTGAAAAAAGGTTTTAAGTTCCAGCGCAGTTCACATAATATCCCATCCTTAACAAGAGAGTGAGGTCACATGCCGAGCTTCTATAAAATGAAGCTGTGGTAGGCGGATAGGCGTACTAGAGGGAGCGGGCGTGGTCTAGCGGTAAGACGCGTGAACTCACGATCGGTGAGACCCGTGTTCGAACCGTTCTAATTCTGAACCATGTAACTTTGTTATATGTACTTTGGTCGCTACACACTGGGCGACCTTGTCGCGTACTCGTATCGGGAATAGTTTGAAAGTAACCAGGTATAACGAGAGGAGTGTGCACTGTCAATCTACATGGTAAATGCCCGTCTCCTAAAGCCGACATAGTGGAGGTGACTGCTACTCGCACAGGTTTATCTGTAGTACCAGTTGTTTCAGGCGGAGTGTTGTCGCATGCCGAGCTACAATAAAAAAATAATAAAAGATAGTTGAAGATGTACCGGTATATATTTTTTTAATTTAAAGGTCATATATGTATACGAATAGATTTAATTATTTAAAACGTGATTTTTGCAGATTTCCTTATTATTTATAATATTAGTGTAGTCTATTATTATTTTTAATTAAATTTATTAAAGCAATTAAAGCTGTGGGGGGTCACGGGATTTATTAGGAAGGGGAGGGTTATTCTTAATTGCTAATTAATTAATTCATGTAGTTTTCAAATATTTTTATACTTTACAGATATATTATTACATGCCCAGACGTCAAGCTATTTACCTAGTTTATTAAACAATTTTTTTAACATAATAATGTTGAAATGTTCATTACAAAGTGTATTATATTATAATGTAAGTAATTTTAAATTTAAAAAAAAAATTATATAAAAAATATCGGTAAAAATGTAAAAATCCTCGGTAATATGAGATATTAACTTAGCAGTTGGAAAGATTTTGGTGGACATTTCTACGCGGTTAATTAATAAAATTTAATATAATAAAAATTAATAAAAGAAAACTATAAATATTAAATATCTTCTAATTATTTATTTAAATTGTTAAATTAATCTACAATATACTGATTCGAACTGCAGCAATTATTTGAATCAAAAATGAAAAACAAATTATTTTTTATGCTATTATTAAAATATAATTGAGATTGTTTTCTTATCAGAAACGAGATCGAATGAGTCAAGAATAGTATTCTTGAACTACCTTGAACGTGGCGTCCTATGGTGCAAAATAAATTGCATTTTAATGATTATCTACTGAAGTAATTTTTCTGAATTGTTATGCTATCGGTTGCGAGTAGCGATAGCAAAAAACTTCCTTATTACGTATCGCGATTTGCAGAATATATTTTTTTTAAATTTATTGTAGCTCGACATATGACACGCCTAACGTAACCATGAGGTCCGTGAACGAAAACAACTGTTACTACAGATAAAATTCTACTAGCAGCAGTCGCCCCCGCTGTGCCGGCTTGAGGAGAGAACATGCACCATCTATTTATTATAATTATGTTTTTATTTAAAACGAAATTATATCCGCAGTCCACAATTCGCCACTGCGGCCTGTACACCTCATGCATCAAATGACGCAAGACTCTATTGAATCAAGAGTATTATGTAATTGAACGCTTAGGTGTCAAATGAATCAGTTTTTAATAGAGGTCAATGACCTACCGTGTATTAAGTATAAGACTTGCTTTACTACTTTTTTATACAGCGGCAGACAGACCGTCGATGATTACTAATCGAGTCTGTTGTCCTGGTGACCTAGTCGCCTTACAGTGAGACTTGGAGTGTGCACTATCAACCTGGACGGTATATTCATTATTTAACATATTAATTTCCGCAAATAGGCATAGCGGAGGCGACTGGTATTTTTCTGGATATTTATCTGTGATAGCAATCGGCCCTTCACATTGCGCTTGAAGGATCCGTAGTAGCGGGACAAAAAGACTTAAAATAATTATGAATTAAATGGTTTTTTTTTCGTGACAGTGTACAAACAACTGTACTAAGATACATTAGTCAAGGTTTACTTAATTAAGTACATAAATTAATACTTTATATTGTCACTGGTAACAAAAATAAATAACGTATGATAATAATACTATTATATAACATTATTATCTACGTTTCTTTATAATAAAAAAACTTTAAAAAAATATTTATTGATTTAACTAAACGCTGCTCATGTCATTTCTGACATTTGATACAATACTAAAGTTAAACCGCACTAGAGCGGCTCGGCACGGCGCGGCAAAATGTTCTCCGGGATCCAAATATATGTATGACAGAACGGGACGAGCGGTCCAAGGCTTCTATCCTCCACTTGTGGGCGATAACTAAGCAAATATGCTGAAACACGACAGTTCCTCCGCACAAACAAGTTACAACGTGTTCGCCGCGTGGCTTGTTTTCAGAGACTCTGTCAAAGCGTAACGACGCCTTTGTTTCATATTGAGTTAGTGCTTGTACTCATGACCACGTATTCATTTTGTTCCAAGTTAGTATCCATAATCGTTCAAATTAGAGTCCGTATTCATGACCGTTCCGACATGTATATAGTTTTTATTGTATATATGTATTGTATCTCGCGTTACGTTCTCAACGGCATAAGTGAAAATATGTACACTATACTTGTACATATATATTTGTTTAAAATACTGCTTCTCTTCGCTCACACCTGTCATAAACACAGAGGTTAGCTGGAAGAGAATGCTATTTAGCATTAAGTCGGCCTGTGTGCACGCTACATTAAGTTTTAAATAAATAAATAAATTCGTAGTCAGGCCTCAGATAACCCCAAACTGCATTGTAACAAGATTTTTGGGCTGAAAATGACGTAAACTACAACTACTTTTTTTTACGCGGGGGAAATCTTTTATAGGTATACATCATACGTCACGAGCACCTCCACCTCATCGAGAAGAAACATCATTCCAGCCAAGTAAATGATCGGCAGTCCAACCCGCTTTTGGCAAGCGACGCAGGAGATAGTGGTCTCTTACTCGGGTCTTCTCTGAAAGCAGAGTCAGGAGAGACCCCACCTTGCTGGTTTTGGTTCGTGGGATACCTCCCGGGACCCTCTATCCACCATCTAAGGACGCGCCCGTTGGGAGACCATCAACTCCTACTCCAACAGTGCCTCCCATATGACACTGTCACTCACGGTCAAAGGACCGCGAACCACGGGAAACTACAACTAACTAAGTCAAATATTTAAACTCATTCATACGTGTCATAATTCTGATAACACTGTATAAATAGTGTTGTATTACGATTTACACATTTACACAGCGACAAACATGTAGAATGAGCATATGTCAGGATATGTCAACACTCTTGATGTAAAGCTAGAGTGCGGTCCATGAACTGAAACAACTGCTACTACAGATAAACCTGTACGGGCAGCAGTCGCCTCCACCATGCCGGCTTGAGGAGACGAATGTGCACCTACCAGGCTGACAGTGCATACTTCTCTCGTTATTATAAACTGAATAAGATGATATTGATGATATCTGTTTTTATGTAATTAAACATTGTCTATTGATTGGTAAATGATGTTTTGATATAATTAAAATGAATTAAAAAATAAATAAGATATTATTTTAGAATATTGTTTTGTTACCAAACTATTAGGTGTCCAAAAATGGGCATTCCTTTGTGTAAAAAAACACCATACTTTTATCATACAAAAAATACAAGTAAAGTGTTGAAATAACGACAAAATAATTGGTTAAAATAATATAACTTAAATTCATTCATTTCGTAAACCTAATTTGTGCATTCAATATAGTATAGTCACGCGAGATTTGTTAAAGGTCACCCCACAAGAAGAACCCATTTTAACGCTTCAACGCCCACAGAAATATGATATTTTTGCTCATAATTATACCTTAAAGATACGCTTTTTTATTCTCTGATGAGGCAGATAAAGCTCCTGGAAATAACTTTGATATTTACTTAGACGGGGCCGATCGAATGCATCGCCTCACCGTCGAAACAATCCCCTCGCGGACTAAAAGGTTCGGGCAATCCTTCTTCTGTCGTTCCATCAAATTATGGAACGACCTTCCCAGCCACGTCTTTCCCCCTTCCTATAACATGGGATCCTTCAAGCGCAGTGTGAAGAGGCATCTCATTAAGCCGGCATAGCGGACGCGACTGCTGTCTGCAGATCCCCTTCTCTGACAGCAGTCACCTCCGTTCATGGATCGCACTCTAGCTTAACATCAGGCGGAGTGCGGTCATATGACGTGCTAAAATAAAAAAAAAAAAAAAAAAAAAAAATGTGAAAAAAAATCATTGTTATAACCATTGAGATATATACTAGAGGTGCAAACTTCATACATCTGACATTTTGAAGGGAATTCACAGACAGCAGTCTCTCTACGCTATGCTGGCTTTGTGAGACGCCTCTTCACACTGCGACTAGGGTGAGAAGGTTGTTTCACAATTTATTGGAACGACAGGAAAAGAACTGACCGAATCCTTTAATCTGTGTGGATTGCTCGCATTTTCTAATAAATCCCTAAATATTACTAGACATGTATACTATATAGATACATTAGTATATACATATATGGAGCCACATTTGGATAAACCTAAAGGTTATTTCTTCACGCTTCTCGTGATCAAAATCGCTATGTCCATATAATTTTATTTTTAAAATGAAGATCCTTTAAACTTTGACAACAAACACGTTTTCAATTATAAAACTATCAAACGCAATGACAATTTGACAACACAAAATAACAAATTAGATACACTTTGATGTATTTTCAAAAAAAAAAAAAAGGATCATGACTCGTTCTGGAATAAATTTTCTACAGATTTAAAATTCCAACTTTTATTTATATAATATGTATTAGAACGCACTTGGAAAGAACTATTGAAAAGCAGTGGGGCTATAAAATAGACATGAGTTTATTTATTACTGTAGAGATATTTATAAAATCAGGGTCTGCCTAAAGCCAATAATCACTTGCCTCAGATTCCATAGTACCCAATACAATTCTAGACATTTTAATCACCATATAATAATCACCAAGAATATTTAAGACTTATTATTACCTAGCATATTAAAATAAACTCATTGAGATATTGTTGCATAATGAAACCGCTAAACATGTTGTAAAATGTATTTTAAAATCTCGTTTTTCAATCAACAACCCGAAACCATGGCAACGCTTTTAGATCTTTAGTCGTAAGGCCTAGGTATACAACAGATATATAATAAATAATATAAAATAGAGATATTAAAACTAAAATGTCCATTATTGCCCATACTCCTTTTAAGACACTCGTTTTAAACCGAAGCTCATGTTCACACAAATAAATTGCATTCGTTTATCTTTAACATATACCCTTCTCAAACGTCGAACTCGTATTTATTAACGCTCCTTCAAATTTATACATCTATAAAAGATTTTACGATAAAATCTTCTGTTTGTTACCGCTAAAGGTTTTTTCGATATATTCTAAGGAAAACTATTTATCCTTCTTTTAAATAAAGGTTTTTGTTTATAATTTTATGTATAATTTAATAAAAATGTGTTAATAATAAATTTATAGAAAAAAATGATACCCGCACAATAGCTTGATTACTTAGGAAAAAAAAACAATGACAAACAAAAAAGCTGCCAATGGCAGATAGTGACAGATTAGGGGATCAGCAACTGGCGAAGCGCGGAAGCGAAAAAGCTGGATAATTTTTAATCGTATTATTTTTTGTAAGGTATAATATAATATTAAGAATCAATTAACCTTACGGTTTCAATATAACAATTAAAATTGAGACGTTTTTTCTGGACTCCGTTAAAAATTTTCATAAATATCTGAATGTAACCCAATTACTTACCACCCAGCCTCTGAGTACGCATCTAACTTCCCACTCTGTACATATTATTATAAAAAATCCGTTCTAAAGATGGAGATCGAACTGAAAACTTCAACTCAATAATAACACTTACCAGTATGTATAAGGTCGTCAATTGTTTCTTGAACATCATTTTTCGCAACATCAATTCGTCCATTAAATTCCATATTAATAGATTTAGTATTACACATAACTGATAATAGAATTAAACACAAAATTGTACACCAAAGTGAGGGCATTCTATTTTTATTAATACCACTGAAATATACGAACGCCATAGTTCTGTTACGAGTTCATGAAAAAGAGTTTCTACATCACACGAATAAATATTGTCACTGAGTTGTTCTTAGAAACAATTTAATTTTAAATTTAGTTGTGAATATATTTTTCTTCTGTTGAGCTTTCATCGTTATAATACCTGGAACAATAAGAAATTCATATATTAAAAAAATATTGTTTTAAAACTGTATCCAATACAAGTATTAGCTTAGGTGCACTACCATTTTTGCCGCACGATAATTTTGTCGGAGAAATGCTACAAATCGATTTAAAAACTGTGATTTGGTTTGCCGCGACTACTCGTGACGTGATTGTCGCAAAAGGAAATTACAGCACATGGCTGTGATAATAAACTTACCCTTAGTATTTAAACGTAGTTTTATAGCTTATAAAATAAGTATTTTTTACAAATAATTAGTCTGAAAATACACAAAATCATTTAAATTGTGCTTATCAATTATATAGTTATTTAAACAACACCTACAAAAATTAAAAAAATTTATAGAAATATAATTAACTTAATTATTTCTAATAAATATTAATACAGTTTATTTTTTTATTATTGCTTTATATTGGGAAAAAAAATTATTAAAAATGAAATGAATTACCTTACAATTTATACACTATACTAACACGCAACAAAAAAAAAACAGTATTAAAATAAAATTAAAAAAAAAAAACTTTAAAATTGTCACAATTTTTTAAACGAGTAGTTCACGTTATATTATCTTTCGCGACTGAACAAAATCCAGCCTCGTAGCAACGTAACCTAACAAAGTAATATATTACTACAAGATAACGTATATAATTAAACGTTTTTTATCGGATATTGATACTATCATACTAAACTAGGGTGTCTCTAAATATGGTTCATCTGGAGAAAGTATCTTTAGAAAATTATGAAGAAATTGAACCTAATTTAAAAAATATATATCTTCGATTCTTACTTAGGGAATTTTGAAATTCTACTTTATTTCCTTTTATCTTTTATCGCATTTGAAGACCATTCAAAATTCCACAATATTGAAAAAGTAAATAAATAAAAAAACAACATTAATTTAATTTACAGGTTTTTGGTATTTTCCCGTAGTCAAGTTCATTTGGAGTCCCTACCAATGAAATAATATTTCCTGGAATTCATCCGACAGATAAAGGTTATGTCATAAAGACGCAGAGTTGAAGCAACACTTTTCATAGAGATAAACCCAAGGACCCCTGAGGAAGTATGGGTAGACACGCTAACTTAAGCTAAAAATTAAATCTATAAAATGTAAATACTCATACGCATGTCTAGTAAAATAGAACAATTCAATTTACATTTAGTCACGAACCACAGATTAAAATAAACCTACTTTTAAAATCTTAATATCTGCAGAACATAAATTAATATGTACTGTTTATTTTTATACTAGTAACTCAATAGTAACTAGTATTAGTAAATTGTAGGGTATTTTTATGATTTTTCTACTAGCTAGATTTGTTTTATTGTTAAATTATGATGAAAATTGAATAGAAAAAATCAACATGCACTCAACAAACTGAACTAAGCACCAATGAATTCGCGATGAAAGCTTTTTTGGTGCCTATTTTAGTATAATAGTATGTATTTAGCCTTCCAATTCCATCTTTAGAGATACTTTTCTATAATAAAGAAAAAATACCAAATCCTTTGCGAATAAACGGTCTATCTAACACAGATTCATTTTTATAAGATAAGGCTGCGAAAAAACTGTTCCCATAACCTAATGTCTGCAGGCAGTTGTCTCCGCTATGCCTGCTAGACTTTCACGGGTGTTACACTTGAAACTTGTGGTATTAGTATAACCCCAGGACAGACTGTGGACTTGGCTAATTATAACCATCATCAGTCTAACTACCACTCTTTAAATATGGTTTTACGCGAATAATAAAATTTTATTACAAAGGTTAAAAGTTCAATATTTGCCGACACAAAAACGTCTCACAGAATTTGAAATATTTAAACAACTGTTTCTTGGTTAGTGTAGGCAGTAGCGGGTGCCACTTATTTGCATTAATATCTTGTTGCCATACGATAACATTTGTACGCTAATTAAATTTAAAAAATATATATATTATATACAAAACGAATATATTCCCTGCACCACAGCTAATACAGCATTACTAAGAAAGGGCTTTCTCGGTTTAGCCCCTAAAATCTATAATAAAATCCCGGACCACATAAAAAAATTGCGAATTTAAAATATTTAAAACTAAATTGAAAGAATTATTAATTGAAAAGTGCTACTATGACATTAGAGAATATTTAGACTGAGTATATGACATTCCTATTATTATTATTAAGACAACTGACTTCACTTTAACATTTGACATTATTTTACTATTTAATTTAATTTTATATTTTTAAATCATTATTTTTTAGTCTTTATTGCATTCTATTATTATGTTATTTATTGTTTAGAATAAAATATATATATTTGTACGCCTAAGAGCAGGTACTTGAGAATCTAATACTGACATCAACAACTTGTGATTTATACCATGTACCACAAATAAATAATTTGATTTGATTTGATTTGAAATTTGAATTTTTAGGAACTGTTTAACAATGTCTGCCAGTATGTTTCGTAGAGAAAAGAAAAATGTTAGAGGATATGAACAACAAACAGGCTGAGCAAAACCCATGGATAC
Organism: Tinea pellionella; assembly: GCA_948150575.1. Classification (NCBI taxonomy): domain Eukaryota; kingdom Metazoa; phylum Arthropoda; class Insecta; order Lepidoptera; family Tineidae; genus Tinea; species Tinea pellionella. The sequence continues at coordinate 7,121,014 of OX411259.1, read as the reverse complement.
TCTATCCACCATAAGCAAAGTGACCGTATAGAAAAAAATTCTATTATTTTCAAATATCTGTCAGTATCACAAGCACGGAGCTTCTAACTGTCCGATTGACGTCATAATATCAACTTTTTTTTCAAGACAACCTCTACTTTGTATAATAGTTCAATTCATATATAATATATAATTCATATATGATATCTTTGCGGATGATATATCTTTGATTATATGCCGAGCTACAATAAAATAAAATGTTTGAGGATTTTTTAAAAGTTATTTTGGAGTTAGGAAAAACTGCATTTAGAGAAAATGGGAATTAAATTGGTTCACCTATATTATAATGTCAATCTCTCTAGTAAAAAAAACCTAATACATAATCCAAAATAAAATTTTGAAACTAAGATACGTGTCTAAAAGTCTAATAGGTAAAAGTGCTAAATCAAAAACCTATATCATAGTCACCAAACTAGTATTAGATAAGAAAGATACATACACGTTATTTTTGCAATGTACATAATCATATAGGGTCATTCGGGGTAAGTGTACGCAATTACACATTAGATTATAAGAGCATTTACTTCGATCACTTTTTTATAGTACCCCGTCTGATTGTAAGCTAGAGTGTGGTCTGTGGGCGTGGTGAGAACAGGTACCACAGATAAATCTCTGCATGGTTTTTTAATCCGAGAAAGGTATAATAGAATTAAAACACATACGCGACAAATTTTTTATATATTAGAATAAATTTATTTATTTTTAAGCAATGTATTTATGTATTCAATAACTTGTCCTCTGTTGGTATTCCTCTTAAATAAATAAATAAATAAAATTACAATAATACTTGTGTTTAACCCCGTGGTGTTCTTTGTCGTGTTTCGAAATAAGTTTGGAAGTAGCCAGGTATAACGAGAAGAGTGTGCATTCTGACCGGTGCCAATGTAACTTTGTTATATGTACTTTGGTCGCGTAGGTAGGCAGAATGATGATGGTCTGCCGTCCTGGGATAGTACCACCACTTTCGAATGTAACATCCGTGAAGTGACCTTGCTGCGTTTCGGAAATAGTTTGAAAGTAGCCAGGTATAACGAGAGGAATATGCACTGTCAATCTAGATGGTACATGCTCGTCTTCTCAAGCCGGTATAGCGAAAGCGGTTGCTGCCCGTAGAGATTTCTCTGTAGTAGCATTTGTTTCCATTCATGGACCGCACTCTAGCTTTACATCGGAGTGTTGTCATATGCCGAGCTACAATAAAAAAAAACTATTAACCTGGGTGGTGCATATTCATCTCCATCAGGCGGATTGTGGTCATATACAGAGTTACAATAAAAAAAAAGATGTCAAGTGCGTCTACTTAACCCGTATTACCCAATAGAAGGTAAGTGTATGTATAATTTCATGGCATCTTAGATGCTCCAAATATATATATACTCATAGTGTGGACATAATTAATCTTAATAACGCCCTAAATCTAGATACACTATTAAACTGCGGTATATCTAAAACAGGACCTAGAAATAAGATTTAGTTTATGTTAGAAGATAACGTACAATTTAAAAGAAGTTCAGTATTCTTTTATGGTACTAACTGTTGAAAATTGTCGGAGGCAATTAAAAACGTGCTTATGTTGATATATATTTTACAACTTACTTTTTATCATGACAAAGCCCAAAATTATATATTTTTTTTACAGTCGATTCACAACATTCTCCCCACTTTGCATGAATGCCGTCTAGGGGCAATACCACCACTTTCGAATGTAACACCCGTGAAGTGACCTTGTCGCGTTTCGGGAGCAGTTTGAAAGTAGCCAGGTATAACGAGAGGAATATGCACTGTCAATCTAGATGGTACATGCTCGTCTCCTCAAGCCGGCATATCGTAGACGACTGCTGCCCGTTGAGATTTCTCTGTAGTAGCAGTTGTTTCTGTTCATGGACCGCACTTTAGCTTTACATCAAGCGGAGTGTTACAAAAGAAAAGAAAAAGAATTACAGAAGACCGGCACGTGAGTTCGTCTCATTTGAAGCGGTCCATAGCGCTGATTACTGCTAACATGGAGGAATGTCTGCATGCAACTCATTTGACATTGCACTTTGGTACTTTCCCAAGACGATAGATTGGTCCAATAAGCATAATTCGATCATTTACTGATTGGTTTACTTCACCTCCATTTTTATAACAATCCTGTCTATCCCGAACAGTTGTAATTATAAACGTGTGGTTTTTTTTAAAGTTAGAGAGTAGTATGTAGAGATATAACCTCAAATAAGGAATGTACGGATGCTATTAAACAAATTATAGGAAAAAATGTATTACTACCCGTTTAGGGTTGAACAATTCACAAAATAATAAGTTTTCTCCAATTTCTTTTTAATGTTTTGAATGGAAATGTTTGGCTTTTTTTTTGTTTTTCGTCTTGCATAAAATATAATATATTATCAATATCAATTATTTATTTTTTCTTCATTTCAATTTTCATTATAATTTAATAATTAAAACATTTTTTTATAAACTTTACTAATTATATACCAATTTATTACTCCGTTTCAATTCGTCTAATGCTTCTAGTATTCCTATACTCTTGACAAATGCAAAAACACGCAAATGGGTCCACGTTGGGCTAAAGTACTGAAAATTGGCCCGACGTGTATTGGGCGCATTAGATGAAGTGCGCAGTCAGCAGTGGTCTACTATTCCCTAAACTAGACCCTTCAGTGGTTACACACTGGGCCGCAGACTGCTAAATAATCATCAGTTTGACTATCACTCTTGATTCTAAGTTATTGTAACAGCCATATATTTTTTTATTGTATCTCGGAAGTATCTCTACGGGCAGCAGTTGCCTCCGCTATACCGGCCTGAGGAGACGAGTATGCACCATCTAGAGTGACAGTGCACATTCCTCTTGCTATATCTAGTATTTTTGGGGTAGCCTTTATATAAATGCAAAAGGTAATAAAAACCAAATATATTTTACGTTTAATATTTTAAAATTGCCAACCCTTATGAAATGCCGCTGTGGTGGCGCCATGGTTATGTCTGACCCGCGCACGCGTCGCATTACAACCTGAGCTACCTCTATATGGAACAAGCAACTTTTTATATAGTAACCGCATGCCTATTATCTTAGAGGATTACTAACACTAACGTCTAATACTATTCAATATTTTGTTACCTTTTAATATTTATGAATATGTATAATAGTAGATAACTACGTTACAATAATACAGCGACCGTGGTCTAGCAGTAGAAGACGGACTTCAGTACTGCTGACGATCTGGACTGACCATTGCTGTTTAATTGAATTTCATCGTACGAGTTGTGTAATTTGGCAACGAACTCAACTGTAAAGTAGAACCTTCATATATACGAGTAGTTAATGGAGGACGTAGGTGTGTTGTGTGTAATGTTGATTAAATTATTTTTATTACAATTGTCAACATAATTTAATAATAAAAAAGTGTTCTGTAAAGACTAACATTCAAATCCGAGTTCACAAATGCATGCATCACAGCAAGAAAGAAACACAAAGGCGCATATAATGTGCATCTATCAAGAACTCGCCTTTTGTTTGAAAGCTATTGTTAAAGGACCGGTAGCACTGGTTTTACTTCAAAGTAATTGCGGGCAAAGAACGCACAATTTTCATATTGTATAGGGATGTGCCGAGTTCAGTTTCGAACGGCTATCAATTTTATTCCAAAAGACCCCAATAGAGAACGTGACAGACCCTGATCTTTGTGGGTATGTCCTCAAACACCAAGTGTCTCGTTTTCTAGATGAATTGCAAGATATTGGGGTGGTTTATCACTAAAAAGAATTTTCTCAGTCAAATTGGTCAACTGCTCAAAAAGCGTCAGACGAGGAGTACCCTCAACCGACGCGCAAGCATGAGGGGAGTAATGGATGTGGTCGAAGCGAAAGTGGTATGTAGAGAGAGGAGTCGCTGGCACTCTATGGTTTCTTCTTACCCCGGTGGGAATAAGACGTGAGTTGTTTAGGTTTCCATAAAAGAGAAGTTAAACCGAAGCTTGTTCAAACTATTTTTTTGGGGCAATGTTAAGTCTAGCTCGGAAAATCGTAGATCCAGGACTGTTGACTGGTGATCATCAAACACTTAGGACTAGATTACCTAGGTTGTAATGTGAAAATCTTAACAGCCCACCCTTGTCATATATAAATTAACATCTGCTAACTTTCAAAAATTACAACTGTGGCCAGTAACTCAAGGCTTTTTCACTGTTCAGAAAATAATAAAAATAAACGCTTTACCTATTTTTTCTTTGTTATTAAATACTTTAATTTAGTTATTCTTTAATCGGATCTACCACATATTGGAATTGAAACTGAACCTCTGCGTAAGAGACTAAGTTACAACCACAGCGCCACAGTGTAAGATCATAAACAGTATAAAATGTTAACCTCAACGTCACATAATTGCTTAGACGGGTAATTGTCTGATAAGAGAGATTATCTATTAACATTGTAAATCCAGCTCTGGTTAGAAACCCCGTGAACTGACTAAACTTTAAAATTATTTTTCCATTGTTTTTAGGTGTAGCTGGCGCTGTATTGCTTAGTGTACAGAAAAGGTGATATGGATTATATTCTAACCTCAGCTCAGGTGTGCGTGACATTTTTTTTTGTTAATTTTTTTTTTTAATTTTAATTCAGCGTGTCAGTACTCAGTTGACTCTGCATGATGTTAAGTTAGAGTACGATACATGAACGGAGGCGACTGCTGAACAGGACACCTGCAGACATCAGACGCAAAATATATTTTTTTAAATGTAGCTCAGCGTATGACCATGTAAAGCTAGAGTGCAGTCCATGAACGGAAACAACTGCTACTACAGATAAGTTTTAAACAACCGTTTGTAAAGATGACCAAATCGTAAAATTATTAATTTACATATAAGCCATAAAGCTACAGGCTGTATCATGTTGGGCTGTAGGCTGTTGTATCATCAAAAAGAACGCTTGATAGTTTTGATACTTTGTTTCAACTCTTGATTGATGAGTTGATTCTTGATTGAAAACTTGATTTCAAAACTAAGCCGCTTGAAGGATTCCATACCGATCGCTGACAGAAAACCGCTTGGTCCGTGTGGGAATCGTGAGGCGATGCATTTTCATCAAAACATAATTAATTAAATCTTGTTATCAAGCCTAATTTTTAATCATAATTATTAAATACGTGAACACTATGCACGTAGCCCATGGTGTACGTGCAATTTCAAAGTTCGTTCCAGACGGATGAATTCGAGAAACTAATCTCATATAATGATAGATTATGATAAGATTTAACAATTGAACTACGATTACGGATTTTATCAATTTGATTATACAATCCGGGTTGCATCATCGTTTAAATAAAAAGCAAATTTCAGTAATCCCATATATTTTTTATATCTGTTGTTACTCGATATATTGTTACCTGTGTTTGATTTATGCTTTGCCGACTTGAGTAGACGAATATGGTACATAATTACTTTTATGCGAGTTGACAATGTACACCCTTACCGTTAAACTTAGTTATTAGCCTAATCTAACGTATAAAGTATAAGAATAGAATAGAATAAATTTTATTTGTCACAAAGTACAGATGTTTTTAGATATGTACAGGGTGAGGTGACAAAAGGGAAATCAGCTCAGCATGTGCTCTGGCAGATGTCAGAGCGCTGATTTTCAGCTGACACCGCAGGAAGTGGCAAAGGGGCAGTGATAGGGAAGAGGTGTAATAAAATAGTTATGGAAAGTAGTTTGTATTGAAACAATAAAATGCATAAATATAAAAGAATATGAAAGAAACATAATATAAAATAATAATAATAATAATAATTAATAGGTTGCTCACGCATACATAATATATAAGAGTGTTGGCAGCAGCAACTGCGACCGCTAATCTAATTGTAGCAAAAGAAAATGTTTTTTTAATTTAATTTTAAAATAAAAAGGGGAAGACAAATCATGAAGCGGCGGTGGAATATTGTTCCATATTTTAGCGGCCGCGTATCTGAAACATCCACGGAAAGCAGAAGTTTTATGTTTTGGGATACAGAGAAGTTTAAGACTGCCACGAGTATCGTAGCGCTTATTTGCTGAGGGCCATTTAAGCTTCGAAAGAAGGTAGCTAGGTGAACCACGGTGAATTACAGTAAAAAGTAAAGAAGCTAGATGCAGCGATCTACGGTGGGACATCTTCAACCATTTATATTTGTTGAGAAATGGTGTCACATGGCTGCGGGGCGGAATACGGAAGCAGAAACGTGCACACGCGTTCTGTATTCGCTGTAACCTTCTCTCGGTTCTGGCCAACAAGCACGGTCCGTAAACAGTATCACCATAATTAAGTCTGGAGAGAATTACAGCCTCACACAGCTTCACACGCACCTGTACACTAAGAAATTCACGAATTTTGTAGAGCACCTTGAGTCGGTAGAAACAATTTCGGAAGAGGTCAGAAATGTGGGTCTCAAAATTAAGCGCTGAGTCAAACACTAATCCCAAATTTCTAGCTTCAGTTACTCGCTCCACGCACTCGCCAGCAATGGATAATGACCCAGAACTAAGTTCCATCCTGCGAATTTGATTTCTAGAGCCGAGTAACATGCATTTGGACTTAGCCGGGTTCAGCACGAGGGAGTTTTTCAGCGCCCAATAAGATATTCTTGAGAGATCGGCGTTAATCATCTCAAGGGACTCCCCCGTCTTGCGCGGGTCAAATGAAAGATATAACTGCAGGTCATCCGCATACAAGTGGTACCTGCAATGTTCAATAGAGTCGATGATATCGGCGGTATAGATAATAAATAGCAGCGGACCGAGTATAGAACCCTGCGGCACTCCACGTCGGACAGGACGAGCATCAGATCTCAGAGTCCTTCCACTGCTATCCATCATCTCCACAAGCTGTGTCCTATCACTTAAATAACAATGAAACCATTTAAGAACTGGGGTTTCGAAACCGTGGTAGGACAGCTTTGAGAGAAGTAAGTCGATGTTGACACAGTCGAAAGCGCGGGAAAAATCCAGTAGAGCAAGTACGGTCCCCTCCCCTGCGTCGCGAGCGGTAATAATGTGGTCGGTGACATCAATAAGAGCCGAGGATGTGCTAAAATTTTTTCGGAATCCTGATTGCCTGCTAGGGAGTATGTCGTTAGACTCGATAATGAATGTGACCTGCTCATGCACGACAGCCTCTACAATCTTCGACAGAAAAGGCAGTAGGCTGATAGGGCGAAGGTCTTTACAGGTTGCAGGAATGTCCTTTTTAGGGATAGGCTTTATCACAGATGTCTTCCAACATGCGGGAAATACCGAAGAAGTAATAGACTTATTTACTATTGCAGTAATCGCGCCAAGAGACTCGGGGAGCGTGAGGAGCACCATCTCCCGAGACATACCATCGATGCCCTGTGCATTAGATTTAAGACGGTGTATAATTTTGAGCACTTTGTATTCACTAACGACTTGGAAATGTAGAGTCTTTGAGTGCCGTTCTTCAAACTCCCAAGCTGTTAGTTGTGACAGTGTGACAGCGTCATTCCCGGGAACATCTAGAAAATGATCATTTAATAAGGACGGATCGTTAAGATGTGACGGAATCTCCGCTCTCTCTGATACCAGCACGGACCTCTTAACGTTTTTCCACAGCTTTTTTGAATCGTGTGAGTGGCTGTTGACATGTTGATCGAAGTATGCCTTTTTCTCGCTTCGAATGGCAGAAACAACCAGCTTTTTGTAATTTATATATGCCGAGCGGTCCTTCTCCGATTTAGATGAGCGATACTTATTATGGGCTTTGTTGCGTAATGAGATCATGAGACGAACATTGTCTGTGATCCAAGGCGTGTCACGCGTTTTACATCGTATAGTTTTAATGGGAGGAGTGTGCACTGTCGATCTAAGATGGTACATGCTCGTCTCCTCAGGCCGGCATAGTGGAGGCGACTGCTACCCGCACAGGTTTCTCTGTAGTAGCAGTTGTTTCCATTCATGGACCGCGGAGTGTTGTCTCATGCCGAGCTACAATAAAAAAAAAATCTGCCGTCCTGGGACTACACCACCACTTTCGAATGTAACACCCGTGAAGTGACCTTGTCGCGTTTCGGGAACAGTTTAGAAATAGCCAGGTATAACGGGAGGAGTATGCACTGTCAATCTGGATGGTGCACATTCCTCAAGCTGGCATAGCGGAGGCGACTGCTGCCTGTAGTAGCAGTTGTTTTGAGCTTGAGTTGATGAGCTACAATATAAATTAATTAATCCCTTTATTACATATAACATAATTAAACCGGTACAGGGGCAAGACGAAATTTAAGACTGGGATATATGTGAACTGCGCTGGAACTGAAGGGGATTAAAACCTTTTTTCTCTATAACCAGTAACGAAATTATCTTTAAAATATATATATATGTTAATCTACACTATACAAAACATGTCCTTTTCATTAAAAAATAAAATAAAAAATAGTTTTAAATATCATTAATATTCATGCAAAGTAGCCCCGCCCCTGTTCTAGAAATATAGAACCATTTTTCTTCTAAACTATTAATAGCTAGGCTTTTTTATTTTCATCATGATATTAGACAATACAATACCTAGGGAATCTTCGTTTATTTTTTTCAAATAACTTTTCAAATATTTTTTTTTTTACATAAATCGACACACAATCGCGTGCGTAACCCCTCTGTCGCCCAAGAAATCAGTGCTAGACAAGCAAGGTTAATCGAGCAAGTTCAACTCAAAGCTAAAGAGAAAGAAAAAAAAAGTTATTAATTTTTTTTGACTAAAAAGGTGTACTATGTTTCTTGGGTCATAGTACTAAATGGATCTTGATTTATATCGAGTCATCACATCCCACACTAAAGATTACAGATCTTTTGTATACAATACTACATTAGCTTAATATGTATACAACATCTACCCACATAATATTGGAAAGTTTATATACAGTGTGTCCTGTAAGCAGTGTTATCAACGAGATTCTATTGATAGAGGACGGTTACGCTAAGGTATGTACTTTTTGAGTAATAGCGATTTTAAAAAATTAAAAAAAAAAGGTAGTACATTAAATGTTATTAGTTTTAAAGTTATTATATTTAAAAAAAGAAAGAAAGGGGCAGACCCGAAAACTAGAAGTTGTAAACATAATTCTGATGCGGTATTTTTGAAAAAAAAATTGCATAATTTTTTTGACATTTACTGGTCTATATCAACTACATTATATTATACTATATTATATTATAGTACTATTATAAATTTAAAAAACATAAAATATCAATGAAACATAAAAAACAAGCAATGGAAATGCAAGGATTGTTATACGGTTGGGGTCGCGACGCCTCGCGCACGTGCGAGGTTATTCAACTTACAGCTGACAGACGACCGGGCTCTAGCTTTAGCGATGATATTATGACATTGCGACTTGATTTAAATATTTTTTTTAATCTTAAAAAGGCGATTAATCAAAAAAATATCCTTCAAGGGATTGCTTACTGTATTTTTACATTCTAAAAATATTTTATGATTAGGTTAAATTATGGTGAAAATTAAAGAGAAAAAAGTTCAGGATGCCGTGTCCGTGTTAATTTTTTTTCTATTCAATTTTCATCATAAATCTACTATTTAAATATGCCGAAAATTCATTAAAAACATTCGAATTCAAAATATGCGATAAAACCACTACCTACTCCACTTTTAAATAAAGGCGTGATGATACATGTAAAACATCGTCAAAATCAAGGTCATATGTAAATGTTTGCAAATCATTGACAATGTCAGAGAAATGGGTGCTATTCACACAGTATCATTGTAAGTACATCAGAAGTTATGAATTATTTATTAAAAAGTTATTGTTTGTCTAAATCGGGGCTACATTAAATTTCGATGAGCGATGCGTCTATAAGGGCGAAATCTGATAAAAATCAACATTACCGATTAAAAAAATTAATACGGCTTGATTTTTTTTTCTTATAATATCTCGGAATAGTATGACCAAGCCCCGTCTAATACTAGAGTTGCAGTCCATGAACGAAGCCACTAAAGAAAAATATCTGCAAGTAGCAGTCGCCTCCACTATGTTGGCTTGGGGAGATTAATGTCTATTGAAAGGATACCTCCTCTCCTTATATCCGACTACTTCCAAACTGTTCCAAAACGCGACAAGGTCCCTTCACGGGTGTTACATTCGAAAGTGGTAGCACTACCCCAGGACGGCAAACTGGGCTACAACCATCATCATTCTGCCTACCACACTTCTGGTTGTTAAACTCAGCCGGATACATACATAAAGTTCAAATAAAAATTAAACAGTTAAAATGCACTACAATTCTAACAGATATGAGTAACTGGTCGCAAACCCACGAACGTCGAACGCCTACTAGCAAAATGTCACACTGCAGGACCCTTCACGTAGGGTTAGCAAATAAATTGTATCAATATTAAATTTTGAATTTCAATTGTCTCGCCTTTTTTCCACAGGAATAGGCAGAGACCACAGAATGCTACTGGCCACAATCCTGACACAACTCCCTCACTTCCATCATGTCCGCAATTCTCTTCATACAATCTCGAAGGTAAATGACGAAGATGAATGTCTCCCGTAGGAATACACCATTTTGGGTCTGCCTTGTTTAACGCATGTGTTTACAACAGATTTATAAATTCCTTTCGTCAATCTCCTTTTTTTTTCTTATCCTTTCCGTGTACCCAAACCGTCGAAACATTCCTTTCTCAATCCCCGTCACTACGTCTTAAAAAGACATTTTCCTGCAAAACCTAAAAAACAGTAGTTTTTATTTTAACCAGGAATCGAACCTGAGATCTCGTTAGTAACAAACTGGCGCAATCTTGTAATTTTTTTATATTAGTTCGGCAACAACAACACTCCCACAAAGAAATTTCTGCAAGCGCCAGTCACTTGTCACTCCGCGGTACCGGATTCAGAAGACAAAATACTACCATCGACGGACACCTCTCGTTATTCCCAGCTACTTTCAAGCCGATCCCGAAAGGCAACCAGGTCACTTTATTTTTCTAAAATTAGTTTTTTTTTTCGATCAAGTTATACATAAAAATTGCAGTTGCAATAACCCTAGTGTCTACGCAGGAATAGATTTATAGTACCCGAGGCGGTATCCCACGCACGAACCCATTTCTCTTTACAAGCAAAAACGAAAAAGTATTTTAATTTTATTACTGGCACGATGATTTATGTGTAGTAAAATACGTATTGGTTTCATTAGATACAAATTGTACTTAAGTTTTATTGTCAATTATTAAGTTATGATGGTCCATTTTTTATTTTTTTGTTATGGCATTATAACAATTTGCCATTGTCAAAGTAAATATTTTCATCAAGTTAGCATTATTGTGCATCACGGATCATTTATTCATCACACTAAACAGGCAGACTGAGTCCCAATCAAGTCAAAAATAGCTTCAGTAAAGTGGTAGAATATTTACTAATCCTTTCTACGGACTTTTGAAGGGAAAATGAAAACACACGTTCTTTCCTTTTGACTTGTTTGCCCACACTCACGCACCTCCACCAACTATTATTACACATTAACACTCGAAAGAACACACGCTTAGGAAAATAATTCAAGACCTATGTCTTCAGATGGCCGCCAAAACTGCCAAGATGGTCCATTTAAATAACTTTAAGGGTCAGGTTAAAGGGCTTGCCCGCTGTCCTTTTACACCTGTATCAGTTTTTAAATGTCTGTATTAATCTAGTGTAAGGCACATAAAAGTACATATAACTTAGTTACATTGGTACCGATAAAAAAAGAGATTTGAACTTTTTGAACACGGGACACATCGATTGTGTGTTCAATGTTCATGCCTTCTGTTAGACCACGGCCGCTATTGTGAAAGTATTCATTAAATAAAAAAGAACATATTTTTTTATTATTTATCAAGAGAAACGACGTGCATAAACAAATTTGCACATCACGCTGGCTGTATTACGTCAATTATCGTGGGCACTGTAAGTAGCATTCCAACACTACACCTGTTGAGGTGCGATTTGTGAATGGACTGTAATTATTAGTGATGCGAACTATTTATGTCGATATAATTTATTATAATAATACGAATGGCATGGTTGCTGACGTTAATACAAATTAAATTTAAAGTTAAATAAACTTAATTGAATTAAGAGTGGTAGGCAGACTAATGATGGTTATTAGCCTAAGTCTGCTGTCTTGATGACGTGATGGGTAATTTCTAAAAAAGCTTAGAAGTAGTCGGGAAAACGAGGAAAGCGTGCTTTGTCAATAGATGGTGCACATTCGTCTCCCCAAGCCGGCACAGTGAAGGCAACTGCTGAAGGCTGCTGCAAAAAAATTTGGTGTATGTATTATGGACTATTTATTGTAGCTCGGCACATGACAACACTCCGCTTGATGCGGTCCATGAACGGAAACAACTGCTACTACAGAAAAATCTCTACGGGCAGCAGTCGCGTCCGCTATGCCGGCCTAAGTAGACGAGTATGCAGCATCTACACTGACAGTGCACACGCCGCTCGCTATACCTCTGACTACTTAGAAAACTGCTCCCGAAACGCGACAATCATAGGCGTTACATTCGAAAGTGGTGGTTCTACCCCAGGACGGGCTAAAGAATTCAACTTCTTTTGGGTTGCTGCAAATAATTGTTTTTGGGAGTGTGTTAATAGATAATAGTAATGTAAAAGTTTTTTGGTTTTCTTTTATATAGAAATATATAAAAAGTTATTTATTTCATGGCACAATAAAATAAAATAAAATTGTACAACACTAGTGACCGTCCTTTGTCAGTTTGTAAGGAGTTGACAAGGTACTAGATATTTCACACTGCGTATAATAAATACCAATTAGCGAGTGCCCTCAATAACCCTAAATACTATTAAATATATTACTACCAGTCGACCCGCGACGTCGTACGCCGAAATACTAATAATTAGTTAGCATCCATTATTTTGCCGCTTTTTTCTGATTTAAAATTTTAAAACACAATTGTAACGATATACGAAGCCGGCTTGTACACACTTTTCTCTGCGTGCGTTCACTTTGACCCTGACAGCGTATAAATACGCGTAATAAAAAGAAAATAACTAATGCGAATATAATGATTTAAAAAATAATAATTGATGAGTTTACACAGAAATATAGTAGCAAAAATTCTTCAAAAAAAAAAGAGGGTATATTTACACGACATATTAAAAAAAAAATACCAAGTCCAACTTTATATTTTACAGCTTAATCTCAGGCGGAGGCTGAAGCTCAGACTTCTATAAAACAATAACCTACCTAACAAGTTGTAGTACTGTATAACTAATGCACTGCTAATTGAGATCATGTTTTATAATGATAAAGTGTGATGAACCCAAATCTTCTAGTAACCTACTTATCAATATCTTATCGCTATTAAAACTAAAGTCACTTCCGCTTGTAGATAAAAAAAGTCTGCTTAAAAACCACACAATTTAAGTATAGAGATGAACAAGATGTAAAAACACAAATAGAATGCCTTTAACAGTGTTATTGCAATGTTTTTTATTATTACAATATCAAGCCGCAATGATAAAATAGATAATATAATAAAATAAAATTTAAAAAAATAAAATAACGTTTATTTGTCCTAAAAAATATGCATGAGAATAAGTTAGGATTCCTGGCACCCGTACTAGACCTGTATTACGGATGCCAGATTTTTGTGTTTTTTTTTCAGTAAATAATTGTACTATAATGTTATTCAGTTGATATTAGACGTTAAAAATGATGCTTTTTTTTTCTAAATTGTGGTTTCAAAAATAAAAATACATGGACCGCTTCAGTATGATGTATACAACTTCTGGTTCGCGGGATTGCCCCCCTGTCTTTTTACAGTCTATACATATAATATTAGACAGAGAAACCCATACATCGCACATGAAAAAAGCGTTAACCCGTTTCATGCAATTTTATTCCTTATTTGCAAACGAAATAAAAATGTGTGAAATATATTACCAGGAATCCAAAAAAATCTTATAAAAAAATCACAGATGACAAATAAAATAATTAAATATGTAAATTTAATTACCTTAATACAATATTATTGTGATTAAATCAATACATTATAACGAGCTTGGAAAAGTCTAGTTTAAAATATCGCTTAATTTTGTACATGCATATAATTCGGTAATAAAAAATTAATGTTTACATCAGATTACAAAATATAATAAGAGTATGTAATTTTAAAGAATGGTAGAATTACTGATGATGGTCAGTAGCCCAGTCTATCAGATGGTACCTTTGTAGTAAATCGCGTTTCGGAATCAGCTTAAAAATACTCGGGTACAATGAGGAGCAGTCACCTCCGCTATATATTTAATATAATTATTGCGTACGATATTTTAAACTTGATAAACTGACATTAACAAGTTCGATTTTAGACGTCTTTTTCTATGTAAAATTAACCATAAATATTTATCAGACTTTACGGCAATTTTAATGCAAATTCAGATTATCAATGTCATTGGGTTTTGTTAATGACACCTTTGAACCTTCATATAGGTCATTCAGTTCATTAAAAATAAATAAATTAAGATAGTTACTAACAACTTAACACTATTTTAAAATACGGGTTTGCAAATATAAAAAAAAAAGTATGTATGTGAAAATTTAAAGATAATTTTTCTCCAAAACTCCGATTGAATATTTAGTAAGGGAAATTGACTTGGATTCGACCTGAATATTTAGTGTGATGAATGAATAATCCGTGATACACAATACTATAATTACCTTTATGCATTAGGAAGGAAGGCCAAATTACCTTGACACTAGCAGATTGTTTTAAAGCCATAACAAAAAGAAACATAAAAATAGCAAGCTTTCATATTCATACATGATAATACATTATCCACCATAAAATCTAATAGGTATGCATGTAATCGATTCTCTGATTACTAAACCTATTGGCTTCAAGTTAGCTTTTACATCTCAGTGCTTATGGTAACACTAGGTTTAGTATAGATATTTTAAACCTCGGTTAATTATTACTTGCTATTCTCTGTGCTATGTATCGTAATCTGATCTGCCTAAACATCAACCTGAAGTAGACAGCCGGGAAATCTGGGAAGATTCTGTGTTTTTGCGTCCCACGTCCCAAAAGTCCGAATATCAATCAGTTTTTGTTTTCAAAATACTTTAAATTAATAGACCTAAAATTAAGTAAGCCGCATAAAATCGTTAAATAAAATCTAATATTTATTTATTAGCGGCCGTGGTCCAGCGGTAGAAGTGAACTCACTATCGATGAGACCCTTGTTCAAATCTCTCTAAATTCTGCCCAGTACGTATGTAACTATGTGATATGTACTTTAGTTGCTCAGTGCCTATAATACAAGCACTACCTTGTAGGTATAGGCATCCAGGCAAAATATCCAGGAAAAGATTAACCATATCCTGAAACGAACACGCAGCGCATGAAAATTAAGACGAAAGAAGATGAAAGACAGTACACTCCTACTCCTTCTGCACAACCTACAATCACCCTTATGCTGTCCACCATCAAATGACGGTTTGTCCTTACTTTATATTAACAATAATAATAAAAGCGTAGGCGTATAAAATAATTAGGAAACGCCTTCATTGGCAACATGACAATTCTTAGAGATGACAAAAAGATGTGTCATTTAGCAAAACTACATCATTTAAAATTCCTTTTAAAGTTTGTAGTGTAAATAAACATCGTGTTTGTAATTAGCGCTAGTATATACCTATGTATGTATATACAGAATGTAAAAAGACACCCTTTAACCATGTGTTACTCTATCAATACTAAAACGTTATTGCATAATATTTTTTATTAGTAGTTTTAGTAAAGTAAAATCAAACAGCGATGGATGCGCTAAATTCCTAACGCGAGCGAGTTGAATGATTGCGCATCAGCCGCATATTAATCGTTGCGTTTACATTGGTTGTTTCTGACATTTCAATTTTTTTAAGAATACTTATACCGCATCCGTACGATGTATACAACTTCTGGTTCGTGGGATTACTTTATGTATTTTTACAGACTGTATATTGTATTACACATAATGTGAATTAACTATGGTGTTGGTTTTGAAAATTGATATGAAAATTAGTAGGAAAACTTAAATCAATTGCTTTACTTGGTCATTTATTTATTTAATTAATAGATTTAAAATTAATTTTTTATTTAAAATGTGTTTTATACCTAAATAAAAAATACAAGACCAAAAATAGACGACCGACGAAGATGTTTCATATTTTTAATAAATAACATCGATGAATAATAATTATTTATTAAATAAATTAATTAAATTAGAAATGTTAATATTTTATAAAAATCCAAAAAGTTTGGGAGACAGCATTTATTATTACCTTTTTTTAAATGTATTTATAGTTTAATACAAAAAGATAAAAATCTTGTGCCTCTCAAAGCCCACATGGGCTTATTTGAGAGGCACAGCACCATAACTAACAATTTACTTAACCTAAACTTAACTAAAACAACAGAAAATATTATAGAACAGGAGTCTGTCGCAACACATTGCCGTCATATCACAATCAACACCTATATTACAACAGAAACTCATGTTCCACATCTATATTTTTAAGAAAAAAGAACGTTAGTCTTTTTTTAGCTGTTTTTTATTTATACATGCGTTTTGCTGCTCGTGCATATTTTATATATTTCTTGGTAAAATATTATAAATTAGGGCCTTTATCAAGTCGGTTATTTATTAAATCAATCTTAGTCTAATTTTAATATTGAATTAATTGCATTTTCTAGAAATGCAAAATCTTCATTATAGTTTTCCGCGAAATCGTTTGCAGCGTATGTAAAATATAAAATGTTAAAATTAGCTGTTAACTAGAATATTATGTACTAAACTTCACTAGAGCATAAAATACATATAAAACATCTAAAAGGGGAACTAATTAAATAATTCATTTATTTATTTATTTTGAAATATTAGTAAAGCAGTGGTAGGCAGACAGATGATAGTTATTAGGCTGGTCTGCCATCCACTTTTAAATGTAACAACCGTGAAGAGATCTTGTTGCGTTTCGGGATTAGTTTAAAAGTAGAAGAGTGTGTATTGTCAACCAGGATAGTGCACTGGATGTCGCCGTATCATTCAAACTTTATCTCTCGAAATTATGTTCCACAGACAATCATGTTCCTTTCTCAAACCACATTCTCAACTGTGCCAAATTGCGCTCTCTACCTTTTCTAGAAGCTTAGCTTCAAAAAGTTACATACAAACAATAAAAAACATATTTGAGTCGTAAAACAAAATAAAAAACTCATGCTGAAGGTAATACTTAAAAATAATCGTTAAAACGACATTTACGACAAGTTGTTATATGAAGAAATAAACTATTATTTCGGAAAGATTATCTTTTAAAGATAAATCACGCTAAAACAAACAGGAAAAGTAATACTATAACGCTATTTTTAAAGAAATTTATAGAAAGTCAGCGTTTGAAAAGGTCGTTTTTCGGATATCAAAAAAATTGCTGGGATAGCTGGAACCACGTTTTAAAATACGTTTTTAGTCGTCGTGTCCTCACACAAAAGCATGGCGAGACCATTTTTTATTATTCGGATTTTATGCGATTTACTATTGGGCTAATTTTGTCGACTATGATGGCTACAAGCTTTGGAAACATCGCTGAACCAAATTATTCAAAATAAATGCGATAATAACGCTGTATAAAATCTTTTAATTCAATTAAAACATCAAATACCTTTCTTTGTTAATCCCTTTTACCACTAAAGGTGTGTAAGTAAACAACGAAGATAATGTAAAAGTTAAGTGGTCGTAGTTAAAGTCAATAGAAAATTAGAAATATATTGAAGTTTGTTTTGATAATGTTTAACGTAATCACGTGTTTCGATTGGATGAAATATGCCTCTAAATTAAGCAACGAAAACTCAAAGATCAGCGGATTAGATAGATAAAAACAGGGATGAAAAAATGGACCGTACCTGGAGGGAAAGTGTCCTAAATATTGAGGAGTGAAACTTAAAGAAAATTTTTCTTTATTTTTAAAAATTAGTAAAACTTCATATTTTTTTAAATCTGGCGTCTGTCGGAAATTGAATTTGATAGAATATTTTTTTAAAAATTACCATATGCATCTTAAAAAATCTGACACAATCATCTGACTAGAACCTGAGGTAGTGTAAGTACCGCGATTGCATTTTATAATTTAAAAAAAAATCTAGGAGTACTTAACCAAGTGTTAGACGGTAGGGAGAGGGTTTAATATTTTAGTTGGCATTTTTAATTCATTATGTAATTTTGTTCTGATTACCATGATATTTATTTTTTCAGGACTTTGTCAAATAAAAAAAAACCTAACTAATTACTAGTAATAATTCTAATCATGTGATTACTGATTTCTTTGTTGCTATATGTAAAAATAATCAGCCTGTATACGTTTCTTTTTTTTTTCAAAATTATCACAATTACTATCCTCCTATAATTTACATAATATTCATTGATAAGTATCTGAGAAAAAATAGAGTTAATAGTTGTTCCTAGTGGGCGGTGTCGCCGATAAAAAATACTAAATAAGTAATCATTCACTATTATGTGCGTGAAAAAAAATTACAATCTGATAGATAGCTACAACGACCTTAGTTAGGCCATTGTCAAGGTCGTGTCTGTATGTCACAATCTGTTATCTGAGATATTCGGTAGCTTCAATCGAAACCGAATTAAAACCGAAGCTTGCTGTTTCGTCTGATACTTTTTTAGGGATGTGACTCGAGTCATCCTGCCATCTAAAACCATCATATCATTTTGTCTACCGCTCATAAGTTCACATCGAGAAGTTGGTTCGTATTCGGTAAGATTCGATTTCAAATCTACTTAGAAATCAGTTCAGTACCTATAACTACATAAAAATATTAAAAAGTGTTTCCCCTTACAAACGTATCAATGACACATAAAGATACGAAACCGAATTTAACCGTACACTATCGGCCTCAGTTAGGCCATGGTCAGGGTCACGAGTTATTTGTATCTAGGGGGAAGAGGGGTATATTGACACAGCAAAGTTCAAAATTGCTTTTTAGCATGATAATAACTTAATAATGAACTAAAATTAAAAGGTTTTATAAGGATTACTATCGCGTTTACTTTCATTATTAAAATCTGCGACATTTTTTTAATGATGAGATTTGTACTCAAAATTCAGATCTCGCTAAATTCTGACCAATGTAACTAACTATGTTGTACGTACTTTGATCGCTCATTGCCTGTGATACAAGCCCTAGCTCAGTACGGGCATTTAAGACAAAAAAAACTAGCGCTCGGCTCACAGAATACATATTTTTTAATTTTAAATGATATGTTGTCGATAAAGTTATTTATATTAGTAGGTAATGCAAATAAGCTATCCCACCGACACGGGGTACTTTAATAGTACGGTAACACCCCGCTTTACGCGACCCCGTTATACGCGGTTTCAGTTTTACGCGAATTTCAAATTTCGCGCTAAAATGGCTCTTTTATAGATTTATTCAGGTTTAGACATATTGCAGAGCATAGACAGTGATGATGACGGTGTTTTAACCGTGTGTTAATCAGTAAAAAAACAGTGTTGCGTGTTATGAAAATATTTTACAAGACCGTAAACGAAACGCAACCAAGAAGACAATAAAAGGTACATTTTCCGTAAAGAAAAATACATAATATGTTTTTAGAATTAAAGTATGTATTAATTTGCATTTTGTAGTGACTTTCGGTTATGCTTAAACCCTTATACGCGAATTTCACTTAACGCGAGTTTTTGCGGAACGTATCCCTCGCGTAAAGCAGGATATTATCAATTCTTGCATCAATCTGCCCCGCTTCCCCCAACGTGTTTGTATCGCAAAGATAAATGTCTTGAAAGACATTTCGTTATCAGTTATTGCTATCGCAACATAAAGGCGGTTAAAATAAAAAGTATAAAGATTATAATTAACGAAAATTGTTTATTATTAAAATGTACACAGGGATAATTATGTCATTTTCTCTAGAATTCTCAAAGTTATCAAATACAACTTAAAATAAACTAATAAATATAAAGATAAAACTAAAAGATTTTCTATGCAACCTAATATTAGTTATATGACATTGATGCTACAACAGTGACCCACGCTCATTGGTCGAAAGCGATTGCGGGTTACGCCACGCTACAGACATACTACATCTAGTCTGATGTTAAGTCCCCACTGTCTATGAACGGAAACTACTTCTACTACAAAGAAATTCCTATAGACAGTCGCCTCCGTTATGCCGGCTTGAGGGGACGAATGTGCACTATCCAGATTGACGATGCAGTGCTCCCGAAACAAGGTCACTTCACGGATATTACATTCGAAAGTGGTGGTACTACCCTAGGACGGCAGATTGCGTTAATAACCATCATAAGTCTGCCTACCACTCTTTCTGGTGTAATATATTTTAATATTCAAAGGGCTCGTTTAACTACACGTGGTAATATATCTGCGAAAAGTTTACTAACCCATCGCCCACATGTACAGAATCACTCATTACAAAAGTAAAGAAAAACTCAGTGTAATTAACGTATGATTTAAATCCACGTTTATTTAGAGGACGAACAAGTACTAAAGATGTTCGTGTAAACATTTCATTTCCAAGTGCGGTTCTTTTTGAAATAAAAAGGAAAGCAAGTTGATATTTACCTACTAGACTCTGTCGTCTTTCTAAGTCTCGTCAAGAGTCAATCTGAATGGTGCACATTCGTTCCATCAAGCCGGCATAGCGAAGGCAACTGCTGTTTGTAGAAATTTATATGTAGTAGCAGTTGCTCCGTTCATGGACCGCACTCTAGCTTTACATCAGGTAAAGTGATGTCATACCGAGCTATAATAAAAAAAAGATCAAGCCATGGAACTGTCTGTAGACATTTATCTCTGGGTTAAACATGAGGTGGGCTGTGGTCACTACGTACAAGTAAATTTTTACCAATATTGTAATTGATATTCTTTAGACGTTTTTCTGATACGTGCGTCTATAAGACAGTTACAATTTCTATTTCTGCGAAATGCAAATAAAAATGTAGTCGCCGGCCGGCGTTTTATTTTTAGGGTACGTTCACTTTACATTTGTTGCCGAGTATTTATAGTTTATATAATATGAACAAGTCTAAGAGGTACTCGTTTTAAGTATAAAGAAGTATTCATTAGAAAACAATTGAATTTTTGGTAGATAGACTAACATTCCAAATTAATATACCAATCGCTCGGAATGTTTCCCCGTATGGATGTATGTGAAGTAGGCTGCTTATAATTATGAAAATTTAGCAAATTAAAGCGAACTTCTGGTAGCCCCACTAATTGTTCTTGAGTTCGCTATCAATAAAGAATTTTTTTTTCTCGAGTTTGTCGCAAATTTTTAGTTTATTTTCTAGGAAAATAAATCTACATTCCTTATTACCAATCAGTTTTAATTTTTTCGCCCAGGTTATTGAGTAATTAGACTTTTTCTAATACAATATTTAAGGTTATTAAATGCTCTAATAATTGCCGTTATCTGTTTTTGATGTAATTGAACATTGATTATTGATTGATAAACGATAGGTGAAATGTATTTCAAAAAATAACATATTATTTCCGAATATTGTTTTATTAACAATTTATTAATCATGAAGTGGGCCAGCAAATGGGCATTGTCCTTTCCAAGACATTGGAAATTGGCAAGCCTTTGGCAGCAGTTATATTTCGTACCATAATCTAGTTTAACATCAAGCGGAGTGTGGAGCGGAGTATATACTATATATTTATGTAAATATATAAATAAAAAATATTATAATAATAATAATTCTAGGTAAATAACCTTAATAATAGATTGGGAGTTATATCTTTTATAATATTACATACATTAATATAAAGTAATTAGTAATTACATATGAACTTTATTCCGATTAATGCGACCCCGAAACGAGATTATAGTGTATGATTTTCTCTCCGTATTTTATTTATAAATTATCTTTAATTTGTTTCAATGTTAAAAAATAATATTTTATCGTACTTTTTTAATAATATATATGTTATATGATTGATGAAAATTGTGTGATTATAATTCGACGACCTCTATCTCGAATTCGGTTGCCATAAGAAACATTATTTAAAAAGTTTGTTTTAGTTCTGGTATGTCCTGGCCCTGATACCTATAATACCCACAGGGTGTTCTAGTTTAGCGTCAGAACATTGTGTGTATAATATATTTATTTATTAATGGACCATTAATATTATGTAAAGATATTATATCTATATTTTTTGTAGGTATCTTGTTTATGTATTTAAAAATATAAACAACATGATTATTATGTTTTTATTGCTTTGCAACTGCCGATAATGATTTAAATGAGATCCTTGTTCCAAAGAAATTATAGTTTTTTTTATTGCAGAAGAAAAAATAATTAAAATGGAAGAAAAAGAGAAAATCCAGTCGAAATGTTTTATTTTATTTGGGCTATTTGTTGTTTAGTATAAAAAAGTTATTTAATGCTTATGTTTTAAGAATAAATCTCATGTAATAAAATTATGCGGCTTATTATCGTGATTAATTGGGACAGATGCGTTATCGCGATAATAAGCCGAATAAAATCTTCTATTCAATTAAACATTAGTTTCACTGTACTTGACTGTAAATGATTTTAAATAAAAATGACTAATTCTCCTTAAATGTGAAAAAGAAGAATCCACACAGAATAAAGATTAGAAGTAACAAACTCATCAATCAACCTTTAAATGTAAATGTGCAAGGTTAAAGAATATTAATTTACGTCCTGACAGTCCGCGCCATCAATCTAAATCGAAACTTATTAAAAACTGTAAATCACAAAGTTTAATGTAAATTTTAACTTTACTATAACAAAGGGCTTGACGACTGGTGTGCCCAGCAATAAAGAATTTTAACGACTAAATCGCGACGCCCCGCTTCAAAACTAAAATAAAAATATTTCGAGGTTAGAACATGAAGCTATGAAAGGTTAATTTTTAGATACGGCATTGACTACATTCATTACACTCTCTACCGCCGTCCATCTTATCAATACTTCATGGCTCCTGCCAGAATTACTGATCGTTATTAGCCCAGTTCCAGCCGAGGTGGTTAGCCCAGTAACCATTCAAGAGTAATTCTCGCGAAGCCAGGTATAAGAAGAGAAATGTGCTGTGCCAATGGATAGTTCACATTCGTCTCCTTGGGTCAACGGAGTCGCCGAACAGGGAGGTATACTTGTAATGGAGGAAACATATTAAAAATAGGTTAAATTATAAATATAAAAAAACGTCGATATATAATTTCCTAACTCAACGTTACAGACGGCCATATGTTTTTTCATGGTTTATATTACAGTACATCGTACGGACAAGTTCAGGGAAATTCAGCGACTTTTATAGGCCACTGGAACATTTCCTAGATAACCTAAAATACAGAGTTCATGAAATTATATTGAAACTAGATTGGTTAGTAACAAAAATAAACACTAAATTAAATGTCTAGACAGGCTAAGACAAATATAGTTAGATGTCATTGTAAACAGTCTAGCTAGGTCTATAAATCAAGTCTTTTACTCTCGCTTATTTCCGTGTATTATATTTATTTATTATTATTACTATTATTAAATATTTATTACTAAGCTAGTGCATTGTATCACGGGCAATGAGCGACCAAAGTACATATACATTTGGTAAGAATTTAGCGGGGTTTGAATACGATTCTTATCCGCCGGCTGCTACATTAGTATTCAATTAGTTTATTTAGTTATTGCACTTTTTATTGTGGCTCGGCATATGACAACACTCCGCCTGATGTTAGAGTGCGGTCCATGTACGGAAACAACGGCTACCAGAGAGAAATCTCTGCATGTAGCAGTCGCTTCCGCTATGCCGGCTTTGAGAGATGAATGTGTGCCATCCAGGGTGGACGGGCCGGCGAGGATCGTCACGATCCTGACCGTTGAGCCAGCCCAGGCGGGGATGAGGGAAAATCAGGGGTTAAGAGAAAAACCAAATCACTCACCTTTGTTACCGGCGAATCACGTCGAGCACTATTTGTCGTGTGAGTGATGTATTCGTATTATTGTATGTATGTGCGGTGTGTAGTGTGCTATCGCTTTGTCGCGGTGAATAAGAAAATTAGCGGGTGAAAATTAGAAATAAAAGCGGTGACCGTGAACAGAAAAGCGAATCGCAACGGACGACGAGAAGCGGAAGACGCCAACTAAAAGGAAACGTCAAAGTGACGTTTGGGCAG
The DNA here is from genome assembly GCA_948150575.1 of Tinea pellionella. Lineage (NCBI taxonomy): Eukaryota > Metazoa > Arthropoda > Insecta > Lepidoptera > Tineidae > Tinea > Tinea pellionella. The sequence continues at coordinate 7,096,739 of OX411259.1, read as the reverse complement.
AGACCACGAACATACTAGCGCCATCTACCTGTGGCGAATGGCGCGTCCATGGCCCCCGCCTTGAAAGAATCACTTTCAAAACAGAAAGCAAAGGACAATATATGAGGGTGTTGTGCTATGTACACATAACACAAGGAAAGAAAAATATAAAAATATGCGGGTGTTGTGCTATGTACACATAACACAAGGAAAGAAAAAATATAAAAAATATGCGGGTGTTGTGCTATGTACACATAACACAAGGACAGAAAAATATAAAAATATGCGGGTGTTGTGCCATGTACACATAACACAAGGACAGAAAAATATAAAAATATGCGGGTGTTGTGTTATGTTCACATAACACAAGGAGAGAAAAATGTAAAAATATGCGGGTGTTGTGTTATGTCCACATAACACAAGGAGAGAAAAATATAGAAATTATGCGCTGCGCAACTGACTCGCACACCTCATCAAAACTATGGACGGGCCGGCGAGGATCGTCACGATCCTGACCGTTGAGCCAGCCCAGGCGGGGATGAGGGAAAATCAGGGGTTAAGAGAAAAACCAAATCACTCACCTTTGTTACCGGCGAATCACGTCGAGCACTATTTGTCGTGTGAGTGATGTATTCGTATTATTGTATGTATGTGCGGTGTGTAGTGTGCTATCGCTTTGTCGCGGTGAATAAGAAAATTAGCGGGTGAAAATTAGAAATAAAAGCGGTGACCGTGAACAGAAAAGCGAATCGCAACGGACGACGAGAAGCGGAAGACGCCAACTAAAAGGAAACGTCAAAGTGACGTTTGGGCAGAGACCACGAACATACTAGCGCCATCTACCTGTGGCGAATGGCGCGTCCATGGCCCCCGCCTTGAAAGAATCACTTTCAAAACAGAAAGCAAAGGACAATATATGAGGGTGTTGTGCTATGTACACATAACACAAGGAAAGAAAAATATAAAAATATGCGGGTGTTGTGCTATGTACACATAACACAAGGAAAGAAAAAATATAAAAAATATGCGGGTGTTGTGCTATGTACACATAACACAAGGACAGAAAAATATAAAAATATGCGGGTGTTGTGCCATGTACACATAACACAAGGACAGAAAAATATAAAAATATGCGGGTGTTGTGTTATGTTCACATAACACAAGGAGAGAAAAATGTAAAAATATGCGGGTGTTGTGTTATGTCCACATAACACAAGGAGAGAAAAATATAGAAATTATGCGATGCGGTGCGCGTACGTAACACGGAGAAAATATACATAAAATATGCGGTGCGGTGCGTGTACGTAACGCGGAGAAAATATACATAAAATGTGCGGTGCGGTGCGTGTACGTAACGCGGCGAAAAATATATAAAATATATAAAATATGCGGTTTATGTACGTAATACGAGAAAGAAAAGAGAAAAATATGGCGATATGCGGTGTGTGTATAACGTACGAGAGAAAAAATAAAGAAAAAATAATAATAATAATAAAATTATGATAAATAAAATTATTGCGATGGTAACGGGCATAACCGTACCACAGGTCGTTTATAAGATCCCCTAGCAGTCTTAACTGTAGCAACTCTGACTACTCCATCGGTCCCAGGATGAACCTCAGTGATCCTTCCCAGTTCCCAATGAAGAGGCGCAACCTTACCATCCGGCTTTACAATCACGATCATATCCACATTAACATTAGCAGACGGCATATGCCACTTTTCACGCGATTGTAATGTACTTAGGTACTCGAGAGACCATCTGTCCCAAAATGACTGTACTAAGGTGTCTAACAAGTGGTATCGATCGGATAATGTGACCGATTCGTCAGCACCCGGACAGGGGAAATATTTAAGCGGGGTCAGAGTTAAGAAATGAGCGGGAGTTAAAGCTAAAGGTTCGCTGGGATCTTGACTTAAATTAACACAAAGCGGGCGAGAATTAACAATATTTTCAATTTGACATAAAACGGTTATCATCTCCTCATAAGTGAGAATTTGATTCCCAATGACGCGGAATAAATGAGACTTAACAATTTTTATCATTGACTCCCAAGCACCGAAGTGGGGGGCGAGCGGTGGAATAAATTTCCATTGAATTCGATATTCAGATAACTCATAAGCGAGTGCGTTTTTAAATTTATACGAAGAGATTAATTTATATAAGTCGTCAAGATATGATTTTGCACCGACAAAGTTTGTCCCGTTGTCGGAGTATATCACCGAAACAGGTCCACGGCGAGACAGAAAACGTTTAAATGCGGATAGCAAACAGGTCGTACTCAACTCTGTGGCTAATTCAATATGAATTGCCCGAGTTGTCATGCAGACAAATACACAAATATAAAAATTACATTCATCTACACGAGATCTTACAATGCTACGCCCAAAGATAATACAATATTTTTGTCTCAAAATACTTAATAACAAATTAGGGCTAGCGTGACAATTAAATTTATGATAGTAATCGATAATTAAATTTATAAGGTGATCTTGCCGTGGTAACAATATCGAGTGACGATGATCATTTTTAATAAGATAATAAATAATTTGTTGAAAGGGTCGAATTTGCTCGCGCGTTATAATTTGTGAGTACATTTGACAAGAGTCAACTGTGGCAGCGACATTAAATAAAAATAGATTTAATAAAATATTGAACAAATCGACTTGAAGAGGCGGCCTAATATGTAAAATATTATTTAATGAGACGTGCGAATCCGTTGCATCGAGCACTACTCGCAACTTAGATGTACATTCATCCTCGCGAACCACACCGTGATGCGGTATTACAAAACTCTCATTATTATTTTTAGGTTGAAGTATTTCTGATAGGTGGCCTTTACTAACATATTCGCAGGATGATTCGTCATATTGACATTTAAAAGCGGGTAATTTAGAAAAATTTCGTTCTAAATTGAGAAAGCGGTTTGTGGCTATCTGAAGAGAATCGCCGAGAAGAGAGGTGTCCCCTTTAAAAGGTAGACCGACAATAAATCTCCCAGAGGGATCGCGGGAAGTCGTAGACTTATAAAATAATTCACAATTATTATCGTGAGCGGAGAGCGGTACATCACTAATGTCTTCTAATTGAAAAAACTTACTTAAATCATGATGAATAGAATCGTCTGTCGAGAGATAAGACGAAGTACAGTCAGACGCAGAAGCAGCGACCTGCGTCTCGCCCATGACAACGAAACCGAGCGTTGTTGAAAAGGCTGAAGGCATATTAGGTGGGCCAATGACCTTGAGCGGTAGCAAAAGGTCGACAAATAATTGTGCGCCAATTAAAATATCAACTGTACCGGGAACGGAGAAATGTTCATCGGCAAGCGGCAAAGTTTTAAAATAATTAAATGATTCTAAATTACTAAAATTACAGTTCGGTATTTGTCCTGTAATGCGATCTAAGACAATAGTTTCAATAGAATAGAATTTGTCTGTCTGAAAACGAGAATAAAATTTGATATTTACTTTGCCTTGTGTAGTACTGCGTTGGCCACCTATACCTTTTACAAATAATTTATGAGATAATTGATTAACAGTTAATCCTAATTTTTTACAACATTCTAATGTAATAAAATGATTTTGCGAACCCGGATCAATAATACAACGACATGAAATTAATTTACCAAAGCGGTTTACAACATTAACGAGAGCGGTACCTAATAAAACAGTATGAGAAATATTATTATTATTTAATTCATTTAAATTAGTGTCGAAATTAGACGCGACCAGCGACACGGGACCAGACGCGCTAGCCGTAGTCGGCGCGGGAGGAGAGAGAGAGACAGATATATTTTGCGCAGGAACTGGTCTCGAGTCACGACTCGCGTTCGTGCTCGTCGACGAACTATTATTTTTTAAATTTAAATGTAATAAACTATGATGTTTGTAATTACAGTGACGACAAGTTTTATTACTGTTGCACTTACTCCATCGATGCCTGGAACTAAGACAATTTGTACAAAATGAATTATCTTTAACATATTTAAGACGTTCATCGGGAGAAAGTTGCATGAATTTCTTACAATTATAAAGATAATCATGCGCGGTTTTACATAAAGAACAAAGCGAATTAGTAGTCAAATAAGAATGCGAAATTTTAGGAGTTTTTACTATAATTTTATTTAAAGGTTTTGATGAACTAGGGTTGACACGATGAATAATTTTTACTTGACTCTTAACAAATTTAATAAAATTATCATAATTAGGTATATCTTCACTGCGAACAGACATCTCGAACGCCTTCGCAGTCTCCTTGTCTAAGCGTTTTAATGCAAAATAAATGAAAATATAATCACACAAATTAGTAATATCTAAAGCCTTGAGTGCGGCTACAGATGCGGTAAATTTTTCTATGAAATCTTCAATTTGTGTGGCGGTTGCAGGGGTAGGCAGAGGTTTGCTCTCAAAAATGTGATCTAAAAATGTAGATGCCAGTAGACGTTTATCTTGATACTTTGACACTAAAGAATCCCAGATACTAATATAATTCTCAGCCGTGGGTGATATACCCGAGAAGACCAGCTGAGACCTCCCTTTTAATTTACCTAAAAGATAATATAATTTCTCCGAGTCATTGAGATTACCGTTGTTATGAATCGTGTTCTTGAACGACTCATAAAATATGCCCCAATCTGATGGAGAACCAGAAAATTCTGGAATGTCGATAGGTGGTAAACGAACCTTAGAACATTCAGGAAAGGAATTATGGGATGCGGGGGAAACGGGTTCCTTAGTCAACTCATTTTTAATACGTCGCACTTTACAATATAAATCTTCGAATGACATCAACTCTGAAAATGCGGGTTTATGATCGGGTTTTATTTTAATATAAATTGAATTTATTTGTTTTACACACTCTTTAAATTCTTTGCGGATGTCATCAATAGTTTCCGATATTGAAATAAATTCATCACGTAATGCAGCGGATGATAAAGTGCGAGAATTGTCGTAAATATGTTGCATACGAGCAAAATACGTATCACGCAATTCGATTTGATACGACAATTCGAATTCTAGGTCCTTCGCCTTAGCCATATCAAGAAACTACAAATGACAAAAAATTAAAAATATGAAAAAATATGAAAATATGCGAAATTTACAAAATAATTGTCCGTTATACACACACACACGATACGCGGATAGGATAATAAACGCGGATTGACATAATATAAACAGATTAAAGCGGATTAAAGAGAAAAAGTTGCGGTTTTACGAAAAGCGGGTAATGCATAAACGCATGAAAAATGTGAGAATTCCTCACAGGAGGCACCAAAAACTATGGCCGGGCCGGCGAGGATCGTCACGATCCTGACCGTTGAGCCAGCCCAGGCGGGGATGAGGGAAAATCAGGGGTTAAGAGAAAAACCAAATCACTCACCTTTGTTACCGGCGAATCACGTCGAGCACTATTTGTCGTGTGAGTGATGTATTCGTATTATTGTATGTATGTGCGGTGTGTAGTGTGCTATCGCTTTGTCGCGGTGAATAAGAAAATTAGCGGGTGAAAATTAGAAATAAAAGCGGTGACCGTGAACAGAAAAGCGAATCGCAACGGACGACGAGAAGCGGAAGACGCCAACTAAAAGGAAACGTCAAAGTGACGTTTGGGCAGAGACCACGAACATACTAGCGCCATCTACCTGTGGCGAATGGCGCGTCCACAGGGTGCATAGTCCTCTCGTTACTTCATTTTAGATAATATTTTTTTTAGAATAATCTCCATTGAAATTTTAACGCTAGGGAAAGTGATTTCTGCAAGGACATAGGACAAGAGCGGCCGCGGTCTAGCGGTAAGACGCGTGAACTCACGATCGATGAGACCCGTGTTCGAACCTCACTAATTCTAACCGGTACCAATGTAACTTTGTTATATGTACTTTGGTCGCTCAGTGCCTAATGCCTATAGGCACTATTAAAGAGTAGGCAGACTGATGGATTATTAATTGTCCAGTCTGCCGTCCTGGGGTAGTACCACCACTTTCGAATGTAACACCCGTGAAGTGACTTTGCCGCGTTTCGGTAATAGTTTGAAAGTAGCCAGGCGATTGCGGGTTACGCCACGCTACAGACATACTACATCTAGTCTGATGTTAAGTCCCCACTGTCTATGAACGGAAACTACTTCTACTACAAAGAAATTCCTATAGACAGTCGCCTCCGTTATGCCGGCTTGAGGGGACGAATGTGCACTATCCAGATTGACGATGCAGTGCTCCCGAAACAAGGTCACTTCACGGATATTACATTCGAAAGTGGTGGTACTACCCTAGGACGGCAGATTGCGTTAATAACCATCATAAGTCTGCCTACCACTCTTTCTGGTGTAATATATTTTAATATTCAAAGGGCTCGTTTAACTACACGTGGTAATATATCTGCGAAAAGTTTACTAACCCATCGCCCACATGTACAGAATCACTCATTACAAAAGTAAAGAAAAACTCAGTGTAATTAACGTATGATTTAAATCCACGTTTATTTAGAGGACGAACAAGTACTAAAGATGTTCGTGTAAACATTTCATTTCCAAGTGCGGTTCTTTTTGAAATAAAAAGGAAAGCAAGTTGATATTTACCTACTAGACTCTGTCGTCTTTCTAAGTCTCGTCAAGAGTCAATCTGAATGGTGCACATTCGTTCCATCAAGCCGGCATAGCGAAGGCAACTGCTGTTTGTAGAAATTTATATGTAGTAGCAGTTGCTCCGTTCATGGACCGCACTCTAGCTTTACATCAGGTAAAGTGATGTCATACCGAGCTATAATAAAAAAAAGATCAAGCCATGGAACTGTCTGTAGACATTTATCTCTGGGTTAAACATGAGGTGGGCTGTGGTCACTACGTACAAGTAAATTTTTACCAATATTGTAATTGATATTCTTTAGACGTTTTTCTGATACGTGCGTCTATAAGACAGTTACAATTTCTATTTCTGCGAAATGCAAATAAAAATGTAGTCGCCGGCCGGCGTTTTATTTTTAGGGTACGTTCACTTTACATTTGTTGCCGAGTATTTATAGTTTATATAATATGAACAAGTCTAAGAGGTACTCGTTTTAAGTATAAAGAAGTATTCATTAGAAAACAATTGAATTTTTGGTAGATAGACTAACATTCCAAATTAATATACCAATCGCTCGGAATGTTTCCCCGTATGGATGTATGTGAAGTAGGCTGCTTATAATTATGAAAATTTAGCAAATTAAAGCGAACTTCTGGTAGCCCCACTAATTGTTCTTGAGTTCGCTATCAATAAAGAATTTTTTTTTCTCGAGTTTGTCGCAAATTTTTAGTTTATTTTCTAGGAAAATAAATCTACATTCCTTATTACCAATCAGTTTTAATTTTTTCGCCCAGGTTATTGAGTAATTAGACTTTTTCTAATACAATATTTAAGGTTATTAAATGCTCTAATAATTGCCGTTATCTGTTTTTGATGTAATTGAACATTGATTATTGATTGATAAACGATAGGTGAAATGTATTTCAAAAAATAACATATTATTTCCGAATATTGTTTTATTAACAATTTATTAATCATGAAGTGGGCCAGCAAATGGGCATTGTCCTTTCCAAGACATTGGAAATTGGCAAGCCTTTGGCAGCAGTTATATTTCGTACCATAATCTAGTTTAACATCAAGCGGAGTGTGGAGCGGAGTATATACTATATATTTATGTAAATATATAAATAAAAAATATTATAATAATAATAATTCTAGGTAAATAACCTTAATAATAGATTGGGAGTTATATCTTTTATAATATTACATACATTAATATAAAGTAATTAGTAATTACATATGAACTTTATTCCGATTAATGCGACCCCGAAACGAGATTATAGTGTATGATTTTCTCTCCGTATTTTATTTATAAATTATCTTTAATTTGTTTCAATGTTAAAAAATAATATTTTATCGTACTTTTTTAATAATATATATGTTATATGATTGATGAAAATTGTGTGATTATAATTCGACGACCTCTATCTCGAATTCGGTTGCCATAAGAAACATTATTTAAAAAGTTTGTTTTAGTTCTGGTATGTCCTGGCCCTGATACCTATAATACCCACAGGGTGTTCTAGTTTAGCGTCAGAACATTGTGTGTATAATATATTTATTTATTAATGGACCATTAATATTATGTAAAGATATTATATCTATATTTTTTGTAGGTATCTTGTTTATGTATTTAAAAATATAAACAACATGATTATTATGTTTTTATTGCTTTGCAACTGCCGATAATGATTTAAATGAGATCGTTGTTCCAAAGAAATTATAGTTTTTTTTATTGCAGAAGAAAAAATAATTAAAATGGAAGAAAAAGAGAAAATCCAGTCGAAATGTTTTATTTTATTTGGGCTATTTGTTGTTTAGTATAAAAAAGTTATTTAATGCTTATGTTTTAAGAATAAATCTCATGTAATAAAATTATGCGGCTTATTATCGTGATTAATTGGGACAGATGCGTTATCGCGATAATAAGCCGAATAAAATCTTCTATTCAATTAAACATTAGTTTCACTGTACTTGACTGTAAATGATTTTAAATAAAAATGACTAATTCTCCTTAAATGTGAAAAAGAAGAATCCACACAGAATAAAGATTAGAAGTAACAAACTCATCAATCAACCTTTAAATGTAAATGTGCAAGGTTAAAGAATATTAATTTACGTCCTGACAGTCCGCGCCATCAATCTAAATCGAAACTTATTAAAAACTGTAAATCACAAAGTTTAATGTAAATTTTAACTTTACTATAACAAAGGGCTTGACGACTGGTGTGCCCAGCAATAAAGAATTTTAACGACTAAATCGCGACGCCCCGCTTCAAAACTAAAATAAAAATATTTCGAGGTTAGAACATGAAGCTATGAAAGGTTAATTTTTAGATACGGCATTGACTACATTCATTACACTCTCTACCGCCGTCCATCTTATCAATACTTCATGGCTCCTGCCAGAATTACTGATCGTTATTAGCCCAGTTCCAGCCGAGGTGGTTAGCCCAGTAACCATTCAAGAGTAATTCTCGCGAAGCCAGGTATAAGAAGAGAAATGTGCTGTGCCAATGGATAGTTCACATTCGTCTCCTTGGGTCAACGGAGTCGCCGAACAGGGAGGTATACTTGTAATGGAGGAAACATATTAAAAATAGGTTAAATTATAAATATAAAAAAACGTCGATATATAATTTCCTAACTCAACGTTACAGACGGCCATATGTTTTTTCATGGTTTATATTACAGTACATCGTACGGACAAGTTCAGGGAAATTCAGCGACTTTTATAGGCCACTGGAACATTTCCTAGATAACCTAAAATACAGAGTTCATGAAATTATATTGAAACTAGATTGGTTAGTAACAAAAATAAACACTAAATTAAATGTCTAGACAGGCTAAGACAAATATAGTTAGATGTCATTGTAAACAGTCTAGCTAGGTCTATAAATCAAGTCTTTTACTCTCGCTTATTTCCGTGTATTATATTTATTTATTATTATTACTATTATTAAATATTTATTACTAAGCTAGTGCATTGTATCACGGGCAATGAGCGACCAAAGTACATATACATTTGGTAAGAATTTAGCGGGGTTTGAATACGGTTCTTATCCGCCGGCTGCTACATTAGTATTCAATTAGTTTATTTAGTTATTGCACTTTTTATTGTGGCTCGGCATATGACAACACTCCGCCTGATGTTAGAGTGCGGTCCATGAATGGAAACAACGGCTACCAGAGAGAAATCTCTGCATGTAGCAGTCACTTCTGCTATGCCGGCTATGAGAGAAGAATGTGTGCCATTCCTCTCGTTACTTCATTTTAGATAATTTTAAATATTATTTTTATAAAATTTTAACGCCAGGGAAAGTGATTTCTGCAAGGACATAGGACAAGAGCGGCCGTGGTCTAGCGGTAAGACGCGTGAACTCACGATCGATGAGACCCGTGTTCGAACCTCACTAATTCTAACCGGTACGAATGTAACTTTGTTATATGTACTTTGGTCGCTCAGTGCCTAATGCCTATAGGCACTATTAAAGAGTAGGCAGACTGATGATGATTATTTGTCCAGTCTGCCGTCCTGGGGTAGTACCACCACTTTCGAATGTAACACCCGTGAAGTGACTTTGCCGCGTTTCGGGAATAGTTTGAAAGTAGCCAGGTATAACGAGTGGAGTGTGCACTGTCAATCTAAGATGATACGTGCTCGTCTCCTCAAGCCGGCATAGTGGAGGCGACTACTACCCGCACAGGTTTCTCTGTAGTAGCAGTTGTTTCCATTCATGGACCACACTCTAGCTTTACATCAGGCGGAGTGTTGTCACATGCCGAGCTACAAAAAAAAATGTTAATTTATCTTTGTATTTCTTTGTGTGTGTATGTGTGTGTGTGTATGTGTTAAGTATATATATGTATAATTATCTTAATCCCGTTATAATTATGTAAGAAGAAGGAATTTCCTGGAATAACGCCAGAACAAACACTAATTAAACACTAGTTGGTTCATTAGTTACACATATTTGTTGTCAGACACAAAATTAAAAGAAAGCAAGTAAAAAAACCCACGAAATATCATTTTATTTGTACAGGCGTTGACAATGATAAACAAATAAGAAATATTAAAAATAATATTATATCATTTGTTGAATCGAATTCAACAAGAATAACGCTCCCATTTCAATACAGTCCTAGAGCCAAGTTCATGAACAATCGTACTTACATCCATATGTATGTACATGACGTACAATGACCTTATTAGCATTTGTAATCTTTTTTAAATTTATTGTAGCTCGGCATATGACAACACTCCGCCTGGTGTAAAGCTAGAGCACGGCCCATGAACGGAAACAACTGCTACTACAGAGAGAGGCAACAGTCCTCTCTGCTATGCCGGCCTGAGAAAACGAGTATGCATCATCTAGATTGACAATACACACTCCTCTCACTATATCTGGCTACTTTCAAACTGCTCGCGAAACGCGACAAGGTTACTTCACGGGTGTGACATTCGAAAGTGGTGGTAGTGGGCTGATAGCCATCATCAGTCTGCCTACCACTCTTTAATATTGCCTATAGGCACCGAGCGACTAAAGTACATATATCAAAGTTACATTGGTACCGGTTAGACTTTAGCGAGATTCGAACCTGGGTCTCATCGAACGTGAGTCCAAGCATCTTACCGCTAGACCACGGTCGCTCTAAAAACTAATTCTACTATAAAAAAAAACTATAAACCAATTCTTTGATTCTGAATTTGTCATTTGTTTTATTCAACACTTAAAAGTTATAATTATCTGATGTTTATTTAAAGACAGACTATGGTTATTAACCTAGTCTGCCTTCTCGAGTGGAGTTTCCGTGGGCCAAGTATGATTACGCAGACATATCTCCACCAATAGGGTCGCTTCATTTGATTTATTTTTCCTCGCCGCGCAAAATAATATTATCTGATTGGTGGAGAAAACTCACTTTACACCGTGACTGCGTAAATGTTGACTCAAACTTAGCCCTCAGGTCAAAGTTGACGGATATTAAAATAAATAAATAAAAATATATATTAATCATAAAGCTTGTATGAAAGAAATTATAGGGGTGAGAAAGCCTACCTACTATGTTGATGCAATCACTTAAGGCTCAATTACTTAGCTAATTTAAGTTAAAACAGTTTAAAATATCTGCATCACACTTTGTTAGTGTAAAAATAAAATTGAATTCAGTAAAATTTATTTCTAATTTAAATCGTAATCGAATCGAAATTGAATTGTTTATGGTTAAAGAATTGGGCCCTCAAATCATTGTGTACACGGATCATTAAGCAAGTTATCCAAAGTACTTATTATAATACAAACAATGGTAGGATGAGTTAAATTGATGCCCTGATTTCATGTCATAAAATTTGCCCTACACTTATTTAAATATTATTCGTTCAAATAAAGAATGGCATTTAATGGAGTTGGCATTACTAACCGTCTCGTATTTCACGGGAGATCTCATATTTCTGACATCAATGTCCCGTATTTACGAAAATCTATGGGGACAGTGAGAATTTGAGAAGTGCTTGCTAATTGCTAACAAAGCTCGTTCGCGGTGTAAGAAAGTAAAAGTCTAAATAAACGCAATATAACAAAAAATGTTATGAAGTTGGTTGTCCCGGGTGAAAAAGAGAAATGCAGCATTTTTAAGGATCGTTTGGTTTGTCCCTTTAGGTTAAAAAAGTTGGCAACCCTAGTGGTGGTCTAATGGTGAAAACCAAATGTATATAGACAGACAAACGAGGAAAACTGCCAGTGACTGGAATTTGAGGTTAAGTGCTTTTTATTGAAGCTTCCTTACGGACGTTACGAGCTCGGCTGCTGGGGAGTAAACTGGGATAAAAACATGATCGTGACACCATGACGCTAACTCTTTTTTTCTAAATTTCTATAAAATAAAGATTTGCCAGACAAAATGTATTTGAATATTTATTATGTAAGACGGCAGCTGTTTATTCTTATACATCGTTTGATGTTATACGGCCTTCGGGGAAGCCAAATCGAATTAGTTGAGTTCACGGCGACGCGACGGACCATTTTAACGACTACCTATATGTTTTCATATCATATTCGCTTTCAAATTTAGTCACTATATATAGCCAAGTATATAAGAAATATATCATAGGGCAGTAGATCAGTGAATACTTATATTTCATACTTAAATACGAATCTAATTTAATCTTAAATAAATTATTTCTATACTATTTATACTTCACCTCACTTTATATACTTGTTTCTATATTATGTAATTATATTGTTCTTTTAAACAAATGTTATGTATAGCTATTAGGTTTACAAAATTTGACTTGTCTTCATTTGTGTATTATCTTTATTATATTACTATGTTTTGTAAACTGTTTTCTATACTATTTAAAATAAATAAATAAATAAATTACATTGGTACCAAACTACTGTTCCGAGATGTTGGGTTATCATCTATATGTCTCGGGACCTAAGCTAGAGTAGACGGGGATAACGAACGGAATGTGGTCTATCAATGGATAGTCGTAGCCTCAAGCCAGCACACCGTAGGCATCTGTTGCTTACATGTATTTTCTCTGTGGTAGCAGTTGTTTCCGCTCATGGACCGTACTCTAGTTTAACATCAGGCACGTGGACATATATTATAAATATATAAACAACTCTTGTAATAAATAATTTAATCTTTAGAGAGCTCTCCATATATTTTTGTGGCAAGCTATATAAAATATATGTGATGGTAGCTTGGGGCATTGGTCCCAATTTAGAAATATGCCCGGAATACCATCATTTTAGAATTTCAAGCATACCTCTGGATATGGACCACTTACAAGGCTAAAACTTTACAGGAGATATGTACAGGATCATATCTATTTACTCATCAAGACGGCAGACCTGTCCCAAACTGACTGTACTTTTGCCAGTATAGATGAAAGTAGAAATGAAAACTCTGACTTAGGGCACAACCAACGATATTTTATGCTTAGCAGACGGTTCCTACTCCCTCTGCTTATTCTTGGTTAAAAAAGTTCTCTAACTTATAATAAGAGCGTGTTTCTCATTAAAGATTGTTATCACATAAACGTATTTGAGAATCCATACAATTTTATTAAACCTAAAACAAATCTTGATCGATTTCTATTTTGGTATTTTACTGCCTGTATGAAATGGTACATCAGAATTGTAAACCATGTGATGCATAATGGATTAAACCGATAAGTTCCACACGAGCTTTTACCTTTTGCTTTTACGTCTTTGTTTTTATTAGAGGTAATCATCGTTTTTAAAGCGCAGACCGATTTTTCCGAACCTGAGCAAAAATTTGATATTGGCGTTCCTCACTCATCTCTTGACTTTGACATGCTTTAGATGAGACGGATGCCTATGACCCTAGCAAAGAAAAATGCCTTAAAAACTATACTCCACCTCATGAGCTATAGTGAGATGCCTTAGCAGAGACAATTGCTACCTTAGAGAAATATTTGCAAGCAGTAGTGCACACCCCTCTAGTTATACGCAGTTAAGCCCAGAACACGATTAGGTCGCTTCACGGGTGTAAACACTTGAAAGTGATGGTATCTATCCCAGAACGTGACTGGTATAAATAAACATTTGTTTTGACCGGAAATCGATCCCGGGACTGCCGTGCAGCAAACTGGTGCGCTAACCATTCGGTCATAAAGTCCAACAAAATTAACAATAACAAATTAAAAGAGATAAACAGGGCCCCATATCCCTTAAAAATGACATCATCTGACGCATCCAGAAGGACACCACGTACCCACATAGATGACGGGTGAGAAAATTAACACTTGAACATTTAATTGATTATGTTTAAGGACATGACAAGGTCATTTGAATGTGCTTTTGGGGCTTGTATTATTTACGTTTGCTATATGCCTTAATTCTTCTTTCATACAAAATAATAACTTATAAAGCGTAGAGTATATAGACCAGGTATAAGAGAGCAGTGTGCACTGTTAATCTTGATGGTTTTTAAAGCGGCCGTGGTCTAGCGGCAAGACGCATGAACTCTCGGTCGATGAGACCCATGTTCGAACCTCGCTAATGGGCAAGGTCCAAAAAAACTAACCCATGGTGAATCGAAAACCATTTCGAGATATCACTTCAATTAGAAGAATTTTTTGATTCTCGTCTGAAAATACTTAAAAATCGAGGAGATATTTGAAAAACTGTAATGACCGTCTTCGACCTTTCATTTCGACTTTCGTACCGTTTGACAAGATAGAATACAAAGTACCAACCTAACAGTTTTGTAGATTATTATGTTGTCTATGGTTGTCGCCTCACAAGTTTGTCAAATATCTTTTGTTTGTGTTTCCTAACAATAACAGTGTTTTATACGAATAACTATTGTAATTTTTAAAACAAAACTACACTATAAACACGATGTTTTACTTAACAGGAACTTTTAAAAATGAAAAGTTTTGTTTGAACTTTTGACAAACGATTTTTTTTTTGTTCATTGGCAATGGTTTAGTTCCGAACGAATCCTCAGGTTTGCCAATATTACGATCGCAATTTTTAAAAATTAATAAAAAAAGAACAAAGCAATTACAAAAGTTTTCCAGAAACACGTGTCGACTAAATTAATCTATATTATCTAAAAAATATGTAAAAAAGATAGCTGTCACCAGAGACACCTCCCCAATTCTGACCGGTACCAATGTAACTTTGTTATAAGTACTATGGTCGCTCAGTGCCTATAGGCATTATTAAAGAGTGGTAGGCAGACTGATGTGGTTATTTGCCCAGTCTGCCGTCCTGGGATATTGCCACCACTTTCTAGCTTTACATCAGGCGGAGTGTTGTCACATGCCGAGCTACAATAATAAAAAAAAAACCATAGATTTGCCAGGCTTAATACTCCACTTGATGAAAATGTCAGTCAACAGTCGTACAGGTTATCAGTCAAGAAGGATTATCAGTACACACTTCTTTTCCTTTAGAATTTATTAAACTATAAATTAGGGTAATTCCCAAAAATTACAATTATATTTTTTCCCCGATCTCTCTGCGATCATGTCGCAAATTAATCAAAATAAACGCGATAGTAAATCACGTAAAATTATTCAGCTAAAATGTGTTCGTGCAAAAAACAACACTAATATATTTTTATTTATTTTTTATCATTAATAAATACCAATTGATAGAGAACTCTTAATATTCTAAATCTTTTATCATACATTAATTTCATTTGACCTAATCTCAATTTCAAAATGGGGTAAATAGAAGTACTAGATATAACTAACTAGTCTATCTATAGAATTAGCAAGTTAATGAAAAAAAGTGCTAAATAATATTAAAACGGAAAATTAGCACGATTTTCGGAGCCGGTCAATGGCATTTAATAGTACAGTCAACCAAAGAAGTGTTTTTCTATTTTATAATAAATTAATGCAAAATTCATATTTTATAATAATATGAAACATTTTTTATATATATATAATTAAAGAAATAAGAAAGGGGCGTAGTAGATTCCTTTTTTTTATTATTACCAGCAGTAGTATCAACACAAGGACATCGCAAACCTATAACTTCTAGACTCGAAACCTATACTTTTTTTTTTCAATAATAAAATAACATAATAATATTATTGTATTAATATTTCTATCGGCCAGGAAATGAACCCGAGACCCCCACGTAAGAGACTGGCGCCATAACCATACGATATAAAAGCCGTCAAATGAAAAAATGTGTACTCAAAAATATCCCATAATATGTGTATCCCAAGTATAGATTTGAAGGATTAAGAAAATCGTAGTAAAATAGATTTTTCTAAAATGTAATATTTGATTGTTTGCCTGTTAAAATAAAAATTTAAAAAACTATTTTTTTACTATAGTTTTATAATTTTTAAAAATAACGAAAAATCGCTTTTATATTTTTATAATCAAAATCTTATAAGACCTATATAAATATTTAATGTTAATAAACCAAAGATAAAGTACAAAATATCAAATAGTCCCCAAGCATTAGAAACAAAAATTATGTAAATGGCGCCAAACTTTATCACACTCTTTTCAAATGAGTTTGTTCAAAACTTTTTTTTTTTACTTTAGATAAACTTATCAAAGTATTTTATTAAAAAGGTTAAACTATAAATAGAAGCGATAAAAAACTATGTACACTCACTTATCGTAAACTTTAAAGTTTAAATACAAATAAATAAATTCGTCTTTGACTGTACAATTTTTATTAATGAAAGATCTTCTTCAATAAACTTAATAAAAACTTGAAACGGTGTATGCTGCTCGCAAATTATCATAAAAATAATTAAATCAATCTTTATTAAAGAATAAATTAGAACTCACCCGATGTCAATGAAACATTTTTCCCACGGCGCGTTAACTATCACTAAACTAGGAAAGTCAAGTAAATAGTGAAAATACGAATAAATTCACAAACGGCGAAAAATTAAAAAAAATTGGATAAAACACAAAAGTTCGCGCCAACTGTATTTAAAATTAAAAAAAACGTGGACGAAGAGTTCGTAATTCAAAAAAAAGTTCAACAGATTCAGATGCACTTTTGCTTTAAGTTTCGAATTTTCGTACAAGAGTCCGTTGGGGAGCGACACAGCGCGTACGGCTACGCGTGGAGTCAGTGACAGACTGCGCGTGCGCACCCATGTGGTTTCAACTCACTCTTTATGCCTACTCCAGTTTTCCTATTTTAAACAGTCTCTAGGCGAGAGTATGCAGAAACTTCTACACAATTTTCATTAAATTCACGTACACTTACCAAAATTATATCCGTTTATTTACTTTACTTTTATTTCATTAATGTAAAAACTGAAACACAATATTTATGTAGTAAAAAAATCATTTTAAAGTTATGTACATATTATACTTTAATAGATATAGTAGGTCAAATATTGGAAGTGATGGCTTGTTTTTAAAGTTACGTCTACTAGGTAATTAAAAAATATACATTAACCAATAAGTTAAGTAAGATATAACGAGAGGAGTATGCATTGTCAATCTAGATGGTACATGCTCGTCTCCTCAAGCCGACATAGCGGAGGCGACTGCTGCCCGTAGAGATTTCTCTGTAGTAGCAGTTGTTTCCGTTCATGGACCGCACTCTAGCTTTACATCAAGCGGAGTGTTGTCACATGCCGAGCTGCAATAAAAAAATAAAATAATAGGTGATGCTTTTTAAATTAATTTTTGGCATATTAAAAATTGTGTATTTATTTGTACATTTTTGTTCGATTTAATAATAATAAACATATTATAATTTTAATATAATATAATAATTAATCCTTGATGGGTGCAATTTTAATATTTTAACTGTGACCCCATAGTTAGTCGCGTAAAATCGTGTAATTTAGTTTATTAAACCTTTTTCTGGTTCAGCCAGGATGATCTATAAATTCGCAAATAGTTATATCAACTGATTTAGGTGTTTGTATTGACATGTAATTTAATATGTATATAACAATTAGGCAGCTGAAAGTCTAGAAAAAAAAGAAAAAATAATACTTTGTACGTTTTGTACAGAAACTTAGTGAATTCTACACTATGAAGTGGTACTAAGTTTCTTTTACAAATTCACGAATGAAAGTGATCAATTAGTATGAAGAATGCGCGAATTTGTTAAACATGACGTTGGCCTCAATTACGTCATTTCGAGTATCTTTAGTTACTATGGAAACATCTCAATATTAAGATTCAATATCCACGAATACGTTATCTTTTTGTACGCCTGCATTATACATTTAACACCGACAGATTTCGCGTTGAATCCGTGTACAATTATTACGTTATTCCATCACATTACATTATCTGGACCTTAGATTGAAACGAGAGGTTTTTTGTACAATCTATTTTGTTTTATACTAAGGTCCGTGGGCTAGCGGTAACACACGTGAACTCACGATTGATGAGACCCGTGTTCGAACCTCGCTAATTCCGACCGGTACCAATGTAACTTTGTTATATGTACTTTGGTCGCTCAGTGCCTATAGGCACTGGGGTAGTACAACCACTTTCGAATGTAACACCCTTGAAGTGACCTTGTCGCGTTCCGGGAATAGTTTGAAAGTAATATAACTAATATATAAGATATAACGAAAGGAATGTGCACTGTCAATCTAGATTATTCTAGATGGTGCGTGTTCGTCTCCTCAAGCCGGCATAGTGGAGGCGACTGCTGCCCGCACAGATTTTTCTGTAGTAGCAGTTGTTTTCATGGATCGCACTCTGATTTTACATCAGGCGGAGTGTTGTCACATGCCGAGCTACAATAAAAAAATAGATCTGGATCCGGCTTTAGTTAGACAGTGCTAATTGAAAGCAGTTGTTATCTGGAGTTAATCGACCGTCATAGCGTCAGGCGACTCGTCATAGACGCGTACTAATTAAAGAAAGATTTCTCTAGTTGCATGAAGATAGTTTCGCTTATGATCGAAGCTTTCTAAAAACAACAATTCAATTTGTAATGTAAATGTTGCCGCTTATATCTAAAAGGGAAGCGGTAGTGAAGCCGATACTTTTCTAGACAAAACAAGAATAAACAAAAGCCCGTCAAGGGTTTATTCCTGGAGCGTCTGCCTGTCTTTTATAAGACTAACCGTTTGAAGTGGTCATGGGCGTGATGATATGTTTTGACGGCCTGTCATATATATCCAAGAAACTATGCACTATTTCAACACGTATATAAGAATAAAGTGTAAAGCGTGATAGGCAAGTTTATGATGGTTATTAGTCCAGTCTGTCGTTCGTTACACTTTCAAGTGTAACTAGTCACTTTTTAGAATCAGCTTAGAAGTAGCTAGGTCAGCGTTGCCAGACGTCCCGATTTTTAAATCAAAATTAAATGTCCCGCGCGGCTCAGTCTCGCTTCTCGGACTTGTGTGTGTATTGTGACGTCGGATGAGTATAAAGCTTACTAACTCTTCAAACTATTATTTGCAACACCACATTTTTCTAATGGACACATTCCCCATACATTTTGAATTAACTATCATTTACGATCTGTCAAATTTACGCAAACCGAAGAATTCAGAAACCGGCCATAAGAAGACTCAACTACCTAACGATAGGTTAAATCTGATTTAAAATATCATATTTTTATTAAAGTACATTTTCTATGGTTATTTTTGCTACCTATTGTCACGTAAACGTAATTTAAAACTCAAATAAAAGATACATATTTAAACACTTCTGATTGTATATATTTTTACTATGTCCTGCTTTCGAAGAACGAATCCCGCTTTTTTCACTCAAAAAGTTCCGAAATTCCGACTTAGCAAAAAAATATCTGGTAACGCTGAGCTAGGTATAACGAGATGAATATGCGCTGTTAATGGATGGTGGCAGGAGAGACTGCAGTTTGGAAACAATTCTCCACGATAGCAGTTGTTTCCGCTTTTAGCTCGGCATGTGACAACCCTCCGCCTGATGTAAAGCTAGAGTGCGGTCCATGAATGGAAACAACTGCTTCCAAAAGAAACCTGTGCGGGCAGCAGTCGCCTCCATTATGTCGGCTTGAGGAGACGAGCATGTACTATCTAGATTGACAGTGCACACTCCTCTTGTTATACCTGGCTACTTTCAAACCATTCCCGAAACGCGACAAAGTGGTGGTACTGCCCCAGGACGGCAGACTGGACAAATAACCATCCTCAGTCTGCCTACCACTCTTTAATAGTACCTATAGGCACTGAGCGACCAAAGTACATATAACAAAGTTACATTGGTACCGGTCAGAATTAGCGAGGTTCAAACACGGGTCTCATTGATCGTGAATTCACGCGTCCTACTACTAGACCACGGCCGCTCTACATGTCGAGATACTATAAAAATGCTTTGTAAAATTCAATATAAGTCATGAAATTAAGCTTATGCCTTATTAGATTATTTTTGCATACGTTTGTACCTAACCAGGTTAAAAATTAATTGTACTACATAATATTCTGTTTATAACAGGAGTGGTCAGCAGCCTTTCCAACTGCTGGGTTGACGTCACATATTACTGGGTTTTTTCACCACAATTAATACCAGCAAACTCTATTTTGCCGTTGAGGTCATTGCTAATTCACACTACACATATATCAATTTTTTTAAGTGTCCGCGACGTTTTTTTTTTTTCCCATATTATTCGTTTAAAATTATACCTAAGTTAGTTTTATTTACCATATCCTTAAACCCGATTACACCATATTTTATCCCAATTTTTAACTGACTTATCTCTAGGATTTCTCAGGCTTATCCCTATCCCATTAATCCCAAAATGTCTAAACCCATTTAAGCCAAATATCAAAATTAAATATTTATTGTTTGTACATATGTCTACATATACCTTACCATACAATACAATCTTACCTTGCGAAGGTTTCATAAAGCACTACCTACCTCTCTTATTCAAGGACACTCTAGGAGATGTGCAAGAACGCGAAGAGTCTCTTGGTCTTCTCCGGATATATTAACTGGCTGTTGTGAGTGGCTTCTAAATTGCGAATAAAAAGCCCGCGGGAAGCTACAATCTGTCTACCACCAAAATTGCAATATAATTTTGACTACGGATCCCTCGGTCTTTTTTCTTCTTTCTTTTTATGGAATTATAAGAATTTGCCAGTGTCAAAGTAAATATTTGCATAAAGTTAATATTATTGTGCATCATGGGTAATTCATTCATCACACTAAACAGTCAGATCAAATTCCAATCAAGTCAAAAATAGCTTCAGTAAAGTGGTAAATTTTTTATTGAGATATTCTACAAGTTTTGGAGGGAAAATGAAAACATACGTTCTCTTCTTTTGATTTTGTTTGCCCACACTCACGGAGGTTCACGAGCACTTACTGGTTAATATCTAACATTAATACACATTAACACTCGTAGAAACACAAGTTTAAGAAAATAATTCAAGGCAGATAACCTAGTGTTTCCAGATGGCCGCCAAAACTATCCTCAGCAATGGTCGCTCAAATAAATAATAATAGAGGAATAAACAGAGAATATACACTCACAGAAAACACAAACATAATAAAGATATTAAATCGAAATGGGAACACAATTATGTTAATGTTGGCTTCAATAAACTGGATGAAATGTTAATGCTCCGAAGTGTAATGTAATGAGCAAAAATATACAATGCCTCATAATCTATTTTTGCATTTGTATGTGGTTTGAAATCCGTTGGCGGGTACTCCGTTATGAAAGTGGTGCTAGCGCCACGGCTGGAATTGTAAATCATGTTGTTTGGCACCATGCCGCTGTCATACACCACTACTATTGCCATAGATAAGTAAGTGTATAGATTAGTTTACACACAAACTTACTTTTTTTAATTTATTTACTATCTAGTCTAGACTAGAAGCGACAGAAATGAGGCAGTTAAGGGTCTAAATTTGTTTTTCTTTATATCAAAGATGTTCTTTTGTTCTTAGAAATAATTTTAAAATAAAAAAGTGTTGTTTATTGCTTTTTTTCTTTATTAATTAGGTATATTTAATTAATTAAATAAATATTTTTTGCCTATAGATATCTACTAAAGTTTTCTCCGCTTTGTCCCACTAAAGGATAATCAAATACCACCCAGTGTATCGAGTGTCCGTTCTGCGGCTTTCAGTAGTGTTCAGTAACGTACTTGATGAAACGACAAATGAAAATTGTTACAACAATGCCATGTGCTAACAGATATCTAATTGTGAAGATAAATGATGACAGTGGCGCCTGACATTTTGCATTTGGCAAATTACAATCATATCCTAACAAAGATAGGCAGGAGCAATTACTTAATGTGTTAGTTGTTTTTTTTTATATAACAACCCGACTAGTCGCCTCCGTTATGCCGGCTTGAGGAGATGAATGTGCATCATGTAGCAGTGCATTCTGCTCTCGTTGTATCCGGCTTGAAAGTAGGTACCAAATCGATCCTGCAACGCTGTACGGCTGTAAGGCTGAAGTAGTGGTACTATCCCAAGACAGCGCACTGAGTTAATACCCATTAAAAGTCTTTATTAAATTATAAAACCCCGGTTTGAATGTGCCAAAAAACCGCAATTACAATGTACAAAATCAGCCTGCCCACAAATCTTTAACGTTGAATTTAATCTCGCGTTATTAGTTCTTTAGATAAACTTTATTCTACATAATAAATATCAGAATTATTTTTACCAGCCTTCCTGGTGGTTTTATTTCTTAAAAATAATATATTAAGCATTAGTTTCTCAAAGAGATTAGTATCGGAATTTTATTTTCTCTTTAGTTTAGACTTTGTCATTGTCGTTGTGTCATTACACAACCGAGTAATCTTTCACCTATATCCTAACAAATAAAATAAATAACACAATGAGATTAATTATCTCTTTTTTTATAAATTTTTAGCATTTTAGTTCCGACGAGGAGGTTTGGCCTCTCGCTTGAGAGGACTTCGTCGCAGATGTCTAGTTTTAGTCTAGCGCACCGCCACTGGTTTCTAATTTAGAAAATTCTTTTTGAATGTTTAAAAATTCAGAGAGAGAGAGAGAAGTTAATTCATTAATGTCTTTAATAAGCTAGTGCTCGTATCATAGGCCAAGTAAGTACATATAACATAGTCACATTGGTACCGGTCAGAATTTAACGAGATTTGAACACAGTATATTGTGACAATTTTAACATAAAACAATGGGTAATTGAGCAGTATAAAAGTCCCAAATGTCTTAATAAATTTAATTAAAAATTGTTCACGTATCTTTATCAAAACACATTTTACGCGTGTGACAAAAGCATGCGGTTAATATAATTTATGTTCTAAACAAATGTTCATAATAAATAATAAGGTTTGACTGGAATAGAATATAGATCTCGAGGTCGTTGTTGAATTAATTCTTGTTTATTTACTATAATGTAGCTGTTATAGACTAAATAGAGCGGTCGTGGACTAGCGGTAGAAAGAATTAGAAGAAAAGAATGCATAATCGATGAAACCCCTAAATTCTGACCGGTACCAATGTGCACTATTAAAAAGTGGTAGGCTGAGTGATGATGATTATGAGCCCAGTCTGCCGTCCTAGGGTAGTGCCACCAGTTTCAGGAGTGAACTGGTTGTGTTTAGGGATCAGTTTGGAAGTAGTCAAGAATAGACAGAGAAGTGTGCCGTGGCACTCGCTCTTAACAAAAGGCGGATTGTCATATTATTATGCCGAACTGTTCAAAAATAGATATAAACTGCGTGGTCTAGCGGTAAGACGCGTGAACTCACGATTGATGAGACCCGTCTTCGAACCTCGCCAAATTCTGACCATTACCAATATGTACTTTGGTCGCTCAGTGCCTATAGGCACTATTAAAGAGTGGTAGGCAGACTGTTGAATGCTCTAGATTTACATCAAGCGGAGTGTTGTCACATGCCGAGCAATAAAATATTTTAAAAAAAAAAAAAACATCACAAAATACATTTTATATATTTGATCATCGATTGTTATAGTGTATATAGCCTACCCCATTTTATATGTCAAATATAACTAACTGAATCTAACCTTATTGACAGGAAATCATCAAACTATATTTAAATCAAATTTATTCGACCCAATTTGCTGAATAATGATGAATGAAGCCCTTCTCCTTGGTGCCATGACACATTGTCTCATAATATGATAATTTTAAAAAACTTGAATCGCGGTAGAACAGGAGAAAAGGGCCCATATTTTCCTATGAGAAAAGGATCCACAATTCGAGATTTTTCTAGTTTGTATTACAAGGGTCATTGAGCATTTAAACTTTTTTTGTTGCAATATTCGAGGTTATTTATTATATTAAATGTTTTCATTATATTAATTGTCGATATCTGTTTTCTATATAATAAAACATCGTCTATTGATTAGTAAACGACGTGTTGATATATTTGAAATAAATTAATGAAAAAATAAGATATTATTTTAGAATATTGTTTTGTTAACAAACTTTAGATATGAAGTGGGCCCTTGTTATTGTATTTAATTTAAAAAAAAAAACATATACTGAACTGAACTATACGCCGAACTGTATTGGTACGACGATACCATAACCAATGTAAACATAAATAGTTTAATATAGACGCAAATGTACTACGAAAAAGCACTATATCATGCAATCAGGGCAATTTATTTACGTATCAAGGAACTTCAATTGATTAATAAAGTCTCTATACTCGAATAAATTGATTATAAATTGAACAATCACTTATTATTTGATTATGACATTGTATTTAAACTTCAAGTAAATACATTAGCTATAAATAAATATAGTAGCTCGGCATAACATAACAACACTCGGCTTAATGTTACCACAGATAAATTTCTGCAGGTATCAGTCGCCTCCACTATGACTTATGTGTACCATCCATGTTAACAATACGCACTCCTCTCGTTATATCAAAGTGGTGATATTCGTACCACCCCAGGATGGCAGACTCCTTAATACGAGACGTCAACTCAACTGCTGGGAATGCTATCGGTAGAAAGGTAAATCAGAGGAATTTCTACGCGGTCACGTGAAGCATTAACGATTGTGTTAGGTTTACTTAAGTCCAATTGCACCAAAAGGCCCGTTAAAGTTACTTTGACTGTTACATTTTACGATATCTTTAACGGTTACATTTACATTTACTCCACACGCGTTGCACCATCGTGTAAATACATATCGTTATCGATGAAAGGGTGGCTGATATAGTTAGGAGTACATTCCCGAAAAAATTATAGAAAAACATATTTGACCTCTTTTCATACACTTGACTTTAGTGACACTGGTTTAACTATTACTTTAACTTTGGCCAGCCAAAATTCGCTGGTTACGGTTAGCGTTAAAGTAAGCGTCAAAACTGTCTTTCTTTTGAAGCAACCCAATTTAGTTTTAACCATTACTTTAACGTGACAGTAATAGTTAAGTCATGTGGTGTAATTGGACCTTAGTGGTCACTTCACAACCATGCGCTTAATAGAGGACGTGAGTTTGATTCCCATCTCTACATTTTTTTATATCAGTGTTTTTTTATTAATATTACATAGGTATTAAACACATGCAAAAACACACGTCTTCTGTCCTTATACGTAATGTTTATATTACTAAGAAACACTACCGAATAACACTTACTTCTGATTCCGTTTAATTCTAAGTATTTCTAGGTATAATATAATATGGATCACTCAGTGCCTACTCGCCTACTTAGGTTTGTTAAACCCACTCCATGACTGAAACTATATAGTAAATATTTATGTAGGTATTTATAATTATAAAATCACATAAAAATAATAATTAAAGAAATACCTTGCAAGAAAGTTTTAGTCTTGGTTAAAGAGATTGCTAACATCCCAAAAATAGAAACCCTATCCAATAATTAATAATAATAATATTAATAAAACTTTCCTGGCTTGAGTCACTGGCTTACTAGCTTACTGGCGCAGAAATTAAGCTAATAACTATTGAATAGCAACATCATGTTTTATCTATGGCATAGTTAGTCTTTGGTAGTTAAGATGGTTTTGTTTTTCCGTGTGTGTGTAATATGGCGTCGATTGAATTGTTATAGTAGAGTGTTTTATTTTATTGTGGTGTAAGAAATAAACGAATATGGAAGTAGATGTGAATATTATTTAACCAGCAGACTGTGCTTCTTCTCCCCAACAGGGTTATGGGCCCAGAGCACAGAACAGAGTCCAGTCAAGACCGCGATAATATTGTGTGAAAAAGTGTGGCGTAATAGCGGCGGCGGGTGACGCAGTTTAACAAAGGTTATGAGTATATTGAGAATTGTTGTTAAAAATGCAGAGAAAAGAATTGAATATAGTGCAGTTTGCTGGAGAGAATTTTGGTGCATGGGAATTTAGAATTAAATCGATATTGAGAGAGAGTGGGGTATTGGATGCGATAATTAATAGTGATTTAAAAGATGAGAAAAGTGAGGCGAAGGCGCAAGCCATTTTAATATCAGGTGTAGCAGATAGTCATATAGAATATATTAAAAAAGACACAGCATATTTGATGTTTCAAAATTTAGTTAAAAATTTCAAGCAGAAAGGAACTAGGAGTAAATTATTTATGAGAAGGAAATTGGCAGATATTCGTTATATTGAAAGTACAGATTTGAAACATCATTTTGTTAAATTAGAAGAGATATTTTCTACACTGAGTGATGCTGGAAGTGAGTTATCAGAAGAGGAAAAAATAAATTATATATTATTATCGATGCCAAAGTCATATGAGGGCATAGTAACAGCGTTGGAAGCAATGAGTGAGATATCATTACACTTGGTAAAGGACAGGTTACTAGGAGAGGAAGAAAAGAAAAAAGGATCAAATAGTTCTAACAAAATTGAGAGTGCATTTTTATGTTTTTCATGTGGCCGAAGTGGTCATAAGGCTGAAAGATGTCCGAATCGAGCAAATGTGGCAGGTGGTTTTAATCGGTGGCAGACCCCAGGACGTGGACAGTGGAGCAACCCAGTACGTGGACAGTGGCGAAACCCAGGACATGGTCAGTGGCAGAACACAGGACGTGGACAGTGGCAGAATGGTGGACGTGGACCATGGCAGCATAGAGGTTCATCACATGTACGAGGAAGGAACGGTGGATCGTGGCGAGGTGCAGGAGGAGCCGGGTGTTCTTTGGTTGCCGGGACGAAGGAGGAGATAAGTGATGTGTTTATAAGTGAGCGAAGTGAGGTAGGTCCGAGTAGGAGTGAAGTGTTATGGTGTATAGACTCCGGTTGTTCAGATCATTTAGTGAATGATAAAAGTTATTTTTCTAACTATATAAACTTACAGACTCCTAAAATTATTGCAGCAACTAAAAATGATGTCGTATTGAAAGCTGTAGGAATGGGTGACATTGAGGTTAAGAGTTGGATATATGGTAGTTTACAGTATTGTAGTATTAAAAATGTTTTATATGTGCCTGAATTAAGAAAGAATTTGTTATCAGTATCTAGAATTATAAATAGTGGGCATAAAGTAGTGTTTTCAAACAACAAAGTATATGTTTACAATGGATATGGTAATTTAATAATGTTAGGTTATAGTGAAGGTTCGTTGTATACATTAACCACCAAAGTTATTAAGAATGATTGTAATTACACTAACAAAAATGATTTAAATGTTATAAATTTATGGCACAGGAGATATGGTCATTTGAATATTAATGATTTGAATTTATTATCGAAACAAAATTTAGTCGAAGGAATGAGTGATTTGAAAAATGTTAAATTATCAAAAATGTTATGTGAATCATGTATGATAGGGAAGAGTACCAGATTACCTTTTAATAAAACTGGATATAGGGCATGTAAACCTCTTGAATTAGTGCACAGTGATGTATGTGGACCTATGAACCCACCTACATTTGACGGATATAGATACTTTGTTACTTTTATTGATGATTATACTCATTTTACCATAATATATTTGTTAAAAAATAAGTCAGAGGTGTTCGATAAATTTAGAGATTATTATAATTACGTTACTAAACATTTTGATAGAAATTTGTTAAAATTAAGAACTGATAATGGTAAAGAATATGTGTCACAGGAATTTAAGAATTTTTGTTCCAATAATGGTATCTTAATGCAATATACAGTAGCATACAATCCAGAGATGAATGGAGTAGCTGAGAGAATGAATAGAACGTTAGTTGACAGGGCACGTACTATTTTATTAGAATCAAAATTACCGAAGGAATTATGGGGAGAAGCATTATATTTTGCTACATATGTCATAAACAGAAGCCCTACGAGTGGAAGGAAGTATACACCGTATGAAGGATGGGAAGGACGGAAACCTAATGTGTGTAATTTAAGAGTTTTTGGATGTGTCGCATATAATCATATACCGAAAGTCATGAGAAGTAAATGGGATGCTAAGGGACAGAAGTTAAGAATGATAGGTTATTGTAGAGCAGGTTATAAGTTATGGGATGAAACTGAAAATAAAGTAATAGTTGGAAGAAATGTAATATTTGATGAAGGATGTGAGAAACAGGAGGAGTTAGTAGTGATAGAAATGGGAGATAAAGATAAGATAGAGGAAAGTAACAATGAGGAATCAGAAGGTGATATTGATTGTGTTAATGAGGAAAATGAAGTATTGATTAGACAGGAGAGTAGTGATAGTGAGATGAAAGATAAAACAAGTCGTACAATAAGGAAACCGAGATGGATGAAAGATTATGTGACTGATTTTAATGATTCTGAAGAAGTGTTGTTTGCATTGTATACTGGACAGATGAATGATGATACACCGACGCGTTATGAAGATATTGAGTTAAGAGAGGATAGAGATGGTTGGATGAAAGCTGTAGAAGAAGAAATTAAAGTATTAAATGAGAGTAAGACATGGAGTGTTGTTCCTAAACCTAAAGAGGAGAAATTATTGATTGATACAAAATGGGTGTTTACTAAGAAGTATGTAGGTGATGAAATTATTAAGAAGGCAAGATTAGTAGTTAGGGGTTTTCAACAAGAGAATAATTTTGATGAGATATATTCACCAGTATTGAGATTACAAACGTTAAGAATATTACTTTCAATTGCAACTTACAGAGATTATCATATACATCAAATGGATGTAAAGGGAGCATTTTTATATGGAAAGATAGATGAAGTAGTATTTTTGAAACCACCAGTAGGCATAACAGTTAAAGAGAATTATGTGTTAAAATTAAATAGGTCTTTGTATGGTCTCAGGAAATCACCTAAATATTGGTATGAATGTTTTAATGAAACAATAAGAAAGTTTGGTTTTAAACGATCAGAGAATGATTTTTGTTTGTATATGAAAGAAGATTTGTATATTTTATTGTATGTCGATGATCTGTTGATAATGGGAAGTGATACACGAGAGATTGATTCAGTTAAAGAGTTTTTGAGTTCACAATTTAGAATGAAAGATATGGGATCTGATAAGTTAACTTACTTAGGTATTTCAATTGAGAAGAAGGATAATAGTTTGATGATGGATCAGAGTAAATATTTGAAAAATGTTTTAAGAAAATATGGTATGAATGATTGTAGAAGTGTAGATATACCAATGGATGTAAATTTTATAATGAATGAGGAGTTTGATGTGGATATGTCATATGAGAGAATGTGTAGGTCGTTATTAGGTTCTTTAATGTATGTAACAGTAGGTACTAGACCAGATTTAGCAACAGCAGTATATTATTTATGTAGATATCAGTCGAAGCCAAATGAAAGTTTATGGAAGAGTATTAAGAAGGTATTGAGATATGTAAAAGGTACAGTTGATTATAAATTAAGATATGTGAAAGATGAGTGTGATGTACCATTAATTGGTTATGTAGATTCCGATTGGGCGAGAGAGAATGACAGAAAGTCAACTACAGGATATGTGTTTAAATTGTTTAATAATACCGTTATATGGAAGTCTAAGAAGCAGACAAGTGTGGCTTTGAGTACCACAGAAGCTGAATTAGTAGCTCTTTGTGAAGCAAGTGTTGAAGCATGTTGGGTTAAGAAATTGTTATTGGAATTAGAGATACAAACCAGTAGTATTGTTATTTTTGAAGACAACCAGAGTACTATAAAATCTGTAAAAAATCCTGATCAGAAACGTTTGAAGCATATTGATATTAAATATAGATTTGTCAAGGAGAAAGTAGAGGAGGGTGTAGTAAATGTAGAGTATATAAATACCCATGAACAGTTAGCAGATGTTTTTGCAGGGCCTTTAGCGAAGAGTTCTTTTAATAGGCATGTTTGTAGTTTAGGTATAGTTGATAAAACTGATGATGTTGAGGAGGTGTATTGAATAGCAACATCATGTTTTATCTATGGCATAGTTAGTCTTTGGTAGTTAAGATGGTTTTGTTTTTCCGTGTGTGTGTAATATGGCGTCGATTGAATTGTTATAGTAGAGTGTTTTATTTTATTGTGGTGTAAGAAATAAACGAATATGGAAGTAGATGTGAATATTATTTAACCAGCAGACTGTGCTTCTTCTCCCCAACAATAACAAACTATAAACGTAGCCAAAAGGCCAAGTATGACGTAATATCTACGCTGTCACAGAGTCAAATGAAATCTCATCACCAATCAGACCACCGAGGTAAAAATTCATATAAGCTATACTATTGGTAGAAAGATCTCACTTTACGCCGTGACAACGTAAGTTTAAACTCATTCTCACACTCGGGCCTGAGTATTTTTACGCGCTGTTGCCAATAGAAGTAAATGATTCATGAGATCTTAACCTCGCCAATTAACAATATTTATCACGTCTACAAACGTACAACAAGCGGGTGTTTCCATATTTCAATATTATTTTCCGCTGCAAATTATATTTTAGGTAATTTTTTAATTATTTATCCGCAGCCATGTAATAAACCATAAAATCTTCTTCAATAAACGGACGGACGAGCGACGGCTAGATAACCCAAAAAAAATTTTTTTTTAAAAAGACTGATAGTTCCCGATGTAGTAGCAGTTGTTTCCGTTCATGGACCGCACTCTAGCTTCACATCAGACGGAGTGTAGCCATATGCCGGGCTACAAAAAAAAAGATACATGGCGGACTAACAAACATTTTTTCAATTTGTTATTTATTATCCGATCTTTACTTAGAAGGATTTATCTGTTCTAGCACTTATCTGCGTTCATAGATCGCACTCTAACAGAACGTGGTCGACATATCGAGTTACTATTAAAAAACCGAGCAAAAACTCTTGGTTAAATAAGTACTCACCCAAAAATCAAGGCATATAGAGTAATAAATAAAGTAATTAGTAAGTCTTGTATATGGCAGATTACAGAGATTTGTAAAGGTCGTTTTTAGTGTTTTTAGATCTTTCTAGACTGCTAGGCGCTGTTGTTAATGTACTATTATTAGCTCATCTTATTAGTATCTGGTTAATGTATCCCAACACTAACGTACTATTTTTACTAAATTTATAATCAATACTAAATTATAAATGTAAATATACGTCTGTTTGTCCCCCAATTTTAATGAAGAAATATATTTAATTTTTTTAAATGAAATTGTGGCTAATAAATTTATATTGTTTGAGATGTAATGGGGTGGAACTGGGCGTAAGAGTTACACTTGAAAGTAGTGGTACTAACCCAGGACGGCAGACTGCGCTAATAACCATGCCTTAAACGAAGCATTAATCAAAGCAATCTCTGCAGAGAAATGTCCCATGCCCTTTCAAATAAAATTTAAAAAAAAACTAAACAAAATATGTTATTATAATATCATGTTGGTCCTACTGTCTACCCTGAAAACTGACACAACCGTGAACATCAATGTCATGGTGGGATTTATATTGTGACCTATTTTATTTTAAGCCCCAAGATGAAATCAAATTGTCTCGGTCATTCACCTAATGATGTAGACGTCCAAAAATAAAAAAAAGATCAATTGATTTTGTTTATAGAACACTTTTTTACGGTTAACTACATTTTCGCCACAATGCGGATTTGCCACAATTTTTTTTAAATAATAACGA
This sequence comes from Tinea pellionella, assembly GCA_948150575.1. Lineage (NCBI taxonomy): Eukaryota > Metazoa > Arthropoda > Insecta > Lepidoptera > Tineidae > Tinea > Tinea pellionella. The sequence goes on along the minus strand of OX411259.1, from coordinate 7,064,781 downwards.
GTTATTTATTTATCGTTAATAAGCATGAATATTCGAGAAGAAAGAGATTCCTAAGATCTCTAATTACACCAGTAGATATCTAAAAATAAGAAATACTATTTAAAACAAATTTTTAATTCTAACAATTTAAAAAATAGGACAGATGTGTCGCGGCGTAGATAGGGCGACAAATCTTCTTTATAATTAAAAAAAGAAGATGAATCAGAAGAGTGATGGGTGTAAAAGTGAGAAATCGCTGCCGCTCCATATTATATCTCTACTTTAAAGACATAAATTTGTTAATATAAAAAAATGTGACGAAATTGGTTGTAACTCTGTGGCAAAAATACAACTGTTATAATATAGAACAGCCTTTTCTAGACGTCCTAGTTTTGATTTAGTACCTAACGGGGACTGGTGTTTGGCGTGCCCTAATTTATTATGTGAAACTTCAATTAGTATTTGCATGGTTTGCTTTACAAGTTTTTAGTAAAGCGCCAAAAACTAAAATAAAAATATGGTTTACGTTCTAAGAAATCATAATTTACTTTACGGGTCATTTCTTTCAGTTTTATTTTTAAATGCGATTCGGCGCATCCTTTTTATGTCGCACAATCGATAAATAGAATGCCTTGCCCTCCTATGTGTTCTCCCACTCCTTTCTCCTCGGATCCTTCAAGCGGAGCGTGAAAAAGCACCGTCTCAGCCAGCATAGTAATGGCGACTGGAGCGGTTCTCTAGGCGTCAGTGCTCATGGATCTCCACTGAGCTTAACAACAGACCGGTCGAGGTCACACATCAAGGGCAACTTAATCGCGGCAGCATGGTAGGCAGTCTGATGATGGTTATTAGCCCAGTCTGTCGTCCTGGAGTAGTACCACCGCTTTTCGAATGTAACACCGGTAAAGTGACCTTATCGCGTTGTGGGAACCGTTTGAAAGTAGTCAGGTATAACAAGAGGAGTGTGCACTGTCAATCTGGATGGTGCACATTCGTTTCCTCAAGCTGGCATAGCGGAGGCGACTGCTGCCTATAGAAATTTATCTGTATTAGCAGTTGTTTCCGTTCATGGATCGTACCCTAGCTTTACATCAGGCGAAGTGTTATTATGTGCTGAGATACAATAAAGTTTTAATTTGGACGATGCACATTCGTCTCACCAAGCAGGCATAACGGAGGCGACTGCTGCTTTAATAATAAAAATTCGAGATTAACCATTGAATGTGATGTTATGTTGAAATAATTTATGAGTTTTTTTTAGAGTAATGTTAATAAGTAAGACATGAATTCATCTCATTATCATGATGAGTATAAAATATCGAGTATTTTGTAAGACGATTTCTTCATTTACATTGCTATCATATGTGTTTTTTATAGTAGCTCGACTTCGATTTGACTCTACAGTATTATTAGTGGATGGTCCACGTTTGAAGCGACGCAACTTGCAGACATTATTTTCTTTGTCGTAGCAGTTATTTTTGTTCATGGACCGCACTCTAGGTTAATAAATGCGAAATAATATTTTTTATTGTAGCTCGACATATTATGACGACACTCCGTCTGATGTTAAACTAGAGTGCGGTTCATGAACGAAAACCACTGCTAGGTACTACAGAAAAAAATATGTAGACAACAATCGCAATCACTATGCCGGCTTGCACTATCCAGGTTGACAGTGCACCTCTCGGTATACCAGCCTACTTCCAGACTAATAACTTACGAAATCATCGCGACGACACGAGTCGTTAATCAGCCCATATTACCATATTGTTTTGTAGTTGATATTGGACCAATAAATATAAAAATGATGCATTTTTTAAATATCATCTCGTAAATAAAAAAAGAAATACTTGTATGGCGTGATCTTCTGGTTCACGGGAGTGTATGCCCTGTGTACTAAACTGGGATTTGACCAAGGTTGCAAATTTTACAAAACACATAGTTATATTAAACATCAGCTTTATGGATTATTGGAAAAACTTCTAAACAAAATATTATAAAATAATTGTAATAATATTGTCTATAAAATACAAAATATCGCTTTAATCCGTACAACGAATCGAAGGTTTGTTTTGACAACCGAAGCCAAATAGGGTTACAACACAAAAGAAAAACATTATAAATTAACAAGAAAATGTTACGAATAAATTTTCATAATCTTAGTTAGCCTTGTCCCTACGAAATATTATTAAACAAAACCGCTCTATAACGTGTTTTACATAAACTGAGAGATTTTAAAAGAGTTTCTATGGTTTTCTTGTTTACGTTTGAGGCACGCAGCGCACGCAACAATTCCTCGAAGTCTTTAAAATAATATTTAGTTTAACTTTTACGTTACCGTTATGTATTTTATAGAAAATTATTAGAGAAAACGTCTTGTAACGTAGATTTAGTTTGCGTTAATAGTTAAGGTATAATGTTGAAGCAAAAAGCTCGTTAGTGTCGTAGCAAACGTGGATGGCACGATTGTGTCGAGTATAATGTTTTGTTCGTATAATTTTCAATGTTTCCTACTGATTACGTTGTATAAGAAAATTTGCTTTTAATATGCCTGAAATTATATTCTTTAATAAGTTTATAGAATTCAGTTTGGAATATTTCTTGCTACTTAAAGTTTAGAAATATTTCACCGTCTTTTGGACATGTTAGAATATTTATTTTCACTCTATTTCTTCTTCATCTCATTTCATAATGTTGGCGATGGCCGAGCTTGCATTAAAATACCTTAGTAAATAATTTAATCGATATACCTATTTATATCGTCTAGTGTGACCGCACCCCGTCTAATTTGTACGGCCATGAAATATTTGCAGTTCTCAGACAGGAGACAAATGTGGTAGCTCCCACAAACTGAGCTAATAAAATCAGCGGTCTGTCTACCACTCTTTAAAAAGAGCACGTATATAGATTATATTTAAATGATTAAAATATAAAGGTCAATAGTTTCCAGGAAACACGATGTCCATCAATTACTGAAGCGCAAACAAGAATCACTGTTATATGTTTCTTAGAAGAAAACGATAATATTCACGCGTTTATACCTACGTCTGGCGGGCTTATTCTTAAATTGTTTCGTATAAATTAAAAAATGTACAGGGAGCAGTCGCCTCCGTTATGCTAGCGTAAGGCTATTACTACTTGGCTACTTCTAAACAGATAACGAAACCCGAGGGGTCACTTCACTGGTGTTACCTTTGAAAGTAGTGGTACTACTCCAGGACACGGCAGACTGGGTTAATAAGCATGTTTACATGATAGGCAACTTTTTTGTAGTAATAGTGTTTAACAATTACAATATGACATTGACAAACTTCAGTCTACCCCTTACTGTGTAGGCGTAATAATGTAGAATAGTCAAATATCCTGAATAACTCGAGGAAGTTGACTCATTCGCAAAAACTAAGGGCCGGTAGTTCAATTCTGTCTTAATATAGATTGTAAGCCAATTGCGCCATAGTGGTGGAATTGCCAACCTTACTAAAATATATAGTAATGTACTTTATTGTGCACTATTAAAAAAATATAATAAATACTAAGCAAAAAAATACTAAATTTCAAAGAATAACAATTAACCTATAAAATCAGTGTAGCTTTTCCGAAGCCGTTATATATAATTATACAAAATATACATTCATATTTTTCACAATACAAAAGCACCCAAGAAAGTAATTTTATGTGCAATAAATATTTTGAATTTGAATTTACCTCTTTTTATACTTTCCATAACGTACTACAATATATTTTTCAAAACGACTATATTTTTATATCTAATTCCGAAAAAAAACTAAAATGCTAAAAATAATCCCTACGCGAATAGTCGTGCTATGTGAAAATATCTTAAGAAAGCGATTCAACTCACTTTTTGAATCAATACTTAACGTCATACAATTAAGAAAAGATTGAATTACCAGCCCTAGACTAATAAATTTCAATAATATTTAATATTCTAGTTGTTACACTAACAAATCATTTGACGGAAGGAACGATGAGTCGTTGACCGGATGAAAATAAAAAAAATGAGCACGTGATTTTATAGCTCTATCTTTATTATCATGTTAAATCTACAGGGATAGTTAGAGGCAATGGATCACCACATTCCAGGATCCTTATATACTGATTTTGTTTCTACTGTCATCAGCGCAACTATAGCTTAGCAACTACGTTTAGGAAGCCGCTCGCTAATCGACTCAAGCGGTGTTTCCGCTGAGGATAAAGGATAATGAATTGATTTGATTTATTTTTTTCTTAATGCTTATACTAGTGCTGTTAAGGTAAATGGAAAGATGGAATGCGATAGATTTAATATAACATTTTAATAGTATAAAACAAAGAATTTGAATGGAGTGACGTGTAACAGTTACATTCTTACAAAATTGTTGAAGCTTCTTTTCGATACTTTAACATCTTATCTCTTTAATATTTTGTATTATTGTAAAAGTCCCATCTTGTTACACAACATAACCAATCTTGGCTTATGCAGAGGCTTAGTCATAATATCGCACCACCAGGGAAAAAAGGCATAAGATGAAAAGTCAATTTTACAGGAGAGCAAAAAAGTATTTAAATGGATACAACTTTCTTTTCGTTTGACCTAAAAGAATGTTTAAAACGTAATTTAAAAGTACAATCAAATGAGTCGTTACGTTTAATTAAACAATAATAATTTTGCGTAAATAAACATATTCTGTTATTTGTTCATAAGAACTGTCAAACGACGTATTATATAATTTCATGTATAAAATTGCGAATTTTATCGATAAAATTACGAAAAAAATTGAGCTTATGCGGCCTTATTAGGACTATCTAACCGTACCAATAACTCAAAACCACCATAAAAAGGCTTATGCTCTTATTACTCTGGGGCTGCGATATCTGCTAACTGAAACTCTGTCAAAATACTATCAAGAGCAGGGGAGCAGTTCCACCTTAAGGACTAATGTTACCTGCATATTTTTATGTTTCTCTCAGCTCCTACTTTAAATATAACTTATGTTTACGTTGCTATGACAACTGACGTGTGTAGATTAATTTGATTGATATTTACATGACATTTTTTTTCATTTTTCCCTCATAATATTGACAACTAAATGACGTGCAATATGTAAAAAACATATAGAAACATTGACAACAATATTGATCTCCTTTACTTATAATACAATCAGAAAGAGAAGGCAACTGTAATATTCCAAAACAATTTAAAAAAAAAACTGGGACTGCTCCCCTGCTCTTGATAGTATACAACTAACATAGTTATTCGCTAATAAATGTAGTGATCCTTTACCCCGACTGTAATAATATTGTCTGATTAAAATCCATACTTCCTGCTGTACACATTAGGCACATATTGAAGTTAAAAGTTTCTACTAACGTATTTTTTTTACAAAACTTAATTAATGCGAAAGAGAAATCCTATTTCGTAAGAGGCAAAACTATCGTGTGGGTCGCCCATTACCATTTAAACAATGGCGTGCACTCTGAAAGAACTGAAAACAATACAAACATTTACATAACAAATTATCTTCCCATTTGTGTATTTCACGGATTATAATGTATCGATAATCAGAGGTAAGCAGTTTGTTTGGTAATATCCTAAATATATTGTTGCGTTCGTGGGTAACGCCCGTATACAGCCAGGTTTAAAGCGTGGTAGGCAAACTGATGATGGTTATTTGTCCAGCCTGCCGTCCTGGGTAGTACCAACACTTTCGAATGTAACACCCGTGAAGTGACCTTGTCGCGTTTCGGGAATAGTTTGAAAGTAGCCAGGTATAACGAGAGGAGTATGCACTGTCAATCTGGATAGCAAATATAAATAGCAGTTGCTTCCGTTCATGGATCGCACTCTAGTTTTACACCAGGCGGAGTGTTGTCATATGCCGAACTACCGAGTTGTCATATGCCGAGAGGAGTATGCACTGTCAATCTAGATGGTACATGCTCGTCTCCTCGAGCCGGCATAGCGGAGGCGACTGCTGCCCGTAAAGATTTCTCTCTAGTATCAGTTGTTTCCGTTCATGCACCGCACTCTTGTTGTCTAATACCGAACTACAATAAAAAACGTGGGTAAAGTAATGCGACTACCCACAATAATACGGAAGCAAAATAATCACACAATAGTCGCTGGATGATTAATCATGTCGTGTCGAGTGCACCCCTTTTATACTCAAATAGAAGCTTCTACAACGTAAGTACTTGTTTACACAAACAAGGCCGGCATAGCCGAGGCGACCACCACCTACATGCATTATCTTTGTAGTAACAGTTGCCTTCACTCGCGGTTACATGCAGAACTACAATGTAAAAAAAAATTAAACTTATCTTTAATTTTAATGTTAACTGTAGACTAACTAATCTATAGAATGTAATAAATACAAATAAATAGGTCTATGTTTCTATACATAGTTAATAGTAATTCAATTAAAGTCAAATAGTTGATGACAAATCAATACAATTTAATTGAATTCAATATGAACTTGTTATTGAATGACGAATGAAGTTGTAATTGGATACTTTATAGTTTATACTGTTTTATTTGAGAACGTTGTCGTTATTGAGCGTCTAGTTTAAAATAGTGTGTGTGTGTGTGTCTTGATTATTTTGTGTTTTTGAGTGGTTCTAGAGAATGTCATCGCGGTCACTTTCAGTCCAAATCCTTTCTTAGTGCACGTCAAATAATACAAAGCTGACCTTACATTTTCTGGTCGCTAGCTATTATACGAAGTTTTGGCTGTACGTTGATTATGGAATCAGCCAATCAGTCAGTCAGGACTCTTTTTATAATACTCGTAAATATTTCTGTATTTATAAATTTATATTTATGTATATAATATTGTATGATATGTCATATATTATATTTTAATAACTTAATCTTTTATTTTTACTTTATACTTCATTTATTAGCTTATTCTATTTATTTTGTCAATATTTATTTATTTTTTCATTGCACTGTAGACATTTCCGCTCACACCAACAAAGGTTAGCTGGTAGACAATGCCAAAGGCATTAAGCTCGCCTATGTACCACTTATAAGTGCAATAAAGTGCCAGCGACTCGCTATCTACATACCACTTTCGATTTTTTTTACTGTAGCTCCGCATATGACAACACTCCGCCTGAGTGCTAGAGTGCGGTCCATGAACATAAACAACTGCTACTACAGAGAAATCTCTACAGACAGCAGTCGCCTCGACCACATCCATTACTCTTCTAATGCATGCAAGTCGGTTGAAGGTGAAATATGTTTTTTTAATTCGATTTGATTTAAGGACTCTTTTAATCCAGGATGCCACGTGGATTGGCGAAACGCGACAGCTAATGTGACCGTGTACCTACCCTCACTAATAATTAGGCTCACTGATTATAGTTAAGTAAATAGACAATTTAGTAGCCTATTAAGGACCTCAACAAATTTGGGCGTCTAATTTTGAACAATGACGTAATTTCTCTATATGTATTACAAATTGTTTCTTACGTCACGAACACAGAGTAATTAGACTTTTAGATTACAGTCTGCTTCATCACACATAAACCACTATTTATAGGGAAGGCGAATATATTTGTTTTAATTCATTAAAATAGTCACTTAGCAGTTTCCACAGATTACGACAGTATTTTAGCTAATAAGTTTAGATTATGTGTTAAAAAAAACGTCATCACGTGATAGATACATAGAACTTGATAAAAAAATATTAGATCTTCATTAGCTACAAGTTTCGTATCGTAAAACTATTCCATATCGACACTTATTAGCTTCTATCTATCTTAATCCCCGCTAAGGTAGACATTCACAATGGAGTACCAGCAACTTCTCTCTTAGTTCACCAATTTTCGATTTGATGCCTGGCAAAGATTTCCATAACCCACATTCAGCTGCAGCGTGACTAGCCGCTGTTAATTATTCTACTTATTTTTTTATTAATAACTTGAAGTTTATCTTATAATGTTCAGATAAACTAAACATATTATATTCTAGGTACATAGAGCATGTACTTTAAAGGTATGTCCGAGGTCAGATTTAACATAAATGGCATCAATCTTTCTCTATATGGTAACATGTTAAAGTTGACCGAGCTCGCGGCGTTAGAAAAAAAATAGTTTAAAAAATCAATATATCGACATATCTTGCTATTCTCAAATCAAAAGTGCTGGTCATCTCTACCGCATATCTAATGTGTTATAGTGAACTCCAGACTGTAAAAGACGCTAAGGAAGAGGGCGGAACAAGCTCGACCCCCTAGAATGGTAAGTGGAGAGACCGTGGTCTAGTGGTAGAGTCTGGACCTCACGATCGATGAGACCTGTGTTCAAACCTGAGACCAGTGCCAATATTGTATGTACTTTGGTAAGTAAGCATTAGCTTAGTACAGTCACTTTTTTATATTTACTCACCATATAAACGGAAACACTCCCCTCCGCTATGGCGGCTTATTGTCAGAGCACTAGATCACTTCAAATTAAACTCAATCCCATTGGTAATAAGAATGTTAAATTAAACGTGTGGGCGACGTATACCAGCAATAAATAATAATGATAAACTTAGAACAATGAATGCAATTGAGGCGAATTTCTTTATCAGATTATTGAACTCAATTTGTTTATGCAGATCTTTAAAGGAGCCATTGTTGAACATTGATTATATCTTTATGCAATTGTGATTGTTTTTAAATACATTTATACAAAAAAAAACATTTAAAGTATGGAATTGGAACGAATGAAAAAGGAGATCCTTGTTTCTGGGGTCACATAGTCATATTATATGATTGCGCCGTTTGTTATTTGAAACTCAAATCTGTATGTCAAAATGACATACACACATACACGCTTACAACATTCACAAACTCACGAGCACGCATAGATATAGACCCTCCAACCCTCGACCCTTCCTGAAACTTGTCAGACAGCTGAGAACCTAACAAAACCGACACCGCGTGGCCCTGCATGCCGCCACCCTCCAATTATTAAACCCTCGTAAACCGTCGCGTTGAAAGTAACAAGAGTAGAGTTCGGGCAATCCTTCTTCTGTCGTTCCATTAAATTGTGGAACGACCTTCCCAGTCACGTCTTTCCACTTTCCTATAAGATGGGATCCTTCAAGTGCAGTGTGTCTTCTTATCTCATCAAGCCGGCATGCATAGCGGGCGCGACTGCTGTCTGCAGATCCTCTTCTCTGACAGCAGTCGCCTCCGTTCATGGATCGCACTCTGGCTTAACATCAGGCGGAATACGGTCATATGACGTGTTAAAAAAATAAAAAAAACTCAATATATGAGATATGACTGCTGTATTTTTTTATAGTAGCTCGGCATGGACTACTCTCCGTCTGATGTTAAGCTAGAGTCGGTTCATGAGAAGAAATAACTTTTGTTACAGAGGAATTTATATGCCAAGGCTCGATTTTTAGAGGATTATTTTTCCTTTATCAGCGGATCGGAACTCGACAGAATTAAACAAATTAATAGTAGCTTTGTAAAACATTTACCGTACAATCATTTTATTAAAAAATGCACAAGAATCAATAATTTTGATATACATATAGTACTTGTATAATATACAATGGATCCCCAGTCTGGCGCCAGAAACAATACGACAATAAAATAATTATATCTATTTATTTAGCATAATATATATGTATATATTCCAAGATTCTCTTGCAACAACTCGCAATTCGTGATGGTGCATAAATAATTGTTGTTTTGATTAATTTAATATGAAATTAAATATTTTAATTTCTTTCTTCCTTATCTATTAATATTCTTCTATCATAAACTGCTATAGTCTATTATAATATTATAGAATAGATATACATTTATTTACTTAATAATAATAACCATTGGTGCTTCACGTAAATTGCTCTATTTTTCTATTGGGCACCGTCTGATTACAAATGCTGATTTTCTGTTTAATTTTAATAATAATAATAAAGTTACAAACCTGAGTTATGAACCTGACTGTATACAATACTTAATTGTACACAGGGTAAATTTTTCAAGTGGCTTTCATAGCCAAATTCAAAATCATAAGATATAGCGAAAAACGCTGAAAGAAGACTCGATGTCGATTTTTATAAAAACTAATACTGCATCATTAGATTTTTGTAAAATCTTGTAAAAATCCATCCAGCCAGGAATCGAATCCGTTGATTTACAGTAGTTTTCGCTATCTCTTATAGCGGTGACGTTGGGTATAAAAGGAGCTATCATTCAGCGCACGTCTCCTGAGGATGCAACCTGGAGTGGTGAAACGCGTCGAGAGGTTTTTGCATGTTGGTGAAGGGCCTAACATTGACAGCTGATGTGACTGTGCACCTACCCTCACTAACATTGATTAGCGGAAATTAGTTGCAAAGTAGTGTTTTCAAATAATTTGGTTATGGATTTCCGCAAAATAACATCTACTACTATTAAATAAAAAAAAAGCTATCTCTTATAGTTTAGGATTTACCCATGAATGCCCACTTGAAAAATTCACCTGTATATCAATGTTTAGTATCGCGTTTAGATTTATTTGCATTTTGGTTTAAAATTCATAGCAATTGAAAGTTATAGAACGGAATTTACAGATATGCTCCCTTGTATACTTCAACGGATTTACAAAACTGAACCTTCTATGGCGTTCAAATTCAAGTTGCAACGTCTCTACTAAATAAGGTAGTGTACGCATTCTAACATGAAGTAATTCTATATCTCACTTGTAACTATAAAACAAATGACAACTAGATAATTCTAGACCACAGACTTGTAGACATAAATTAAAACGTAAATTAACTAATGTGTGCCACAGTTAGTGAGTAATTTATCTGCGAATAAATCTATCATCTAATTATGTTATAATAATAATAAGTTTTGATTTAGTAATTATAATTTACTAGATGACGGTGCCAGGCGTTGCCCGGAATTATTGTATGGGATTTTTTTCGACCGATTTCAATTTTTTCCCTTTTTTGCTTCGGCTTTAAGATTTCTTTACAACGTTTGTTTATAAAAAAGAGAACTTGTGTTACACTGTCCTGACGTAAAAGTAACCTCGTACGGCCAAGTACTGATAGTAAAAATAACCGTGATATTTAATATTTCTTATGGTTTTTGTAGCAAAGCATAACGCATCTGTGTAAATACTTAACTAATGAATACGGCCCTCCTCCTGACTTCCATATCATCAGGTCATTTGTGTAATAAACTTGTGTGAATAGCTGTCTCAGATTTCATAGTTGAGATATGATTAATTGTTCTTTGTAATTCATTGGCAGATTAATTGTTTTATTTCGCACTAAAAAAAACTGCGTTGTGCTGTAAAAAAAAAACAATAAATCAAAGATTTGTAAAAAATAATTGTTTACTAACCCTGTAAGGTCTGGTTAGTTATTATATTGATCAGCGTCAATTGATTGTGTGACATCCCTAGTAACTATACCTCAGGTGTGCGTCACTAGAGATGTCATCCGATTACCGCTAAAAATTATGTAGGTGCACTCAGTACGTTTTTTTGAAGCGCGATGTAAAACTAGAGTGCGGTCCATGAATGGAAACAACTTCTACCACAGAGAAATTTCTACAGACAGCAGTCGATCTGTTATGCCGGCCTGTGGAGACTAAGGTGCACCATCCAGATTGACAGTGCACATTTCTCTCGCTATATCTAGCTACTTTCAAACTGATCCCAGAATGCGACAAAGTCACTTCACGGCTGTTACATTCGAAAGTGGTGATACTACCCCAGGATGGCAGGCTGGACTAATATCCATCATCCAGCCTGGATCTAAAATACAATCCCTATTAGTATAGGCATTTAGAAAATTAAAAATTAATTAATTTAATTATGACCACGTAAACTAGAATACAAAATGCTGCTGCAAGGTTCTAGGAACGCACGACGAATGTAAAACAAGTGTCGGCGCCTGTTTTAAAGTAATTAGTATGCCGTATATTCAAGTAGCTACGTTTCATTATCAAGGCACGTGTTCGACAAGCGTATGACACGACACACCTTTTTAAAAATTCCACGTGTAGTTACCGATACGAATAATGAGCGATGTAGTTCAAAATGTAAATGTTACCCTGTCGAGACTAGGAGATAGATTGCATCCTGGGGAAGAACATAGGTTATCTTTTGTCTCAAAACAAATGAAGAGTTCATCCTGGAGAAGAAGATAGATTATCTTTTGTCTCAAAACAAATGAAGAGTTCACTCTTCCTAAAGTCGTGTTTTCACCATACGGTCTGAGCCCACTGCTCAGACAAAGTTCGCTCGTAAATAAATTTCTACAAGCAGCAGTCACCTACGCTATGTTAGTTTGAGGAGAAGAATGTGCACCATCCAGTTTGATAGCGTACACTCCTCTCGCTATACCTGGCTACTTCCAAACTGATTCCGAAACGCGACAAAGTAACTTCACGGGTGTTACGCCTGAAAATTGTAGTACTACTCCAGAACGGCAGATTATACATATACCTATTTATTCAGAAAACAAGACTTTTATTTATTATCGTTTCAAAATCGACACGCGTTTGTCGTGGATAATCTTGAAGGTGTTTTTACAGGATTATTTCATGGACACACAGCATGTCATGAAATGACATCACGCGTGGCGCCAACCTATTAGAAACAATTGCCCGTACTGAATCTTGCTCGACATGTCGTTCACAAAGTTAAATCATTGATATTTTTATTGGTCTGCCTTCTCGAGTTACGAGGGCATGGGAACTTTATTGTTATAATTAAAACGAATCACATAATACATAAATTATTCTAAAACTATTTATCTAGTAGTTACTAACTACCCATTTGTGGGCCCACTTAATATACTACGAAAAGTATAGTTTAATAACAAAACAATATTCTAAAATAATTTCTTAACTTTTCATTTATTATTTCAATTATATCAACACATAGTTTACCAATAAATAGAGAACTTTTACTTTCATAAAAAAATAAGTATCATCAATTATTAAAGCATTTAATATAACAATAACCTCAAATATTGCATCAGAAAAAGTCTAATTACTCAATAACCCGGGTAAAATAATTAAAACTAATTAATGATAAGAATTTATAAAAATTATGGGCCCGTTTCTCTTAGGCAAATGGACATTCTATAAGAGTGGTAGGCGGACTGATGATGGTTATTAGCCCAGTCTGCCGTCCTGGGGTTATACCACCACTTTTGAATGTAACACCCGTGGTGACTCTATCGCGTTCCGAGATCAGTTTAGAAGTAACCAGGTATAACGAGAAGAGTGTGCGCTGTCATCAGGCCGGCATAGCATAGACGACTGCTGTCCTTTATAATTTATCTGTAGCAGCAGTTGTAACCGTTTATGTACCGCGCTCTAGCTTTACATCAGGCGGAATGTTATCTTGTTTACCTGGCTACTTCCAAACTAACCCCGAAACGCGACAAGAAGGTAGCTTCACGGGTGTTACACTTGAAAGTGGCGGTACTACCCCAGGACGGGAGACTAGGGTAATAATCACTACCGACTACCACTCTTTAATAATGACTATATTTAGGCACTGAGCAAAAAAGGAGATATTATAATATAGTTACATTGGTACCGGTCAGTATTTAGCGAGGTTTGAACATGTAATCGATCGTAAGTTCGAGCCTCCTACCGCTAGACCATGGCCACATTACAATAGTGACTTTTATTTAATTATTATAGATTATTCTACTTCTTTTATGACATCTAGGAATTACACTTGGCTCATCCAACGGTTTTAATTCATGTCGCAGTCAAATGTTTTCCAGAATAACAATAAAAAACAGGGTGTATTGTACTCATTAATTTAACATATTTACAGCAATTAGAATTTCTGGAAAGGACTACATGTAATATGATACGGTGCAATTTTGAGTTCACTAACTCATTTGCGCTAATTGGATGCGTTGACATGATGACAGATTTAATATTGAAAAAAACTGAATTAAAAATTGATGTAATACGATGTTATTTTTACCTCGCGCGGTCATATAATATTGTCTGATTGGTAAAGAGATTTCACTTTACGCCATGAAAGTGTAAATATAAACTCATACTTGGCCCTGTGACAGCCCTAGTTGAAGTACACAGAGTACTTTATGCTACTCACTGATAGTGTCACATGCCGTGCTACTAGAAACAAAATATTTTATAGAACTTTTATTTAATTGTGCTTTCTTTCTTTTTTCAGGACAAAGGGTTCGTAAATAATAGAAGGATAACCCAAATTACGCTTTGCTACTTAGCTAATATATTTGTAAATGTTTTTGAGTGAAATGTTCACAACTAAACAAGAAAAATAAAATTCAGTGGAAAATTGCAGTAATAAATTTTTTATTATTCATCTGAAAGTGTACTAATTATAAAAAAGTTGTAAAATAAACGTAAATACTAAGTTTTAATAGTTATCCTGTGGTTTGTTCAGCTTATCACCGATCAGTTTAAACTTTTTACCCGGATTATTGAGTAATTAGACATTTTCTGATGCAATAATTTATCTATCTGTTTTTATATAATTAAACATTGTACCTATATTTATTGGTAAACGATGTGTTGATATAACTGAAATAAATTAATGGCAAAATAAATAATATATTATTTTAGAATATTGTTTTGTTAACAAACTCTTAGAGGTCAAGTGGGCCTGAAAATGGGCATTGTCCTTTATAATATTGTTTTTACACCACTTTACTAGATATTTCATGTTGTATTCGGTTCAATGTCTATTTTTTCGAATAAATCATCCGACGCTTATTGTGCTGGAAAGATATAAAAATCACGAGATTTTGATAGCTAATCTATGCAAGGCTCGGGTAAATCTTCGCTCACATCTCTCATTAACACGGAGGTTAGCTGGAAGAGAATCCTATTTAGCATTAACTTCGCCTGTGTGCACGCTACACTAAGATTTAAATAAATAGGTGTTGGAAGTAAATATAAATTGGTCACGCCATTTGGCGGTAGTTTCAAGGCCACTATCGGTAGGTTTATGGGTCGATGATGTGGCCTAAATATAGGTCGTTCTACCATAATATTTTACTAGTTTTAATTGTAGCGCACTTCATATAGATTAATTTTACGATTCCATTAATTTATTTTTACGATCTACTCGATTAATAAAATGTATGGAGTAACTTATATACCTACGGACACTCAAATTTAATTATAATAAATAGCCTTATTTTTAAAAGCATAAAGTTGAAATTGCCATCTAAATTAGTCTAGTGTGCGAGAAATTAGATCAAACATATATTTTATGGGAATCAGTTCAAAATAATAAATCATTCATTTTGCGAAATTATTTCTGGCCTATTTAAACCCTACACGTAGATACAGGAGACCTATTTTTAACTTAGGCACGTAAACTAAAATTTCAGCTTTTTCGTACGAACTTTTTTGGGGCTATTTTTACTCAAAATTGGTGGCCAATTCTGTTGTTTGGCTTATGTTATTACTATTGTTAACTTTTAAAATAATTTAGAAAAAGAAGTAGTTTATAACAGTAACAACAAAATTGGCATTTGTCACGCCTTTTTCACAAAGGGGTAGGTAGAGACAACACTATTAAATAAAAAATAATTTTATTTAATTAAAACTTATCAAAGAATGTCGCATTGCGTTGCGACGTAAATTATTAAATGTCTGAACCATTTTAATGTATTTCCTACTTTTACGTGTATATTATTATTTTGAGTATTAAGATTTATGTATATGCTGAAATTATCTGCATTTCCGTTTGATCATCAAAATTAACATGGCTACGCGCCAAACCATATATTCAACAAGATTTGATTAAGACTTTTTGTTCGTCTACGTAAAAATAAAATACAAAAAAAGTTCGGGCTTCACCGAACCGCCCATATTGGGTAATTTGAAACGTAGAAAAAAAGGCGTCAAAGGCGACGACGTTGGTCGAAGAAAGAGAATCAAGACAATACAACGGCTGCCCAAGAACGACCTCTATGTTATACATTTAAATTGAAACACTTAAAATAATTAATTTGTATTCTATATTTTCAGGTCCTTAACATGAAAAGGTCTTCAATAAAGCAATAATGTAATTTTTATTTTAAAGGAGAATGCCCATTCGCCTACGAGAAATGGGCCCGCAATTTTTTTCGCATTTGTCGATGGCTTTTAGTTCATTTTGTAGGAAAATAAATGAAAGAAAGAAAAAACTTTATTCATCCCAAAAAAATATTTTAAAGATACACAATAGCAAGTCTGGACGCGAATGTGTAGGGACGAAAGGGCGCACAGCTCAGCATATGCTAGGACCTACACGAGGCAGGTCGTAGCGCTGGTTTTCAGCTGGAACCCGGGGCAGGTGAACGCGAACGGTGTGACAAAGAATAGTAAATGTGTAAGAATAGTAAAATAAATAAATAGTATTAATTAAATAGATGCAGCAATGACAATATTATAAATATATATATGTATACATATAAATCAGATGAAAAATAATATTTAAAAAATTTATATTAAAATTACAGGCTATTTACACGTATTTACATTAATTCTACATTCCTTGTCACCAGTTATTAGATCTTTGCTGATGCAATATTTGAGGTTATTATTATATTAAATGCTTTAATAAATTGATCACATCTGTATGATATGTGTTGGCATAATTGAAATAAATTAATAAAAAAATAAGGTTATTTTAGAATATTGTTTTGTTAACAAACTATTAGATATCAAGTGAGCCCAAAAATGGACATTGTCCTTTGGTAATTTTAACTGTCCCTGAATAAATAAATAACAACTATAAAGACGAGTTTTTAGCGACCATCTTGAGACGTCAGCTTATCTGCAAGATATTTTCCTAAACTTATGTTTCTTCGAGTGTTAAGGTGTAATAATGGTAAATTAATTATTAACCAATAAGTGTTTATTAAAGTGCGTGAGTGTGGGCAAACAATTCAAAAGAAAGGAACTAGTGTTTCCATTTTCCCTCCAAAACTCCGTAAGAAGTTTCAGTAAAGATTCTACCATTTTACTGGAGCAATTTTTGACTTGACTGAGACTTGACCTGACTGTTTAGTGTGATGAATGAATGACTCGTGATGCACAATATTATTAACTTGATGCTAAAAATATGTACTTTGACACTGGCAAATTGTTATACGCCATATAAAAAGAAACTATAAAGACTCCATAGCACAGTTTACATCATGTTGACTAAAAGTAAAAGTGTAACATAAAATAACCAAAAAAAAAAACAAAGTAAGACTGAAGAATGTGAAGAGCATTCATAAAAATGCATTTACAAAAATAATTGATTTCACACAGTGACATTTGTTTTTTGCAAGGGACATGACACTGGGTGACATTATTGAGTGGTCACCGACACTTAATACTCGTATATTTAAAACGCCTGAAAATTAAGTCATAACAAAAGTGAAGAGCATCTTAATAATACATTTTATCTTTTATCATGACATGATACAGTAAACATTTTCTTCTTCTTCTTTTAATTAATAGCAACTTTGTCGATTGCCAGAGTGAACAGTAAACATTAAAAAATACAAAAAAAGATTGACACAAAAATACTGCCGCGCGCCCTGTATGTCTGCGCAGATTCGCGCCTCTTTTATTTTTTCTAAATTTGATTCTGGCCCACGCTTTTAGGCTAGTTAAAAATAAATAAGTTGCCGAGTGGTCGAGATTGGCATCACGGAAGATGATTGCGAAATTTATTACTAAATCATAATAGTTCTGAGTAATCTAGGATACTATGTCTATAAGGTCACAGAAGATTTTTTTTTTTGTTTCAAAGATGAAGAATTTCACAACTATTTATTTACTTACACAACTCTAAGGTACATTAAAGGTTGCTCTTAAAGTAAAGTTGGTGAATTAAAATTAGGCTTATTATTTCTATTGCTATTCTCTGCTAACACCTAACCCTAGTGTTTACTCATACGAACCAGACATGAAGTCACGGTGTTCCCAAAATAGTACGCAAGTATATAACTTGCAGACACATTAATTATAATACTACTGCAGTCGGTTCGATACGAATATTAATCTTACCCTTGACATTTGAAGGTCCAATTTATTGTACAAAATAAAACTAAGAACTAAGAAAATAAAACTTTGAATACCTTTTATCTACTTTGAACTTTGGTTTGCCTCTACGTTTAGAATATGTCAGTGATCAATATGTATTAAATTATTAGAAAACAGACCATTACTTTATGTTTAATTAACGTTATTACTCAATTATAAATGAATAGAATAAATGAAAAATGTGAATTATTCTTTTTGGTTTTAAAAAATTAATAATCATTTTATAACCTTTGCCAAACTTTCTACAAAATTAAAAAAAACACAGTTGTCATCTATCGTGAATGCTATAATTGGTTAAATTAGTACGTTACTTTAGTGTGATTGGGTAATATTTTGTTTTTCCGAGTTTTGCACCAATGATAGTTGGGTTTTACGACGTAAAGGAAAACATTAAATTCTTTAACATGGCGAGGTTTCTTTATCATTCTTTGCTGGACGTTTGATAATATTATTTCACAATTTATTGTTATGGGAATCCAATTTCGCAGTGCAATATTTTTTTCTTTGTAGTAGTATTTTTATATTTAGTTGTAGAATTTCTAAGGATCGAATATGAGTGTTGACGCATACGGGCCAAGTTCGCAAACGCTCACATTTTTGGATACTGAAGAGGGAGATCTAATCGGTGCTGATACCCAGGGCTCTGAATTTGAGTTTACTGACTTCACTTTACCATCTCAGAGCCAGACTCAAGCCTCCCAACACGATCATGGGCTGACAAGTGTAAATCAGGTGGGTCTTATCGCAGTGATTGCGTATTTTGGTTTTGAAACATAACCTATAATTTACACGTAGGTAGTTGTTATTACGTGAACAAAATGTTGTAATTTAATTAAACTAAAATGTTAGATAGCTATACATTAACGTCAGGTGCTTCATTTACTTATATAACGTGCTAAAAAAATTTTCAACATATGTGGTAATCATTAAAAAGAAGTTTAACAATGCGTCAATTGCTGCCACATTAATTCCTAATTCAAATATTACAGATAAACGGTATAGTCAGACCTGATTTAACATCTAAGCTCAATGCAACAACAAATGCTATTGCTGAGCTTCAATTTGAGGAGGAGGATGAGACTCTGTACAGTAACAAGGAGCTCCCGGAGCATGCTTGCAAATATTGTGGTATACATGACCCTAGCACCGTGGTTATGTGCAATATTTGCAATAAATGGTAACTATTTTATATTAAAATTATTACTTAGTAGGGTAGGTATAGATTTTAATAATAGGTAAATCATAGAGATATATACTATAGGTGCAAACTTCATACGTCTGACATAAAAAAGGCGTAGGCCGCTTCAAACGGTTTCACAATGTTGCCGTCAAGTCAAATACTAACTGTCAAAAAACCTAAATGTGGCTGTGGTCATCTTTTCTGTCGTGTCACATTGGGAGCGTTATTGCACATCTAGTTGTATATATCAATGAGGTAAATAGTGAAATATAAAATTGTGACTCGCATAATCGTAAAAAAAACTACATTGTTTATAAAATGGATAGCAGTAGGCACTGTGGTTATTAGCTCTGTCTGCCATCCTGGGGTAGTACCACCACTTTCAAGTGTAACAACTGTGAAGTGAATTGTTGCATTTGGATGTTTTGGAAGTAGACGGGTATAAGAAGGGATGATGCACATTCTTCTCTTTAGCCAGCATAGTGGAGACTGTTCTAGCTTTACATCAAGCGGAGTGTTGTCATAAAGCTGAGCTACAATAAAAAAATGAAACAGAGAATAAAGTATTTATTCCACTTTTTATGTGGTAGGCGGACTGATGATGATTATTCACCCAGTCTGTCGTCCTGGGGCGGTACCGCCACTTTCGAATGTAACAACCGTGAAGTGACCTTGTCGTGTTATGGGAATAGTTTGAAAGTAGCCAGATATAACGAGAGGAGTGTGCACTGTCAATCTGGATGGTACATGCTCGTTGGCATAGTGGAGGTGACCGCTGCCTGTAGAGATTTCTCTGTAGTAGCAGTTGTTTCCATTCGTGGATTCCACACACAAAACGAGCGACCATGGCTGCTCAATTGCGGAGAACGAGCCTGCGGGAAATCTACAATCTACAATCATTCGTGGATCGCACTCTAGCTTTACATCAGGCGGAGTGTTGTCACATGCCGAGCTTGAATAAAAATAAAAATTCCATTCCAGGTTTTGTAATGGCCGTGGAAACACGACTGGCTCCCATATTATAAATCATCTAGTGAGAGCTAAGCATAAGGAGGCCGCATTACATCGTGACGGTCCTCTTGGAGAAACTTTGTTGGAATGCTATTCGTGCGGCGCTCGGAACGTCTTTGTATTGGGTTTTATACCTGCTAAGGCTGATTCCGTTGTTGTGCTGCTTTGTCGGTGAGTCTATGAGGAACTTGTACAAATAAAGAATTAAATTCAAAATTACTTCAAACTCCTGGTGCTATTTTTTAAAAATGTTTTTTTATAATGCCCATTCGCCTAAGAGAAGTGGGCTCACAATTTTTTTCTCGAGTTTCATGATAATTTTTAGTTCATTTTGTAGAAAAATAAATCTACATTCCTTATCAATAATCAGTTTTAGTTTTTTCACCAGGGTTATTGAGTAATAAGACTTTTTTTAATGCAATATTTGAGGTTATTATTATATAAGATGTTTTAATAATTGATAATGTCTGTTTTTATGTAATTCAACATTGGCTATTAAAGCTATTGAAAAAATAAGATATAATTTAAGAATATTGTTTTGATATCAAACTATTAAGTATTAAGTGGGCTCAAAAATAGGCATTCTCCTTTGCCATTCATATAATTTATTATAGATTGGACTCAAACTGGCATTATAAAAAAAAAAACATAATATTATTGTAATAAAAACAAGGCAGCTGTGGTCTAGCGGTAAAATGCGTATTCAAATCTCGCTAAATTCTGCCTAGTACCAATGTGATTATGTCATGTACTTGATCTCTCAGTGTCTATTTGTAACACCTATTTGTCGCATTCTGGGATCAGTTTGAAAGTAGTCAGGTATAGCGAGAGAAGTGTGCACTTTCAGTCTAGATGGCGCATACTCGTCTCCTCAGACCGGCATAGCAGAGGCGACTGCTGCCTGTAGATTTCTCTAGTTACTCTAATAGCAGTTGTTTCCGTTGCCATATGCCGAGCTACAAAAAAAAATAGGTACACACACAGTCTGTCTTCCATATCTTTTTTTTTTCTCTAAATTGCTTTTTACAAATAAGTAAGCTCCTTCATGGAACAGAAATATACCTAATATCGAATTTAAAAAAAAAACAATATAATTAGCGGATTAAATGTCGACAATGCCATAAGCTAGCCCCTCATTGTTCCTCTATGATGACCATCTAATGTAGATTTATGTGACAAACACAGTAAATATCGAAAAAATGGGACAATTAAATATTACCAAATATTCTCTTCACTACAGCTCTTATAAACACGGAGCCTTAGCTGGAAGAAAATGCTATTTAGCATTAAGTTCGCCTGTGTACACGCCACACTAAGTTTTAAATAAATAAATAAAATATGACACATTAAATCAATTTTTATTTCGTTCAAAAATTTCCGCGCGCCCTCCTGTGTCTAATGCCTAAAAGATCACAGTCGCCAATTTTTATATTTGCATTAGAAAACTAGTTAGTAAATTTCTTGCAGGCAAATTTCTGTCAAATTAAATGTTTGATTAATTTAATTATAGCCAACCATGTGCAGCGCAGAGTTCCTTGAAAGATATGAACTGGGACCAGGAGCAATGGAAGCCCTTGATAGGTGAGTTACATCACTTACATCTGACACGAGTGTAAAAAGACATGAAGCAATCCCGTGAACTAATGTGGTAAAAGTATTTCTTTTTCCTTCATGAGATCATTTAAAGAAAAAAAAACCCTGTTAAAATATCAAAAACAAACACAATGTTATTGCGACGATTGATGTACGGCTGGTGTCGCAATGGCCTTGCGGTCATTCAAAACTAACAGCTGATAGACAGACAGATAAATATTACATGAGAGTCTTAAATAAGTTAATAATAAAGAATAACTCCCAATAATGTTTTAATATTTGTAGCATAACTTGTGATTAAAGGGATTGCCGTGTCTTTTTACACCTTTGACAATATATAGCTATAGATTATGTAGTAAGTTTTAAGGAGTCAAGCACTGCCATTGTAGATACAGTCCCCAGACTAGTTCCGATGGCAGAGCATATAGGTAACTTATATTTAAATAAAGATATAGCTTGCAGATAGAAAAGGAAATTAAAAAAAAACTAAAAGTCATATACATCATTCAATATACACTTTAAATTTTATTTTTTATCTTTACTTTTGTTTCAGCCGATCGTGCGTTCTTATCGTGGTTAGTGAAAGTCCCGGCTGAAACTGAGCAAATGAGGGCGAGACAGGTAATATTTTATAAACTTTTAACCATTTCCATGTGACACAGACTCCATTCAACCCAAAGCCAATAGTAACTTTTTTTATTGTAGCTCTACATGTGACAACACTGCCTGACGTAAAGCTAGAGTGCGGTCCATGAGTGGAAACAACAGAGAGAAACCTGTGCAGACAGCAGTCGTCTCCACTATGCCGGCTTGAGGAGACGAGCATGTACCATCTAGATTGACAGTGCACACTCTCCTCGTTATACCTGGCTACTTTCAAACTATTCCCGAAACGCGACGAGGTCACTTCACGGGTGTTGCATTCGAAAGTGGTAGTACAACCCCAGGACAGCCTGCAGTCTGCCTATAGGCACTGAGCGACCAAAGTACATACAACAAAGTTACCTTCGTACCAGTCTTTAGCAAGGTTCGAACATGGGTCTCATCTTTCGTGAGTTCACGCGTCTTACCGCTAGACCACGGCCGCTTTATGCCAAAAAAGGTGGAATATAGCTGAAACTTTATGTTTATGAAGACCCATCTCGATATATGTGTGTGTACTAGAACTGTTTTTTTTTTTCACAGGTAACACCACAACAAATTGGTCGCTTGGAAGAGTTGTGGCGCGATAATGTCGATGCCACTTTCCAAGATTTGGAGAAGCCTGGCGTGGATGAAGAACCGCATCAAGTACTGCTCAGGTTAGCCTTTTACAATATCAATATATCATTAATTAATGAATTGTGGTAAACAAAAAGAAAAAAAAATTACATGTACACAGTTTTTATTGTGGTACATGATCTAATTCTCAGCAGTTCTTTAAAAGACAAGTTAAACCTAGCAATTTGACTTTTTTGTTAATTCACCAGATAGTTCCAAGAGGATTCTGAAACACTTTTTATTGTAGCTTGGCATATGACATCACTGCCTGATGTAAAACTAGAGTGCGTAAACAACTACTACTACAGATAAAATTCTACAGGCACCAGTCACCTCCACCCTGCCAGCTTGAGGGGACGAATGTGCACCATCCAGATTAACAATGTACACTACCCTCGTTATACCTGGCTACAGCCAAACTGATTCCGAAACGCGACAAGTGTTACATTCGGCAGTGGTGGTGCAACCCCATTACGGCTGACTGGGGTAATAACCATCATCAGTCTGCCTACCACTCTTTAATAGATGATTTTGAAAAGGATTTTTTTAAAAATTAGATATGAAGATGGTTACCAATATCAGAATATATTTGGACCACTCGTCAAGTTAGAAGCTGATTACGATAAACGCTTGAAGGAATCACAGACGCAAGAAGGTATTGAAGTTCGTTGGGATGTTGGTCTTAATAAGAAAATCATTGCATATTTCGCTTTGGCTAAGACCGATAGTGATATGAAACTTATGCATGGAGATGAATTGAGATTGAGGTGAGTTATGCTAGTTATCTCACATAAGAGCGGCCGGGGTCTAAGATAAGACCCATGTTCAAATCTCGCATACCGGTATCATTGTAACTATGTTATATGTACTTTGGTCGCTCAGTGTCTCCGATACAAGCATTTAAATGAGTAATTACATAAAAATAATATTTTTAATTTGTTGTCTGTGACATGAGATATTGATTGTCATCTCTTTCCCTTCCGTAGCATGCTTACGGCAACCAGGTACGTATGTATGTGCTTTTTAGGGTATTTTGGTGTATCCTAAATTCTTGTAATAATATGTATATTAATTAGTCAGTAGTTCATTTGTTTTGTCACAAATTGAGTCGGTTTAAACTTTAAACACTATAATATATTGATTGGTTGGTTGAAATTGAATTCTAGTAATTTTCTGATTGTTTAGTGTTTATGTAGTACATATTATTTACAATGCTTTTTTAGTTTGTTTTAGATTAGTATGGCAAAGTCCAGGATTGTATAAATTACATGAATTATACAAAAATTTTAAACTCTGAACTAAAATCTAAACTAAGTCTAGACTTTGTTTGAGTACTGTATTTAGGTGTATCTTTATTGTAAATTGCACCATTACACATTGTTCGTTAATCTACTTATTTTGCAATTTAAAAAAAAACTTATATCAAAGGACGTAGGTTTGATTCTCATTAGCTACGGTATTTTTAGTTATGACGCAGGTTTTAGCCGCAATAGTGTTTGAATAAATCTTTTCAGGTATGTGGGGGAATTACATAAACCGTGGTCAGGTGTCGGTCACGTGATCAAAGTACCGGACAACTATGGAGATGAAATTGGTCTGGAGCTCAAAAGCGGCTTCGGTGCACCGTTGGACTGCATCTCAAACTTTGTCGTTGATTTTATATGGAAGAGCACCTCTTTTGATAGGTAAATAGAATGGGATAAGTTTGGGAATTTTAAGTGTTAAGCAGATTTGATTCTTATATATTGGTGCATAGAGGTCATCTGACTTATACCTTTTTCTTTCTTTGTGTAGGATGCAATTAGCTCTCCGAAAATTTGCAGTGGATGAAGCGTCAGTCTCTGGATACATTTATCGCAGACTTTTAGGTCATGAAGTTGAAGAGTTGCTGTTCCGTGTGCATCTCCCTAAACATTTTAGTGCACCTAACTTGCCGGACCTTAATCGGTCTCAGGTATGTTTACTAAAAGTATAGCTATTTGTAACAAAAAAAAAACTACCTTATTATATGTATTATTTATAGGTATATGCTGTAAAACATGCACTTCAACGCCCTCTATCACTGATTCAGGGTCCGCCCGGTACTGGTAAAACCGTAACATCAGCTACCATAGTCTACCAACTTGTGAGACAGAACGGGGGGCCTGTACTAGTATGTGCGCCTTCCAATACGGCCGTAGATCAACTCACGGAAAAAATACATAGAACCGGATTAAAAGTAGTACGATTGTGCGCAAAATCGCGTGAAGCTATGGAATCATCAGTCTCTTTCTTGGCGCTCCATGAGCAGGCGCGCGCTTTAGGTTCGGCTGATAGTGAATTGAGAAAATTGACCCGGCTCAAGGAAGAGGCTGGTGAACTATCAGCTGCTGATGAAAGAAGATATAGAGCTCTAAGGCGAGCGGCCGAACGAAGGCTATTAGATGCTGCAGATGTTGTATGTACTACTTGTGTCGGAGCCGGGGACCCTCGTGTTTCACGAATGAGGTTCCAATCTATACTAATAGATGAGGGCATGCAATCTACAGAGCCTGAGTGTATGGTACCAGTAGTACTTGGCGCCAGACAGCTCATCTTAGTCGGAGACCATTGTCAGCTCGGACCTGTCGTAATGTGTAAAAAAGCGGCGAAGGCGGGTCTCAGTCAGAGTTTGTTCGAGCGTTTGGTCGTCCTGGGCATCCGTCCCTTCCGTTTAGAAGTACAATATAGAATGCATCCAGAGTTATCTCGCTTCCCATCTGACTTCTTCTATGAAGGATCGCTCCAGAACGGTGTGAGCGCTGAAGAGAGACGCCTCCACAAAATTGATTTTCCCTGGCCGAAACCTGATCGTCCGATGTTCTTTTACGTCACCCAAGGTCAGGAGGAGATCGCCGGGTCTGGCACTTCATACTTGAATAGAACAGAAGCCGCGAACGTAGAGAAATTGACCACGAGGTTCTTGAAAGCGGGCGTGCGTCCAGAACAGATCGGTATCATAACACCCTATGAGGGACAGAGGTCATATTTAGTTCAACACATGCAGTATCAAGGCAGTTTACATGCTAAACTTTACCAAGAGATCGAGGTCGCCAGCGTCGACGCTTTTCAAGGGAGAGAAAAAGATATAATAATAATGTCTTGCGTGCGTTCCAATGAGCATCAAGGGATCGGTTTCCTCAGCGATCCGCGTCGTCTGAACGTCGCGCTCACGAGAGCAAAATACGGACTCATAGTGGTCGGAAACCCAAAAGTGCTCAGTAAACAGCCTCTATGGAATCATTTACTCGCGTTTTACAAAGAGCGTCGCGTATTGACCGAGGGACCGCTCTCTAACCTGAAAGAGTCGGCCATACAGTTCGCGAAACCCAAGAAGTTGGTGAACAGCCAG
Organism: Tinea pellionella; assembly: GCA_948150575.1. Taxonomy (NCBI): domain Eukaryota; kingdom Metazoa; phylum Arthropoda; class Insecta; order Lepidoptera; family Tineidae; genus Tinea; species Tinea pellionella. The sequence continues at coordinate 7,038,341 of OX411259.1, read as the reverse complement.
AACCCTGGCTCACATTTCATGTCCACGTCCATGTTCGACGCTCGCGAGGCTATGGTCCCGGGTTCGGTGTACGACCGCGTTCGTCCGGTACGCGATCCGTTGGCGTACGTGGGTCCCGGTCACAGCGCGGCGCCCGTGGTGCCTCCCGCCGCCTTCATGTCGCGTCGTCCGCCTCCTTTGATGTCGATGATGCCGAATGTCCCTCGCCGTATCACTCGTCTTTCGCAGGAGCCGTTGTCTCAGGCGGCCGCTCTGTCGCTATCCCAAGGCGCCTCTCAGCCAGACTTCAGTCAGGAGTCCACCGCAATAGACTGCCCGTCGCAACCGGACGGACTGCTCTCGCAGGACTCCACTTACCAGGTGAGATTTCGTCATACGCTGCCATACTGCATAAATGGTCGTCCAATTTCTAACGAGAGGATTGTGCACTGTTTGTTTGTTTGTTTCCGTTCATGGACCGCACTCTAGCTTTGCCATATGCCGAGCCAAAATAAATGTGATGTGTAATTTTCAGGGCGGATTTCGAGCACGCTGCAGCCAACCGTACTGAAGGCGACCAGTTGTGGTGAACACATACGAACGCCGGCGATCGCTGACATGGAGATGTTTACACGAATTACACGGGGAGATTACTGTAACCGATGTTGCCAGATAATGTCAAATGTCAACTTTATTCCTGTCAAAATCTTGTCGTGATAAACGGGTACTTTGTAGAGAGAGGTGGAAATTATGAGTGATAGTTTGTAACGAAATTGTGATGCAACATGGTTGCTAGTTAAACGTAATGCCAGAGAACATGTTTTTACTGAAATGAGAACGAATACAAGAAAGAAATCACTGAGTTTAAATAAATAACGATTAAACTAACATGATGCAAAAACAAAAGCCATTTTACCCTCAGGTTAATTCATTGCGAATTTCGTTTTTAATATCAAATTTTAAATAGTTAATAAATATAGTTTCGTTTTTTTATTTAATTTTATTGATTTTTTGATACATAAATAGATGCAGATGTTTGTTCAGAAACCGATTAATGCTTGCTAAAGGCCCTATAGGATTCGTTAGAGGAGATAAGAAACAATTTCCATCATGTTTCAAACTAATATTCCAGTCCTAGAATTTCTACCAGTGGACTTTTTGTAATTCCGCGCTCTTTCTGGACCCATCTCATTTATTATTTTTACATCTTGTCCTAAACTTATTGCTCGAAGAAAACAAGGAGCATATCTTTTGATACTTCGCCATTGTGTTGGGAGGATTTTTTAATTTTATCGTCGTAGAAAATTTTATAAGTAGTTTGGAGATCTAAGACCACCAACACTTTCAGGGCAATGTAACTAATTTTTCCATTAACTTTTAATCCGTTTAAAAATTATTGTTTATTGTTATTTGGTTTTTGAAAGAATTCTGAACAATCTAGTAATCATGATATATCTTGTGTCAAGTTTTGATTGTGACTTTATGGGTTATTTTGATCCGTACGCATTTGAAATGGTTAAGAACGCGCCCTGCATATTATTTAAATTGAATTGTTAAACAATTTAGCGACCAATACGTATAACAACTATACATTTATATATTTTTGCTAAAATTCTAAAAAGTTATTTTTTATCTGGCAACACACGGGAATTGTGCAGGAAAGGCACATGCCATCTTTTGTAATTCTGTTCAAGGAAAACTTAGAACTTAAAAATGAGAGTTCCGAGCCGGCATCTATGCGGTAACGACCGTTAAGGGTGTTCTTTCGCCCAATTCATTAAAAACGACTTAACATCTGTCGAAGACATTTTACGATACGTAAAAAAAATTATTCCAAAATTCAAATTTGGAATTAAAATTAAAAAAAAAATAACATCACAATTTTGTAGCATCACACAAATGTAGTTAGCAGTTTTTCTATAGTTTATTTTGTGTTTTCGGGGTGAGATTTCTTCAAAGCGCTTTTTGTCAAAGGAAAAGGTATCTAATGTACTTAATTTAAAAAAAACTATAATAGAAAAGATCCTGTAGAATATTAGATTTTTGTAGATGTTAATAGATCTCATTGTAGCCCCGTTTGATCAATTCGCCTTCAGTAGAAATTTATAGAAACTGCATATTAAATTATTAATTGTGTAAAGGCAATTTATGACCTCAAAAGCTATAATTAATGAAAAGAAGCTGTCATTTCAACAGTACTTAGGAAGTTCGTCTCCTCGTATAATTAACGTCCGACCCATAGACAAAGCAATACGAGTTGCCGCTGAGGGAAACAAAATACGATAGGACGTGCTGAATCTCTTAGATTAAAACAAAGAGAAAGATACGTCACGCACGACTAAAAAGTTGACACCGCAAACTAGGTCTTACTGACATACCTTGACACACGTACGTAAACTAGCACGTATCTAGCTTGTTGTCTCCCTCGCGCTGCAGTCTGGCGGAACGTACCGTTAACGTTCTTTTTGTTTTTATCTAAGGCTGAATGAAATGACTAGCTTTATACGAATGAATTGTACAAGGTCATTGTGGCGGGTCATTAATGTTGCCTCTTGCATTAACGTTTGAAATATTCACTAAAACAAGTCGTTGTGATGTTAAAACATAGTTAATTTTTAGTTTTCTTTAATTTTTTTTAGTTATTTTTCATTTTACCTTAATGGGATTTTCATGGTATCATCTTTTAGCTAAAATTGTTGGAACGAGTTTAAATTAACCTTTTAGGTTTTTAATTCATAAAATGATATTAGAATACCTAAATAAAATTGTTTGTTTGGCGTCACGGAGGCTTAAGTATGAGTTAAGAAAACGCTCTCACGGTGTAAAGTGAGGATCCTCCGCCAATAGGGTCGCTTCATTTGATTTTCTTTTTAACCTCTGTAGTAATGTTGTCTGATTGATGAATAGTGTTCACTTTACGTCGTGACAGAGTAAATGTAAGCTCATACTTGACTCTACAGGTTTCATTTACAACTTTCAATAATTCAAAAAAAATATATGTTAACAATTATTTATTATTGTAGAAAAAAAAACTAAATTAGTGTCACTTCATTGTACCCTTTGACGGAAATCGAGTGAACTAAAAGTGGGTAGTTTTTGTTTTTATTGACTACCCACATTATTTTATGATTTTTTTTTTTAATGCTTAAGAGGCAAGCGTTTGACCGCACCCTGCCCGGTGTTAAGCAGTGATGCGGTCTAAAGTGGAGCACGCTAGCCTATGAAGTACCTATTTACCCTCGATTTGAAGAGACCCGCGTTGTACTTCTCGGGAAACAGACACCAAGAGGGAGTTCCACAGTGTTGTCAAGTTTAAACTAGTATTATTGTAGCTGTTCCCAAATTACTTTGTTGAATCGTTGTCCCTTTACCTGATTACCTTAGTGTTTTTTTTTAAATTAATATTCGTTTTTCAATAACTCAAGTCTGCTAATTAAATGATTTTTGAGTGTTACTTAAATCTATTATATTCTGCGCAAAGTTCGCGTTTCAGGAGTGTGCACTTTCAATCCGGATGTTGCACCTACGACTCCTCAAGCCGGCATAGCGGAGGCAACTGCAGCCTGTAGATATTTATCTGTAGTGGCAGTTGTTTCCGTTCATGGACCGCACTCTAGCTTTACACCAGGCGGAGTGTTGTCATATGCCGAGCTACAATTCAGAAAAAAAAGCAAATTACTACGGTAATTAGGTAAAAGTTATTTTAGTCCTAATCTGTTTTTAGTGTTTTATGTAGTAAAATTGATAGTAAATTATATAAATATTTATTACCGTTACATTTAAAGTAATATCGCTTGTTTCCGGACATAGTTTGATGTTGTATTAGGAACTCGTTCCAACTCAAAGCCGTTAAACCATAGACAATATTTTTTAAATTTTAATTAATAAAAAATTAGACAAGATTTTAAATTTTAGTCGTTTTGTGTTCGGAATTAGAATATTTTGCCGTTTATGTTGTCTATGGTGTAGTAGTACATTAGACATTATTGTTTTACTAATGAAATTGGTCGACTTGCACTTACTAACTCGAAGTGACAGAATCAGCCTACGTTAACCGATAGGTATGCTAACACAAACGAGCAAGTGGTCCTAGGAGTATTTAAATGAATTAATTCAACCATAGATTATTATGACACATTCTGAGAATAGTACTTGGACTGATTGATTCAGCCCGTGAAGTGACCTTACGTTTTGGGTTCAATTTTGAAGTGGCCATGTGTAACGAGAGGAGTGTACCTAGTCGAACCTGGACGGTGTACATTCGTCTCCGCCGGCCGGCATAGCGGAGGCGACCGCCGCAGAAGTTCCTCTATTTGACCATACTTAGAGCCTAACATCACGCGTTAACTCATCACAGTTAAACTTTTACATGCATGTTTGTTTTTAAAATATTACTACATTTAAATACTCTTATTAGTAAAAAAATATATCATACTTTAATAGTTATAATTCCTTCGTAATATTAATATTTTAGTGTCAGCGTGAAACTTACCAAACGAAATGTTACAGTACAAATAATGTGCTGTAATTGATAGAATAGAACACAGAAGTCATTGAACAGAGAATGTAAGGTTGAAACGAAGAAAACCAGTGTTGCCAAACCAACACGCTTGCATTCTAATTACATTGCACAACACTACAAAAATGGTTCGGTTTTAATACAATATATAAATAAGTCTTAAAAAGTAGTTAATGTATAATTGAAATCAACGTATATATCCGTTTCATCTTTAAAAAAGTCAAATCGATTTCTACTTTTGTCTATGTTCTGTGACTTCGCAGTCTTGCGCCACATCTATTTTTTGTTTAAATAACATGGAGATTGACAATCTATGAAAGAATTATGGAGCTCTGTTCAAATAAATCAACAAAATTATGAAGGAATAATAAAATACTTTTTCATGAATTTATGGTTTGTTTTTTTTTGGCCAAGGTATTAGAAAAAAAATATATTGTCTTTCATAACTTTATTAAACATAATATGGTTAATGAAAACACAGCAAAATAAATATCTAAAGAGTATGTTTTTTTTAAACACTTAAAGCTATATTAGTTTAGAGTATATTTTTAAAATAATACATACTAAAAATGCAATAAATAGCACCAAGTAATAACAATCTGCATTTGTTTGTTAGAATTAACAATCCAGTAATAGCAAAAAAAGAGATTCAAAATTATCAAAAATATATTCGATACAAACATCGCTTTTATGTTGGCAACATCATTATATTTTGAATACAGAATAGGAATTTTCTTGACATTGGCATAATTGTTGCTATGACATTTGAAGCCATTTAACAAAGGAGAAGAAAGAATTTTCTTGGCGCTAAATTTTCAATTCTACAATCGATTTCCTTTTCTACTGGGGAGGCAATGGCATTGAGTAAGTAGGATACATTGGTGCGAAATTGACATTGCCGGCTACACGAGTATGCTCCGAATCACCTTTGTCTATGACTGTCGTAGCTTGGAATGGCGATTCTCTATACACTGGTGCACCTGGAATAAGAAAATAATTTAAAACATGATCCACAATAAAAAAAGGTAATTCCACAACACCTCCGGTTATTAATTAATTATGAATAGTTTTTTTTTTATATAAACAAAGATTTTTTTAATGCCTGAATTGTCATTCTTGTTGATGTTTAATAAGATAGATTATTATGTGAACGCGAGTGAGTGTGAGCTAATGATTATAAATAATAATAAAAAAGTTAATTGTTGACACGACTAACAGACAAAAATAAATGTGATAAGGATCTGTTTCCATTTACAAAATACCGGTGCTGTTCTTGGCTAATAAATTCTTTATATCGCGATAGAAAATCTAGGAAACGTTATTAAATATACTTACTAAGGGTTGGATACAAAGATTGATAGTTTGGCAATACCCAACCTCCTGCAGTGTTGCCAGCCTAAAAAAATATATCACATTAATTATTTTCTTCATTAACATAAATTACATAGCTTATAGATTCTTACATTTGCATCACCAGCCGGATTATTTTGAATATCCTGAACAGCCATCAATGGTACTGTACCAATCTTCACATACTTTCGATCTGAGAAGTTTAGATGTATACCAGAAACTTGGCACTCCACCTGAATTCAAACAGTAAGTAATTATTAGTGCTTCAGGATCATTTTGGAAGTAGCTGGTCAATCATCCAGATGGAAACAACTGCTACTACAGAGAAACCTGTGCCTCCACTATGCCGGCTTGAGTTGCGTCCGTCTCTTAACAATCAACAGATCAAGAATTATGAGGTGAAACAAATAACTGCAGATCGCCTCCACTATGCCCGACTGTAGCACCATCCAACAAAAGGGCACACTTCTACATGCATACAGGGATTATTTTATTTACCTTAATATCATAATCTAAATCAATAATTCCACAGTTAACAAGATTGGAGGGTGGTATAGATGGAATTTCCAAGTTTAGTGTCCAATTCCTCGTCTCTCCTGTAGGTACGGGCCCCTGTTGTACTTGTACCACTATGTCTTTATCCTTTTTAGTTAAATCTCTTGGTGTAGTGGCTCGATAGGTTATCACCTAAAAAATATTCAAGACTTAGTATGGCTTATTCCATCTAGTCTAATTCTACAAAAGTAAACAATAAAAGCGGCGATAATTGTTAATACAGAGCCGTGTCTGCAGGCAGCAGTTGCCTTTAATATGCCAGCATGCACCAACCAGACTGACTGGACAAACTTTTTTTTTATTGTAGCTCGGCATGTGACAACACTCCGCCTGATATAGCTAGAGTGCGGTCCATGAATGGAAACAACTGCTACTACAGAGAAACCTGTGCGGATAGCAGTCGCCTCCACTATGCCGGCTCCTCCGATATATTTCCAACCTGACCCCTAAACGCGTCTCGATCACTTGAAAGTCATAGTTTCAATCAGAATGGCAACCTGGGCTATATTGAATCTACAAGTGCGGGCCACCAATATCTCCCATGAAGGCCAGGACACTCATATTCTCAGAGAGTGCTTTTGCCGTGTTGTGAAACGGCCTGGCCTAACAACCATCATATACTTTTAAGAAACTCGCCTTTCTCAAAGCAACTTTAAGCAATTGCAATTGAACATTACTCTTATTTTCAATATCAACTTGTATAGGAATGACTTGACCAGCACAGAATCCGGAGAATGGTATATGAACATCAACTGACATCGGCGCAGATAAACAACAGCAGCAGCCAAACGTCCTTTCTAATTGCATCATTATTGGTTTCTGAAATAATTAAAATTATTTACTTCAGCGATTTTAATATTATTTATGTTATTAAAAATTAAATTTTTTAGAAACTTACTCTACATTCTGGATCATTATTCAAATCAAACGGATGCACAATAGTAAAAGCCATTTTGGTGTCTTGATCAAATTTAAGCGGTCTGTTCAACGTCACCTTGATTGTGTAACGTACATATCCATATTTGCCTTCAAAAGAGGACGGCAGGGATGGTGGTAAAGAACACGTGAAATCATAAGTGTGTGTACCAGTTGGTAACTCAATTTCGTTGCCTGGAAATTAAAACAAAAAAAGAAGTTCTTTCATTATGTTTTAGTGTTTATTAGCATCATGTTTAGTTACATATTCCTCTCATATGTTTATATTAGCTTGTATGGGATAATTTTCTGTTTTAGATCCATAATATTGTTCTAGGTACTTTGTTTTACTATGTTTAAATTATTATCCATCCTCCACATATTACTTTTGTCTAATTAAATTGTTTTTCTTTTTTACAAACCTAACAGAATCATCTGTTAATTATTTTAATCTAGCTCGTCGAAGCGATCACGCAACTGAGGATGCCATGTAGTGGTGAAACGCGTCAAGAGGTTTTTGCATGTTGGTGAAGGGTCTAACATTGACAGCTGATGTGAGTAGGGTACAGAGACTACTAACTAACATTTATTAGCGGAAATTAGCTACAAATTATTTTATTGTTGAAAACTGTAAACAATAAACAAGGTTATTGTATAATTTAATATCTATTTAGTTTTTTGTTTTCCTAATAAATCTAAATACTTATATAAAATGTTAATGTTAGTATGTAAAGACAGGGTTTTCTCTATGACCACCAACTACAATCTACTTCCCATTGGGGTGGTAGATACCCCTTGGTCTCCTGGTGAAAGTAAGGGAGTTTGGTCGCGGTGGGTGGAAAAGGGTGGTTGTGGGAGGCGAAAATCTCAAAAAAAGTATATCTGTCCTTTTCTAACTTATGACATATTGACTACTAAGTGTGTCTTTTTCTAACTTATGACATGTTGAGTATGTACAGAGTTCTAAAATTTATGAAATAATCTAGAACACTCCAAAATGTGTGCAACAATTGATCTAGAAGGTTCTAAAAGTTTCAAGAATGATCTAGAAACCCGAGCAACGCCGGGCTTCGTCACTAGTAAATTATAAAAAATTAAGGAATGAGGGGAAAATGTTGCATTAATTTCTTTCCATTATGTCAACACAAAAATTCAGAAAAGTTATATTTAATACAGATTAATACATCATGTAAATCTGTAAATAGTAAGTAAATTATGAAGGTAATTTACACTAAAACTTGTGAATTGAAATTTGAACACAATGCATTGATAGTTTTAGCCCAAACCCTAATTTAGTGCTCAATAAAACAAGGCAATGTATTGTATTTTAAGCCTAAAATATACAAACAAAGACATTTGTTCAAAAAATTAACAAGTTTAATGTTTATCAGTTTAATGTAAAGGCCTAATCAATCAAAGGGAGGCCGTCGTTTAGTTGAAGGTAAACAAGTTTGAATCTAGTCCCAAATTTATAATATTGTCTTTTGTTCCAATTTAATCTTTTTCTTAATTTTAATCTAATTAGTGTTGAAATAGCAGCAGTCTTTTGGAGAGTTAATCTTTTTGTTATTGTTTTATTCAATCAAGGCAAAGGGGTTTTTGCCCATGCCCTAGTCTTTACTTCAGTTGCTAATTTTTGAAACAAAGCTTCCTTATGGATGAAGCAAAACCGGTGTCACTTAAAAACACCATTAACCTTCTCCCTCCATTACCTGTACCTTTCTGTCATGTCGTTCTCTCTTTGTCATTCAACACTCTATTGCACTCTCACACACTCTCTCCCTCCATGTTAAATTCTCTCTACCTCTCAAACTGTTACTTTTACTTTCTCTCTCCATTGTTTGTTTCTGTCAGTCAGGCCTAATCTACAACTTTTGTGTTATTATTATTATTATTTTATGCTTAATAGGCAAGCGTTTGACCACACGTTGCCTGTTGTTAAGCATTGGTGCGGTCTAAGGTAGAGCACGCTTGCCTATGAGGTACCTATTCACCTTCAATTTGAAGAGACCCATGTTGTACGTGTCGGGAAACACAGGCATCGGGAGGGAGTTCCACAGTTTCGCAGTACGCACGAGGAACGTGTTGTCAAAACGCCTTGTATGCATTTTAAGAACTTGAACCATAAATGGATGGTACCTCTCCAGGTGCCTGGACGTCCGATGAAAGAAAGGGGACGGTAGAACTAAGTTGTGTAGATCTTGCGCACACTCCCCAAAATGTATCCAGTAAAAAACCGACAAACAATATATGTATTATTTACCCGGCTTTGAATAACTAAATTACGTACCACTTTTACTTCCAACAATATAATAATTTACATTAAAATATTCTTCATTAGCTGTATATGGATTGTCAACTTGTCTATCTGAATTGCCATCAGAGCTTCGTTCAGTTTCGGTCTCCGTCCAAAATGTGTTTGCTTCACCCTTAAATACGACATAAATACCTAAAAGCAAGATTTTATTCCATTTATTTCTTTATCAACGAGATCTAAATTGGCTAGCTATTAGAGGAGAGACCTTAATTCTTTGAGATACTTCCAATGGATAATTATTGGGTTAAATCAGTTCCGGTTAGAATTCAAATGCGGTTCCAAAGGTTCTCAGACACTTAAAACTAATTTTAAAATCACTTTTAATACACAAATAAATTTAATTGTCAGAATCCTTCTACCCGTTACGAATAGGTTAGGTTTAGGTTTGTATGCATTTGATGCAAGAGCCAAGCGAAGCGAGGCCCTTGTACCCATTATGAATAGGTTAGTTACATTTAGGTTTGTATTAAAATTGAGTGTTGCTTAAGATAAAAGTGGTACCAAATTGAAGCTTTAACTGTGTCTGATTTAACGCAATAATAATTTACTCGATTTCTAAGGTCTCCAGATAAAATCGTAACCTGTAAATTAACCCAAGCATCAATAAAACTCCAGCATGCATTAAAATTGAATGAAACAAAAATGCAATTATGAAACATTGCAAAATATAGCTAGGTTTTACAGGCCTCTAGCAAACGAGAAAAATATAAACTTCATGTTATTCATTCAATATTCGTATAATCATTTTATAAAAAGAATTAACGTAAATGAAGAATTAATTATTAAAATATCAGGTTTCTACACAAGTAATTATGTCATATACATAAAGTAACTATACTAAAAGATGAGTCATCTATACAAATCTTACCTCTAACTTTTTTCGGTGAATTAAAAACATATTGAATTCTTCCATTCACAACTTGGCCCGGAAAGTAAGAATTGTTAGGGTTATCTAAAGTAATAGTCGCTTCTTGAATACCCATCTTTATTACTATATTCGCTTAATTACTTTTTAAACAAGTATAAATATTTAACTTAAACACAACACCGCTGAAACAATAAGCGAAAATCCAAATAGAAAAAAGAACGTCTGTCAGCTGAACGTACCACAGACTATATAGGTATGTTGTTGTTTAATTAAAGGCAAAGGGGTTATTACCTACGGTTTGACAAATTGATACACACTGACAGATGACAGTTGTCAAATATAATCTAAACAAAGGGATTTGCTAAAATTATTTTTGTAGTTTAGTCTCAATCAGTTTGGTATTTTTTGTTGAAATGACTTTACATAACGACAATGGTAGACGTGTCGGTCATCATCCCAGTCTACAATGGAGAGATGTGGATAGATACCTGTATGGAGTCAATAAAGAATCAAAGTGTGATACACTCCAGCCTCAATATGGAAATTGTAGTTTTTAATGATGGAAGTGAAGATGGAACTAGTCGGTTGTTAGAGATCTGGAAAGAATATTTTTTAAGTATAGGAATACAGTTTACAATAACTGGTTCACCACACTCATTAGGCGTAGGTGCAGCTAAAAACGGTGCAGTTTTATTAAGTAAAGGAGAATATTTATGTTTTCAAGACATTGATGATGTTATGCGACCAGAGAGAATTAGAATGCAATATTCTGCTGCAGTTTCTAATAAGAATGCTATTATTGGGTGTAAAATATCTCGATTTCCCGAAGGATCAACCGCTAGGTTTACCAAATGGGCTAATGAACTACATCCTTCTCTCTTAAATGTGCAAATATATACATCTAATGGTCCCACACTACTTATGCCTACTTGGTTTTGTCATAGGTCTGTCTTTAATCATGTTGGAGGTTTTGATGAATCTGGGAAAGGGACTCCGGAAGATTTAATATTTTTTTATAAACATTTAGATATAGGAGGCTCCTTAATAAGAGTAGAGAAGGAGTTGTTATTGTATACTTACCATGAAGGAGCTGCTACGTTCTCCATTTCAAGAGAAAAAATTTGGCAAATGCAATTAAAAAGAATTGAAACAATTGTTCTGCCGAAGTGGGAATCTTTTATTGTATGGAATGCAGGACGTGCTGGAAGAAAGTTTGTAAGAGCCCTAAACAAAATCTCAAGAAATAAAGTTATTGCATTTTGTGACATAGACAAAAATAAAATTGGAAGAAATGTTGAACTCTATTGCCCAGAGCAAAGAGCCAATGTTGCCATAATTCCTGTGATACATTTTTCAGAAATTAAACCGCCTGTAGTTATTTGTATGAAACTAGCTCTTACTGGAGGTGAATTCGAAAGAAACTTGGAATCTTTGAATTTAGTTGAGGGAAAAGATTATATTTTGTTTAGTTAATTAATTTTTGGGTTAAATAAAATAGTATATCCTTTTTTTTAAATTACATTGATATTTATTGCTACTGTACCTCTCAAGTAAGCCCTAGTGGGATTTGAGAGGCACGCGATTTTTTGTAATCCGGATATGTATATAATTAACAAAGAATTTATGAAAAGGCGGTCTTGGTGCACCCTTGAGTTCATTGAACTTTTTCATGGACAAGGTAGAGTGTAATGGTCTTAGTAAAAAAAAGAAAATAGTAATATCTATAGTCTGTGGATTTGCTTGACATAAGTTTTTAAATGGTTTATGTTTTGGTTCTTCATCTCGTTCATCTTCGTTACACGTTTACTTGTGATATTTTATTTAAAAAAGTCATATATAGGCATTCCACACTATTGTAGATGTATTGTGTATCCTTACTTTGTGTACAATTAGATGGTAAATAGAGAGAATGGAGGATTCAAAAAAGGCTGCTCCTACTGCCGAAGAGTTAAAGGCGAAAGGAAATCAATGTGTAAAAGACGAAAAATACATCGAGGCTGTGTTACATTACACTCAAGCTATTAAATTAGACCCAAAGAACTATGTTTTATACAGCAACAGATCATTTGCTTTCTTAAAAATGGATCAACTGTATTTATCTTTACAAGACGCTAATGAAACCATTAGTTTACAACCAAATTGGGCTAAGGTTAGTTTTATTTACAATTTAACTAGTACTTATAATGAATTAAACACCTCTAAGTTTTAAAGTACTTACATTTATTTACTATATTATTAAAACAAGTCACAACTTACAATATCATTGACCTTTGCAACATTAACCAATAGTTGACCAATTTATATTCAGTTGAGGGTTTCTCAGCCAAGCCTAGTTAGGTCTGCTTATATTCCATGCAGACTGATTGCAGATGAGAATGACAAAAAATCAAAGAATACGAGAGCAGCAATAGGACCTGTAGAATAGTTATGGGCAAAACTGTTACTGAGACTTAGTTAGAATGGTCTACTGCTATACCCAATATGTGAATTGACAATCAATGATACCTGTGTTCAAACATCACTAAATTCAGTCCAGTACGGTGGTACCAATGTAACTATGTTATATGTATTTTGGTCGCTCTGTGCCTACAGAATGGTGGGCAGACTGATGATGGTTGTTAGCCCAGTATGTCTTTCGAATGTACCACCACTTTCGAATGTAACATCACGTCGGGGTCACCAATTTGGAGTGTCTCAACCGCTTGAAGTGAGACACTCCATTATTAATTAAAATGAAATTTGGTAAAATAACATGCTGTGGTTGTGTTCAAAGTTAAATTTATTCTCTTGTAAAAACAATAACAATTGACAATCTAAATTGTCATTGTGACAATATCTTTTTATGTTGAGGTGAAAAGAGGTTGCCACACACCCATATAGGACTATGTTGTGTTATGTAGGGATCTTTCAGGAAATAGCCAATTATAACGAGAGGCGACTGCTGCCAGTAGAAACTTCTTTGTGGTAACAGTTCATGGACCGTACTATAGTTTTACATTAGACGGAGTGTTGCCATATGGGCTATGATAAAAATTTATATATTTCCAGGGTTATTTTCGTCGTGGTCAAGTGGAATCAGCTAGTGGTCTTTACGATGAAGCTGTGATATCATACACAAGAGCATTGCATTTGGAACCCCATGATATAAGACTAATGGAGAGTATTAAAACTTTAACGGATATGCAGAAGAAAAAAATGAAAAGTTTGTATTGTAATTTAATTTGTGTAGGTATAGTGACGGCGATAGGTGCCCCTACTACTAGGGTTCTCCAGTTGTTAGTTTTTATGTAAATTTAAAAAAATTTAAAACGTCAATACTGACCTTCTTATTGTGAAATAATCATATATCAACATTAGGAAAGCGATAAACAATTTCATTTGCTGCATTTTGTAAATGTTCCCCACATTTTTTAAATATGTTAAAAAATAATATTTCCCCTAAAACATGGGAATACAGAATTATGTTTTACTACCAACGCTGTCTGGCCAACACTCCATCAGTGACTGGTAGATAACCAGCGTTCTTTATGCTCATATTTATAAGGTTCATTTTTGCAGCTGACCAGAACATAATATGGATAAGTACATGTGTGGGCCTCATACTTGGAATATTAGTTGTTATACTTGATTATACACTCACAACCAAGCCAGCACTTGGTGTAAGTAATTTATAAACATATTAAATCTAACCTAATACAAATTTATCATTCACATTGATCTTCATTGAGCTTTCAGTCTACCCTGTCAATTTAGACGATGCATGCATTATGCTGGTATAGTGAATGGCGGCTGATGCCTGTAGAATTTTTTAAATTTATTTCATTTTATATAACAACACTCTGTCTGATTTAAGCGAGCCATCCATTAACGGAAACAACTGCTACCATAGACAATTTCTACAGGCAGCAGTCGCCTCCGCTATGCCGACCTGAGGAGACAAATGTGGACCATCCAGATTGACAGTTCAAACTCCTCTTGTTAATATGAAAAATATGTATAAAATGTACTGTTTGTTTTCCAGCATCCAATGAGTATGGTAGGATTTTCAGTGGCATTATCTGGAATAGGTTTTGGTATTGGCAAAGCTGCTACTATGGTTAAGTCATGGAATTCAGTCAAGTCATTGGCGCCACCTCCGGATTTAGGTACTTTTATTTATATTTTTTATTATAGGACGTCATATGACCGCACACCACCTGATGTTAAGCTAGAGTGCGGTCCATGAACGAAGGCGACTGCTGTCAGAGAAGGGAATCCGTAGACAGCAGTCACTTCCGGCTTTGTGAGATGCCTCTTCACACTGCGCTTGAAGGATCTCATGTTATAGGAACAATTAGATGGAACGACAGAAAAAGAACCTTTTTAGTTTGCGAGGGGATCGTTTCGACAGTGAGACGATGTATACGATCGCCCGCACGCGTCGACCCCTAGCGATGTGTGGTAGGGGGGATTAAATCAAGAATCTCTGCTGAAAATTCACTGTGGCAATAACGGTAGAACGCTGTAGTACTTTATCTATTTATCACAATGTATGCGAGTAAAATTAAGTATTATAACATCAGTTCTATTTGATATGTCTATGATAGGTGTGCACCGCACTCCACTCTGCAAACAAACACTTAAAATTATGTAAATAAGTGTAACCGTTGAGACTTCGAGATTACACCCGAGGCCAATATATATTTTTATCATGATTTGTGTCAATAATGTCTCAGTTTTTCTACAGAAGATAAATGCGTAACTAGATGTTAGTCTGTCTACCACACATTTTGAATTATTTATATTTCACTACATGCTCTACAAACGAAGTTTCCCCTTACCCTATTTGGAATGTTTATATCGTATTTTTTTTTAAATTTCAGTTAACAATGAGGAGCAGGAGAATGAAACTGTGATTCCTGAGAAGCGTACGAAATATAGTAAAGCGCAAGCGCGACAACGATACAAGCAAGGAAAGAATTAAGAATACATATTGACTTTATTAGCGATGGGCAGGACTTTGTTTATATTATAGTGGCCTGACTACCAGTTTAGTACTGTCTGGTTATTGTCAATATCTAATTTAGGCATGGACATATAGAAATTGAATGGAAGGAGCTGTGCTCTAGTTGTAGGACTTGTGAACTAACAATCAATGAGACCTGTGTTCAAACGTTGTTAAATTCTGAGCGGTTTCAATATAACTAAGTATGTACTTTTGGTTACTCATTAAAGAGTGGTAGGCAGACTGATGATGGTTGTTAGCCCAGTCTCCCGTCCTGGGGAGACTTTCGAATGTGTCACCCGTGAAGTGACTTTTTCGCATTTCGAGATCAGTTTGAATGTAGCCAGGTATAATGAGAGGAGTGTGCACTGTCAATCTGAATGGTGAATACAAGGCATAGCGGAGGCGACTGCTGCCCGTGAAAATTTCTCTATAGTAGCAGCTGATTCTGTGCATGGACCGCACTCTAGCTTGACATCAGGTGGAGTGTTGTCATATGCCGAGCTATAAAAAGATGATTTGGTCTAGAGTTCGGTACTAATGTACTAATTTGTTTTTTGTTTTGAAAATTTTCGTTATGTTATTCTATTTTTAAAGCTCTGCCTATATTTTTAATGAACTTACCGTTATACAGGTGTCAAAAACATGTTTTTGTGTATATTTTTTAGTTTTACATAAATTGTACATAAATAAATTAATAGGCTTGTGTTTTAAGTACAAAACCTTATTCCATATGCATTAAAAATTTATTTTGTATATATTGGTATGGGTAACTGCGGTTTTGGACTTTTCAGACTTTGTGAATTTATTTTTATTAGTTATAAATATTATAACCTCTAGTATTAAGAAATAAATTTTATATAGACATTTTATTAGTATTTTTGTTTTTTATTTGCATTTATTTGTCCTTTTTATTAAAAAAAAAAAGAAAATTAAGGGTGGTTTGCACCAGAGATGGCCGGTTAAAGTAAGTTACTTTAACTTTGACAGTTACCTTTACTTTTACTCCACGCGCGTTGCACCATCGTATAAATTAATTCGTTATAGTTAAAAGGGTCGCTGGTGTAAATGAATTCTCTCAATACAAACAAGAGCGGCTTTTCAAAGATTTGACGTTAGCGACATTGATTTAACTATTACTTTAACTTTGACCGGCCGAAATTCGCCAGTAACGGTTAAGGTTAAAGTAATCGTCAAATGTGACAGATTTTTTTTGAAGCAAACCAATTTTAACTTTAAGCATTACTTTAACTTGACAGTAATAGTTAAGTCATATGGTGCAAATGGACATAACTAGTTATAACGAATGGTTAGCCGTGATATTTTTCTGCTTAGACAAGTATTAATTATTTGATGTCAGGTATTAATGTCCATTTGCACCATATGACTTAACTATTACTGTCACGTTAAAGTAATGGTTAAAGTTAAAATTGGTTTGCTTCAAAAAAAATCTGTCACATTTGACGATTACTTTAACCTTAACCGTTACTGGCGAATTTCGGCCGGTCAAAGTTAAAGTAATAGTTAAATCAATGTCGCTATCGTCAAATCTTTGAAAAGCCGCTCTTGTTTGTATTGAGAGAATTCATTTAAATCTTGTATTATTTATCTAACTCTTCATTACACCCGTAACCCTTTTAACTATAACGAATTAATTTACACGATGGTGCAACGCGCGTGGAGTAAAAGTAAAAATAACTGGCCTTCTCTGGTGCAAACCACCCTAATAGTAGCAAATAGGCACTGAATGGTCCAGTCATCTTGACGTTTACTGTATTGAGTACTCTCCAGTGGTTAAAGTCAAAAGCTAATCGACAGTTGACACTTGATCGAATCGAGAACAAAATGTATGAGATTTGACGTTTTACTGTCACTTAGGACTAAGTAAATACGACACGTCAAATCCCATATATTTTTTGTGCCCTAGAACGATGGAAGTTTGACAGTATATCTATGCTTAGAACCCGTTATTAAAAAAAAAACTTGAGTGTTACCAAAATAAAAAAACAAATTAATTGTGAATACTTTATTGATCCTATTTGTAAAGTTTATTTCCAAAATCGCATCAATACATTAATATTCTATGAATAAATTCTTGGTCTTTAACTTATACTTAAAACAAACATTATACAATGTTAAAACTACGAGACTTCGCCAAAATTAATTTACAATTCTTTACAGGATTCGACGGGGCGGCCATATTGCGCCCTATACATAAAACTTTTCTACAATTTATTCCGAGGCTATAACAAGAACGCGACGCGATTGAAACTTGCCAGTGAAGGGGAAATAGAGATAACGAAATTTCTCCTAACAGCCCGGCTGCACGCTTCACAAGTCGGTGAAGTCAGTGGCGTGGCGTGGCGTAGCATAGTGGGGGCGACGAAATTTCGCGATAAATAATATCATGTAATATTTTGAACAATTCAATTTCATACTTTTGTCGCACTTATGATTAGGACTGTATAATTAAATACACAATAATGTTGTTTTTTCAGAAAACTTCCTTTTTTTATTGTAGCTCGGCATGTGACAACACTCCGCCTAATGTAAAGCTAGAGTGCGGTCCATGAATGGAAACAACTGCTACTACAGAAAGAATAGTTTCTAGTTCTTTAGAAATACTGTATATTTTACTATTTTAAATTGAAATAACTGACACCCACGCTATGCCACAGGCAACAATGCAACAATAGATGCACTTTTATAGTAAATGCGAAAAATCTCGCGATTCTATTAGATATTAGTGTTTCCCCTCACTGGCCTAATTCTGGAAAATCATTTGAACATTTATAACTCCGCCGATTACCGGTAGATGGCGCTAGCGAGTTTAGTACAAGAGTACCGAGTAGTGTTATGCATGCGGTCGTGAAGGTGTAAATTAAAACCCGCCAATTGTACAGTCGCATTGCACATATAGCCTCAGACAAAGCGGAGCGGATTATAAAATGCATGGACACTATTAACTTCTAATATAACACGACATTAGTAGTTTTTTTTTTGTAAAAAAACTTGTATGTACAAATAGAAAATAGAATTACTCATCGTTCTCCTACACCAAAACTGTTTTAACCAAAAAAACATAACCTACAGAACAGTGGCAGCGTTAGACTATACCCGCTACAGTCGTCACTTAATCGAATCGACAACAAAAGGATTTGACGTTTTGTTAACACCTAGGTGACAATGAAACGTCAGATCCCATATATTTTGTTGTCGACGACCTCAATTTTCATTTCCTAGCCAGTTTTTTTAGCTTGGCATGCAATCTATTAACTAAAGCATTGTAAAAGATAACATGTTTTTAAATAGTGCTACCAGTTAAAATTTTTGTAGACAGCATTCGCCTCCGCTATGCCAGCTTGTGAACCATCCAGATTTGCAGTACACACTCCTCTGGATACTTCCAAACTGATACGGAAACGCGATAAGGTCACTTCACGGGTGTTGTATTCGAAAGTGGTGGTGCTACCCTAGGATGACAGACTGGACTGATAACCATTGACAGTCTGCCTACCACTGTTCTCGAAAGGCGCGATTTTTTAATTGATTTCAGCAATTTTGCGATTTAAAAATAATTGTATCAATTATTTTAAAAATATAATAAACTATATGATATAATAATTTATCAATAAAATAAACGGCATAGGTGACTACAAAATAAAAAAATGAAAGTATTTTCACCCCTAAAAGTTGGTAAAATTGATTTGCACATTACAACTCCGCTCCGCTTCTCTAAACATTCCATTAGCAACTAACGGCCAATAGAATCGTCCTAAACTAAATTTATTTATCTAAATTTTAATACAATATAAAAAGTAAGTTCATTACAGTTGGCGTGTTAAGTAATAAGTTCCTCAAACTCTACTACAATGAAGCCCATTTGAAATCCCACTTGGTATCAACACTCCGTCTAATGTAAAGCTAGAGTGCGGTCCATGAACGGAAAGAACTGCCACTATAGATAAATCTCTACAGGCAGCAGTCGCCTCTGCTATCCCGGCTTGAGGAGACGAGTATGCACCATCTAGATTGACAGTGCACACTCCTCTAGTTATACCTGGCTACTTTCAAACTGCTCCCGAAACGCGACAGGTCACTTCACGAGTGTTACATTCGAAAGTGGTGGTACTACCCCAGGACGGCAGACTGGGCTAATAACCATCATCAGTCTGCCTGACACCCAAAAATAATATCTTATTCTTTCATTAATTTATTTAATTATATGAATTATGAACACATCGTTTACCAATCAATAGACAAATTTTTTAAAAAAAATTAATTGTATAAAAAAAACAGATACCATCAATTATAATTAAAGTAGGTATTTAATATAATATTCTTTAACCCGGGTAACTAAGTTAAACTGATTGGTTGCAAGGTATAAAGATTTATTCTTCTACAAAATGAACTAAAATCATCGACAAACTCGAGTAAAAAGTGTGGGACCATTTCTCTTGGGCGAAAGCCATTCTTTTAAGACATCTTTTTGGCATGTGACAACACTCCGCCTGATGTAAAACTAGAGTGCGGTCCATGAATGGAAACAACTGCTACTACAGAGAAACCTGTGCGGGTAGCAGTCGCCTCCACTATGCCGGCTTGAGGAGAGGAGCATGTACTATCCTAGATTGACAGTGCACACTCTCGTTATACCTGGCTACTTTCAAACTATTCCCGAAACGCGACAAAGCCACTTCACGGGTGTTACATTCGAATCTTCGACACTTTTTGAGTTATTTTATTAAGCTAAGAGTTGAGGAGAGTCTGAGGAACAAATAAGTAAAGGTTTGGTCAAAAGTAATGATGTAGAAAAAAGTAGGTGCATTATTAGAGTTAGTAAACTGTTAATTAAAGTTTCAAAGTGCAAAAGTCACGTTTTTGTTTACATAACAACTAAGCCAAGTAAGAATGAAGTACAGCTTGATATTTTAAACTTAAATTAGCAAACTTAAAACACTGATTTTAATTAAGTGACTTAATTATAAGCATCACAATTATTATGCTATACCTAAAATTCTGCCTACCCCAATAATAATAAGCGTTAATATACATTCATTACTATATAATAATAATTACACATAATTGTCTAACTACTAATTATACTAAATTAAAAAAAAAATCAGAACTTTTGACCAAAATTAAGTAATTTATTAGCGTGCCTTTTTGAAGCGAAGTTACGCACTCGCCTGCTAGGAGAGCAAATTGGGAAATAAAAACGTGACCGTCACCGTCACCCCTACAATTTTCCCTCTCTCCATTGCGCACACATTCCTCTTTCACACCATCGGGCTTTCTTTCTTTCACTCTTCATAATTTGTGCCGCTTCGCTTCTATTGGGCGTACCCTGACGCCACCTCCTTTTTTTAAAATTAAGAACATGAATTATCGACATGTCACATCACTCAGGCCGGCATTGTGATGGCGACTGGAGCCACCGTGTAAGCCACCTCCACTGTGCTTACCATCACGCCAGTCGAGGTCACACGTGTCATAATAATAATAAAAAGAACTATTGTGTTAATATAATCAATAAACGTTGTAAACATAGACAGTTAAACCTTTGGTGTTAATGTTTTATATAAAATATCAGTCGCTATCAGATATCGCCTTTTTTCTACGCTTCGCTTGTTTCGGCTTAACGACCTCTTCTTCCTAAAATTAAAGATAATTATTTAATTAACTTTAAAAACTCAGTGGGAGTTTAGGCGACCATCTTGAGACATCAGGTTATGTCTTGAATTATTTTCCTAAACTTGTGTTTCTTCGAGTGTTAATGTGTAGTAAAGGTGGATTATTAACCATTAAGTGTTCGTGAACGTGCTCAAAAGAAACGCAGGTTTCCATTTTCCCTCCAAAACTCTGTAGGAAGTTTCAATAAAGATTCTACTAATTACTAAAGCAATTTTTGTCTTGACTGAGAGTTGACTTGACCTGACTAAACAAGTGTGATAAATGAATGACTCATGATGCACAATATTATTTACTTGATGCAAAAATATTGACTTTGACACTGGCAAATTGCCATATAAAACAAAAAAAAAAGTCACTGGTGGGGTTAGCCTAATGTAAAGCTAGACAGCAGTTCATGAACGGAAACAACTGCTACTACAGAGATGGCAGCTGTCGCCTCCGCTATGCCGATCTGAGGAGATGAGTATGCACCATCGAGATTGACAGTGCACACTCCTCCTCGTTACACCTAGCTACTTTCAAACTACTCCAAGGTCACTTCACGGGTGTTCCGTTCGAAAGTGGTGGTACTACCCCAGGACGACAGACTCGACTAATAACCTTCATCAGACTGTCTACCACTCTTTAATACTGAGCGACCAAAGCAAATATAGCATAGTTATTGCTATAACTATAGTTACATTGGTACCGGTCGCATCGATTTACGCGTCCTAATTTAAAGTATTACCTCACTGTCTTCATTAGATGAGTGTAAATTTTGGTTTTGTGGTGGTAACGTCCCAGATACTAATTTCCTAGCACGTCTCGATATTGGCAACTCATCCTCCCAAGCCAATGAAAATAAATCTCTATACTGGTTCTGAAATTCAAAAAAAAAATAGTAACAATTTGTTTCATACAATACTAGAAGGAATTAAATTTTTATAATTTTAATATGCCAAAAATTGTGTTAATGGGCAAGGTCTTCAAAATATAATCCATGCTAAATCAAAAACCATTTCAAGATATCACTTCAATTAGATGTATTTTTTTATTGCCGTGTGAAAAAAACTTTAAAATTGCGGAAATATTTGAAAAACTGTAATGACACGCAATTTTTTTTATGCGAGTACATTAATCTTATTTATAAATTAATTGTAAATATTTATTCCATATACAGAGACTTACTCGTAAACTATCACTACTATTCGACTGAGCTTGCAGCAAAGCCTTCTGTACACATTCCATTTTAAAAATTGACATATCATCTTGCTCTGAGCAAAATACACGAATTTGTTCCATGTGCCCTAGAACCTGAAAATTAATATTACATTTTAATAAGCGCTTGAATAAAACTGGAAATCTGCGACATCAGTTTCGTGAGGCATCCTCAGCACGAAAATCTGAACGTTGGCGACGTTGGCGACCTCAGCTTTGTGAGGTCTCTTTCATTTCCAAGTCAATTAAATGACCTTTTTTATGTTGGCATTATTATTCAATTATGGTGAAAATTTAATAGAAAAAAAATCAACACCTACTCAATAAGGTGGCGTGAGTCAAGTCCCTACCAAGGATCGAACCCACACCCCCTGTCGTGCCACGTGGATGGTCTGGCCACTGAGTTAAACTTAAACTATTGGTGCTTTATCATGTCGAAATTAATTTTTCACTACAAAATATCTACATAAAATCTTAATAAAATAGTTTCTTACCAATTCTGCACTAGGCGGTGCGTTAGGCGGTATATTATGCTTTCCAGGTCTTTTTCTCTTATTGGGACTCGTACCAGGATACCTAGTATTTAACAATACAGCAATAAGATCACCGACTCTCTCCTCATAATCTTGACACCAATACATAACTGAAGACAGTACAAATGTATCTTCAGGATCGACCGGCCGACAAAATAAATGTCTCAATACATCCGTCGCTGGTTTCTCTTGCTTCAACATCAACAGAACTGATGTCAGGGCTTCAGCGTGCTCCTTATATGATAACTTAGGTATTATAGGCAACACATCATCTACAGATATATCATGAGCTGTTAATAATTGCCATAAACAATACTGCTCAAATGTCTCCCAACTTAAACTTGTAGACAACATTCCTGTTATATCATCTGATTTAAACATCATTAATGCACCTTGTAGAGTCAAGGATACCAGACGTTGCAACTGTGCCGCGTCTACTGTAGACACAATGCAATGTAGTAATCTTATATGATTTTGTGCGGCTTCCTTAAATTCCCGGTAAGCTTCGGGTATCAACCATACAAGCACATTAGCATCACAATCCTGACAACTCTCAAAATCATCCGCAAGACTCTCACCGACCTTTAAATCTAAATAATTACAATATTCAATATAAACTTCAGCTCTAAATTTTACGTTGCGTTTTTTAGAACGATCTCTCTCTGATTGGCGATCCCTTTCATACAATACTTTAAGGTAGAACAGTAATGAATAACCGACGCTACGGAATGAGTTTTGTGTATGAATCTCCTTCAACGTTTCTAATACTAACTTTTTCTTCGCATCAGTACTACTACAGAGGATATTAAAGAAAGAGAATATTGGTGTGTTGACGGCAGCGTCTAACTCTTTCGAATTAGGGTTATGTGATATATGTAACGGCGGAATGTCTTGTATTGCATGTAAAAAGAGATCAGCTAATGCATTCGGTGTTGGCATTGAGGAGTTATTCGTAGCGTTGAATAAAGCATTTGCAGCTGTTAATGTGCGTTCATCTAGCAGTGTTTCAGCTAAAGGACGTAGCACTACAGGTAACGCTGCGGCTAATTCAGGTCGCTCTCTAGCACGGACTTCTGAAAGCGGCAAATCATCATCATCCGTGTCTTCATTGCCTTCTTCCTCATCATCAGAGAATGCGGGCTCGTCGGGCTCTGCGACTCTAGGTAAGTCTTCATTGCACTCTTCTCTGACACCGGCCATTCCTTCCCCATTACCGTTGCCACAGAATTCTTTAAACGTATCTCGGACAGTCGATCTTAATTCTCTATCTAGTTTAGGCGAATCAAACAAAGGTTGTAAGTTTGGTAAGACACGTTTCTCAATTATTTGTTGCAACGAGTTAAAGATTCCTTGTTTCACTTTGTCTGCGAATGGCGGATAATAATGTGGTATGATACGACAAAGGAAATCGAGTAAAGTGGCCGTGACGGCGGGATGCGATCTCATAGAATGATGCATGACAAGGATGGCGGGTTCTATATTCATTATGTTATCCTTCTCTTGGTCATAAAATAACCAATCATAGAACAATGCTAATTTAGCATTGGAAGCTGCCACATTTGACGTGCAAGTTGTTAATAGCCAGCCGATGACTGCCCATCGCGGAATGATGTCAGAACATAATAGCTCGTTTGTTGGATGTATTACACCGACAATGAAGCGGATCATATCACTCCTTAAAGATTGAGATTCAGGTGTGGCCAAGTATTGGCGTTGGAACCATTCCTGGTAACGTTTATGACTACCAAATCTGACTTGCGACGTGAGGAACACCAGCTTCTTTTCCATATCTGGAGTCAATCTTGACTGCAAATATCGACGAGAGGTCCTCGTTTGCAACAACTGCAATATACTCGTAAAAGTTGGACATAAAGATTTGGGGTTCATCAAAAGTTCTTGCCACAACTGATTGAATTCTGGTATCCGGGCTACGTTTTGTAGTAGTCTAACCAAATCACGGCCTAAGGTGGCAACATCAACAAACCTCTCTCTTATCAGTGCTATAACGAAATTGACTTCCTTTTGTCTCAGAGGTAAGAGGTGAGGCATGTTATGATCCTCTATTAACCTCAAATATGTATAAACTACCAAACATATCAATACAGGATACTTATCTAACCAGACCCTGTTTTCAGTATATATATCTAATAATGACTCCACTAAGTGAATATTCTTCTGCGTCACGTCACCACCGGATACATACCGCATTAGATTCCAACACACGCTGTCCACGCCTGTCACAGCATTTCTTATCATCTCTCTGATCAACCATAACAACTGGACACGCGTCGTGTCTTGAAATCGAAGATATCTTTCTAATATTAAATTAGATAAATTATTAAGAACACAAGTTAGTCCATCCCTCGTAATCAGCGTTAGGTCTCTATAACATTTTGTAGCGTTGTGAGGTTCAGTTAAAATAGACATTAACAAACCTAACGACACATCTTCATGATTTTTACACACCGCATTATTTAATGCATCGTGAGTTTCTTTTTCGCTGCAATCTGCCACTAATGATTGTAAATAAACGTATGCTCTCTCATACCTCTGAAATTAAAAGAAATAAAACATCATTGCAAACTCAGTAATTTTATCAAATTTCAAATAATGCCGCCAACAGACGACAACAGCGCCACTAGCGTGCAAATGATAAAATCAGGTTTTCTATGGCGGAATGATTCTTTGTTGGAAAAGTGATAAAATTGCACCCTACCTCTTCAATTTCGTCCTTATTTTCAATTACTGTGCAGACAAATAGCTTTGGCGTGCTTGATTTAGTTTGCTCCATAATTTTAGGAAATGTAGAACTACTCAAATAGCTAAAAAACTGGCGCAGGTCACCCCCTGCATGGCTGTCGTAGGCGAAAAATATTTATGAAGCAATACAGTCGAAAATATAAATGTGTGCGTGTATATGTCATCGAGATAATTTTATGAAAATAGCCACTAGAGTGCGGTGTCGTTGCTCTACTAGAGATGTGCAACTTTGATATTGTGCTGGTTGAACTCGAATGCAAAACATAAAAATGTTGTAATTAAATTAACCCTTTAAGTTTATAAGTCTTGAATAATATGAAAGGCTAGACGTGACAATTTGAATGTTTGATTATGTATTTTGTTTTTATTAATTCAATCTTTCATGCTGTATCTTGTTTGATTTAATATTTTATTCAAAGTTAAATATTTGTTATAATTTTCATATAGTATCTACTATTTTCATACAGTTTCGAATAGTTTTAAGTTTCTGTTGGAGAATTAACTCTTTTTAGTAATTTATTTTACATACTGGCCATTTGTTACTGGTATTTTTTTATAAGTATTGTGTGCGTTTTTCTATCTGTATTATCACTCTGAAATACAACCACCGACGGCAAGACGAAGTTTCTTTTATTCCGATCCATTTACCTTATAAAAATATACCCAAAATAGGCAGGTTCACACGGTTTCAATATTAAATCAAATCGAATACTTTATTTCGATTTTTTTATTCAATCGTAGCTGACAACCCAATATTGGTTGCTTTGGTTGGTATGCATGTTCCTGTGACCTCATTATCAGGATCTACGTCTACATTGCTGTAGCGGTACATTACAAAATTATTTATTACTTCGTGACATGTTAAATTATAGGGCTCTCTTGCACCAAAAGTTTATTTTTATTATAGTATTTACTTTCTTTAACTATTTTATTGAATATTAATGACTTCAAAAACATTTTCTCGGTTATCCTATGGATTTTTATTGACTCCTACCTACTCTATTGTGCGTTGTTTCTTGATTCCTACGGTTTGAACTAAACCTGATGGTACGTGCAAAACCGTCATCCTCGTCATCCGCTTTGTTCGCCGACGACCGTTTGCACCCGCCATTTTGTGCATTGTCGTTGTTGGTACGGCCTTTGTGTGTGTTTTTTTTTATAAAACTTTTAATTGTTGTTAATATAATAATAAAGGTAATGTAATAATAAAGATAGTATTATAAAATGTCAGTATTTTAGGGCTAAAAAAGAGATTCCAAAAAACTACTTCCCGTTATTTTGTTTTGCCGATTATTGTTTATTGTTTATCATTTTGAAAAAGAGAAATTACATGGGTCTTTCGATGTTATGGAATTGTGTCGAAATATTACTTTCGCGCATGCCTTTTCTGATCATTATAATTGATAAATAAAGCATGGTTGGTGGCGTTAATATAAATTTTCTATTGGTATCTTCTGCTAATGCTCATTCCATGCTTATTGCATTACAGGTAAAATGATGGATAATTCATCACGGGAAAAGGAACGTGATCGTTCCAGACGTGGTGACAGACAATCTCGTTTTAGTGATGCCATACGTGACCGTTCCAACGATAGAGATCGTGATTCTAGCTCTAAAAGATTATTTGTTTCTAACATTCCTTATGAGCTCCGTTGGACAGAGTTAAAAGATTTATTTAAAGATAAGGTGAGAGATTTCTGTAGCTTTGTAACATTTTTATAATAATTATTAATGTGTATTTTTTTATAATCACCCTGCATATGAAGCTAGAGTTGATCCATTAATGAAAAGAAATGCTACCACAGAGAAGCTACTATCTGGAGACAGCAGTCGCCTCCACTGTGCTGGTTTGAGGGGATCAATATGAACCATCCAGTTTGACAGTGCACACTCTTATTATATCTAGTTATTTCTAAATTAATCTGGAAATGCTACCGTGGGATGACACAATTGGATAAACCATCATCAGTCTACCTACCACTCTTATTAGATTATAGTTTATAAGTGTTGTTTTGTAGGTAGGTGACGTAACATTTGTGGAGCTCTTTAATGATGACAATGGTAAGCCACGTGGCTGCGGAGTTGTTGAATTTGCGACTACTGAAGCTGTGAAGAAGGCGCTTGTTGTTCTACACAGATATGTGCTTAATGGACGAAAAATTGTTTTGAAGGAAGATACATGTAAGTGCATAAATAATATTAATAAGAAGGAGAATGCTGATTGTTGGGCCCACATAATACCCAATAGTTTGGTAACAAAACAATATTCTAAAATAATTGTTTTTTTTTTGATCAGTTCATTTTATTTATATCAACACATCATTTAATAATCAATAGACAATGTTTAATTACATAAAAATTTAATTTTGGTCTTTGGGTTTTTTGGTCTATGATAAAATTGCACACAAGCAATTTTTAAATCTTATAAGTGTAACAGGAAGTGTAATTTTGAGTGCATTGGTTGCTTTTGGAATCCAAAGTTTTGTTTTGTAGCTCCAGTTGATCAGCCTCATAAGGCGCCATCAAGGCATATTAAAAATGAAAGAGTGGGCAGACTTGATAATAATATGAAAGATAAGTAAGTACATTCCTACACTTTTTTTTATTGTAGTTCGGCATATGACAACACTGCCTGATGTTAAGCTAGAGTGCGGTCCATGAACGGAAACGACTGCTACTACAGAAAAATCTCTACAGGCAGCAGTCGTCTCCGCTATACCGGTTTGAGGAGACGAGTAGGCACCATCTACATTGACAGTGCACACTCCTCTCATTATACCTGACTACTTTCAAACTGCTCCCTGAATGCGACAAGGTCACTTCACGGGTGTTACATTCGAAAGTGGTGGTACTACTCCAGGACGACAGACTGGGCTAATAACCATCATCAGTCTGCCTACCATTCTTAAATAAGGCTTATAGACACTGAGCGACCAAAGTACATATAATAAAGTTACATTGGTACTGGTTTAAATTCATCAAGGTTAGAATACTGGTCTCAACAATTGTGAGTTCACGTGTCTTACCTTTAGACCACGGCCACGGTTGTTTAATAACCTGATTCTCTTCACTCACATCTCTCATAAACACGGAGGTTAGCTGGAAGAGAATGCTATTTAGCATTAAGCTCGCCTGTGTGCACACTACACTAGGCTTTAAATAAATAAAGTAGTAGGATGTGTTTTATGTTACCAAGATAGTTTTGTATCTTGATATGAATATTTTCAGTTGGGGTATGAATAAGCCACGTGAGGTCGAATCTTTTAATACATACGGACTCAGTTTGCAGTTTTTGGAGTCTATAAATGTACAGCCTCCGTTGGTAAAGAAGATTTTTGTTGCAAATGTAAGTTGAGACTAATATCTAACTGACAGATACTACAAACCTTACTTGTGTATTGAAGTCATCATTATGCATTTGTTTTATTAAAGACAAAAGGATCATTGCCTATGCAGCCTTGTTTTCAGCAAAGAATATCAAGAGAAATTTATTCTTCCTCTTTTAATTATTTCTAGTAAAGTGGTGGCAATTTGTTCTCAAACTTTTGCCGGTAAAATTAGATCACTATTTTTACTTCCATATTAAATTATTATGTTAAATATTAAATATATTAAATTATTATTTTGATAAACATCAAAATAATTCAAAACAGGATAACTTAACGTCATGTTTTAATGGAGCGCCTGTTTATGTATTAAATTATTATTTATTTTGAATTTTCATCAGTTGGATTTTAAGGCAGACCGTGCTAAGATAAAGGAGGTATTCAAAATGGCGGGTAAGGTGCGTCATGTCGATCTAGCGGTAGATAAGGATGGAAAAAGTCGCGGTTTCGCTATTATTGAATATGATCATCCCGTTGAAGCTGTACAGGTGAATATTTAGAAATATGCTGTGCTATAATTTAAAAAAAAATTCTGTTCAATGTTTATCATAATTAATAAAAACTATTTTACAACAGGCAATATCAATGTTTGATAAACAAATACTGTTCGAAAGAAGAATGACCGTCCGTATGGATCGTGGAGTCTCGGAGAAATTCGAAGTTCGTTTACCAGAAGGGTTGAAGGGCATTGGATTGGGATTGGGGGCGAACGGGGAACCGCTACGTGATGTCGCCAGGAATCTGCCGCAACAGCAGGCAACCACTAATAATATACCGAACACTCCATGCACTAGTGTTCTCGGAGCTGTGCCCAATGCCACTGTCGGACTGAATGGGCTTGGACAGAATCTAAATCTTGGCACTAACAGTACTTTGGGCGGCAATTTGGGCAGCAATTTGGGACTCCAGGTAAAGATGTCAATTTGAATGTATAATCCGTGAAGTGACCTTGTCGCGTTTCCGGATCTGTTTGGAAGTTGCCAAATATAAAAAGAGGAGTGGCCATCCAACCTGGATGGTACTCATTCATCTCCTCAAGCCGGAATAGCGAATGTAACATAAATTTCTCTGTGGAAACAGTTGTTAAAATCGCTCAAAATACTAAATACTTTAGAATACATATTTATTCAAGGCAGACCCAGAAGCGTGGTTTCTAATCAAATCTGAGACATTCCTTTGAAAGCTGGGCTGCCTAGTGCTCATATAGCTTGTATGAAAAAAATTCCGAGGGAGTTAAGGTGTAACGGGAGGAGTGTGCACTGTCAATTTAGATGATGAATACTCGTCTCCTCAAGCCAACATAGCGGAGGCGACTGCTGCCTGTAGAGATTTCTCTCTGTAGTAGCAGTTGTTTCCGTTTATGGACCATACTCTAGTTTTACATCAGACTGAGTGTTGTCATATGCTGACAAGTAGCATTCCGTTGTCTCTGCCTATCCCTGTGATAAATGATTATGATGAAATTGTTTTTCAGGCACTCGGACTAACTGGTTTGGGAGCTTTACAAAATCAACTTCTGCAGCAAGGATTAACGGCGAACGATTTGGCAACAGTATTAACTAACTCTACTAATTTAAGTTTGAGCAATGACTTGAGTTCTAATATTTTGGCATCCGGAATGGCGAGCAGTCTTGGCGCACCATTAAACACAAACAATAATATGAACAGTTTAAACAGTCTGAACACCGGGTCTATGACAGGTAAAATTACTATTAAAAACATTAAGAGTGGTAGGCAAACTGATGATGGTTATTCGTCCAGCCTGCCGTCCTGGGGTAGTACCACCACTTTCGAATGTAACACCCGTGAAGTGACTTTGTCGCGTTTCGGGAATAGTTTGAAAGTAGCCAGGTATAACGAGAGGAGTGTGCACTGTCAATCTAGATGGTACATGCTCGTCTCCTCAAGCCGGCATAGTGGAGGCGACTGCTACCTGCACAGGTTTCGCTGTAGTAGCAGTTGTTTCCATTCATGGACCGCACTCTAGCTTTACATCAGGCGGAGTGTTGTCACATGCCGAGCTAAAAAAAAATAAAAAATAATAAATGAATTGAATGCAAGCCTGGTGTCGCGACGTCATCGTGGCACGCGCGAGGTCATTCAACTCGCAGCTGGTAGACGGCCGAGCGGATTTATTTGAAAATCATTAATTAGCTAATAATAAAAATTACCTTAAAATAGCGTTCAGTATTGGTAGTGTAAAACATGGTTAAAGGAAATGGCTGTTCTTTGCACTGTAGATGAATTTACCATTGATGTCGCATTAAACTCCTTAGTGTAATTTCTATGAAGGAAGTAAATATAAGTTTTAAAATTTTTTTTTTAGGTTCTAACAACAGATCAATGTCTGGTGGGAATAACAGCTTTAATTCGAGAGATAAAGCGTCCGATATGGTTGTTATCAGCAATGTAAGTGGAAATATATAACATCGGCCGCTGTGTATATTTTTTGTACGCGGCTAATTCTAAAGCTGACATACGTAGGACTCCATATGGGTGTTGCAATTAAAAGTTACACTAACTCTGGAACTGTTGATTGAGCAATCAAAGTTACCTGCTACATACAATTTTTTTTTTAAATTTTGGCGGTCGTAAATTACTCAATCATTTCAATCAGTAAAACCGCTACGTGTGTAACCAATTTTGAGGACTGAAAATAAGATATTTTAACCAAATAATGCTTTTTTTTTTATTTTTGTGGTTGGTCACGAATACCGCTCCGGACCTCCACCAGTTAGGGGGTGACAATTTTAGCTTTCGCTGTTGGGGTGACATCACCACAAGTACCCCCCAGGTGTCAATTGTCACCTCATCTTAACTAGAACACTCGCTAACAGATGCAAAGTTCATCATAAATGATGTAGATTTATTTTATTCCAGCTCCCAAACACGGTAACTTGGCAATTGATACGCGAGAAGTTCAGTGAATGTGGTGATGTGAAATTTGCTGAAATGACCACTTCGGACACCGCAGTTGTCAGATTCCACAAACAGTGGGACGCAGAACGCGCTATTAGTATCCTTTTACAAAGTAACACATTGCGCTATTTTATTAAATATATTTTGATTTCATAGCTCATTCAGGTGTAAAATGACACAGGCATCCCTTCCTTTTGACTACGTGTTACACTACCGATACTAAAGCGTATTTCCAGGTATTTTTTTTAATTACCTTGTAAGATTTTTATTATATTAGTATATAATATTTGTACTTGTCAAACCGCAATGAATGGGTAACGACGTCTATCAGATTTTGTTTCTTTTTTAACAAATAATGGTACTGTAATTTTATGTAGTTGATATTAGACCGATTAATTACAAAAATAAAATAATAAAGTGGTCTCGAAAAAAGAAAAGAGAAAGGAGAATCAATATGATTTATAAAACTTCTTGTTTACGGGATTGCTTTATGTCTTTTTACACTGTCATGTTACTTGAGCGTGTAGCCGTTGCATTAATTAGGAACATAAAGTGGTTGCATAATAATATCCTTAACACATTTCCAACAGAAATGTTTGATAACACACGTATTGATGGACGGACAATCGATGTCCGTTACTTCTGACCGCAAACTTCCAATTCTGAGGTGAGTTGTATTATTTTGCTTTAAAACTGCGGTTTTGACACTTATCAGGTTGAATTAAGGTCCATGTTGCATTCATACAAAGCAGTCAAGTCATATTTTTAGTAGAGTGGCGTAGAATTTAATCTCGCAGTGGTATTGGAGTTTTTCTCTTTTGAACAATTTGCACACAAACTGCACGAACACTTAATGGACTGGGGACTGGACTATAACGAGTGGAGTGTGCACTGTCAACCAGGACGGTGCACATTCGTCTCCTTAAGCCGGCTTAGCGGGGGCGACCTTAAATCAAGCGAGGTGTGGTCACGGGCTGTGATTTCTATAAAACCCTGCTATCTCCAGGTACTTTAGCTTATCACCAGGTGGAGTGAGTTCACATATCGAGATTCTTATAGTAACTCGACATAATAATTTTAACCTTTGTTTTTGTTTAACCACTAAAATAGTACAGATGTCAACAGTTAATTTACTGCTTGCTGGCTGAATTGTAAGATTGATGCGCTTTTGATGATTCTGGTGTTCTTGGCTGGAGTAGGGTTTTTGAGGTACAGCTAAGAATATGGTTGCATCTTTAGAGATGTCCCTCTTCCCCGGCCAAAGTTTTAAATTACATGTATTTAGGTATTTAACTAAAGGTAAACGAAAATTTAAATTCGGCGCACTTGGTTCGCATTGGGTTATAATGCTACCAAATTAAAAATGACTTAAAATACGATCTGTAATAAGACGTGGCGTTGTCGTCGTACTTCTTGATTTTCCTGCGTTGTTTATATTTAGTTACTTACCTATTCACTTCCAAGGCTATATTTTTAATTTGGGTATATGTTTGTTTTGGATTTCAAAATTGGTTTTTATGATGACAATTGTAGATGTTTAATATTTTGACAGTTTTCTTTTGCACAAAAGGTGATTGTATTTTCTTGTTTGGTCGATTTAACAATTTTTAGTTAAATATAAATTATTTTGTACGATGTTAAATTGCTTTGATGCGTCGTCGTCTTGATCGATGTCGTTTGGCACTGTGCTTCTTTAGTACGCATTATGATGCAGGGACTGATATATGGATACCATGAATTAAATGGTTAATATAAATTACTCGGTTAATATCGATTCCGAAAGTAACGAGATAAATACCGGAGATGACAATGTCATAAGAAAGATATTTTTTTTTATGTAGCGTCATTTTTTAAAGGTATTTTCTCTGAATATCTATACCAAAGGACAATACCCATTTTTGAGCCCACTTAATATCTAATAGTTGACAAAATAATATTCTAAAATAATATGTTATTTTTTAATTAATATTTAATCTTATATCAATAGTCAATATTTGCACCAGAAAAGTCAAAGTACTTAATCCGGGTAAAAAAAAAAACTGATTAGCGATAACGAATGTGGATTTATTTTCCTACAAAATGAATTAAAAGTCAATGATAATCTTGAGAGAAAAAAAATTGTGGGCCCATTTCTCTTAGGGCATTCTCCTTTGTATGGGTATTTTTGAAAGTTTTTTTCTTTACATTTCAGGACTAGTCTGTCGAAGTTCTCATGGATTATTATTAGTTCATCAAATACAACTGGGATAGACAGTGGCTTGCATGAATTACTTATTATTTTTTATTATTCAACCATAGGATTATTGACTGTGCAGTTCAAATCATGTGTCGCATTTATGTAGATTAGGTTCAGACGAGTTATCTATCAAATGTTATCTAGATATTTATAGTAATGTGTACATAGTCTTATTGCTTCGTTGACCGCGTTTAATTAACTTTTTACATTATTTTAATATGTTATAGATTTTAATAATGGTGTAGGCGAAACGACTTCTTTAATTGATAGGTTTATACAGTGTTCTATGGTTGATTGAAAAGGTTTGATTGACTTTAATATGTAGGTGATTTTAGGTTCTTCCCTCGTAGTGTCGGCAGAGTTATTCCACTCATGTAACGTTTTCATTTTTCGTCTTTTATTGTACTTTGATAATAATTAAATAATCTTTTTTATGTAATTTAATTTTGTTTTGCTTCGGTCCTCCTTTATTACCTTTTGTCATTTCATTTTTGATTGATGTGGGAAGTGGTTTCTGAACATGATTTCTTCCACAAACTGAGCTCGTTACGCTAACCTATAGTTGTTATGGTTTTATGCGACGAATTTCTAAATAGAGTATATTATTTTTTATTTATATCTTAATCGTGGAGTAAGTATTGACGTATTTTGTGTTGAAATTGTTTTTCTTTTTAGTTATAAAGTTAATTGCAATGTTTAATGAGATATCAGGAATTTGTGATTTCTAGTCTGGGAAATATCTTCGTTTGTGTCGCAACCTTTGTCTGATGGACGCCATTTTGACGGATTTGTCGGACGGTTCCTAGTTCGAGTCCGTGCGGGTCGCTACGGCAGGTTCCTTACTTAGCGGTCAAATTTCACTTTTGGAAAATGTTGAAGAGTCGATTTCTTTGATTTATAACTTTGGGACATCATCGAAGGTCTTTCTGGTTCGATTGTGGTAAGTTGTTTTGTTCTTCACATATTTTTTTCTGCGTGTTTTTTTTACCATAGATTTATTGGTGATTTTTTTTTATGTATAGACAATGATTTAATAATGCGTGTTTTTGATGACGATTATGATGAGTTTAGGGAGATACATGTCAGTCTCCGTCGGCTGTCTCACTTGTCGCTTTGAGGTCTTTATCGCCTCAAACATTTTCAAGGATTGAAAAGTCAGTTTTTCTTCAAAATTTGTACTTTTAAAATACTTTTTTCTTTTCTTTTGTATATCATTGTCTGTGCATAATACGATAGGGATTGTTTGAAAATAAAATAAAAATTAACTTTGGGCTCCGGACTCGATTAGTGAGTTTTCCTTTGTCGATCTGTTTTATTTGCGTTCTGCTATTAGAGATGATTGGCGATTGGTGAATTCATAACTGGTACCGGCCTGAGAGTTAATTTATTATATACTATATTAGAAAGTCTATAACGGGTGTGTGAACTTTGAAAATTGGAAGAAGGCTGCCGTTTATTACGTCGATTCGGTTACAATGTGTAATTTAATTCTTTTAACAGTAGATTTTGTAGGTGGCATTTTAATTGAATTTTTACTTATTCGAGGCCATTTAGAATTTTATTTTTAACAATTATTGTAATATATTTTTCGTATTTCAGTGTGAAAACGAAGAATTTTTGGTTTCGTATAGTTGAGCAGTCTCGGACGTTACTTTCACGACTTCGTACGACGAGATATAGTTTTATGAATTGCGAAGTTATAAAAAAGGTGAGTGAATCCGTACCATATCAGTAGTACTAATAACTAACAATTCATGTTACAGGTGGACGAAAAAAGCAGACGAAAACTGTGATTTTAATTTTTTTTTATTATAAATAAATTTTTTAATTAAAATTAAGTTGTTTTTCTTGACAAGTTTAACTTAATACGAGCGGCCATGGTCTAGCGGTAGAGGACGGGTCTTACAATCTATTAGACCCGTGTTCGTACCTCGCTAAAGCCGACCGGTGCCAATGTAACTATGTTATACATGACTGGTCACTCAGTGCCTATGATACAAACACTAGCTTATATCTATAAATATAGTATATCTCTGAAGAAACGACAAGCATAGAGGGAAGTGCTGCGTGCAAATGTTGCCTCCAGTATAGCAGTTTGGAGGATTGTCAATAGAAATATTGGATAGGAGAATGTCGACGCGTCCCTAAGGCGTATAGTTCGGGATTCGATGCTCGATCATCTCGTGCGCTATTAATTTTTCATCATAATTTGTTTTTTAGATTTCCTTCCATTCTTTCCTAGTTTTCTGATTCTTTGCAGAATAATGTTAACTATAGGCCTTATTGCTGTCATTATAAGTTCCATTATTGATATTAATGAGCTGCCGATACAAAGGTTGATTACACCACCACTCCGTACTGAAAATATAGATTTTACAAGAAATAAGCATGTTTTTTTTTAGTTTTATATGGCATAGGAATTTGTTAGTGTCGAAGAAAATATTTTAGCATTAAGTAAATAATATGCATCACGAGTCATTCATTCGCCACACTAAACAGTCAGGTCAAGTTCAGTCAAGTCAAAAATTGCTTCATTAAAGTGGTAGAATCTTTACTATAACTTCCTACGGAGTTTTAGAGGGAAAATGGAAACATATGTTCTCTTCTTTTGAATTGTTTGCCCACACTCACAAACACTTAATGGTTAATAATCTACCATTATTACACTAACACTCGAAGAAACACGACTTTAGGAAAATAATTCAAGACAGATAACCTTATGTCTCAAGATGGCCGCCAAAACTCCATAAGCATTGTTATAGGCGTGACAATTGTATTGTATTGTATAAAGCCAAGCATTAAAAGAGTTACTAGACGCCACGAATAATTTTTCCACGTCAAAGTCGTCATGAATCAAAATATGTTCATGAACTAAGAATACATCAAGGTGCATCTTTCATATTAGGTCTAGACGATATAACGAGAGGAGTGTGCACTATCAATACGTATAGTCCACATTCACCTCCACTATACCGGCTTGAGGTACTTCTAAATTGACGAAACGCGACAAGGTCACTTCATGGATGTGTTACGCTCAGTGCAGGATTTAGACTTCGGCGGCCCATGGGCAGAGCATGTTGTGGAGGCACTCAAATCGTTTGTGGTTAACTGTTGAAAGTTTCTATTAAGGTCAAGGTAAAGAAGAGAGCAACTAAATAAGTTGGCTAACACAAAATTTAAAACAAAACGCAGTATTTTTTTGTTTCTACTAAGCCTTTATCGATTTGATTTAATTTTTTTTTTGTGGTGTGGTGGCGGCTCATAGGCAACTGCCTATGTTGCCTATGCTTAAATCCGGCACTTGGTTATTGCAAAATCGTTGCTCCTTAATCGATTATCGGTTATATACTTACAAATAATATCATAAAATCCAAATATAACTTCGGTAACAATTCTCATTTTGGGGAACGTTGTCACCCCAATTTTAGCTCTAGTCAAAGTGGCATGCGCCATTTGATCCTCTTGGTCTTTCAAATAGACGAATCCCTCGCAATTGCTCAAACAGCCGCAGTCTTTGAAGGAGCGTGGGAGGTCTTTGGTGTCTGAGAACTGCTTTATGGTCTCCTCGTCCAGTGATAATGCCATCATGGCTGGACGATAACGTATGACGCAGGTTAGATCTAATAGAGTACATATTGTTTCGTGCTCTGTAAAAAAGTAGGTCGTTTAAGCCGTAGTTGACACATCTAGCAAGTCACCGTCTCACATGGGACGAGGCGCAGCGCAGATAATTTTTCGCTGCTAAACTGCTATCGACTTGCAAGCAATGCACTCAGTATGAGACAAATTGTCTACGCTTCGCTTCGCCAGAGGTGAATTAATTTAGTTTATTGATTATAAAAAAATTAGGACATTTTTTACATTGTGGTTCAGTATATGCCAACACTCCGTTGATGTTAAGCTAGATAGTCCGGGAAATAGCGACACATTTTAGTCACTCATTTCAGCACGGCTTGTTTTGTCCAAAATGTTAGTTTATTACGTGTACAAACACGAAACCGAGGTCAGGTCGCTATTATTTTATTTTCATAAAATAACGCGTGGGAGGCTCTCCAGCGGACGCGCCTCGTTTTCGTATATGTACGTAATAAACTAACATTTCAGAGAAAACTAGCCATGCTGAAATGACTAGCTCTAAAATGTCGCTACCTCCCAGACTAAGAGTGCCACTGGAAAATGGAAACAACTGCTACGATTTCTACAGGAAGCAGCCGCCTCCCCTGTGCCGGCTTGAGGATACGAGTCCTCCAGGTTGATACTATATACTCGTTATACTTGGTTATGTCATATTTTGAATAATAATAAAAAAGGTGTTGGCATCTTTACAATTTCAGGTTCTATCTACTATCGGGCTAAGGAAGACTTCTAACGGCAAAAAACATGCCAGTGACACATCGAATAATTTCACTTAATTTTAAATTGATGCCATATTTGCTTTACTTGGAAACATCGCTTCATTTTCACAGGTGCAAAAGGGGTCAAATGTGACTTTACGACGTGGACACTGTAATTAATGTAAACTGAAAATAGTCCCTTAATGCCCCCACAAGGTTTTACCGGGGTGACATAATCACCCCTACGCGAATTAAGCACTTAACATTAGAATATTTAGAGCGGCCGTGATCTAGCGGTAAGACGCGTGAACTCACGATCGATGAGTCCCGAGTTCTGACCTCGCTAAATTCTGACCGGTACCAATGTAACTATGTTATATGTACTTTTGTCGCTCAGGCACTATTAAAGAGCGGTAGGCAGACTGATGATGGTTATTTGTCCAGTCTGCCGTCCTGGGGTAGTACCACCACTTTCGAATGTAACACCCGTGAAGTGACACTTGATCGAATCGATAACAAAATATATGGGATTTGACGTTTCACTGTCACCTATAAGTTTTTTTTTTTATTGTAGCTCGACATGTGACAATACTCCGCCTGATGTAAAGCTAGAGTGCGGTCCATGAATGGAAACAACTGCTACCACAGAGAAATCTCCACGGGCTGCAGTCGCCTCCACTATGCCGGCTCGAGGAGACGAGCATGTACCATCTAGATTGACAGTGCACACTCCACTGATAGTGTGTGATAACGAAACGTCAAATCCCATATTGTTTTCGATTCGATCAAGTGACAAATTTCGATTGGATTTCGACTTTGCCCCCTGTCGCGTTTCGCTAACAGTATAACTATGGTATAGCGAGAGGAGTATGCACTGTCAATCTAGATGGTGCATATTCTTACCCAAATGTTTGTACCAATGTGGGAGGCAACCACACAATTTCTTTATCATTCTAATTTTGCATTCCAATAAACAATGGTTGTATGAATAAATTGGATATCTTTCGCTTATAGGTTCATTTATTAATCTGAAAGATACGTATTTTATTATTATTATTTTATTTATGTATACTTTATTGAAATTTTACAATAGGCTGACTTAAAGCCGTGAGGCTTTATCTACCAGTCGTCTTTGGGTAACCGAGAAGCGATAAGGGGGAGAGATTATATAATTATAATAAATACATAAATAAAATATACAATATGTACATACACAATAAACAAATACTACTATAATATATAAAAAAATATACTACGTTATATAAATAATAATTACTGGGACGAGAAGTTTCCTGATATTATCTATTTTGTTATTATTAAATTATGATAAAAATTAAAATATTTGTGGTTTAAAGAGAGGTAGGCTGGTAGGTAGACTGACGATGGTTATTAACCCAGTCTGCCATCCTGGGTTACCACCACTTTCAAATGCATCTTTAAGTAATAGTTATATGTTAGGTTAATGTTTTCTGTTTATTAATGTTTAATGTATGATGGGACTGGGCGGACGGACGGGTTAAGTAAGTCCTTAAATAAAAAAAAAAAATGCTTCACCCGTGACCTTGTCGCGATTTAGGATCAGTTTGAAAGTAACCATAAGAGGAGTGTGCATTTTCAACCTGAGTGATGCACATTCAAGCCGGCATAGCAGAGGTGATTATCTGTCGATTTAAAGATAGAACAGCAATTTCGATGGGGTCATGTGAAGCGCCAATGGTTATGTAGGCTTTAGCTTAGTGGTCAAAGAATGTAGCGGAGAACGTGGGTTCGATTCTCACCTCAGCTCAGCTGTTCTGTTAGTTTTTTCACCCAATTTTAAGCTAAAATGAGTAAACTGTGGTACTACAGAGACTGGCACTTTTTGGATGAATTTTGAAATATTTTTTTAAACAAAAGAGAGGACAATACCATTTCAAAGCAAATTTAAAAAAATATAAAGCTAGATTGCCACTCACTCAGTCACTAACATTAATTTTGGAGCACTTGCCGGGGGGTTAAAGAGATGATTCTTTTTGATACGTATAGAGGGCGCTTCCGTGACCTCGAGAAAGCCTCGACATGTTCAGGAAGTCCGTTCCGTCCGGTTCCGGAACGCGCTATCTTCGGAGCGGAACGAGAAAGGTTCGAAGTTCCGGAACAAGGGTCGTGGGAAATGCCCTCTAATTTCGAAATCCATAATTTGTTTTTATCAAAAAAAAATGATTTTTTCAAAACTACCCACAAAACTCCAGGCGCTCGCGAAGCGCGCCCAAAAAACTAGTTTTTTTTTTAAATTATAGCTCAGCATGTGACAACACTCCGCCTGATGTAAAGCTAGAGTGCGGTCCATGAATAGAAACAACTGCTACTACAGAGAAACCTGTCCGGGCAGCAGTTGCCTCCACTATGCCGGCTTGAGGAGACGAGCATGTACCATCCAGATTGACAGTGCACACTCCTCTCGTTATTCCTGGCTACTTTCAAGCTATTCCTGAAACGCGACAAGGTCACTTCACGGGTGTTACATTCGAAAGTGGTGGTACTACCCCAGGACGGCAGACTGGACAAATTACCATCATCAGTCTGCCTACCACTCTTTAATAGTGCCTATAGGCACTGAGCGACCAAAGTACATATAACAAAGTTACATTGGTACCGGTCTTTAGCGAGGTTCGAACACTCGTTGATCGTGAGTTCACGCGTCTCACTGCTAGACCAGGGCCGCTATAGATATATATAGTTGTATTATAAACCCACCTGCACTTTCTAAAACTTATAGCTGAGGACTTGAGTTGTTCCGAAATTCTGTGATTATACACCATTATGCCAACAAATAGAAAACTCTGAGCTACGTGGTTATAGGACGCTGTGTTACTTGAAATTATTTCATCTGGATTATGAATAAAGATCTGAAATTGAGTGAGGTGTTTTCTAGGTTAGTGGGGTAATCTAATTAGCCCTGTTTGACATTGCTCTCTATATTATATTATATTCGAGTGCCTTTAATGGAGAGGAAAGGGCGGGGAAGGGGAGGGGTGTTGGCTAAGATATAGCTTATATTTTTTTATGTTATGTTAATCTAGAGTGTTGTCCATGAACAGAAACTATTGCTAACACATAACTTCCGTTAAGTCGATTTGAGGAGACGATTGTTCACCATCCGAGTTGACAATGCACATTCCTCTCGCTATACCTGCACCGGTCGACGAGATTTGAACACGGGTCTCATTGACCGTGACTTCACACCTACCGCCAGACCACTTAAAAAGAAGTGGTAGACAGAATTTGTGAATTAAATTCAAAATAGATGCAAATTCAATTCTCGATTTTAGCGCCAATCACGCAGGGTTATAGTTACCTTATAAATATCAGCATAATCCATAATTTGCGTGAAAAATTCACCATCGTAAACTGATAATTTTATATTCGTCTCCTTATACGTTGACTTTTTTAAGTTCCATTGACTGAAACAAAAAAAAAAACGGAAAAATAAATTAATACACCCCCGGCAACTGTATTTATTCGAGTTAATAAAGCGGTAACCGCACTTGAACGGCGCGGCACTTAAGCGTTTTCGCCTAATGTTAAAAAAAATATAGGTAAAATTCACTAAGGATAAAATACAGTATAAAGAGTGGTAGACAGACTGATGATGGTTATTAGCCCAGTTTGCATGCTGTCCTGTAGCCGGGTATAACGAGAGTAGTGTGATCTGTTAATCTATGGTAAAAAAGCCGGCATGGCGTGGAGAACTGCTACTACTGATCTAGCTTAACAGTAAGCGGTCATATGTCAAGTTATTAAGAAAAAAGTATAAAATTGTTTTGGTAAGTAAAGTTATAGCAGTATTCAATGGTTTAAAAGTTTATCTACTTAATTGAAACTTTTAATGGATTTTAAAGACACTTAGAAGCTTAAAAATAAGTATTTTAAAAATTAAACTCCTACTAAATTTTACCTCCCAGATAAAAAAATGATCTGGGGCTATAGTCAAAAGCCAATTGACAGTTGTCACTTGATTAATCGACAACAAAATGGATGGGATTTGACGCTTCGTTATCACCTAGGTGACAGTGAAACGTCAAATCCCATATATTTTTGACATGACTGAGACTTGACCTGACTGTTTGGTGTATGAATGAATGACTCCTCATGCACAAATGCACAAACTTGATGCAAAAATATATACATTGACACTAGCAAATTTTTATAATGCCATATAAAACAAAAAGAAAAAAAAGGAGTGTTTGGCGCGCTTTTGCTCAGGAAGGTTGAGGTGTTTTTATCCCTGTCCTTAATTAGTTTAGTGGTTATTATTATGTAAAATTGGTGTTATTTTGCGTAATTTTATGCTGCACATGTGAGTAATTGTGGAAACATTAAAATTCACTCTATATGAGGCAACGGAAGCGGTTTTTTTTGTGGTTATCCCAAGCCGTGAAAACGCTCATATTGTGACGTGACTGGGTGAATTATCGCCGAATACTCCAAGAAAGCGTCAAATTGTAAAACACCATTGCAATTTGATGCAAAAACATCAAGAAATTAATTTACTACCCGACATTGGCAAATTGTCGTTATGACATCCGAAGCCATTTAACAAAAGAAGTTTTTTTTGCTTTATATGGCGTATAACAATTTGCCAGTGTCAAAGTATGTATGTAAATATATCAAGTCAATAATCACGAGTCATTCATTCATCACACTAAACAGTCAGGTCAAGTTTCTGTCAAGTACAAATTTGCTCCAGTAAAATGGTAGAATCTTTACTGAAACTTCCTACGGAGTTTCGGAGGGAAAATGGACACACAGGTTCTCTTCTTTTGAATTGTTTGCCCACACTCACGCACGTTCACGAATACTTAATGGTTAATAATCCACCATTATTACACATTAACACTCGAAGAAACGCATGTTTAGGAAAATAATTCAAGACAGATAACCTGACGTCTCAAGATGGCCGGCAAAACTCAAGAAGATTAGTCAAGTGACAACTGTCCCCTCTGGGGTGTAATCATCGAATCTAGTAGAGTTGACGTACGAGTTATGTGTCTGGTTCGCTTTCGTAGTAATAGTAAACAACGGAGATTTTTTTATTTTTTTTATTTTGACACGACATGTTTCCTCGACTGGCCTGATGGTAAGCGCAGCGG
Organism: Tinea pellionella; assembly: GCA_948150575.1. Taxonomy (NCBI): domain Eukaryota; kingdom Metazoa; phylum Arthropoda; class Insecta; order Lepidoptera; family Tineidae; genus Tinea; species Tinea pellionella. Next base: position 6,994,663 of record OX411259.1, on the reverse strand, counting down.
AGGTCCATGAGCACTTTTGTTTTAAATTTTTTGTCTTTTTGTTTTAAAAGCTTATATCTTACAATGGATCATCAAAGACAGCCACGTTGGAATTGATAACATGACACATGCCATGTTCAGTCATGACAGGCTCAATGCTGATCTCCCAATTAGTGTTAGTTGTCACATGTGAACGGTCAAACTTCATAAAAGATTTCGCTGCTATTTTTGCGTATTCCTTTGATGATATTAACTGTGGAAAAATGTTTTGGATTTCAATAAATAGAGTTTGACCACAAAAAGTTTCTTGCGGAATTATATAATAGCGGATCGATGAGACCCGTGTTCAAATCTCGCTAAATTTTGACCAGTACCAATGTAACTACGTTATATGTACTTTATTCACTTAGTCTATAGGCACTATTAAAGAGTGGTAGGCAGACTAATGATGGTTATTAGCCCAGTTTGCCGTGAAGTGACCAATTTGAAAGTAGCCAGTTATAACGAGAGAAGTGTGGTATCAATTTAGATGGTGCGTATTTGCCTCTTCAAGCCAGCATAGCGGTGGCGACTGAAGACGGTGGCAAATGACGTAGTAGTAGTTGTTTCTGTTCATGGATTGCACTCTAGCTTTAGACCGCTACATCAGGTGGAGTGTTGTCATATGTCGAGCTAGAATTTAAAAAAATACCGGTATTATTTCAGATGTTTGTAAATCAATTCTTTCAATCGTATATAGATTTACGTTGCTTATTGACCAAAGATATGAACTGACGTCTACTCCAGTTTTGTTTGTGTAGATTCTGAAAAAAAGACAAAAAAATTATAACTCACCTAAATATTTTTTTTTATTTTTTTATTTTTTTTATTGTAGCTCGACATGTGACAACACTCCGCCTGATGTAAAGCTAGAGTGCGGTCCATGAATGGAAACAACTGCTACAACAGAGAAATCTCTACGGGCTGCAGTCGCCTCCACTATGCCGGCTTGAGGAGACGAGTATGTACCATCTAGATTGACAGTGCACACTCCTCTCTTATACTTTCAAACTATTCCCGAAACGCGACAAGGTCGCTTCACGGGTGTTACATTCGAAAGTGGTGGTTTTTTTTTTTGCTTTTTTTTTTTTTGCTTTTTTTTTTAATGCTAACTCTTGTAGTAACTTGATTTTGGGCTCGCTGAGTGGAACCGAATCGCATAAATTCGGTTACCTATATCTAGTATGAAATGACTTTCAATAATGAAGAGAAGAGACGCGGCGAATCGAATCCCATCGGGCATCGCTCGGCAAGCGAAGTTCTGACGTGCAATTACAGTGTGATTTCTATACTGGAGGTACGCAAAAGAATCTACAAATATTCGATTTACCTTACACTTATAGTCACATCGCATTTTAATGTATTCCCTCTGTTAACTTAGTTCACTTTGTACTACAGAGAAAACCACTATTAAAATGAATTTCTTTAGTTTAAGTAATAAGAAAAAAAAATGTAAAGTAATGAGCGGCCGTGGTATAGCGGTAAGACGCGTGAACTCAAGATCGATGAGACCCGTGTTCGAACCTCGCTAATTCTGACCGGTACCAATGTAACTTTGTTATATGTGCTTTGATGGCTCAGTGCCTATAGGCAATATTACAAAGAGTGGTAGGCAGACTGATGATGATCATTTGTCCAGTCTGCCGTCCGGGGTAGTACTACCACTTTCGAATGTACAACCGGTGAAGTGACCTTGTCGCGTTTTGGGAATAGTTTGAAAGCAGCCAAGTATAACGAGAGGAGTGTGCACTGTCAATCTAGATGGTACATGCTCATCTCCTCAAGCCGGTGGGTCCTTTGTAGTGGAGGCGACTGCTACCCGCACAGGTTTCTCTCTGTAGTAGCAGTTGTTTCCATTCATGGACCGCACTCTAGCTTTACATCAGGCGGAGTGTTGTCATATACATACTCGACTAATTCGGCGAATGCAGCATCATCGGTTTTGTAGTCTGGACATAGAGTAATAGCTGGATAAGATACATTCCAATTAAAATAGTCCATTTCTACACTTGTTACAGTTGGATGAGTCTATGAATTAAAAATAATACATTATCTACGGAACCTTATAAAACTTATGTCGACTCGAACTTGTCCAGTTTTTATTTTAAAAATATGTAGTTCCAAAAAAAGCAATACTAGAAAATGGAAGTTGTTATTGAAATACATTCGTTATTTTGCGGCTTAAAAGATATAACCAACATCAATAGTAATATAAGTATACGAAAAATCTGCGTAGACACCATCACTATGCCGGCCCGGTATTTAAACCGATATTTTCTTGTTAGATTACGTTGTTACTAAAGTCCTGTTTTTCTTTACAGACGATTGGTTTCATAAAAGAAAATATATGAGTAAATTATTATAAAGTAACTATAATATAGTGGCTGACCTTATATCGCTGAAATAGTGGGGCTAAAAGCACGTACACCAAACACACGCAGAATATGAAGCTACTGGTCCAGAACAATCTGAAATAGATTGGGGGTTTTCAAACTAAAATTGAAATTCATCGGATTTTTATACTACTATGTAAATTTAAAATTTCACACGTTATTTTTTTTTCTTTTACAAATATTTGTAGTTTTGTTCGTGTTATTTTTTTTAGAGCAACGTGTATCTATTGCTTTTGTTTGTGGATATGAAAAAGAAAAAAGTTATCAGAATATTTTTTTTTTGTAGCTCAACATATGACAACACTCCCCCTGTTGTAAAGCTAGAGTGCGGTCCATGAGTGGAAACAACGGCTATAGAGAAATCTTTACGGGCAGCAGTCGCCTTCGCTATGCCGGCCTGAGGAGACGAGTATGCACCGTCTAGAGTGACACTGTACACTGCTCTCGCTATTCATTCATAAATTCAATTAAATCATCAAATAATTATCGATATTTTTTTTACATCGTTATTATTTGCAAAACTATAATTTAGGGCATGTATTTTTCTTTTTTTTTAAACAAATATAAATTAAGCGTTATGTTTTTCGATCGATGATCTAAGTAATCGTATGATCAAGGTGCAGCAGGGCTTGTAATTGTAATAACTTTTTTAAATTAAATACTTGAAAATGATTGAATTAATTTATGATTAAATTACCTTTCGAACCAATGTAATTCCGATTTAACAATATATGATAAACCATGTGTAGAAGATAATTGAAACTGTTCTTTCAAATAAGTTAACAATTTCTGAGATTGTTTTCTATTAGGCGCCATTTTTCTTTGACATTTTATTTTTTTATTCCAAACTGGCATTGGTTTTAAACCTCGAATTTTTAATGTTTGTGGACACGTTTTCATTGCTTTTTTTTAATGCGTAGAATAAGGAGATTTATTATTGGCATCGACTCCAAGAGCGGTACTCAAGTTACTCGTGGTCAAAATGTATGTAATGTAAAATAAATCATTTTGTCATTAGCGTTTTGAGTGGTAATGATTTTATTTATTCTATTCATTCTATTGTTAGGTTAACTATAAAGAATTTATAACCATAACCAGTAGGGATGAACAGTGAAAACTAGTGAGAAGTTATAATTTTTTTATTACTTAAGTTTTTTTAAATTGGTTTACAGAAAGTTTAAGGGAAAGTTTACAGGTTTGGTTTAAGAATGATTGTAGGCAGACTGATGTTTATTAGCCTAGTCTGACGTCTCGGGTTAGTACCACCATTTTCAAGTTTAACGTGCGTCAAGTGGCCTCGTTGCGTCCATGATAGCGGAACCGACTGATGCCATTCGCTGCTTTAGCTTATACTGCACTCTAGTTTAACATCAGGTGCAGTGCTCATGCATCATATGTCGAGCTATTATAAAAAATGAGTAAAATATGGTTTATAGAATTCGTGTTCTCAGAAATATTTTCAATTGTATTTTCATCGTAAGTAGCTGAAAATACTGAAAAAGATTTTGTGTTATGATAAGATAATTTGAATATAATTATAATAATAACTTTTGAGTTGATATTTTAATTGAAATATGTAATAGTGCTTATAAAATGGGAAAGGTTTATTTACTGTAAAACAAATTTATTTATCTTCAATAAATATTACACCTTGTAAATAGAAATCATCCGCCTTGCTTTTCTCTTTGAACGCGCTAATCTCAGTAAATACTGTAGAGATTTGCAATTAATGTTTACCAACCGATCGATTTACGGAAAAGGTTCATAATTTAAAAAGATTTTATGAAGATGATAATTGTTCGGGAAAATGTAACGGAAGAGCAGCCGTGGTCTAGCGGTAGATCGCGTGTACTCACGATCGATAAGACCGGTCTTCAAACCTCGATAAATGTTGTATGTACTTTGCTTATAGGCACTATTAAAGAAGTAGCCAGGTGTAGCGAGAGGAATGCACTGTCAATCTGGATGGTGCACCGGCATTGCGGAGGCGACTGCAGTAATTTTGCTGTAGTAGCAGTTGTTTCCGATTATTGATCGTACTCTAGCTTTACATCAGGTAGAGCGTTGTCATCAGTGGCGTAGCTGAAACTTCGGAGGCCCCCCCGTCAAAATATCAATAAGGCCCTCTATAACCCAGCGATAACCCAAAAGCCCTAAGACCCAAGCGAGTCAACCCTACGTAACCTAGAACTTACTAGACTGACTCATTTTTCTAGTACTCAAAATACATCGACTTGAGAAGCTTATTAAAAACTCATAACTATATAAATAAAAAACATTAAATAAATTTTTATCGCTATTTAGTACGCGAGGGATTCACGAAGTTCTGGGTTACATGGGGTTGGCTCGCTTGGGGTTTAAAATGTAGATTGGAAAAAAAAATTTTTTTAAGACAATGCGGCACCCTAAAGCTGGAGGCCCACCCGCGCCTTCAGCTACGCCACTGGTTGTCATATGTCGACCTATAATAAAAAAAAAACAAACAAATAGTTCATAACTGATAGTATGGAACTATGAACACTCAAATGTGTAAAAATAATTGGAGCTACTTTTTAATGTTAGTATTTTCGTGTATAAATAATTTATAATCAATTAATAAAAAAAACCATACAAATAAAGTTTTATGAATAATTACAAAATACAGTACTGAATAAAATATATACAGAGGAAAAGAGCAACGAAAATTTTAATATTTCGAAACGGGGTGCGTTGTCCAATTGCGGTTTTTACTAAAATGTAATTTGAGCTAACATTTCATGCGCACATATGTACGAAAATATTCATTTAAAATAAGTACTGACGCCGTAACGACCGTTAAAATTGTACCGACGAGGCGACTTGTGAAGACTTCAAGAAAATTACCTTCATTATGAATAAGATTTTAATTTCTTCAAATGTTCTTAATGAAAGGTTCTAATGGGAAGTTTTAGGTCAATTTCACCTCGAATATTTGACCTGTGAACACATTTACTCACATTTCAAATAACACGAATGTATTAGTTTTTAATTTATAATAGTTTGTAAGATAATAAAGCGGTAAGATAGAGTGATGATGGTTATTAGCCAAGTCTGACGTCCTGAGGTACCACTACCACTACTTTCAGTGTTAACACCTAGTTGCCTTTCGGGATTAGCTTGGGAATATCCAGGTATAATGAGAGGAGTGCCTCTATCTACATAGTTTGTGGCTTCCATGGCATAGCGGAGGCTGTGGTTGCCGATACGTATTTGAAAGAGGAAATAATTAATTGTAAATTTTCCGTCATATCTTTCACGCATTCTATTACAAAATAAAAATAAAAATAGGAGGTCGAATTTTACTCATCTACTTGGAACAAATCTTGCAGGAAGTGTCTTTTAAAATGGCGCCAAAGGGATATAATGATTTTCCTAAAATAAGATATTCATTTCAACATAATTGTCTTTTAATTAGGTGAATTAATATTTTAGCAGCTGAGGCCGTTTTGTGCTTTATCACAGATTTTATATTTTCTGTAAATTGTCATTAATTACAGAAAAAAAGGATACTTTATCAGTGGTGAAGGGTGGTTTGAGTTCGTTCCAATTTCTCAAACGTACCGCAAAAGTGGTAGGCAGACTGATGATGCTTATTTGTCCAGTCTGCCGTCCCGGGGTAGTACCACCACTTTCGAATGTAACACCCGTAAAGTGACCTTGTCGTGTTTCGGGAATAGTTTCAAAGTAGTCAGGTATAACGAGAGGTGTGTGCACTGTCAATCTAGATGGTATATGCGCGACTCCTCAAGCCCGCATAGTGGAGACGGCTGTAGTAGCAGTTGTTTCCATTCATGGACCGCACTCTAGCTTTACATCAGGCGGAGTGTTGTCACATGCCGAGATACAATTAAAAAAAAACTTCCGGCCGGTGCCAATGTGACTTTATCTGGTTGTTTAGTGATTATGGTGTCGTATAGGCATTATTTAACAAAGTGGTCTCCAGATCACCACTTTCAAGTGTAATAGTTGTGAAAAAATTTAGGCGGGTCCCAGGATTATCTTGGAATACTTAGACGGGTATAACAAGAAGAGTGTGTCCAGTTAATCTAAACGATGCACACTCGTCTCCACAAACCGGCATGGCGGAGGTGATACTGCCGTCAGGTTTCCCTGTGTTAGCGGCTGATAAAGAAATAAATTTATTTATGATTGATAAAAATAACTTTAATTCTAAGAAATAAAAGTTCGCCGTTGTATCGAAGTAAGAAATCTTAAAATGAAATCTACTTTGAAATGAGAAATAAGTCGTGAGGGGAAATAAAGAAAAAACTTTCTCAAATAGAAATATTTTTGTTTGAAAATGTCTGCAACTGAACGCTCTCTCGCGGCTATGTCAACTAAACTAACAGGTATAGTACTTTTCTCTTTACACGATTTTAATTTATTTAGTCGATATTAAAATTTCAAAGAAATACAAAGAGCGGTGGGCAAACTGATGATGGTTATTCTGACCTCAAAATAGTATAACTCGTACGTACTATGAACATTAAAACAAACTTTTTTCTATAATATAATATAAATAAAATTAAAATAAATTAGTATTAAGGGGTCTTTATGTCCAAATCACCTTGAGCATATGATTGCTTCGACCTTGATAGCGCGTAAACCCGCAAAAAATCCTATTATTTTCACATTTCGTCGAATATATTGAATTAAAAACGAAAAAGAAAATAATCAAGACTTCGATTATGATATTGTAGATATATAGTTTTTTTTTTATTGTAGCTCGGCATGTGACAACACTACGCCTGATGTAGAGCTAGAGTGCGGTCCATGAATGGATACAACTGCTACCACAGAGAAATCACTACATGCAGCAGTCACCTCCACTATGCCGGCTTGAAGAGACGAGTATGTACCATCCAAATTGACAGTTCACACTCCTTTCGTTATACCAGACTACTTTCAAATTATTCCCGAAACGCGACAGGGTCACCTACCCCAGGACGGCAGACTGGACTAATAACCTATAGGCCTATATAATATATATATAATAGCCTATAGGCACTGAGCGACCAAAGTACTTATAACAAAGTTACATCGTCAGAATTTAGCGAGGTTCGAACACGGGTCTCATCAATCGTGAGTTTACGCTTCTTACCACTAGACCACGGCCGTACGCTGCTTAAAAAAATAATAATTCGATAAGTTTTCAACAAAGAAAAACAGCACTAAAAATTGATTTACAACTCGCCTCACGATTTTTTCTTATATTTAAGGATATAATCAAGAAACAAGAACGCCTGACCATGAAATATAAATACATATTATAACACCTTCTATATAGAGGGTACAGGGTGTACTCAAATAGGTATAATACACCCTGTAAACCTACACTAATACTTTATATCCTACACCTAAAGAGATTAGCGTTGGTAATTGGATACCAAAATAAAACGACACTCTAAGACTGTAGTACATAAGAGCATAGCTTTTAAATAATTTAAATTAAAAAAAAATGTCAAAAATTATAATATTAGGTTTTAACCTTGGTTACATATCTAACCTAAGAGTCCCATCGAACTCGATACATGACTAGGTAACGTACCCTTGAAGCCTTCAGGGGTGTTACAGAGGTATCATGAGAGAAGTGTACACTGTCAATCTGGATGGTGTACATTCATCTCCTCGAGCCGGCATAGCGGAGACGACTGCTGCCTGTAGAAATTTGTAGTAACCGAGCTACAATTAAACTCTTTAATAATAACAATAATTAAAAGAGCGGTAATTAGAGGACTGAGCCCTGTCAATAGGTGGTGTAGATTTGTCACCGAAAGTCGGCATAGCGGAGGGGACTGCTGTCTGCAGGGAAGCCTGTTGGTGCAGTTGTTTCCGCTCATAGAACGCACTCTCGCTTGTTAACGGGCGAAGTGTAAAACGTGGAGATAACGTAAAAATGAGATCTAATTTATTTTATTTTATAAATAAACAGTTATAAACTTGCAACACCACAATCTGTCTGATACATTTAGGAAACAGAAACAAGAAAATTAACTTCGAAGAATCAGAGCAGGGAAGCGGCTTTAACTTGACTTCTGCTAACTTTAATAAAAATCTTATTTATATTTAACGTCGTTGATTTCACTTTTGATTTCAGCGCCATTTTTTGCTTAAAGTAACAACAATTGTGGTGCTGGCGCCGTAGGCTGAGGATTCCCTGGACCGCTCACTGGACAAATGCTGCTGTTCGGTCGGAATTGGGCATTGAAAATCAACCACGACTGTCATCGCTTTGCCTGCGCCGCATCCTGAAGTACTTCGGCCACATAGCGCGCAAGGATGGCGACAATCTGGAAAGGCTTGTGGTGACAGGGAAGGTTGATGGCAGAAGACCGCGCGGTAGAAGCCCAAGCCGCTGGACAGACCAGGTTTCCATTTGTCTGGAGATGCCGGTCCATAAAGCTCTCATTGAGCGAGCGAGCAAAAGATCTAATTGAGCGAGCCACCAGGAGTCACGATCCTCAACAATGAGGGACCGACGAGGAGAGAGAGAGAGAGTAACAACAATTTAAACACAATTGGTTTTTCGGTTTAATTACACTAAGTACCACAGTAGGTCACCAAAAGTAACTAAGATTTTGTTCCCATTAATCTAATTAAAAAATTATTTATCCAATATAGTTTAATTAGGGAAATAAAAAAAGCGTGTTTCACTTATCCAATCATTAGACAGTCGAGTGGGATCAGCATATGTAGCTCAGCACATGACTACACTCCGCCTGATGTACAGCTACTGTGCGGTACATTTTTTAAAATTGTAGTTCGGCTGTGGCAAACCTCCGCTTGATGTAAAGCTAGAGTGCGGTCCATGATTGGAAACAACTACTACTACAGAGAGAATCCTGTGCGGGCAACAGTCGCCTCTACTATGCCAACTTGAGGAGACGAGCATGTCTTTAGATTAACAGTGCACCTCCTCTCGTTATACCTGGCTACTTTCAAACTATTCCCGAAACGCGACAAGGTCATTTGAAAGTGGTGGTACTACCCCAGGACGACAGACTGGACAAATAACCATCATCAGTGTGCCTACCACTCTTAGGCGGAACAATGAATAGAAACAACTGCTAATAACCATCATCAGTCTGCCTACTACTCTTTAATAGTGCCTATGGTACCGGTCTGAATTTACCGAGATTTGAACACGGGTCTCATTGATCATGAGTTCACGCATTCTACCGCTAGACCACAGCCGCTCCAGCCGGACCATGAAATAAGCGGGGTACTTGAGATAGTCCGCTTGCCTCTTCAATCGAAACGCACCTATGGAATTTGGTTTACTTCGTAATGGTTCAACCTATAGCGGACAACAGTTACTAAATAATAAATATATGTCGGAACGGTCATGAATACGGACTCTCATTTGAACAATTACGGAAACTAACTTGGAACAAAATGAATACGTGGTCATGAGTGCTTGTACTAACTGAATATGAAACAAAAGCGTCGTTACGCTTTGACAGAGTCTCTGAAAACACGTCACGCGGAGGACAGGTTGAGACTTGTTTGTCTGTGGTCCGGAGGATAGAGGCCTTGGACCGCTCTCCCGTTCTGTCATATATAAATATAATGTCGCTGTAATCAGAAATTTACTTTCTTAAAGTATATTTCCACCGCTTCCTGCGCTTTTTGTTGGATCGTTAAGAATTGAAACGTTGCTTTTGGAGGTTTTACAGGTAGTCTTTTACTTTAATTACTTACGAACTAATATAAACTTACTAACTTGTTTGTTGTAATATATGGTTGAAGTAATAAAATATATAAAGTACTGAAGAATAAAATGCATATTGATTATAAAAAAAGCTTTAGGTTATTCGATGAGTTTTTACTCGAGAAAAACTGCATCAAAAATTGATTTAGCGCTTATTGACGATCTTTTTCTCAGATTTATAGGCCATAATTAAGAGAAAATAACTACGCAATGCTTTATATCCTGTAGTTTAATATACGGGGTGTCCCGTAAGTAGTGGTATCAACGGTATTCTACAAATAGAGGGGTTCAATATCTACAATATAATTTGGTATTTTTTTTTATATCTTCTGGTTTAAAAGTTATGATATTTTTAAGAAATTACCATATTTTCCCCGTTTTTACACAAAAACAATGTTTTAAAAATATGTTTACATTTATTTTTTATTTATGTTTTTATTTAAGTGCGTTGAGAAAATACAGGGCTTTCTAATTAAAATGTTATTATTTGTATTTTATATATACTCGTATATTAAAATATTTTTAGGAATCAGAAGCAATTTGTAGTTTTTAAAAATAATTAACAACCAATTAGGTTAAATTCACATTTAATTTTAGTAATAAACAATCCGGAATTCTTTGAACAATAATGTACACGTGGTAAAATAAACGATATCACCACGCCACGATGTTTTCAGTCCGAGAGCCACGCCGCAAAGAGGGCGAGCCTCGTCTATGCACCCTCTTATATAGCGTTTCTATGTTGCCATCTTTTTCTTTTTTCATCAATTAGGCAGTGGCTTCTAACAATATATAAATTTTTTAATCGCACTGAGTAAAAATGATTTAAAAACGGACGTCGGCAACGATGACAGCTTTAATTTAATAAAAATCGTTTCTATTGACTATCAATCAAAATAATGTTACATTCGACTCGTTAAACTTGTAATCTCCTGTATCGTTTCGAGTAAACCATACTTTAATAAGAACGCTCATAAATGTTAGATCAACCATCGCATTATCCGTAATAAAAGACAAACTGTTACAAAGTTAACTCATTCAAAGATTTTTCGTATCGTAAAAGTTGTTATCTTGCTTTGTTCGTCCGTTTCTTGAATTAGTAAAGAGCGGGTACAGATAAATGGGCAGTAACGTATCCCGAACGATCCTTCTACTTGCCCGGAATTGCCAGAAAGCGATAGTGCTTCACTAGTTACTATAATAAATAGGAGCTTAAGGCTAGCAAATGGCCGATTAGGGCATTCTTGACTACAACACGGGCATTCTGATAAAGTTAGCGTTTTGTTTTCAATGAGCCACGAGAGATTCTAATCTATTTTAATAAGATTATTGTTATAAAAAATACGCTAATATTTTAATTAATGCAAATAAAGTTTAAGGCGATTAATATTGTCCCTCGATGGCAGTTGTAACTCGTAGTAGGTACTAGAGTAGCATGAACGTACCTGCATGCACGTTTATCAGTTTTATACATTACAAGCAAACATATACATCACGCACAATACGCGTGATATGAATTGTCATCTGTTTTTGACACTAAAGCGGTTCTGGGGCTAAAATCAAAAGTTGTCACTTGATCGACTCGAAAACAAAATATATGGGATTTGACGTTTCACTGACACCTAAGTGATAACGTATAGCGTAGTGGAGGCGACTGCTGCCCGCACTATTTCTATGTAGTAACAGTTGTTTAGTTGTAGTAACATTCATGGACCGCACTCTAGCTTTACATCAGGCGGAGTGTTGTCACATGCCGAGCTACAATAAAAAAAGTACTATAATAGTATAATATAAATATATGGTATATTAGTGGCTTGCGAGGAGCCGTGAGTTGTGAAAAGAGGGAGGGAGCACCCTGCAGCAGGACAACAAATATTAATAGGTATACTATTATATTGTAATGTTTATCTGTTGAATTCATGCTTACGCAACATTAATCATTTAGAACATCCTGTGTGTAAGTATAGGTGAGTCGGTAAATTATAGAAGTATAAAATACAGGATACCTTAACAAAGTATAGAGGTAAAGTTGTAGACAAAGTTGCCGAAGGTGTCGGCCCACTGTTCTCAGATCATTATTCTTTGTCGAACAAACTCTCCTTAAGCGTCGTATTCTTAAACAGAAACAAATTTGAAACGATTTTTTATGTTCGGGCATTTAGACCTAGACTAAAAATATATCTCTTTTTTAAATTTTTTCATTTGTTTTTCGGCTTACGTTCACAATCATGGCGATGTCAGCCCTATTAAAGCTTAATCTAATATATACATACATAATTATAGTAACAACGTAACATAAAACATAAAAAAAGAAAAACTAAACTAATTTAACTAAAATCCGTTGAACAAAAAACAGAAATAAGTAAATCAAAGTACATTCATTACTCTCTCCTGTAACGTATTATATATTTACAAAATCATACATTAGCGTTGTAAAGCACATTTACATTGGTACTGCGCGCCATAGAGATATATACTAGAGGTGCAAACCTTACACATTTGACATGAAAAAAGCGTAGGCCATTTCAAAAGATTTGACAATGTTGGCGTCAAGTCAAATACTAAATGACAGGGAACCTAAAAGTGACTGTGGTCATCTTTTTTCTCGCGTCACATTGGGAGCATTATTGCATATCTAGTTGTATATACTCGTATCAATGGGTACCGCTATTTTAGAATATTATAACACGATTTTCTTTATAGTTTGCTACTTCTGTAATGGCTATTCTTTATCGATTTTATAATATAGAGAATAAGGTCGCCCGTTGTATGAAGTGGTACCTTCGTCTATAGTCAGGCAGCTCGATCTCCGGGTTTGCTCGTAAACGTTTATTCTGTATGATTTATCGATGTCGATTGTGTCTATCTTAACTATTTATTATATATCGATAAGTCTTCTGTATTATCGATATTTATCTTACAAGGACCACGAATTTTTTAAAATGAACCTTGACAGCTTGTAAACACTAAAAATACATTACGCCTAATATAATTATACTGAATAAAAAAGAAGAGGAAATAACCAAGTTTTATTTTTATTGTAGCTCCAACACTCCGCCTGATGTGAAGCTAGAGTGCGGTCAATGAATGGAAACAACTGCTACTACAGATAAACCTTGCGGGCAGCAGTCGCCTCCACTATGTCGGCCGGAGGAGACGAGTATGTACCATCTTAGATTGACAGTGCACACTCCTCTCGTTATACCTGGCTACTTTCAAACTATTCCCGAAACACGACAAGGTCACTTCATGGGTGTTACATTTGAAAGTGGTGGTACTACCCCAGGACGGCAGACTGGACAAATAACTGGACAAATCAGTCTGCCTACCACTCTTTAATAGTGCCTAAAGGCACTGAGCGACCAAAGTACATATAACAAAGTTACATTGGTACCGGTTAGAATTAGCGAGGTTTGAACACGGGTCTCATCGATCGTGAGTTCACACGTCTTACCGCTAGACCACGGCCCCTCTTGAATAAGATAGGGAGATAAGTTGGCTAACACAAAATTTAAAACAAAACTCAATATTTTTTGTTTCTACTGAGCCTTTATTCTACTGCTTCTGATGCAGACTGAGTGTTATACCTATTTATGGATTGTAAAATTATAAAAAATATGACGTGTAATAAATAAAACTGCTTTAACAACAGCCTTAACAATATATTGAAGATAAATATAATAGAGTTATAGGTAGGTATAGGCCGCAACTTTGCCTGATGTAAATCCTATAGTCAATGGCAGCCCTTGTAGGTCGTTGCCACTTTCAAAGTTTATCAATAAAATTAGTTATATTACACTAAAGCCAAAGTGATTTAGTACAATAATTAAATTATTAGAATTGTTTGATAACCCTAAGTTACCAGTTATTTATTAGGTTATTAATGTAATTAAGAGCTAATTTTGTATCAAAATATGTTTACACAATTTTGAATCGTATTTTTCGTCTATTCTCAGATGGTTATTAGCCCAGTCTGCCGGCCTGGGGTAGTACCACCACTTTCGAATGTAACACCTGTGAAGTGTCCTTTTCGCGTTTTGGTATCAGGAATATGGAAGTATGGGTGTAAACTTAAAAATGGTGTTACATCCAGGACAGCAGACTGGGCTTATAAAAATCAAGCCTACACACTTTATAATTTTTGAATAAGTTAATATTTAAAAATCAGTATTTATTTGTTAAAAAATTGAACCCCATTTTTCGCGTAACGAAATAAATAACATCTCTAAAAGAATTTAAAATTCGAATAAAACAAACGTACGATAAAATATGACGTTCGGTCAACTCGTTCGGAATTATTCAAAAATATAACAACAGTTAACAAAATCGTTCAACATTACAATGTGCAGATCATTAATTCCAGTTCACCTGAAATCGCATCGTTCAGAAATAACTGAATAAAACTGCTGTCGAAGTCATAAAGGGTTACAAAGTATCATAGCAAATTGCATTAATCGTCACAGTGATTGCACATTATGGGTGGATATATCCATAAAACCTGCTATGATTTCGGCAGAAAACCGCTTCGAATGAAACTTCCATTTAGACCAGGAGCTCTTTATCAACTTAATTATATTTAGACATAAAAATAACAATAAATATAGATCTTTGATGATTAATCGAATCTCAATAATTTAGGGCGCGCACTTGAGACTGGCCACTCAGTTATACATACCTAAGTATTATAAAATGAAATACAATACAATACAATTGTCACACCTTTTTTCCACAGGGATAGGCAGAGACAACGGAATGTCACTTACCACGATTTTGACACATGAAATAAATAATTATAATAAAAATTAAAAGGATCAGTTTGGAAGTAGCTAGAGTGTATGAAGAGTGTAGAAGGAGTGTACACTGTCAATCTGGATGGTGCACATTTGTCTAATCAAGCCGGAATAGAGGAGGCGACTGCTGTCTGTAGAAATTAATTTGTAGTTGTTTTCGTTCGTGAATCGCGCTCTAGCTTAACATCAGGCGGAGTGTTGTTATATGCCGAGCTGCAATAAAAAAAAGACTACTTGATATTTTCCCAACTTCTACAAAACATATTTTTTACAAGATATGATGAAAATTAAATAAAAAAAATCCCAGTAATATGTGACGTCAAAGCAGTAGTAATTAGTATGACTAAATTAATAAAAATTAATCGTTAAGTAAATTATATACAAACATTTAATTTGTCTAAACCTCCTGGTCTTTTAAAATAGTTTTCCGCCTGAACAAGAGCCGAACATAGGGCCCCGCTTCGGCACGTATTCGCTATTCTTTTGTTGCAAGTTTGTGGCTCTAATCTAAATCTAAAAGCTATTCTAATATTCAGTAGCTAATAGGGATGTGGCACAATTTGTCTTTTGTAACTATGTAACTTCTATTCCGTATTTTAGTATTGTACAATACTAGGGACCAGTCCCGGATTTAGGCATAGGCAACCTATGGGTCGCCACCATAAGGGGGCCGCCACCACACCACAAAGAAAATTAAATTAAATCGATAAAGGCTCAGTAGAAACAAAAAAATACTGAGTTTTGTTTTAAATTTTGTGTTAGCCAACTTATTTAGTTGCTCTTTTCTTTACCTTGACCTTAATAGAAACTTTTAACAGTTAACCACAAATGATTTAAGGGCCTCCTCCTATGGGCCGCCGAAGTCTAAATCCGGCGCTGCTAGGGACAACTCTGACCTAAGAAAACTATTAAGTTGATTCCGAAACGAAAGGAGGGTACTTTATGGAAGTTATGGTGGTGCCACCCCAGGACGGCAGACAACCAATTAAGTACTTCTTATTATTGTTAAAAAATAATCAAATTGGTAGGCAGACTGATGATGGTTATTAGCCCAGTTCGCTGTTCTGGGGTAGTACCAGGGATAACGAAAGGAGTGTGTATTGCCAATCTGAATGGTGCACATTCGTCTCATCAAACCGGTATAGCGGAGGCGACTGCTGCTTGTATAAATTTATCTGTGATAGCAGTTGTTTCCGTTCATGGACCGCACTCCAGCTTTATATAAGGCGGAGTGTACAATAAAAAGAATGTTGCAGTTCTTTCGCATCACTAGAAACTCCGTTAAACATGTGCGAGTAACAATGTTGCAATTGAAAACTAATTGCCTAATATACCATTGTTAAACGAGAATTTATAATAAGAAAGGAAAATTTAATAGTAATAAAAATGGTCCATAAAGCAAGCAGTTTTGTCCCAAACGACTTTTTGAAAGTTGCACGATGTTACCATCATTTTGTTACAGATTGTTACTTTACTGTTATATGTCGTGGATTATTCATATTATTCTATTTTAATTATATATTTAACTAATTTTATGAGGCTTCGCGAGGGCTGTGATCCTTTTGTGGGTACTTTTGAAAACACAAAATTTCGAGAAAAAAGTATTGATTTCGAAATTAAAGGGCATTTCCTACAACCTTTGTTCCGACACTTCGGCCCTATCTCCTTCCGTTTTGGAGATAACGTGTTTCGGAACCGGACGGTACGAACTTTCGGAACATGTCGTATTTTATCTCGGGCCTATACGTATCACAAAGAATCATCTCTATAATCAAGTGCTCCATAATTGATGTTAGTCTGTGAGTCAGTGGTAATCGAGCTTTATGTAATATGATGCCTATACTATGCTTGTATCATAGCCACTGAGCGATCAAAGTACTATCAAGAGCAGGGGAGCAGTCCCACCTTAAGGACTAATGTTACTTACATATTTTTATGTTTCTCTCAGCTCCTACTTTAAATATAACTTATGTTTACGTTGCTATGACAACTGACGTGTGTAGATTAATTTGATTGATATTTACATGTAATTTTTTTTCGTTCTTCCCTCATAACATTGACAACTAAATGACGTGCAATATGTAAAAAACATATAGAAACATTGACAACAATATTGATCTCCTTTACTTATAATGCAATCAGAAAGAGAAGGCAACTGTAATATTCCGATGAACGATTTTGAAAAAAAAAAACTGGGACTGCTCCCTTGCTCTTGATAGTACATATAACATAGTTACATTGGTACTGGTCAAGGAGATTTGAACACGTGTCAGTTTACATTACATTATTTACATTATAATGAAAGTTAAACTATTGTTTATGAATAGCGTTTTTAATTATTTTCACCAACCTACACGGTTTGATAAATGACTCTAGGCGAATGGGCTAAAACATATATTTTTTTAAATTTAAAATTACGATGAAAATTTAAACAGTAATTCTTTATTTTTAGTCAGAAATTGGTGTTTGTGGCTTTGAAATAGGAATTACAATCGTATGAAACAATACCACGTACGTAAATTTGAGTTGATTTAGAATATTATCCATATAATAAAAATAAAAATAAAATATAATTTATTGTAAAAAAGTAAAATAATAAAAGTTGCAGGGGCCCCTGTACTAGGTTCTTAGAACCTGTGTTACTGGGTATCACGGTTACAGATCTTTTGTACATACATATAAAAGTATTTTTGTGAACATTTTACTGTTTTTTTAATGTAGTAATATAAAAAATTCATAATGCAATTACCATATCAATAGATAGTCGTGAACCCTTTTTACTTTACAGGAAGTATAAAATTTTACAACTTTCTGCAAAAGATAAACTGACCAATCCGATCGCTTAAATTCCAGATGTCGTTATATTTCAATCACATCATTGGCCAGTTTCGTCACGGGTCATTTTAGTTCCAGTGAAAACGTCGGAAGGGACAGTCACGTCAGTCCTTAAGGAAGCTATCATTGCCTCAACTAATGGAGGTATGCACTAAAAACTCTTTACTTGAAACCTTGCACGTCGTAAACTGTTACACTATTCAATTTTATAGTCTTTTTAGGATCCCTGTTCCAATAAAAATAGTCTAATGCTTTGAGTAGGACAGAATTTTAGATTCAGGACAAAGAGGACTCTCCTTTGTTTTTTTTTATTGTAGCTCGGATATATGACAACGCTGCGCCTGATGTCAACATAGAGTGCGATCCATGAACCGAAATAACTGCTACTACAGACAAATTTCTACAGGCACCAGTCGCCTCCGCTAGGCCTGCTCGAGGAGAGAATGTGCGCCATCCATTTCGACAGTGCACACTCCTTTCGTTATACCTGGCTACTTCGGATCTGATCAGAAGCTGGATGTTACATTCGAAAGTGGCAGTGCTACCCAAGAATGGCAGACTGGGCTAATAACCAGTAACAGACGGTTTCTTTACCATTCTTTGTATGGGAAAAAGGGCCTACTATATCTAAATTGTAACATCTATTAATAAAAATATGTCGATTTGATCTTCATAATCTATATATTATTTATAATATTAATAATATTATCTTTATCACGGATTTATGAAAAATTAATAGATCAATAATTTTAACAACCTAAACGATTCAATAATATGTATAATAAATTCATAATTCCGGTTGGATTTTTGTATACACTATCGTCCATCTCCTATATATGTTTTTTTTATTGTAGCTTGGCATGTGAAAACACTCCGCCTGATGTAAAGCTAGAGTGCGGTTAATGAATGGAAACAACTGCTACTAAAGAGAAGTCTCTATGGGCAGCAATCGCCTCCACTATGGAAGGTGATTAGTCAAACGGTGTGGAAATACTACGAGTTTAAAATTTATTTTGGCATCATACGCTCCCACAGGTAACAGTGGACAAAAGTTTAGCTATTTACAAAGTTCTTTAAGACTTTTATTCGTGCAAATATATAATTACTAGCTGACCCGGCAAACTTCGTACCGCCTCAGAATCAATAAATAAAAAAGCATTACTGAACGACCATAGACAATTTGTTTTTGAGTAATGTTCCCATCGTATAATTATTGACATTAATATTTATACTATACTAATGTCACTCAATTGTTTTTCCTTCCCGGAACCTCTCCACTAACACTTAAACTTTATGGTATGGTATTAAAGTTCAAATTGACTTTTAAGTATTATTACGAAGCTTTTGTATGGGAGTATAGAAACTTTTTTAGGCAATTTTCGTAAGAACCATCCTCGTACTTCAAGGAATATTCTAAAAAAAGAATTTGCGAAATCGGTTCAGCTGCTCTCGAGATTTAGCAACACATTTAGCGATTCATTTTTATATTATAGATATTTTATCAGTAAAACCACGTTAAATCGAATAGCGTTTCTCTTTCATAAAATTCAATATTTAAGTTTGTAATTCAAAATTGATTGATACCTTATTTCCAGTTCGATGGAACTTTGTAAGCGGATGTAGAGAAACAGAAGTTAAATTACTTTGAGCAAAACAATTTATTTTATTTTAACACTGTTAATTAACAATACTTCAGAAGCGGCCGTGGTCTAGCGGTAAGACTCGTGAACTCACGATCGATGAGACCCGTGTTCAAACCTCGCTAATTTTGACCGGTACTAATGTAACTATATATGTAATTTGGTCGCTTAGTGGCTATAGGCAAAGAGTGGTAGGCAGACTGATGATGGTTATTTGTCCAGTCTGCCGTCCTGGGGTAGTGCCACCACTTTCGAATGTAACACCCGTAAAGTGACTTTGTCGCGTTTCGGGAATAGTTTGAAAGTAGCCAGGTATAACGAGAGGAGTGTGCACTGTCAATCTAGGATGGTACATGCTCGTCTCCTCAAGCCGGCATAGTGGAGGCGACTGCTACCCGCACAGGTTTCTCTGTAGTAGCAGTTGTTTCCATTCATGGACCGCACTCTAGCTTTACATCAGGCGGAGTGTTGTCACATGCCGAGCTACAATTTAAAAAAAATAATACTTAAGGGTCTCCCATATCTCCCATTTAGTTTGAGCATACGATTATTTCGACACGTTTATACACGCAAAAATACTTTTTATTTCACAAATCAGTTTCACATTATGCTTATTGTATTTCTCTTCCCAACGCTTCGACGATCTTATCATTAACAAGAGTAGTACACGCATTCTGTGGCTACTTTTCACACGTTTAAAACTTTTGGTTTTTTTTTTTGGATAAATGAAATCTTTTGCCGAGGCCCCGAAAAATATAAACGTCATTTTGTTTAAAGTTTTAAAGTACCCTTAGAGTTTTGGCGGCCAACTTGAGACGTCAGGTTGTCTGTTTTGAATTATTTTCCTAAACTTGTGTTTCTTCGAGTGTTAATGTGTAATAATGGTGGATTATTAACCATTAAGTGTTCGTGAACGTGCGTGAGTGTGGGCAAACAATTCAAAAGAAGAGAACCTGTGTTTCCATTTTCCCTCCAAAACTCCGTTGGAAGTTTCAGTGAAGATTCTACCACTTTACTGAAACAATTTTTGACTTGACTGAGATTTGACCTGACTGTTTGGTGTGATGAATGAATGACTCGTGATGCACAATGTTATTGACTTGATGCAAAAATATTTACTTTGACACTGGCAAATTGTTATAAATAAAAAACATCTTCTTTTTTCTTCCTAATTTTTTATTTATTTAATCAATTTTCGTCCATATAATTTAAAATTTTAAACTTTTCACTGCATCACACATATTTCTGCAAACACCTGCAAACATTTGTTTAGCTGGTAGCCAGGTAAGCGTGAGGAGTGTGCACTGTTACTCTCGATGGTGCATACTCGTCTCCTCAGGCCGGCATAGAAGAGGCGACTGTTGCTGTGGAGATTTCTCTATAGTAGCAGTTGATTCCACTCATGGACCGCACTCTGCCTTTACCTCAGGTGGAGTGTTGTCACATGCCGAGCTACAATAAAAAAGACAATTGCCTACCTATGAAAGTGTTTTTGTACCTATTTATATATTTAACGTGTTGGTTCATTGACTTCAATCTATCCCTGTTGTGACATTGTTATAGATAGATAGATGTAGTGACGTCATTACAGACAACTTTATCCATTCTCCTTCGAAGTAAAAGTTAGAGGTAGATCATTGAAAAGATAATAAGTCCCCGACAGGTGCTCGTCGTTCTAAACTTTCTTAATAACAACGATATTGACTGTTTCCAATATTCGCTGATAACTTGACAATGTATTTATAAGGGTAGTAGACTTACTTCATAGTTTAGTAATATAAGTTTTATGTTCGCATTTGATCCAGCAATATGTACCAAAGATAATTTAAAATAAATGTGTCGAATATAGGATCAATATTTTTTTTTTTTTTTTTTTTTTTTTTATTGTAGCTCGACATGTGACAACACTCCGCCTTATGTAAAGCTAGAGTGCGGTCCATGAATGGAAACAACTGCTACCACAGAGAAATCTCTACGGGCTGCAGTCGCCTCCACTATGCCGGCTTGAGGAGACGAGCATGTACCATCTAGATTGACAGTGCACACTCCTTTCTTATACCTGGCTACTATATATGGCAACATTCCGCCTGATGTTAAGCTAGAGTGAGTCCATGAGCGGAGACAACTGCTACCAGAGTAGTCTGCAGGTAGCAGTCGTCTCCGCAATGCCGGTTGATAGTTGACAGTGCACATTCCTCTCATTATATTAATCGTTATTAAACCCTATTTAACAGAAAGATTATTGTTCTAGATTCTGGATTTTTCAACAGTAAGTTTGTGTTTTTTTTCTGTTCAGTTCTTATCATAATTTACTAATATTATTTCCATATACATATAGGCGACTGCTGCCCGCACTGGTTTCTCTCTAGTAGCAGTTGTTTCCATTCACGGACCGCGCTCTAGCTTTACATCAGGCGGAGTGTTGTCACATGCTGAGCTACAATTAAAAAAAATCTTTTAGACAAAAACAAGATCAACTTAAGTCTTATTTAAGCCGGCCGGGGTACATGCATGTGTGCGGAGAAAGAAATTGCTGAGGTTTCTGCTTACCCCCGTAGAGATATGGCCGTGAGTTAAGTAAATACTTAAAAAAGAGCATATACAGCAACAAACAAATAATAAATACCCAAAAAGATTATTAAGCAAAGGTGTTCTTTCAATGGCAGATAATAGGAAGGTTCGGAGGGTTCGTTTTCGATGCCGTACGTGACCCATCGATACCTCCGGGAACCCCACATTGATATATTGAGAGCAGAAAATCTTGTGAAAACGTAAAACCTCGTAGAGTGTGTAAATCTTTGCTAGTACGTTGAATTAAGACTCATTATAAATGTTTTCGTTCGCCTGATTTATTGCTTTTGCCGAATTCATTTGTTTATTAGTAAAAGTAAGGCTCTCTATTTATTTAAGCGTATCGTTATATACGCGTACAAATTAATACAAAAATGATATAAAGAGTGGTAGATGATTAGTAGCCCAGCCCGGTCGGTGTACTACCGCAGAAACTTAATTTTTTTTTTAAATTTAAGACACGACATGTGACCTCGACGGGCCTGGTGGTGAATTCAGTGGAGGTCCATGAACACTGACGACTGGGGAACCGCTTATACGGTGGCCCCGGCTACTATGCCGGCCTGAGAAGGTGCTTTTTCACACTCTGCTTGAAGGATCCAAGGTGATAGGACTGGGAGAACAAATGAGAGGGTAAAGCATTCCACTTGTCAATTACAATACATTCTTATTTATTATTATTAAATTATAATGAAAATTGAACATAAAAAACAACATATGCAGTAGTCTGAGCTGAGGGGAATGCACCCATGTCCTTCGCTTTACACACGAATGTTTTAACCACTAGCCCACACAGCCGTTGGCGCTTCACCTAATCGCGCCAAAATTCCTCAGTTGTCAGTAATTAATTTTAATATTTACTTATATACGAGTATTAATTAAATTAAATATTTTAATTAATTTTAAAAAAGAACTTAAGAGCGGCCGTAGTCTAGCAGTAAGACGCGTGAACTCACGATCGATGATACCTGTGTTCGAACCTCGCTAAATCTGACCGGTACCATTGTAACTTTGTTGTTATAAGTACTTTGGTCGCTCAGTGCCTATAGGCACTATTAAAAAGTGGTAGGCAGACTGATGATGGTTACTTGCCCAGTCCGCCGTCCCGGAGCATTACCACCACTTTCGAATGTAACACTCGTGAAGTGACCTTGTCGCATTTCGTTGGGGAAGTTTGAAAGTAGCCAAATATAACGAGAGGAGTGTGCTCAGGCCGGCATAGCGGAGGCGACTGCTGCCCGGAGATTTCTCTGTATTACAAGAAGCTTCCGTTCACGGACTGCACTCTAGCTTTATATCAGGTGGAGTGTTGTCATATGTCGCGCTACAATAAAAAAAATAAGAAAATTATTATTTACTATAAAAACAATATAAGTAAATAATTATACAGTATTAAAGTTACCTAGATATAATATAAAATGTATATATGTAGTATAAAATACGATTCCCTAATGTTTCCCGCAGTGATTTATGGAAATTCAAAGAGCTCCTACCCACATGGGACTAAGACGAAATACAGGGAGCTTAGACCTAACAACATACGAATTTCAATGCCTTTTTAGATTTATTTTGTTTTACATTATATCTAACGGGCTATTTTTTTCAGAAGTTTGTGACCAAAATGTATCAAAAAATAACATCAAAAATTCAGTAAGACGATACGCACTTTTAGATAATGGGTCTAATTTATCCATCCTATTCTAAGTAAATTCACAAATATATGTGTCCTCCGTAGTCACTTAATCTGTGTAAAGGTGTCAAAGGAATTCGCAGTGGTTTCCACAACACAGCTCCATAATCCTACACAAACGATACCTGAATACAAATAGATATAAACTATGGGCTGTTACATATTTGTCGGAAAAACGCCGCGTTTTTAGACGAAGTGTGCACTGTCAATCGTGGTGGTGCACATTCGTCTCCTGAAGCCGACATAGCGGAGGCGACTGCTGCCTGTAGAATTTTCTCTGCTGTCGTAATATGCCGCGCTACAATATAAAAATGGTATTTTTACAACATTATTATTAAGCATTGATATATACTATTAGATAAGCAATAATGTTCTTACTGTGACGGAAAAGAAAAGATGACTGCAGTCACTTTTAGGTTTTCTATCAGTTATTTTGTAGACTTGACGGCAACATTGTCAAATCGTTTCAGGTTCAGGTACCAGGTTTGCTCCTTTTTTTTTGCCTTTGCTTCTTTGTTGCTGAGAAAAAGTAATATTTCAGCGAAAACTTTAATATTGTTGCTATTTAAAAATAATACGTAGTTATTAATTTATTTCATTAATAATATTTAAATAAAATAATACTGTTAATGGTCAATTTAATTCTTATAAACATAATTTTGCTAAAATATTTGTGTTACTTTTACAATGTTATATTAAAATTCAATACTAATATTACTAATAAATTTTTGATTAAGCCATTTTTTTATGTTAGCAGTGTAGTAAAGCCCTAATACTGTGGTCATAATAGCTCCCTTGAGACTGGACTTATACGTTCCGACTGTACTTGAGTACCGTCAGACAAACAATACTCCGCAACGACATCGACTGGATAATGACGTGGATGCTTTGTCAGGCATACAATTTACCAGGTTTTTTTAAATTGTCGCTCAATATATGACATGTCTGACGTAAAGGTAGAGGTCCATGAACGGACACAATTGATTATACAGAGAAATTCGTCCAAGAAGCACCCGCCTCCACTATGCCGGCTTGAGGCAACAAATGTGCACCATCCAGGTTGTCAATGCATGTTATCACTCTATGGCCTTATTACAAGCAGAGGTTAGAATTTTGCGAGATTAGAACACGGGTCTCTAGATAGCTAACCACGCCTTCAACCGCTAGGCCACGACAGCTTTATTTTGTTTCGTTTGTAAGAAATTCGTTGTAATATTAAGTCATTTGTTATATTTTATTTCTGAGCAGATTTTTCTACAAGTTATTTGGTGCTATATTTCACGCTCGGCTTGTCGTCTACTGCAAAATTATGGATAAAAACGATTTCACTTAGTAAGTTTATTTCGTTTGAAGCTGAGATTTCTTTTTTTTGTAAAATTCTTCGTTGTAAAAAGTTTAATGGTATTTAATTAAATTTTGATTTAAATTCATCAGAAAAAAATGTGATGGTAAAAAAAGTCATTTGACACATCGACCCAGCTTAATGATGGAAAGTTAGATCAAAGGAACAGAGGTTATCCGTACGCTACGCGGAAGACGTGGGTTCGGCTTTCGCCGCATCTCAATCGCAATCTTTTTTCTCGAACAGTATTTTTCTACTTAATTTAATTCATACAATACAATACAATTGTCACGCCTTTTTCCCACAAGGATAGGCAGAGACAACGGACCGCTTTAATATATAATAAATAATATGAATATGATATACTTAGATGACTTCCACAGATACATTTTTCTGTGGTAATAGTTTTTCCAATCATGGGCCCCACTCTTTCTTAACATCAGGGTGTTTAAACAAGCATGTAGGACTACTGTAAAAAACACTCCGCGATACTAGTATTGACCTTCGGATCGGATTTGAATCCATACTTATTTGCTTGTGTACAATATACAATAACATACTTTATTGAGGTACTTTATCAAAACTTCAGACTTTCTGTTTCAAAACGCCTATATTGTGAAATAATTGAATTGTGTAGGTCACAACGGACGTTCTAGAACTGAACTTAAACCTACAGTATGTGGCTAAAACTTTACCCGACAACACAATTATACTTTGGGTAGAATATGATAGTAGAACCAACTTGGTTGTAGTGCATAGAGAAATCACGTTTAATAGTAGCTAATTACGTATTAAGGGCGCGTTTTACTTACATCTATTTTATAGACATGTTTAAGTGTGGTAGGCAGATTGATGATGGTTATTAGCCTCATCTGCCGTCCTAAACGTGGTTTTGTCGCGTTTTGGGATTAGTTTGAAAATAGCCAGGTATAACGAGAGGAGTGTGTACTGTCAACCTGGATAGTACACATTCGTCTCCTCAGGCCGATATTACGGAGGGTCGCCTGCAGAAATTTCTCTGTAGTAGCAGTTGGTTCCGCTAATAGCTCCAAGCTACAATATGAAAATAAACCGTTATCTCGAAAAATTCGATACCTAAAATAACAGAAAATATTAAATAAAGTTACCCAGTAATGGAGGTGACAAAAATATAATATTTTAAATGTATTACAGGAAATTGATAACGATTTTTATTTATTTTATTATTTTAAAAAATAATGGCAACTATTTTCTTATTGTACATGAATATATATATTTTTTGTACTATTATAAAAATTGAGGTTTTTGCTTTTAAGAGAAAATATAACAAATATTCGGCCAAAGTGAGATCTTTTTTGGCAAATGGATATTAACCTCCACATAGGTATCTCACACGTATCTTATTAATATTTATTTATTCTCATAAGAAGTACGAGTGCGGGGAAAATAAGGATAATCAGAAGTTTGTGCTAACATCAAAGGTAAGTTTTACTTTATTTTATTAGGTAGGTACCTAAGATATGAGATTTTTCTAGTTTATTAGATGAAAGTGGCCAGATTTCTTTTTTATTTATAAATATTGAATAAGTAAATTACATTAATATATTTACATTACATTATTACACAAAAAAATACGGGTGTTACACTTGAAAGTGGTGATACTACCCCAGGACGGCAAACTGGGTAAATACCCATAATTAGTCTGCCTACCTAATTTGCTTAAATTGCTTGCTAAATTACTTTTATCTTTTATTTTTGGGGTTTTTGAAAATATTGATTGCAAGCGAAAATTTTGTTTTTCTACATAATTAATGTCGGATCAAAAATAAATATCTATTAAATAAATAAAGGTTAATTAACATAAATAAATAAAATCGTCCCATACCTAATTAATTAATTAAATATTTAATAATTGTTGAAGTTAATCCTCGGTCTTGGTAATTACACGCCATCTTAAAATGGATTCTAAATCCAATTAAACTTCTTTAGAAATTAATTTATTTGAAAAGAAATCGGTTATTTCTGTCAGATAAATCGATTTTTTTTTTTGGACATAATCTCGAAGTCTTATGACTGTTTTCACCAATTATCCTCATTGAATTATCATCTTCAGTTTGTCTACTACTCTTGTAATTAAAGCCTATATTATACCATAGGTAATGGGCGACTAAAGTTCGTATACTCGCAATATAGTTACCGGTCAGAATTTTGCGAGATTTGAACACGGGTCTTTTCGCCTTAACTTATTAGGCAATTCCGTTTAAAAATGTATGTATTTTAGTGTATGTAAATGAGCACATTTTACCTGCAGACATCCAATAATGTTAGGAGTTGAAGGCTCGTTTATTCTACTCTCACCCTCACCATCTATGTCCCAGCGATGTGATGTCACATTAGCAGAGTTTATGGCAGCTTTAACGACTAACTTAGGGTTGCTATTAGTTAAATATTTATAATTATAAAATGGTATTTACTGAGATGTATTATTAGTTTGAATTTTTATTTTTTTACTAGCTGACCCAGCAAACTTCGTACCGCCTCAGAATCAATAAATAAAAAAGCATTTCTGAACGACTTTTAAATTTAATTGATTTCTAAACGACAGGACGAACATCAAATGTTTGACATTCAAAACTAAAGGAATAGTTTCTAAGGGAAAGCGAAATTGTTATTTTTACTATATTCCAAGCATTTTTTCATATTTACTCACCTTTTAAACCTTCCCTGGATATCCACAAATAATTCAAAACCAAATATGCCAAATCAGTCCAGCCGTTCTTGAGTTTTAGCGAGACTAACGAACAGCAATTGATTTTTATTATATAGATTAAAGATTTATATTAAAAAAGATGAAATAGAAAAATATCCGTAAAAAATTTGGTTCTTATACAATAATAATAATAATAATTCTTTATTGTACATAAATTTTGTACGAGTACAATGGCGAGCTTAATGCCTATAGGTATTTTCTCCCAGCTAACCATTGGGAAATGGAAGCGGAGACAGGGGCAATTAAATAAGAATAATAGAAATAATAATGATAATAATAATAAAATGTTTAATAAAAAAAAATGCCATTGAAACTCGGAGGAGGTCCATGAACGCTGTTGACCGAAGAACTACAGTACACGGTAGCCCCAGTCGCGGTCACTATACTTGCCCAAAAAGCTGTTTTTCTACACTCCTCTTATAAGATCTAAGGTTGAAGGAGCGAGAGAACACGTGGGCGGCAAATTGTTATACCTCTAACGATTCAAACTCAACTTTTTTATTTTATTTATAATCCTTTCGGAAGTTATATCTATGTCTTTAATGTGGGGTATGCTCTTACTTGTACGTTTAGTTTTTTTTTAAATTAATTATATTTTTAGCCCAACCCTAGCTAAACCGTGCGCTCGTTAACCTTTCCCATCATTGGATACATTTTGTCGCATATAAGCATTAGGGTACACTTTTTATGGTTTTATTATGAAGTTGTACTCATTTCAAAAACACTTAAGCATCATATACTTCCTTACCATTTAATGGAATAGATAATTATTAATGCGAGTTTAGTAAAAAAAAAATTAACACGAGTTTTTGAATATTTTTTTTAAAAATTGTATCACGATATATGACTACACCTCGTCTGGTGTTAAGGTAGAATGGGTCTATGAACGGAAACAATTGTTACCACAGAGGAAATTCGGCAAGCATTAGTCGCCTACGCTATGCTGGCTTAAGCTTGTTATACACTATCTTTACGACTATTACATATTATATAAAAATAGTTGTCCTATCCTTGTACGCTAATGCTTGTATCACAGGCCTTGAGCGTTCAAAGTACATATAACATAGTTACATTAGTACCGGTCACAATTTAGCGAGATCTGAACGTGGGTCTCATCGATCGTGAGGTTCATCGTCTACAATTAGACTACGGGCGCTCATTGACATTACAGGTATGGTAGCCATGGCACAATCTAGGGCTCACTGCATACCTCTCGGAAATCAGCTTACAAATCTAAGCTCTCAATTATTATTCTCATCTCAATAACTCCTTAAAGAGAATTTATATATGACAGAACGGGAGAGCGGTCCAAGGCTTCTATCCTCCATTTCATCCTCCAGGCGATAACTAAGCAAATATGCTGAAACACGACAGTTCCTCCGCACAAACAAGTTACAACGTGTTCGCCACGTTGTGTGTTTTCAGAGACTCTGTCAAAGCGTAACGACGCTTTTGTTTCATATTCAGTTAGTGCTTGTACTCATGACCACGTATTCATTTTGTTCCAAGTTAGTTTTCGTAATCGTTCAAATTAGAGTCCGTATTCATGACCGTTCCGACATATACATAATTTGACTACAGCTTGGAAAAAATTGCAATGGCGCCCCTGATCGTCATCAGCTTGCCTACAATCCTTTAAAATAAATAACTAAATAATTCAATTAAAATGGTTTCACAATCGTTAAAATAAATAATTAAACATCACAAAATCTATATGCAAAACAATACATTTTGATAGCGGTAGGTAAGCTTTGATATCGTTTTATCATTCTCATTAATCAAACAAATTAGATAGGTAGGGGAGACGCCATTTTCAGAAATTAACAATAATTCATGCCGAAAATTTATTCGTATCGGATAATTAATAGGTCCTATATAGCTGTGAAATATAACAGTTATTTTGTACCTGTCCCAAACTCCATTTTAAATATTAAGATGGGAATACAAAGACATTTTTATTAATTACAATTTTTCATTAATAAAAATACAATATTTAAAGATTTGTCGGGCAGTCCTTTTTCTGTCGTTCCATCACATTGTGGAAGCCACGTTTTTCCTCCTTCCTATAACATGGAATCCTTCAAGCGCAGTGTGAAGAGGCATTTCACAAAGCCAGCATAGCGAATGCGACTGCTATCTGCGGATCCTCTTCTCTGACAGCAGTCGCCTCCGTTCACGGATCGTACTCTAGCTTAACATCAGGCGGTGTGCGGTCATAAGACGTGCTAAAAAAAAGTAAATTTAGCCCTCTTGTTATAAAGATGAGTGTGTTCTGTCAACCTGATTAGTTTTTTTTTAAATGTAGCTCGGCATATGATGTTAAGCTGAGTGCGGTCCATCCAAAACAAATAAATTTATGCAGACAACAGTCGTCTCCGTCATGCCGGTTTGAACGTGCACCAGTACACCATAGTGTACATTATTCTCGTTATACTACCTGAAACGCGACTTTACAGGTCACTTTACGGGTGTTACATTTGAAACTAAACTCTAGTTAAGGTAAAGTCTGCCTACCACCATATTTATCTACTAAGTATGTATTTTACTCTACAAAATAATAAGAAATAGAACGTAGAATTTGTCTAAATCATAGAAAAATCGATTCTACCTCATATAAAATATACAACGATTCTCTTTGATGTATTAGGCGGGATAATCGAATAAGTTACTTAGAATTAACATCGACGGAGGACGGACCCTCGTCAAGAATAGTGTGGAACTATATCGTTCCCTAATCAGAACCAAATGTGGATTGATGTGATTTTAACTGAATTTATTTTACGCACACCCACCAGTATTTCAGACTATGTGTTTATTAATAGTATTAGAGTATTAATTTAAGAAGGAATTGATTAACGTAGCGGGTACAGCCCTATTGCACCTGTACATCATTATAGCTGTCATTCAGAGGATATCATCATGGTTGCCCGCGCATTGAGATAAGTCGTGGTTGTAATAAAAACCAAAACAAACCGTCCTCTTATGTATATATGTATAAACTATAGATCAATAAATAAGTTAATAAATATCTACCTTTTCATTAGTTATAAACTAAAGTCTTTATTCCTTCGGTGTTACGGTTCAATGTTGATTAATAAGATTTAATATTTTCACAAATTATCCCTTAAATTACATTGATATATACAACTAGCTGTGCAACAACGCAATATGGCTACAGTCACGTTTAGGTTCTCTGTCAGTTAGTATTTGACTTGACAGCAATATTGTCAAATCGTTTGAAACGGCCTACAATTTTTTTATGTCAGATGTATAAAGTTTACACCTCTAGTATATATCTCTATGTTAAATTAACGATGAATTTTTGGTAAAATTTTTGATAGAAAAAAAGTACCAAGAAAAGGGCTTCTAACTATGTAATATTTAACAAGTTGTATAAAATAATCATGTGGTTTGTAGGGCCAATTAGATTGTTGTCTAAAATTGTCAATTGGGTTCTGTAAAATACAGCTTTATTCTCCTATTATTTCTGTTTAACCGACCTCGTAGCATCTCGTAGCATCTCGTAGCACACCGTAAATAATCTCACTAAGCCGTTATTATTATTTTTCTAATAATACAATAACAAAATAAATATAAAATATATTTTGTACTAAATAAAAAATAAGTGATAAACACAACATTAATTTCTATAAATAAAATCAGAACTTATACGATCGCAATTCTACTATTAAAGTCTACACATTTATCCATTTCAAGAACAGAAAAACTAGGTAATTTATATGACAAATAACCTGAGCTATTTCCACAGACTGTGAGATATCGACACTATTAATGTAAAATAAAGTTCATATATTTCACAATATCGTCATAGAAATGGTCCAACCGAACAAAAACCATTACGTTACTTACAACAATTTATTAAAACCGTTATTCAATGTAATAAATAAATAAAGAGTTTTAGCTGTACTTATGATGGTTATTACTCCATATTGCCGTTCTGGGGAAGTACCACCACCCACTTTCAAGTAATGGTAATAATCGTTTATTGAACGCGTAATATTTTTTTTTTATTCTAGCTCGGCATGTGACAACACGGAGTGCGGTCCATGAATGGAAATAACTGTTACTACAGAGAAACCCGTGCGGGCAGCAGACGCCTCCACTATCCTGTAGCTCGAGGAGACAAGGTATAACGAGAGTTGTGCACAAAGTCAATCTGAACATAGACATAGCAGATACGACTGCTATCTGCGGAAGATTTTCTGTGATAACAGTTGTTTTCGTTCAATGACCACACTCTAGCTTGACATCAGGCGGCGTGTTGTTATATGCCGGGCTACGATTAAAAAAAAATTCAGCTGTATAGGTTTATGTTGTTCTTGTTCTGATACCCATAGTATAGTCCAGGTTGACAATGTACACTCTTCTCCTTATATTTGATTACTTCTAACCTGATAATCCGTATCACAGTTTCTCAAATTTTTATGAAGACGGAACCCGGAACCCGGAACCCGTTGGAAAGAGACATATTTGAGAGGCCCTAATAAAAAACTGGTTTATATGTATTCTCCAGTAAGTCAGTCAGTGTTGAACTGTTGACTAAACAGCTGAAATGTCGCTATTATTGTAGAGTATATTGAAAGTTAAAGCTTTAAGTCGTTAGAGACAAAGTCTTTGAAAGCGGGACTCAATAACCTAGTTCAAAATAAACAGAAATAATAATATTATTAATGATAAATGTAGTTATTATTATAATACAAATTAATCCTTCTGGTATAATAACTTGTAGTGTAATAAACGTCTCCTAAAACCGTAAAGGCATTCCTTTATGTTATACGTAATTCGGGTTTATAGTCTCTCTAGTTCCTCTATAATTAAATACTATCTCCTTATCATCTTGAACTTGTTGATGTATGACAAAACGTAGTAAAATATTATTTTTCCGAATTATGTATTTTTATTTTATTTTATTGTGGGTATATGACAATACTGCGCCTAATGTTGAGCTGGAGTGCTGTCTAAGAATAGAAACAACCACAGATAAATCTTTGCAGATAGGCGACTACCTCCGCTGTGCTGGCTTAAGAAGACAAATGTATCTTATGCATTGACATGGCGCATTCCTCTCGTTAATAAAAAATAAGTGATATATTTATACATCCTTCTCGTTATATCGATAATTCTTTCAAGTGGTTCCTTGGGACGGCATGTTTATACAATCTGCCTACCACTCTTAAAAATAGGATTCCTTTGTAATTCGTTAAAAAATGAAAATTCGTGTACATAAACGTGTATTTTTAGAAATAATTAATTCTTAATTATTTATTGTAAATAATTCAACTTCATTTTAT
Organism: Tinea pellionella; assembly: GCA_948150575.1. Lineage (NCBI taxonomy): Eukaryota > Metazoa > Arthropoda > Insecta > Lepidoptera > Tineidae > Tinea > Tinea pellionella. Next base: position 6,961,594 of record OX411259.1, on the reverse strand, counting down.
CATACTTCAACAAAAATTACTACACAGTACACAATACATAAGGTTTAATGTCAATAAATCGCGTATCCGTGTTGGCATCTTAATAGTCACTGTATAGAAGATCTGCAGCTAATTAAACTAGAGTAATATGGACACTGATTGGCATATCTATTTTGCTGATACATCGATTTAGTTTAAAGCGATCACGTCCGTAGCCAAATGATATTGTGGCGGCTGCCTCGCGCCACATCAAGTTTTAAAACTATTTTTTATTTGAAGTTGTTTCTGACATTGACATTGCTTCTTGAGTAATAAATTTCTTCTCTCGCTGTCATACTTATTTTAATCTAATATAATCTGCAAATCTACCTACTAATATTAACTCCAAAATATTAAGGTGCATTTTGCCATAGACTGACAATTTCATTGGTATCAATTATGAAGCGTGTATGACGAGACGCCTTTATGAATGGCTTTAAGAAAAAAACAACAATGATCAGCGTAAATAAAAGAGATGTAGTGAAATATTAAGATTATTATTTTTCAAATCGGATATAATAATAAATCAAGGGATATGAATGGTATCTGTCGTGGAAGGCCTCCGCATGTGTTCTCTCCTGGATATCTGCCAGGTCGTTAAGGTCAGTGACAAATTTGCCACACAATCAGCCCCGATCATACAAAAACGGGAACGTTTCCAAAAAAATATTTATAAAGCTATAAATTTGTTTAAACTTAGTCTTTTAAATTGTTTAAAATTAACTACGATAGTTTTAAACCAGGGTGCCGTATACCATCGTTTTTTTGTTCTGTTCTCCCATTCTGGAAAGGCAAAGGGTTCAACGCCCATACAGCCACGTCTTCAGTATTACATTTTTTTCGTTTTTTACATTGAATTGTTGCTGTTTTGCCTTTATTCAATAATTTTAGATTTATTTATTTTTCATTTATTTATTCTTATATTTTTGTTTCTGCACCGAAAACACTTTTCCACCACACCAAAGGTTAACTGGTAGAAAATGCCTCAAGGCATTAAGTTCGCCTTTTGCAGATTTTACACTGTGCAATAAAGTATTTTTATTATTATTATTATTAATTGTAGGTATTTTACAATTCGATGTTTTCTTGGAGTACTATGCCATCGTTTCTTGGCTTAGTGTGTGATAGACAATACGTACGTGCTTTTTTAAATTGTAGCTCGGCAGGAGTCGAAAGTTCACCACTAAATCAGAGCGGCCGTGGTCGTGGTCTAGCGGCAAGTCGAGTGAACTCACGGTCAATGGGACCCGTGTTCGAACCTTGCTGACCGGTACCAATGTAACTATGTTATAGGTACTTTGGTCGCTCGGTGCCTAAAGACACTATCAAAGAGTGGTAGGCGGACTGATGATGGTTATTTACCCAGTCTGCCGTCCTGCGGCAGTACTACTACATTCGAATGTAACACCCTGACCCTTTCGCAGTTTGAAAGTAGCCAGGTATAGCGAGAAGAGTATGTACTGTCAATATGGTGCAACTCGTCTCCTCAGGCCGGCATAGAGAAGGCGACTGCTGCCTTTATTTCTCTGTAGTAGCTGTGGTTTTCGTTCATGGTCCGCAGTCTAACTTTACATCAGGCGAAGTGTAGTCATATGTCGAGCTACAATTAAATTGGTACTACACACTCCTAAAGTGACTCTGAAAGGTCACCCCACAAGACGGCAGATTGAGTTAATAACCACCATTAGACAGGCAAACCACTCTTACTATGTATCTTAAATAAACACACAATATTAGGTTTGTAATGTTTACTAGTTAAAAGTTGGCAAGTTTTATATAGAATTTTGTGCCAATAGCTTGGAGGCAAATGCCAATTTCGGAACAGTAGACAAACTAAGCTATAATGTGGAGGAAACACTAAAGAGCACTTAATATTAAGTTATTTATAGGGTTATATTACTTAGGGCGGTCATATACTAAAATTTTATTAAAAACAAAAAATAAATTGAGATTATTTCAGATATATTTTGTTGTTTAATTAATATACAATAATTAGGTTTAAAATAAAGCTAACAGCAGTGCGTGCTGTGATATTTATTATTTAATATTTTTTTTACAATCGTGTTAATTAATGGCAGCCCTAACTTATGTGGTAAAGTTCAAGAATTTTCTAGAGGTACCGAGTGAGAGGCCAATATGTTCATAGTAACTAATAGGCACAACATAGTTTTATAAAGTTTTTAAGATATTCTTTTTAGAGACAAATATGCTACTTAACCGTATAGATATTAAATATTAATAAAACTAAAGCGATATGTCCGACATTTCTGTCATAACTTCAAAACTTTTTTGACATAAAACAAAATAATACAATTTTGTTCTTTTAGTTATGTTCTTCCATTTTGACAAGGCAAAGGGGTCAAGACTCATACAGCCACGTCTTCAATATCATTTTTTTTACATCGATGTCTGGATGTAGCTAATGTATTGTATTATATGTATTATGTTATTAAAACAATTTATAAGATCATAAAATATCCACTCAACTTCCCGCGGAAAACGCGACTATGTCACTTTTTTTTTTATTGTAGCTCGGCATGTGACAACACTCCGCCTGATGTAAAGCTAGAGTGCGGTCCATGAATGGAAACAACTGCTACTACAAAGAAACCTGTGCGGGCAGCAGTCGCCTTCACTATGCCGGCTTGAGGAGACGAGCATGTACCATCTATAGACAGTGCACACTCCTCTCGCTATACCTGGCTACTTTCAAACTATTCCCGAAACGCGACAAAGTCACTTCACGGGTGTTACATTCGAAAGTGATGGTACTACCTCAAGACGGCAGACTGGGCTAATCAATCAGTTTTCTTACCATTTTCAATGTACTTTATAAAAATATAATTCAAAAAAACCCGTTTCATTTAATATAGTCATATGTGAAACTGAATGTTCATGATTCAGCATTTTTCAGGAGCTATAAAGAGAGTGACTAATCGACCATCGGACCTCGAGGGTTGGCCTGTCACTCTGAAATATTTTAATCCAATTAATTCGTTAATTAAACACAAAATAAAACCTTTTTGTTCAATAATAACTAATGAACTAAACATTATATATGTTTATTTCTTCTTAAAAATATTTAAAATATTAGATAGAGTTATTATAAGATGTCTGGTCTACCTACCACTCTTTTAATTAATGCCTACATTATACATAGGTACTTACCAGCCAAAATTACATTGGTACCAGCTTTGGAGACTGATAATGGTAATTACCGTTCTGGGGTACGGTACCACTAAGTAGCGGTAACTACTTTCGAGTGAACTAGTCTTTTTTCATTGTCCACGCCGTGCTGCAACCACACTGACTGCAAAGCTTTCGATGCGTCGGAATTAATTAATTAAAATAAACGCGGGAAATCTTTTAATTTTGTAACTTTGAATATTCTACCCGCCCCTCTAAATTTAACAGTGTCGGTAGTTGTTATATTCTCTATAAGAATACACCAGTGATTCTCAACCGCTGTGCCGCGGCACTTTTGTGTGCCGCGAAATTCTAAAAGTGTGTCGCCAAATTTTAGATATATAATTATGTTAATATTATCAAATAATATGATTTAAAGAGAAAAATCGCATTACAAGTATTCTTATTATTAACTTTTAATTAATCTCTTAATAAACGTATGTACTGTCATTTTTGTAGTACATATTATTTTATTTCGCACATTTAAAATTATTATCATAAACTATTTTACGCAGTGTGTTATTGGTAAGTAAATAATTTTTAAACTTATCTTTTTCTTTGTGTGCCGCCCAATTGGAAATCGTTAAGAGTGTGCCGCAACAAAAAAGGTTGAGAATCACTGGAATTTACAAATTAAAAGAACAAATAATAAAAAGGCCAATTATTATAATTATCGTTGTAATCTAAAATGTGTTTTGTTAATAATTGAAGGCGTTAATGTTTGTCTAATCTACTCTATAATAGTTTTAAATACTTCAGCCACTTATTGATAATGGCGTTAGGTTATAAATAATCAAGAACTTTGGTTTTAATTAAAAAGTTATGAATAACATTTATCGCATATTTTACAAGTAGATTTCGGAACACGTTAATTAAGATCAGACGTCTGTTTTTTTTTCTTTTTCGATTCATTTAGTTCTTGTGTATCTGTTTTTAATACTTATAACTCTTAAATGCATGATTTTGTGTTTTAAATTAATAATATATTTTAGGGAATTTGTCATAGATTACGTAAAAAAAAATCCTATTTTTGTTATGACACAAAGCAACCTTGTATTTGATGCACTCAGTACGTGAAAGTCCTGTGCAAACGCAGACACTCAGTTTTTTGAATAATTTTATGTGAAAATGAATGTAGACAATTGGCAACAATATGCATTTAAGGGTTAAACAGTTTAAACTAGTAAATGAGACGTAATAATTATTTTTGAAAAGTAGCATATTATAAAATATTTAAGAATTTTATCACCTTCTAGTGTGTAAGCAGAATGACAAAAATGAATACAGAAAAAGTATTAAGAAAAATCAGTAAAATATTATTTATTTTGGGCATGGGAGACTATTGGTACGAGGGCAACGAAAGAGAGAATATACCATACAAAATATATAGTCATACGGTTTTCTTCATAAATGATATTTTCACAATCTTAGAACTATTGGTTGGATTTGTCTTCAAAAGTTTTCCAGTAACTTACGTCAATGTAGCAAAGACGCTAGGGTTGACACATTTAATTATTTTATTAAAACGATATTCTATAAGGTACAATAGAGTTATAACGAGAGATTTGAATAGAAATATGGTCAAAGCATGCATCGCATTTGAAGATGAAACGGTTAATAAAGAGCAGTATACAAGAATAAAATACAATACACTGTTTTATATTTTCGCTGTTTTTGGGACTGTATTTTTGATGATTTTTGATTGTGTTATGAAAACTATTACTCAAGGTATGAATTAAATTTGAAGCCCTTATGTGGAGTGGCAATAGATCAAGTGATTTTTTGGTGATATTAGTTTACCCACTATCTTTTTTAGAATTAGTTACTTAACATGATCATATTTTTTCGTCCTATTATCAATTAAGTGAATATTAACACTGATTTTTTGTAGGTTGATTGACTCACTGTTGGTCGATTAAATATGTTATTGCAATGTTGGTTTATTTTTATTTTAGCATTTTACATTTCTCTGTGGTAGCAGTTGTTTCTGTTCATGAACCCGAACCAAAAGCGGTCGTGGTCTAGCGGTAAGACGCGTGAACTCACGATCGATGAGACCCGTGTTCGGACGTCGCTAATTCTGACCGGTATCAATGTAACTTTGTTATATGTACTTTGGTCGCTCAGTGCCTATAGACACTATTAAAGAGTGGTAGGCAGACTGATGATGGCTATTTGTTCAGTTTGCCGTCTCACCACTTTCGAATGTAACACCCGTGAAGTGACCTTGTCGCGTTTCGAGAATAGTTTGAAAGTAGCCAGGTATAACGAGAGGAGTGTGTCAATCTAGATGGTACATGCTCGTCTCCTCAAGCCGGCATAGTGGAGGCGACTGCCGCCCGCACAGGTTTCTTTGTAGTAGCAGTTGTTTCCATTCGTGGACCGCACTCTTAGGCATAATAATAATGCTTTCATATAAATATTACAAATTTCTGTCACCAGGTGAACCGTTGCTCGTGGTAGTGACATATTGGCCGAAATATGAAGACAGATCATCATTTGCGTCGCTAATTAGAATTATTAATACCTTCTTACTATCTGGAAAAATGAGTATAATGATTACGATGGATTGCTTCGTATCGTCACATTTAATAATATTCCAACATAAATATAGGACTTTGAGAAAGTATTTTTTGAAATTAAAAGAAGATTTTGATAATAATTTGGAAGATTCGGAGGAAGTCAAAGCTTTAAAGTTAAGAAATGGTTTTCGGGAAGGCGTTATTCTGCATCAGGAGTTGTTAAGGTTAGAGAAATAAATCTAAAGTGTTCGGTATATGTTTTAGTGTTATACATTTCTTATTATTCGACCGAAAAAAGAAGTCAGTCACTCAGCCAGACAAATCTGAATAATTAAAAAAGTGAATGTAGGTTTGTTTGTTCCCTAATCTGTCTGGAAAGGTCTGTCTGTTTTTATGTTTTTGTAAACAAAAGTTTACAATACAATACAATTGTCACGCCTACAATAAAGTTAAAAGGGCGTCCACCCTAAAATACCGGATTTAATTTGACCTAAATATCGTAGTTGCAATATAAATGAATAAATTGAAACATTTTGAGCGGAATTGTTTTAAATTTATTCGAAAAGTTATGAAAACTTAAAAATGAACAATAGTATTTTTGCTTCTTGTTTGAAATTAAATGTATACATTTTTATAGTAGCTCTGCATGTGACTTCGTGAAATTAGAGTGCGGTCCATGAGCTATTGAACGGAAACAATTGCTAATGCAAAAAGACTTTTGAAGGTAGCAGTCGCCTCTGCTATGCCGGCTTGACGAGACGAATGTGCACTATCCAGGTTGACAATGTATAATCCTCTCGTTATATTAAGAAAATAGTAATAATATATGTGTTTATTAGGATTTTTATTGACATTCAAAATGCATTTGGTATTCCGATGTCGTTGCAAGTATGCCTTTGTTCAGGATCAGCTGTTATGCTTCTAATGCAGATTGCTGTAAGTTTTTTTTTAAATTGTGGCTCGGCATATGACAATACTTCGCCTGATGTAAAGCTAAGAGTGTGGTCCATGAACGGTAACAACTGCTACTACAGATAAATTTCTACAGGCTTTTTTGCTGGTTTGAGGAGACGAATTCACCATCCAGGTTGACAATGCACACTCCACTGGTTATATCTGGCTAATTTATTTATTTATTCATTTATTACATGACACATAATATAATTTATACAGTCATATATTATGTGACGCCCCGGTAAGACGTAGTAAGGACATTAATTAATTTAATAAATATAAAATTAAAAAGTAGGAAGAGCGAGAGAGCGAGAGAGGGAGAGAGAGTTCATACTGATCCCGAAGCGTGACTAGGTAATTTCACGGGTGTTACACTTTCAAATGTGGTACTACCCCAGGACGGCAGACTGGGCTAATAACCATCATCAATCTGCCTACCACTCATTTGGAAATGTGCTACATTTTAACACATAGTTTTAATTTCAGTTAGAAAAGCACATAACAATAATCCTATTTGCTATTGATACTTTATTTGTAACTGCGCTTCTTGTTGTGCTTGCGACTGTACTGTGGAATGCGGGAGAGGTTACTCACGAGGTATGTTGTATTAATAAACTCGAGTACTTTCGTAATAGTGCGTCAGAAGATGAGAAAAGTTAGTAGATTCGAGAGCGGCTGTGGTCTAGCGGGGGGCACGTGAACTCACGATGAGACCCGTGTTCAAACCTCGCTAAACCGATACCAACGCTGGACGTATTCGAAACGTATTTTTTTTATACCACCAAGCTCTGATCCCGAAACGTCACTTCTTTTTTTTAAATTAATTTTTGGCATAATAAAAAGCTGAAATTTTTACTATTAAATTATGATGAAATTTGAATAGAAAAAAATCAACATGCCCACAACTATTTGAACTGAGGTAGCTTTATGATTTTTTATTCCGTTCAGTTTTGATCATAATTTTCGATCATAAATTTGATTTCAGGCGTCATTATTGCCTGATGTAATATTTAATTGTGGATGGCATGTGAGTCGAATGACATATCCAACGCATGAGGATGTACGTGAATTGGTACTACTCGCGTGTGCGCAGGCGCAGAGACCACTCATCATGAAAGCTTTTGGCGTGAGCGCTCTGTCGTATGCTTCGTTTGTTGCTGTTAGTATTATTTAATAAAATACATAAAGTATTATTGTATATGTAATTTTGAATGGTCAACATTTAAGAGTCGGCATAGCGGAGGCGACTGCAGAAATCCGTTCATGGACCGCACATTAATTTAGTGTGTTGTCATATGCCGAGCTACAATAATTTTTTATTATAATATAATATTCTTATTGTATAATTAGTTTTAATAGCTTTATGGTTTTCCCTTCACATGGCCATCATTTCGTTTCATAAAGGGCTTGGATACGTTTCACATATTATCATATTTGGCCAATAAAGTTTTTTTAAATAAGTAGCCTACCTACTTAAATAAAATAAAACTCATATATTTTTTTATTTTTTCAGGTTCTGAAAACTACGTACTCGATATTTGCTGTAATTTATAACAAAACAGATTAATAATAATCGATTATTTTATTAGGGTAGTCAAATACTAAGGAATATGTAATACAAATACAAAGCCCTAACTGGGATACCCTGTATGTATTCAGTCACTTCACGGGCGTTACATTCGAAAGTGGTGGTACTACCCCAGGACGGCAGACTGGTCTGACAACCATTAGCAGTCTGCCTACCATTCTTTAATAGTGCCCATATAATATAGTTACTAGCGAGTTAGCAGCGATTTTCACACGGAAAGAAAAAAAATGTCTTTGCTAACAGACCACACTCTAGTTTGACATCAGCCGGAGTATAAGGCGATTCGCACACTGCACGTTTTTGGGGAGTGCATGTTTTTAAGTCGTTTGCAAGTATCTTTGTTTGTATAGAAAACCCGCGTAGTGCAACACACAGAAAACGCATTCACGCGCGGTGTTCCAGATCACGCGCCTACATTCGGAGAAACACGCGTGGGTGCACACCGAGATTTGCAGTATCGTGCGTGATTTTGACAGGTCTACGTACTATTGCGAAATGGATCTCGATATCGATCGATTTATATTTGATTTAGATATCGCCACCGCAAGCTGATGTGAAATGAGGCCTCTAGGCCACCGCATGACATACTGCAGTCCCGCGCGTTTGTGCTCCGTAACGCAAGGCAGTGTGCGAATCGCCTTAGTATCAGCATTTACGAGTATATAAGTTTTAATTATTGTATTATAGTACAATATTTTTTAATTAACATAAATGTTTTAACCAGCAGAATGTAATTAAGTATACTATAATGCTGAAATAAAGACACATATGGTGTTATATCTAGAACTACGAAGTTATTAAGGCGCTGATTGCGGAATAATGTGCAGACAATTTATATGTAAATTTTCTAAAACGCTGCAAAAATAATTGTTAATGCTCTATGAATATTTTTCCTTTGAATTTGCAACTTATGTAAACGAGTGTAGAAGATATTTTTATGTAAGCGTAACAATTATTTAGTTCAACGCAAAAAAAGATTTTGCTTTGGTTTTTGAATTAAAATAATCAAAATATTCCAATTTTTAGGTTTACACTAGTTATGTTTTTTTTATGACGCGGACGATGCGTTCAGCATGAAAATAAAATTATGAATAATTATAGTTTGTCACGTCAGGTTGTCACGAAATCGCGTAAAAAGCTCTGTTTGCGCCACAATAACAACTTATATAATAATATTAATTAGTGATAATTGTTAGGTATACTTTTAATAAATACCTTTTTTACGTGGAGTATTTCTCAATTATTATTATTTTTGCAACAAATCGAGAGCTATTTTAATGTATTTATTTTTAAAAAAATCCCTAAAAATTTCACTCAATGCCAATACAAGCACTAGCTTTTTTTTATTATTGTAGGGTCAGCCAACAATTGCTACTACAGATTGTAGAAATTTCTACAGGCAGCAGTCGCCTTCGCTATGCCGGCTTGAGGAGACGAATATGCACCATCCATGGCTACTTTTAAACTGATCCGGAATCGCGACATAGCCACTTCATGGGTGTTACATCATCCGTCTGCATACTACTCTTAGCAAAAAAAAAATTCTATTAATTCTAACATACATATATATCTATTAGAGTGGGTACATTTTTTCAATAACCCTTCAACTAGAAAACACGTAGTTGGTCTAAATGGTTAGAAATATTCGTGCACGCTTTGGTAGGTTTGAGAAATTATCGCCACATTTGGCCGTGGTCCAGTCGGCAGCTGGCTGTGGTGTTCGGAACACAAGTGGACTACGAAATGCCTTAACCTAACCCTGATATTAAACTTTGAATATTTTAATATACTAATATATAATATAATATACAATGTATAAAAACATCGATTATGCAAATAAGCGATGAAATAATATTAATTATTATAATTTTTGTCATATCTATTTATTTTTAAATGAGGTTGTTGAATTGAACAGAAAAATGGCCGCCAATTGGAAGACTTGAAGCATTGGATCAAAGAGAAATGTTTCGGCCCGGTCACGTGAGTTCTGCGTACTTTAGTGATCATATAGAGCATACGAGCAAAGCGGTCATGGGTTCGATGCCAACCTTTACCCGTATCCTCGTAGTTTTGCTTACTGATAGTAACGTTAGTATTTTTTACCGAGCACTTGCATTTAACACATTGATTTTAATTAAATAACTTTTATGGAATACAAAATACTATTAATAGAATTATTTTTAAAAAATCTAAAAAAATGTACGTTATGAAATAAACTGTATTTAGTTGTACCTCATCGATTTTCAAGATAACTAGCGAAATATTCTGCTTCTAAACTTCAAAGGAAATTGAAAATTTCTAAAGGAATAACGAATATAAATAGAGGAGCTTTTTCCAATGCGATATCTTTATAAACGAACGCGTCTTATTGTACAAGAAAATATGATTAAAATTAAATGGTTACGTAATGTATATATTATTTATATTATTATTTCATAGTAGTGGTGGGCAGCAAAAAAATATGTTTTTTGAAATATTTTTAGTTCAGTCTCTCATTCTGAGAAGGCAAAGGGAACAAATCCCATACAGCTACGTCTTCAGTATTTTCTTTTGTATGTACTACATCAAATTGTAGGTATTTTACAATTTAACCTTTATTGAAGTGTTTGACGTCAGCATTCCATTAATATTTTAAAAAAACATCAATAATTATTGTTTTTTTTTATGTTTTGACAAATTGTTTACTACCGTAGCGCATTATTGTACAAATTAATACCAGATTTATACAGTAACAACCACTGTAAACCAATTAATCAAAATGTAAAACTTCCACTCGGCCTTCCCGCGCAATGTCCGCACTCTTTTATTTTTTTTTATAATGGCAATGTAACAATTTGCCATTGTCAAAGTAAATATTTGCATCAACTCCGAGAGGAGTTTTGGCGGCCATCTTGAGACGTCAGGTTATCTATTTTGAATTATTTTTCTAAACTTGTGTTTCTTCGAGTGTTAATGTGTAATAATGGTGGATTATTAACCTTTAAGTGTTCGTGAACGTGTGTCAATGTGGGCAAATAATTCAAAAGAAGAGAACCTGTGTTTCCATTTTCCCTCCAAAACTCCCTGGGAAGTTTCAGTAAAGATTCTACCACTTAACTGGAACAATTTTTGACTTGACTGAGACTTGACTGTTTGGTGTGATGAATGAATGACTCGTGATGCACAATGTTATTAACTTGATGCAAAAATATTTACTTTGACACTGGCAAATTGTTATAACGCCATATAAATAAAGAAAAAAAAAACTCCGGGAGGGAATTTAAATCATTTTCCCACACTCATACTGGTCATATACATTTAATGGGTTACAATTTAGCATTATTACATGTTAACATGTATTTGCATTTCTAGTTATATAAGTATGTTTATAAAGTCAGGAGTCAAGTCAGAAGGTCAGCAGAAGATCGGCTTTAAGTGAAAACATTAGTTTACGTCCTACTGTTTACCCCTAACTCCTGGGATTTAAAACGTATGTAAAACACAATATAAATAATTAATATTTCAATACAAAGTCATTAATAAACACTTAATTATTAATTAGAAGTTAGAACATCAAGACGGGTAATATATAAGTTTTTCAATTTCCCTCAACAAGCTTAATAATTAAATTTTCCTTCATAATCATTAATTAGATAAAATTAATTAACCATAAAAATATTTTGGAACTTCATAATAATAGCTTATTATTAACTTGGATGAATTTATGCCAAAAAAAAAATTGTCTTAATGTTATTTTTTGTTTTTCTAAAAAACTCAGCAAGAATGAGCGGAGACAACTGATATCATAGATTGATGTATGCAATAGTATCCATGCGGCGGTCTCTGCTATGCCGGCTTGAGGAGATGAACGTGCACCGTTCTAAGCTAACAATGAAACGCGACTAAGTTTACTTAAAAGTGGTGGTACAGTCGTGAACTTTAACTTGGGACCCACTTCTCAGATTATTTCTTACAATACTAATTTGTAATTAAGTCGAAAACGCCAAATGAAATCTATTATCTGGCAATTTTAAATGTCATAAAGATATCCGACCGTAAGTGACCCTTTTTTACGTGGGAGAAATCTCTTATAGATGCCTCACCGTCTCGGGGAAGACGAACGAGCAGATGTCGGACTCCCCGGCACTTCTCAAGACTGGGTAAACACGACTAAAACCCACGTTGTTTACGTCACGGGCACGCTTTCGCATTTATCCGGGACCCCACCGACGCTTGGCCGTTAGGCCTCACCTCATCGGGAAGAAACACCATTCCGTCCAAGTAAATGAGCGGCAGTCCAACTCCGGTACTATCGCTCTAAGTCCGGGGTGAAGGAGATAACGGTCGCTACTTCGCCCACGCGATGAAGGGTTGTCTCTCACTCAGGTCTTTTCTGAAAGCAGAGTGTGACCCGAAGAGAGACCCCACCTTGCTGGGTTTACTTCACGCCGGGGTACCTCACGGGACCCTTTATCCACCACCTGAGGACGCGCCCGATGGGAGACCAGCAACTCCAACAGTGCCCTCCATATGACATTGTCGCTCACGGTCAAAAAATCGCTAGCCACGGGACATTAAGTGACTCCTAAATTAAACGAGCTCGACACTTATAAGAGCGAGAGGAGGGTCTTTGCACATCGCACGCTGGGGCCAAATCAAAAAAACCCGGTCAAAAGTCCCAAAAACGAAAGTCTAAAGTAGGGATTTTTCGAATTACTATTGGTCACAGTAGACCCTAGGGCGGCAGAATCCAACTATAGTAAGCCCTGAAACCAACTACTGTTGTAGAGACGACATTGGGAAAGTAGCGTTCGAGCGAGCATCTGTGTTGTGTAGTTATTGCAGAATAAAACAATATTTTTGAAATTAGCACAGTTTTTACAAAACATTATCAATTCCCTTGGAACAAAATGTAATCAGAAGCTACTGATGAGTAAAATATGACAACCACTCGTAAAATTGTATAAATTTAAATATAACATTACAGGTTATGAAGTTATACGCATGTTTTTTCGTCTAAAATTTTCCAAAAATAAATTTTTAAAAGGAAAATCAAAAAAAGTACCACATGGTACCACCTTGAAATTAATAGGAAACTGTAGTTTAAGTTTATGACAAATAAAATATCCAAAATCCAGCTGCCCCTAGCTGCCCCCTTTTTTTTATTTGAATTTCTAGTGCAAACACATATCATATCTCGCTCTTCTGTAGAAATTTACGTTACAATGGTTAATAGCTAAAATAAGAGTATTTTTAAATAATCTTTACATAGCAATTTTTTTTAGATTCTAGTAAGAAAAACAAGTGTATTAACAAGTTTTGTGATATTTAATTTACTCAAATCTAATTTAAATGCCGACTCTGCGTAAGCTATTTTCCAAAATTCTGAAATATCTGCAGAAATTACTGGTTTGGATAAAGACCTCATTTATCGTTTTCATGTAATACTACAGGTAATATCATGTGGTTACGACATTGATATTTAGGCTTATGAGAAGTATGCTTTGGAAACAGCTCGCAAATACGATTGATGAGACTTGTGTTCGAACCTCGCTAATTCTGACCGGTACCAATGTAACTTTGTTATATGTACTTTGGTCGCTCAGTGTCTATAGGCACTATTAAAGAGTGGTAGGCAGACTGATGATGGTTATTAGCCCAGTCTGCCGTCTGGGGTAGTACCACCACTTTCGAATGTAACACCTGTGAAGTGACATTGTCGCGTTTCGGGAAGTTTTAAAGTAGCCAGGTATAACGAGAGGAGTGTGCACTGTCAATCTAGATGGTACACGCTCGTCTCCTCAAGCCGACTGCTGCCCGCACAGGTTTCTTTGTAGTAGCAGTTGTTTCCATTCATGGACCGCGCTCTAGCTTTACATCAGGCGGAGTGTTGTCTCATGCCGAGCTACAATAAAAAAAGCATAGGAGGTTTGTAACAAAATACTTAAAGAATTCTGGCTGAAATTCTCGCCCAAAAATTTCAGAGAAAAACGATGGAAAATGTATTCAAATGGTTTTTGGAGATGATTTCTTATTGTCGACCATCGCCACAAAAACCGTTTAAATCTTTATCAAAAGAAGTTTTGGAGCTGCTAAAAGCTCCATCAGCTCCTTTGTATGAAGGTATTGTTGAGCAACTACAAATAGACAGTAGTACTGATGAGTAGGATTCGTCCAAAGCTGATTCCGATTATGAAGATTTCCTTTTTTAAACTATTTAATTATTTTTTAAATAATTAACGTACAGTTTCATAATAACAAAATTTCGATTACAAAAATTTTTATTCAATTCTGACTCAAGATTTGTTGTCAGCGACCCCATAATATACACATTTTCTTTAAAATCTAAGAATTTTTTTAACTCGTGTCCGCCATATTGGATCTGCCATCTTGAATTTTTTAATTCTGACTTTAAATTCGTGATCAGCGACCCCTAAAACCCCCGAGTAACAAGTTTCAGGTAGTTTTCTTAAATTTTTGACTTTTGACCGGGTTTTTTTGATTTGGCCCCAGCGTGCATCGGTTGGAAAGCAAATAGGTGTTGAATAAAAAATTTATAGAGATAATAAGTAGTTAGTAATAAAAAATAAATTGCATCAGTTTAGAAAACTTTTCACGCCTTAATATTGCTTGTTAGAAACTTTTTAATGACTTATGGTTATGTCTTGCATATTACCATTTTTCCCTTTGTCAAATTATCACACTTTAACATTTATTATATTTAATATTTTCCTCATAAGTAGAGAAATATTAAAAATGAATACTCGCAACGTTCTACACAATTTGTGTAAATTACTCTTTTTATTTGGCGGCGAAGAGTTTTGGTATGAACCAAATAAATACGACAACAAACTATATTGGATTTATAACAAAACGATCTTTCTCATTATGGACATATTTACAATTTTAGAAGTATTCGTAATCATATTCAAGGGATTTCCAGAAAATTACGTGAATGAGGCGAGAATGTTCGGTATTACTCACGTTATAATGTTGATTAAAAGGTACAATGTACGACATAATAAGTTATTAGCGAGGCAAGTTATTCGCGATATGGTAAAAGCTTGTATTGCACTCGAAGATGAAGAATTATATAGGAAACAATATAGGAAAATAAAATTTTATTTTGCCGTTTATGTAACTTCTGTTTCTTTGACTGTACTTTTATATGTAGCTAATGGGTTGCATGGAACCATTGTTGCTGGTAAGTCTGAATTAAGAAATCAACGACTCCTCTCTCTACATACCACTTTCGCTTCGACCACATCCATTACGTCGGTTGAGGGTGCTCCTCTGGCAATCTGATCCTTTCTAAGCTGTTGACCAATAAAGAACGGCCTCCATAGAGCGCCCTCTTCCGATACTGCCATCCATTATCGCGCAATATATATTTAGTTAATTTCCTTTCATCCATCCTTTCCAAATGACTGAACGACCTCAGCATACTCCTTTCCACGAGTATAAGACTAACAATGGGCAAGGTCTTCAAAATATAACCCGTGTTAAATCGAAAACCATTTCGAGATATTACTTCAGTTAGGTGTATTTTTTTATTCCCTTGTGAAAAAAGTTTAAAATCGGGGAGATATTTGAAAAACTGTAATGACACGCAATCGACCTTTTTAGGATGAACCATTGGTGTAGAAAAAGAGATGGTATATTGCCTAACAATTTGCCAACAAAAAACAAATTTGCCAATATCTTTTCTTTATGTTTCTTTACGATAATAGTATTTAGTACAAATAACCGCTGCAGTGTAATTAACAAAATAGTATACTATAAACACCAAGTCTTAATTAAATTTTTTTTTTTTGAAATTGAAAGTTTGGTCAATTAATTTGACAAAGATTTAGTTTTTATGTTTCCTGGCAGTGGTTTAGTTCCATCCGAAACGTTACGATTACTATATTACAATCGTAATTTTTAAAAATTAATAAAAAAAGAACAAAGCAATTATAAAAGTATTCCAGAAACACGTGTCGCCTAAATTAATCTATATTATTCAAAAAATACGTAAAATAGACAGTTCTCACTAGATTTACTTTCCCAATTACTTATTAATAAACTAATATTTTTTAGGAGAACCATTTCTAACAGTAATAACATATTGGCCAGCATATAATGACACGTCCATAATAGCAGCAGTTGTTAGGGTACTCAACGTTTTCATACTCACCATGATGTTAGGAGTTATGATTGCAGCAGACAGCATTGTTTTATCGCATCTAGTAATGCTAAGTTATAAATTTAAGACTTTGAGGAAATATTTTGAAAATCTAAGGAATAAAATTGAGGAGGAAAGAGAAGGTGATGTGGAGACAGCTGAAGGTTTGAGACGTGGATGTCGTGAAGGAATTATAATGCATCAGGATTTATTGAAGTTCGTTTAAAATTATAAACTTTTATTAACATACAATTAATAATAATAATTTAATTTAATTTAGTCTCTCAGTGCCTATAGGCACTATTAAAGAGTGATAGGCAGAATGGTTATTTGCCCAGTCTGTCGTAGTGGGGTAGTACTACCACTTTCGAATGTAAGTGACCTTGTCGTGTTTCGGGAGCGGGTTGAAAGTAATCAGGTGTAGCACACTGCACTATCACTCTAGATCCTCTTGAGGCCTCAGGCCGGCATAGCGGAGGTGATAGTAGCAGTTGTTTCCACTCATGGATCGCATTCAACCTTTACATGAGGCGGAGTGTTGTCATATGCCGAGTTACCATAAAAAAAAATTCAGCATTTGACTCTAATGCCTTTGTAATGTTAACAAAGATAGCCATTTAATTTATAACTCGTGGATATTGTGATATTGGATTGTGGATATGAGCAAGTAATCTAGACTCGCTGATGGTGGAAAGTTGGGTGCGGTTACTGGTAAGGCATACAATATAATTTTTCATCCATTTTTTTCAGTTTGTTCAACAATATACAAGAAACTTTTGGAGTGTCAATGTCTATCCAAGTATGCCTTTGTTCAGGGTCAGCGGTATTACTGTTGATGCAGTTTGCTGTAAGTTTTCTACCTTCACTTTTAATGTCGGTTGAAGTGGACAGTTTTTTTTATTGTAGCTCGGCATGTGACAACACTCCGCCTGATGTAAAGCTAGAGTGCGGTCCATGAACGGAAACAACTGCTACTACAGAGAAATCTCTACAGACAGCAATCACCTCCGCTATGCCGGCTTGAGGAGGCCGGCTTTCGTTATACCTGGCTACTTTCAAACTTTTTTTTTATTTTTTTTTATTTTAGCACGTCATATGACCGCACTCCGCCTGGTGTTAAGCTAGAGTGCGATCCATGAGCGGAGGCGACTGCTGTCAGAGAAGGGGATCTGCAAACAGCAGTCGTGCCCGCTATACCGGCTTAATGAGATGCCTCTTCACACTGCGCTTGAAGGATCCCATGTTATAGGAAGGGGGAAAGACGTGACTGGGAACTTATCCCGAGACGCGACAAGTGTTACATTAAACAGGTGTTACATTCGAAAGTGGTGGTACTACCCCAGAACGGCAGACCATCATTAGTCTGCTACCACTCTTTAAGAGTAATTTTGGTATATGGAAATTCATCAGTTTTTGGGTTAGCTATGTTTGTCGTTTGTATTAATTATACATTCAAAATATCCATTACAGTTAGCTGGACAAATTAATTTTGGAAACGTATCTATTACATGTTTCTTTCTTTGTGACCTTTTAATTATGTTGGGTGTGATACTGTGGAATGCTGGTGATATGACTTATGAGGTAAGAATATGAGATAATAAGAAATAACCACTGATTTCGGAATAGTATTCTTGAATCACTTAATAACATACACACTAAAATCCTCTTCATTTGTATAACGAGTGTGCACTGTCAATCTGGATGGTACATGCTCGTCTCCTCAAGCCGGCATAGTGGAGGCGACTGCTGCCGGCTCAGGTTTCTCTGTAGTAGCAGTTGTTTCTATTCATGGACCGCACTCTAGTTTTACACCAGGCGGGGTGTTGTTACATAGAGTTAGAATTAAAGCTAGAGTCTCCGCTATGCCGGCTTGAGCATTTGTAAGGTTTTAATAAAAAAAGTTTATTTACAGGCCTCACTTCTATCAGATGCAATATTTCAATGTGGTTGGAATTTAGGAGCGATGCGAAAACCATATCATAGAGATGTAAGACAATTAGTATTGTTGGCGTGTGCGCAGGCGCAGCGACCATTAATCATGAAAGCTTTTGGTGTTAGTGATCTTTCGTATGCTACTTTTGTTGCGGTGAGTTCTTATTGTTGCGTTTCGGAATTAGCTGGAATTATCAGATCAGCTTGGAAGTAGCCGAGAGGAGTGTGTACTGTCAACCTGATAGTGGTTATTCATCTCCTTAAGCCGGCATAGTCGAGGCGACTCTTGTCTCCAGAAATTTCTCTGTGGTAGCAGTTGTTTCTCTCCATGAACCACACTTAACATCAGGCGAAGTGTTGCCGAGCTACATTAAAAAAAGTAGCCAGAAATCTGTCCTGCCAACCTTCATGGTACATGCAGACATTTCTTTGTAGCAGCAATTATCTGCGCATGGATTCCACTTTAGCTTACAGGCCTAATGTAATTTATTTTTTAATTCGTCAGGTGGTGAGGACAACCTATTCGGTTTTCGCAGTTGTTTATAATGGAACCAATTAATTTCTTTTCGTTTTAAAAACCGTGGAGCCAGCCGCTTCTTGCTATAGTAACATAGTACAAAAATTAAGATTGTAAAGGTGCGGACGAGAGATTAGAAAAAACAGCGCTTTAAATAAGTGAAATAATAAAGAAATCAAATACAATGGAAAAGGAGAATGCCCATTTTTGGCCCACTTGATACCTAACAGTTACGAAACAAAACAATATCTTATTTTTTTATTCTTTCATTTTAATTATATCAACACATCATTTACCAACCAATAGATAATGTTTTATTACATAAAAAACAGATATCTTCAATTATTAAAGCGTTCAAAATAATATAACCTCAAATATTGCATCAGAAAACATCTAATTACTCAATAACCCGGGTGAAAAAAATAAAACTGCTTTGTAATAAGGAAGTAGATTTATTTTTCTACAAAATTAACTAAAAATCATCGACAAACTCGAGGAAAAAATTGTGGGCCCATCTTTCTTAGGCGATTGGGCATTCTCCTTTCTACATTAAGGACAAGCACTCACTTTTGACACATTCGAATTTGGGTCACACTACGACATAATACTTACGCACACATTAATACAGTTTTTGCCCGATTTTATATATTACCTAACTAATCTTGATACTTGATTTCTAGAGATGAATATATTAGCTATAATTTTATACTATGACATCCTCACAGATGTGTTCCCTGATTCAGTACATGGTACAAGAAAAACATCGAATTGTGTAATAGCATCCATAATAAAAATTAAAACGAACAACCGGTAATCTGTATAACGCGATACAAATTACATTTTCTCGAAGCAATAAAATTTTTCTTTTACCCTTATTGGATGGAATTATCTAAAGGCATCGCTCTTTCTCGTTAGCAATATATCTTATAACACAATCAGATGTAACCGCCGAAAACTGGCCCTTTATCTCACCGCCAAATAATGATTCACATTTCTCTTTGCCGTTGATGCCTCATCACTCCCTTAAATCATATTCATCTCATTTATCTGAATTTTATTATTAGATTTTGTAAAATAAATCTTAAAAATTAGTTTTTCTTTTTTATTTTAAGATATTAAGCCCGTCATAGACGTTTATAAATATTAATATACTATGCAAGCTAGACACGGTAAAGTTATTGAGATATATTTTGTCTTTATATCGTAAATAGTTTTTTGTAGTCGGGATAGTAAAAAAGGTCCTTTTCGTGGAATACATTTTAGGGAAATTTGAAAAAATAAAGTTTGGTTTTCTATCGAAAAGCGTTTGTCTCTCTGAATGAAATCTGTCTTTACGTGTGGTTGCGCTAACGTACCTACTTTGCCAATATTGGCCAATAAAAAAAAAACAACCGTTGATGCGTTGTCGTATTGACGTGTTTACTTTTAGATGCATAACCGTTGCAATATATTTTAAAAAATTAAACAGAATACCTAACGCAAACGGTTAATAAAAATTTTTCCAGTCTTTTTTAGCTTATAACATATTTCATCAAGATCCGTTCAACCGTTTAAGTGTGATTGGGGCACAAACAAACATACATTCGCATTTATCATATTAGTATATAATAGGCAATACTAACCAATTGGAAAAAAGAGATTACTTATAGCAAATAAAATAAAAAGGAGAAAAAATGTGTTAAATGAAAATTTAATTCTATTTAAGTCTTAAAAACTCTGTTAAAAAGAAAAACGTGAATTAGGACAGCTAAAATTATAAATGCAAAACGATTCACCTGAAGCTCGTATTCAGGATTTTCCCCATTGGAAAACCTATTGATATTTCGACAAACAAAAGAAACTGGAATTGCAAATTGATTAGATTCCTATGTAAATTGGGCCTATCTCCTTCTGGGGATGACATAGGTCGAAGCCCCAATAAATTTTATCAAACAGTTTTATACGAAAATTCCTTATGTTTCTTCCTCAACAAAATTTGCACATATTTAAATAGGGGAAAACATTATAAATCTTATTACTAAGGCATTCTCATAGAATATAAAACAAATCTACTGTGAACACTTTTTTCACGGACCATTATCTGTATTTTTCAATTCTTGTCATTAAAAAAGGCGTGACAATTGTATTGTATTGTAACTAAAAATATTAAACGATGAAAAAAAAACACAGGAAAACTCATAACACGTTATCATTTTCACTTCCTTAATAAATGATTTTGAAATTATAATATTTTTTAAAAATTTCAAAAATTATGCAGGTAATCTATTTATGCATACTGTTACGCTTTTAGCCTCGGTAAGCCATGGGTAAGTAGACACAACGAAATAAAACCGATATTTAAAATTATAAGAATAACAAGTTTTTTGTGGCGCAATTCGCGAGCGCTGGAATAGTTTTGTGGCTATAGGGAAGTTTAAAAAAATTTTTTTTTACTTCGATATCTCGTTCCATTCCGGACGGTACGGACTTCCGCAAAATTTAGCATTTTTTTTTGGAGGCATGGGCATCTATACATATAAAAAAATTGTCTCGCTAACCCTTTATTTTTATTGTTAAATTGTATTATAATAAAAACTGAACACAAATACATATAGAAGTTGATATTGGGTTAACAAAAATAATACAAAATATATTTAATTCTGCTTCGTTCTACCTAGAAAGTGTCGGCCATTTTATTTACGTCATTTCAAATAAAGATTGATCTCGATAACAGCTGAATTAGTCCAAGGGTACACACCCAAATAAATCACCATTTCCCAAAACGATCTTCAATACTTTAAATGATCTGATAATATTATAATCGTTATTCGGACGTTAGTTCTTTTGGTACGTTATCCATTTGTTTTTTTTTTCTGAAGTGGTAGGCAGACTGATGATGGTTATTAGCCCAGTCTGCCGTCCTGGGGTAGTATCATCACTTTCAAATGTACCTAACACCCGCGTAACACTTGGAAGTAGCCTAGTATAACGAGAGTAGTGTACAATGTCAATAATAATATGGATGGTATACAGTCATCTCCTCAAGCCTGCATAGCGGAGGTGACTGCTGTCTGTAGAAATAAATCTGTAGTGGCAGTTATTTTCGTTCATGGACCGTACTCTAGCTTTACATAGGCTGAGTGTTGTCATATGTATGCCGAGCTATAATAATAAAAAAATTGTATGGACAGACTATAATTTTCTGATGACTAGATTCTTCTCGTGGTCTTCATCTCGTCAGTCGCGTTTCCGATGCCATGGTAGAGTCTTTGTCATGTCACGGTCGTCAAATTAGATTGAACTTTAACTAAACGCTATATTTATCGAAATAATACTGTAATTCTAGGTTTAAAAATAATAAATAGTTTAATAGATATTAATGATAGGTCTAACGTAAAGAAAAAATAATTTTGACAGTTAAAAAGTTTGTATATAATTTTTGGTTTTACTTTCTAATAGTTGAAATATTTAAAATATACAATTTTATCTCTATTAATGGTTCTAATTTTGGCTTTCAAATAATGACGGGACAGTTCTTTTAAATTAGTTTTTTTCCTTAATTAATTTTCTGTCTATCTCAAAATGGTACAATATTATTCAGTTTTTAACATTACGATTTCTCAACGAAATTCCACTGAAAGTACAGGACAGGAGTGACCGTGGTCTAGCGGTAAGACGCATGAACTCACGATCGATGAGACCCGTGTTCGAACCTCGCTAATTCTGACCAATGTAACTTTGTTATATGTACTTTAGTTGCTCAGTGCCTATAGGCACTATTAAAGAGTGGTAGATAGACTGATGATGGTTATTTCTTCAGCCTACCGTCTTGGGGTAGTACTACCACTTCACGGGTGTTACATTTTCTCTACCTTCCCAGTACCTCTATTCAAAGCCTATTTCCTACATTAAAGCATTAGTTAGAACTAATGTTAAATTAGTTAACTTTTAGATAATGCAGAAAAACATACACATATGAATTTTACCGTAGAGGGCGAGGGACTTAGTTAAAGTTAGTTATTAATTAGTTAGAGCATACTCCTGGGAGTGACCCTTAAATCATTATAAATGTTTAACTAACTAAATAATTAATATTTAGGACTGTTACAAATTACCTCGAAGATAGGAGATATTAGCTAAAACTATAGTAAGATACAAAGTACCTTAATAATAAAAAAATACGTCTAAATCAGTTTAGTCGTGTAGCCAAATTGAGAGACAAACAATTAAGGCTGGGATATATGTGAACTGCGTTGGAACTGAAGGGCATTAAAACCTTTTTTCTCCATAACCCGTAACAAAATTATCTTAAAAAAATATATGATAATCTATACTATACAAAACATGTCCTCTTTATTTAAAAAAATAAAATAAAAAATAGTTTTAAATATCATTAATATTTATGCAAAGTAACCCTTGTTTTAGAAATATAAAACCATTTTTCTTCTAAACTATTAATAGCCAGTTTTTTTAATTTCATCATGATATTACACAATACAATACCTAGGGAATCTTCGGTTTATTTTTTTCGAATACCTTTACAAATTATTTTTATAATTTTTTTTTACATAAATCGACACACAATCGCGGGAGCATCCCCTCTGTCGCTGTGTGAATAAACTCCTTGACTACGCGTTTTGTTTTTCTTGAAATGTGTGTAGGCACAGTCCCTACACTACTATCCTCCTATGTAGGGACTGTGTCTACATGTTTTAATTACATTAAAAATAAGTAAAAGTCACAATTCTGAATAGATAATTTATAAATTAGTTGTTCAGAAACGATTTCCTTTATTAGGATCCATTATAAACGTTGTCAGTTTGTGAGTACAATCTCATAATCCGTCGCCAAGTAAAATGAAAAGAATTAGAATTGGCAGCGGGAAACGACACAGATTAAAAGTTGACAAGCTACCTTAAGATATTATTTGATAGCTGACGTTTTTTTTATTGT
Source organism: Tinea pellionella (assembly GCA_948150575.1). Classification (NCBI taxonomy): domain Eukaryota; kingdom Metazoa; phylum Arthropoda; class Insecta; order Lepidoptera; family Tineidae; genus Tinea; species Tinea pellionella. The sequence goes on along the minus strand of OX411259.1, from coordinate 6,937,802 downwards.
AGCTCGGCGTATAACAACACTCTGCTTGATGTCGTCTCCGCTATGCTGGCTTAAGGAGACGAGTGTGCAATGCCAAACTGATCCGGAAACGCGACTAAGTCACTTCACAGGTTACACTGTTACGACGTTGCATTTACACCAATAGGATCGCTTCATTTGAAATGCGGCGATCATAATAACATCATCTGATTGGCGGAGAGATAACGCGTTACGCGCCTCTAGACGGCAGACTGGGCTAATAACCACCACTCTTGAAGTAAGTGAGAAAATATAAATTACAACTTGAAATGATAATAATAGTTAGTAAATAAAATATAAAATAAACGAAGGAAACAACATTAATTGCGTGTATGTAAAACAGCATGTCGGTATCTATGTAAAACATCGTAAGTGGCATAAACCCCTTTTTGCAGACATTGAGCAATGTGGTGTTAATTGCTGGGCGTGGCTTTTCGTGCAAGGAAATTGTAGATACGATATTTGTTAAAAGCAGCCTTTCTGCATTACTCTAAGTACTATAAATTTAATGTAACCACAACGAGCGTGAGTTTAGAATACGCCTTTGTTTTAGTTTTATTTCCAAGTACTAAATTACATTAACACCAGTCCTTATTTCAGAGATTGCAACACTAGTATTTTAAATAACTCAAGTTATAAAGAGCTCATATTAATTCAGTAGAATTAATTTTGTATTTTTTTTATCGAGTTAATATTCACCATCATCAGTTTATCTGAAAAATGCTCAATTTATTAAATATTATAAAAAAAAAACACTTCACCACAGAAATCGTCAGAAATTTTAAGATAATACATGAATACCAAACTGGCAGACTTATTAGTCTTAACTCTCACGTACCACTTTCCAACCACAAAACAGTGGTTATAATGAGGTTGAATTGTAAATTGTATAGACTACTTTTGTGAGTGAGATTCGGTTAGCATCTGCGACACTAACCACCCGCGACGAATGTTGTTGAAACCGACCACAATTTGTCGTCCGTCGAAGCGCAATCACGACATTCCATATTAATTTAGTACTCTCAACATATGAGCCTAATATAATATATTATAATAATATCTATTAACCAACACGAGACTGGAAATTAAACGCAAATTAAATAACTAATACATATCTCAATGACTAATACAGTTTATATTAAAAATCAATTCCTTTTAAAATGAACAGTTAACACTTAGATACATGTAATTGAATAGAAAGGTCAGGGACGATGTGGGGCCCATTCAAATTAGGAGGCAGTCGAAAACGAGATAGTTCTCCTGATACCCTTAATTGGAATCCTGCTGGGCTTTGATTGTAACGTTTTTGATCCTACCAAAAATATATGTAGTCCTTAATTAAAACATTAATCACATAATTTAAATATAAATATTATTATTAGTACATTTATTGCGTACGAAATCGCGGGTCGATTGCTTGTATAAACATATAAATTTTATTGCAGCTCGGCATATGATAGCACTCCGTCTGATGTAAAGCTAGAGTCCGAACCATGAGCGGAAACAACTGCTACGACAGAGGAATTTCTGCAGGCGGCACTTGCTTCTGTTATGCTGGTTTTTGCAGCGGCGGATTTAGTCTTCGGCGGCTCATAGGCAGAGCATGTTGTGGTGGCCCTCAAATCGTCTGTGCTTAACTGAAAGTTTCTATTAAAATCAAGGTAAAGAAGGGAGCAACTAAATAAGTTGGCTAACACAAAATTTAAAACAAAACTCAGTATTTTTTGTTTCTACTGAGCCTTTATCGATTTTTTTTTTGTGGTGTGGTGGCGGCCCATACTCGACTGGCTATGTTGCCTATGCTTAAATCCGACACTGCCGGTACGCGACCACTGTTTTCGGTACGCAACTACGTCATTACACGGATGACACATTGGTACTACTACCCAGAACGGCAGACAGGGTGAATAACCATAATCAGTGGCAGGCACTTTTACGAATGGGAGCTGATATTAACAATTTATTAATGCAAAATTTATTAAGGTAATACCTATATCGTATCAAAAAAATATTGCTAACAAACACGAAGCAAAGTACAAATAACGGCGGCTGGTACAAGAATTTGTACACTCAATGACAAAATCATATAGACGTATACACAGATAAAAAGTGGTACGTAGATTCGTCTTCGAAGGTACCTGCTGTTTTCAGAAATTTCTTTGTGGAAGCAGTTGTTTCCGTTCATGAACCGCACTCTAGCTTAACAGCGAAGTGTTGTCAGGCAGAGGTACAATAAAAAAATAGCCCAGTCTTTTGTGACCCCCGTGAAGTGAACTGTGTTTCGAGATTAAGATTAACCCGGCTAGGGTATACCGAAAGCTCGTCAGCGTGCTAAACATATACAGTTACTTGTATTTCTCTGCGTTAGCAGTTAGTTCCGGACTTTAGCTTAAAAAAGTACTTTGTAGATTTATTTCCTTCTCTAGATTCTTCAAGCATAAACGTTGTTATTTGACATTACCTCTTCTAACATTACAGTTCAAGAAACAATGTGTGTGTCGTCATACGTGCATCTATACACGTGTACAGTCGACTGATCTCTAAAATGTATCATATGTTTGATGTATTTCTAGATATAGCATTTCTGCGGTTGAGTGTACATTATGCTCATATTTCCACATAAACATATAATTTCCATAGAAATTTCAGTTAGTACGTTTCCATCGATAAAATACTGAGGCGAGCTTCATGTAGGATGCAAATACGAACGTTTTATATTTCAACATATTGAGTAACAAAGTTATTTATGATTTGAATTTGCTGCATAAATAACAATATTTAAATGATGACGCAATGTTTGCCTCTCTGTCTTTCATCGCGGTTTTTTTTATTGTAGCTCGGCATAATAAAATATGACAAGACTCCGCCTGATGTAAAGCTACAGTGCCGTCCATAAACGGAAACAACTGCTACTACAAAAAAATCTCTACAAGCAGCAGTCGCCTTCGCTATGCCGGCTTGAGGAGACGAATGTGCACCATCCAGATTGACAGTTCACACTTGTCCCGGTATTTAATCTTCATTCCACAAAAACAATATAAATGAAAATGATATTGGCTGCATAATTATTATGTTTTAAAGTAACAAAATTGTGATACGGGGAAATCTGTGAATTTGAGTATGAAAAGTTTATGTCGAATGAAACGAATTCGGTCTTTTCGGTTTAATTAATCTGCTTTTAATATTTTACGCAGATATTTTGAAATGGATTTATTATTTATTAACAAGCAGCCGACACGCAACGTTGTAGACGAAAACACAAATTTAAAAAATTCTATACCCCTTCATCCTCCAGTTTTTAGACCAAAGATGGAAAATATGCTTCTCTAGGATGCAGTTTATCTCCTTGTGAAATTTTACCAAAATCTGTTCTGTAGTGCATGAAAAAGCAACAAATAAAACAGTAGTTACTAACATATTACTATTCTTTATATATGATTATTTCATTTATATCATCATCACCACCAATTGCCATGCCTTTTGTTTATTTATTGCATGTCACACATACCTAATTATATATAATTTTACAATTAACACAATGTAACGCCCCGCTCTAGGGCGTAGCATTGAATATTTTATAACAATTTTTTTTGTAATAGTCAACATTAAAATTACAATAAAAATAAAAATATAATTAGTTAGTAGGTAAAGAGGTGGTGGTTATTAGCCGAGTCTACCGTCCTGGGGTCGTAACCACTTTCGAATGTAACATCCGTGAAGAGACAGTTTCGTGAACAGTTTGGAAGTAGCCAGATATAACGAGAGGAGTGTGCATTGTCAATCTAGATGGTGTATATTCGTCTCCTTAAACCGGTATAACGGAGGCGACTGCCGCCTGTAGAAATTTATCTGTAGTAGCAGTTGTTCATGGACCGCACTCTAGCTTTATATCAGGCGGAGTATTGTCATATGCCGAGGTACAATAAATAAAAATTGCAGTAATTTGGATGTAATTTTCTAATGGTTAGTGGGCGCCATAGTCATTGATGTACAACTAGATATGTAATAACGCTCTCAATGTGACGTGAGAGAAAAGATGACCGCAGTCACTTTTAGGTTTTCTGTCAGTTAGTATTTGACGCTTACGCATTTTTCATGGTTTGTTTCTCTAGTATACTCGTATGTACAATGTACATATATCTCTATGGCCATGGACGTCAAATTTTCATTTCATACAAAGGTTAGATTTTTTTTCTAAAGTAATGCGTTATTCTTATTGTTAGTGAGCATTTGTAGGAATGTAGGTTGTTCTAACGTCCCGACGAAGTAACATAAATAGTGTAGATACCCTACATTTAGTGTGAAAAAGACTTTATGGCCTACCCATTTACAGAAAAGGCGTTACAGTTGAAAGAACACCCGTACAAAACAAAGTAGGCAACATTATTTTGTTTTGTGCTCCTGGTCGTACACAATACGCAGACTTGGTAAGATTAAGGTACCCCTGACTTGATATATTGGGTGGCGGGTGTCGCCCGTTCACCATTCGGGTCCAGCGACTCGGTATTACACTGAAACCAAATAAATTTTCTGCGACGACGGAAAATACGAAAACGGTCAACAAAAGAAATAATGGTAATATTGTGTCGTATTGAAAAAGGTTTGTATTTTATTTATTTGTGTCTTTTTTAAAGACAAGTTAATTATTTTTTTTAAATACCAGTTTTTGGTTAAGCTTGAGTTGTCTGTAAAAAAGACATTTTGGAAAAAAAAAATTTCATGCGGGTCGACGGAGTTTCTTGCGTTCACCATCAAATTGTTATCACAAAAAAAACCTAATGGTTCCTAAGACAGTTTCCCTGTATCTCTAATAGTTACACTTTCAGTTATACTGTCCCATTAAAAAAAAATATTAACCATTACTTTTATACTTATATGCTTATGTATATATTTTTTAAATTCAAATTAGTGAGCAGTACCAAATCTATTTTTTATAATTTTGTATTTCTTTGTATTCCTACGCTAGATTTAATCGCAGCATCAGGTCTCGCTTAGGCATTTTTAATTTAAAAAAAAATTCCAGTTTTTTTATAATATTCTTTAGTCGATATATAGTTTTTTTACTTATCCCTAAACATGGCATAATAATTCTAATAAACAAATAAGAATTTTATTTTATTGAAAAATGGATTGTAGAGTCGTTGGCAGTCGACAATGTCTACCTCCGCCAGGGGAAACAGGCGTGAAATGAGCACCCTATATTTATAAGTTAATAAAAATGTTACAACTTTCTTATTTCAATTATATTTTACCTCTGTTCGTGCTGCTAATGCGTAATAAAACCCACTAACCAGAAAACTAATTTTCCTACAGTTAAGTAACAGGGAACAAATTACTGAGGAAGTATTAGTAAAAGATAAATACGGAAAAAATAGTATTTAGGTCGCGATTACACTAAAAACTATTTCCATTTAAAAAAAGTTTAATTTAGCCGTTTTAAAAATGTATAGACGTCATAAGTTTGTTTTTGTTTATCAACCGTAAATAAAATACCAATAAATATTTCCTACCTAGTCACAGGTAGATGTCTCACGCGAAGGTTTCGGGTTTATTTCCCGTTTTCATGTTATAAATTGTCAGCCTCGCAGATATATCTCGTATACTTTAGTTAGTGTATAAACGACCTAAGAATAGTAGCCCACATGCAAGACACTTAAAAAGAAAATAATAGTGTTCCGATACATTAAGCAACAGAATTGTTTGCTACAAGAACGTTCACGCCTCTTGTACCATATACCTACAGGGTGAATTTTACAAGTACGCCTGGATGTACAAATCCGAAATTATAAGAAAATCGGAAGCAGTGTGAAAGTAGCCAGGTATAGCGATAGGAGTGTGCACTGTCAATGTAGATGGTATATGCTCGTTTCCTTAAACAGGTTTCTCTGTAGTAGCAGTTATCTCCATTCATAGCTTTACATCAGGCGGAGTGTTGTCACATGCCGAGTTACAATAAAAAAAAACCGAAAAAAAAAATCAAATGAATAATTTAATTTATACCAGAGGTTTTGAAATTTTCACACGGGCATATCTCCTCGCATGAAACTTTATACCCACTCACGTCTTGATGAATGTTCTGAATACATAAATAAATAAGTAAGAGGGCGCATGTTCGCTAAAATTGTTATACGCCAACACTTGAAGCACGAGGAAAACAAATGAAAAGGGCTTAATAAATTCTGTATCCAAGTTTAGGTTATTTGTGGATGCGACTCACATATGTAACGAAGGTATTCGTAACGCGTGAATCTTTTTTCTTTTCCCTTGAATAAGAAAAGTTGATCTGCCATAAAAGTATATGAGAGAGTCCCAATACTCTGCGTATGACTTCGAATCTCTTCGAAGCTTGTCCCGACCCAACCCAGGAGATTACTTTTCTTCCTTCATCCCTTAAATTGAATTAAAATGAGAGGCGAACGGATAAAAAAAGGGTGTATGTCGATTTTCTGAAGAATTTTTCGCGTTTAACGTTCTCTACGTGGGCCCGCCGTATTTGCACCTACGTTTACGGTGTGTGGAAATTCATAGAGTTATTTCCTCAATTCCTTTACGACTAGAGAATTGAAACAATTTAGATGCATTCAACGAATTTTATTTAGTTTATATGCTTATTCCAATCCATTCTTTCTTTATAATCTTATAACAATATAGAGTTATGAAGTAAATAAGTTTCAGACCACCGCAGATTATTTTAGTGGCCAAAGAATGCATTTTATATTACTCAGTCTACGTCTTTATCTCCAAACTTCGTATTAGAGAATATTTTTGGTGGCGGGTATTAATTTTCAGAGCGGCAAAGCATGGTTATTAGTCCACACAGTCACAGAGCGGCCGTGGTCTAGCGGTAAGACGCGTGAACTCACGATCGATGAGACCCGTGTTCTAACCTCGCTTATTCTGACCGGTACCAATGTAACTTTGGTCGCTCAGTGCCTATAGGCATTATTAAAGAGTGGTAGGCAGACTGATGATACCTAACTATTCCTGAAACGCGACTAGGTCACTTCACGGGTGTTACATTCGAAAGTGGTGGTACTACCCCAGGACGGCAGACTGGACAAATAACCATCATCAGTGTGCCTACCACTCTTTATTATTGTTATATAATATATAGAATCCACGTCAGCTAATTTATTTATTTGTTACATAATTTTTTCATAGAGATGCAACTTGAATTAACTAGTGTTGGCATGGTTGCCGTCATCGATCAAACTAAATTGAGTAATTAATGTTTTAGAGCATGACAAATCGGCCTTCACCTCAAACTAAGATCTTATGTTAAAGGTCTTGCTACTCATTTTGTAGGTCACGTCTCGTCGCTTTATCTCAACCCTTAGATTGACAGTCGATAAGGAGTAATTAGGAAGTGAATTAGGTCACAATATTTCAACAGATTATATTGTTTTAAGATTTAAGAGCTTTATAGCTCTCAATCAACTTACGATTGCTTCGACCTTGAACCACACGCAAAAAACCTCTATTGTTTTCACATTTCATCATATTGAATTCCATCCAATCATCCATCGAATAAAAAAATAAGAAAATAACCATGCTCTAGATTATGAAATTGCAAATAATTATAATGACGTAAAAAAAAAACTATTCAATGAGTTTTCATCGAGAAAAACTGCATCAAAAATTGATTTGGAACTCACTTTAGATTAAAACAAAAATATGTTTTGTGTTGATCAAAACTTTTTTTATATATAAGTACGAACTAGGTGATTCAAATAGTGTATATCTAAGTGACGTAATCGTAGAATTGCATCCTTATCCTATAGAATAAACAACGAAACTTTTCCATAATAGATTAGGGCAGAGGTGTCAAACTCAATTTTGCAGAGGGCTATACAGGGTGAATTTTTCAAGTGGGCTTTCATGGGCAAATCCTAAACTATGAGAGATATCGAAAAATGCTGAAAGGAGTCTCGATGCCGATTTTGATGAAAACTATAACTGCATTATTAGATTTTTGATAAATTCATTTTCCCGGCTAGGAATCGAACCTGTTGATTTTGAAGAAAAAAAAACACGCTGTATTATTGCACCATCTGATAGTGTTCCTGATAAGGATCAAATTCTGGGAAGTAATGATATACGGCAAACCAAAGAAAAGTGTTGATTTTTAACAAATTGTCTCTTATTTCCATGTATTTATACATTACCTACTACATTTATTATGTTTTGATTTAAAAGCCATAACCGCCAGATCTAACACCTTTAGATTATTTTCTCTGGGGGCATGTCAAAAACCGAAATTTACAAATGTACGTACAATGAAATTGATGACTTAAAACTAGCGTTAGGGAATATTCTGAACGGAATCAATAACCTTGTGATGTGGAATGCAGTACACTCCTTGAGGCGTCGAGTTCAGCTATGTATTGAAAATAATGGCTATCATTTTGAACAATTGATTAATTAAGATTTAATTACTTAATGTTAAAAAAAAAACAGGATTTTGCTAAAAATCAAGACTTTCCTTTCATTTAATCTCGAAGAGCGCGAGATTTTAAATCATTATGATGATTTTCAATCAATGTACCGGTAATGTATAAATACATGGAAATAAGAGACAATTTGTTAAAAATCAACACTTTTCTTTGGTTTGCCGTATATCATTACTTCCCAGAATTTGATCCTTATCAGGAACACTATCAGATGGTGCAATAATACAGCGTGTTTTTTTTTCTTCAAAACCAACAGATTCGATTCCTGGCCGGGAAAATGGATTTATCAAAAATCTAATAATGCAGTTTTAGTTTTCATCAAAATCGGCATCGAGACTCCTTTCAGCATTTTTCGATATCTCTTGTAGTTTAGGATTTGGCCATGAAAGCCCACTTGAAAAATTCACCCTGTATATTAAATTTAGAATGTGTAGGCGGGCCAGATTCAAATTAAAAAAAAATGTACTGAATTATTATAGCATTTTATTTAGTCTAAAAGCTCTAAAAAAACATGGTTCTTCTTTCTGTGACACATTGTGATCGTGGGCCTTATATGCGGCACGCGAGCCGGAACTTTGACATGACTGGACTAGGGTATTTAAAACGACTATTTAAGAAAGAAGAGCTTAGTTGTATTTAGAATCATAGAGATATATATTAGAGGTGCAAACTTCATATATCTGACATAAAAAACCGTAAGTCGCTTCAAATGATTTGACAATATTGCCCTCAAGTCAAATACTAACTGACAGAGAACCTAAACGTGGCTGTGGCCATGTTTTCTCTCGCATCACATTGGGAGCGTTATTGCACATCTAGTTGTTTAGAATAATAATGTAAGTTAAAATAAATTCCTTTATATTTTGTTGCAAAATACACTCCTTCGTTGTCCTACAACTGTGTTACACTCACGGACAAGAATATCCGGACAAATTTCCCCTCAACGTCTCCTGTTCCCGTCTAGTCGTAATACACGCTTGTGTACAAAACAAATTGTTTTATAAAATACAGACTGCATATTGCAATATTCTTTTACTTATATTTTTCGATCAAACTTTGAGATCAAAATATGTATTTATATTATATTTTTATTATTATTATCGACTTTTTTGTAGCTCGACATATGACAACACTCCGCCTGACGTAAAGCTAGAGTGCGGCCCATTATCGGAAACAACTGCTACTACAGAGACAACTCTACGGGCAGCAGTCGCCTCCGCTATGCCGGCCTGAAGTCATTTTGATTGACAGTGCACACTACTCTCGTTATACCTGGCTACCTTCAAACTGCTCTCGAAACGCGATAAGGTCACTTTACCGTTCAGGTTTCTTAGATATTTGAAATTAGAAGGAAAATGTGTGAATAAACTTAAACGTTAGACTATCTCCATGTTGGTTCGTGATATATCCATTTGGGAAGATTTTCACGACCTCAAGGAAACATTCTTGTAATTTGTCTAGTTGTCGTGGGAAACCGCTTGAGTATCTTGTAACTTGCGGCATCTATGTTCAAGCATTGAAATAACTAAAATACTGTTGAAGATAAATTAATGTACACATTTTAAGATTTAATGTAAGCGATAGGAAGGAGTATTTTATATACATTTTGTATATTAACCTAGCGGTAGAGGTTGAACCTGTACGATCGATGAAACTCGTGTAAAAACCTCGCTAAATCTGACCGGTACCTATGTAACTATGTTATATGTACTTTCGTTGCTAAGTACCTATCATGCATTTATTTATTTATATACAGCATAGTCTACAGCTGTTGGCCAGCCAAGTCACTACGTGTCACATCAAATATTATTCATATATTCATTTAAAAAAAAAGATAAAAATGACATAAAAATTAATTACAATACTGTCTTATTTACTATGTCAGTTTTTAAATATAGATATTATTATATTATATTATATATATTATAATATGCATACATTAGCTTCCGGGCATTAAAAAAAAATTAGTAACTTTGCGTTGCGTCCAAAGACCAAAACCATTCCAAAGAAGCTGCGCACGTATGTGAAAATATACTTCTAGTACACAAGCTTTTTTACAAATTATTTTATAATACAACACGTCGTTTTATATGTCTTTTTGGTAAGTGCTACTTTTTTGGTTTTTTTAGCGTTTTGGGATTGGAAGAAGCCAGGTTAACGAAACTTGTGTGTCTGATGGTGCACATTCGTCTCCTTAAGCCGGAATAGTGGAGGCGACTGCTGTTCATCGACCCACACTCTAGCTTTACATCAAGCGGAGTGTTATCATATGTCAAGCTACAATAAAAAAATACAAATAGTTATTCTAGTGCATTAGGTACAAAATTTAATGTTCCCTAATGTAATATCGCTCCATTGAGCGGAAATTGCTTAGCTCAGCTTTCATTTGGCTTTACTCCATAATTCAATAGAGTAGATAACTTTAATGCTATGTTGGTAATAGTAATTTCAGTTGATCGTTAAACTTTTACTGCCCTCTATTAATGGCATATATACACTTATTAAACTATGTATTAAAATCAATTTTAAAAATAATTTTTGGCACATTAAGGGTGGTTTGCACCAGAGAAAGCCGGTTAAAGTAACTTTGACTGTTACTTTAACTTTAACTGTAACAGTTACCTTTACTTTTACTCCACGCGCGTTGCACCACAGAAAAATTTGTATCGTGTTTTAGTATTTACAAAATATTTGGAATTTATAAAAGATAGTCAAAAAGCAGCTGAGTAATGGATAATTTTAAAATTCTTCTGGAAAATAAACTGTATGTTTGATGAACTATACAAGATACAAATAGATAACTAGATATAAGAACAAATTTACATAAATAATACAAGATTTAAATGAATTCTCTCAATACAAACAAGAGCGGCTTTTCAAAGATTTGACGTTAGCGATATTGATTTAACTATTACTTTAACTTTGACCGGCCGAAATTCGCCAGTAACGGTTAAGGTTAAAGTAATCGTCAAATGTGACAGATTTTTTTTTAAGCAAACCAATTTTAACTTTAACCATTACTTTAACGTGACAGTAATAGTTAAGTCATATGGTGCAAATGGACATAAAATGCTGGATATTTTGTCAATAAATTACGATGGAAAATTTAATAGAAACGCGCACTTAGCAGTCTAAACTAAGGTGGGAATCGAACGTTAGTCATACGTTAGTATTTGTGTCAGCTCGGCGCTCTGCCTGGAGTGCGCTTCATGAGCGAAAACGATTGCGAACACAGAGAAACATCAACTTTGCTTTGCCGGCTTGAGAAACATCTTTTGACAGGACATCCTCCTCTAATTATAACCATATCAGATGGACCATATATTATAAACGTAAAATATGTAATCGATAACAATGTTGTATTTTTAAAATCTTTATTTAGATTGGGGCTTACGCTCACAATCGTGGCGATGTTAGCCCATTGCAGCCTAAACAATTATAATGTACAAAATTAACACATAAATGTAACTAAAAATAAATCATTAATAAATAAAATAAAAAAAAAACAAAAGAAAATGAATCTACCAAAATGTTGTATTTAATTAAATAAAAATACATATACAATACAATACAATTGTCACGCACATATACTAATACTTGTAGAATAAAGGAGAATGCCCATTCGTCTCAAAGAAATGGGCCCACAATTTTGTAGAAAAATAAATCTACATTCCTTATCAGTTTTAATTTTTTTTTGCCTTTTTTTTGAGAAATTACACATTTTCAAATGCAATATTTAAGGTTATTATTATATTAAATGATTTAATAATTTATTTATGAAATCTTTTTTTGTGTAATAAAACATTGTCTATTGATAGGTAAACGATGTCAAGACATCGTATATATTTGAAATAAATTTAAGAAAAAATTAAATATTATTTATTATAGAATTTTGTTTTGTTAACAAACTATTAAATGTCAAGTGGGTCTAAAAATGGATATTTTTGTTAGAAAATAGTAAAAACTTAACCAAAAAAGATAATAAAACAACGTAAACTGATTGCTAACTTCCATTTATCAAGGATCCAACCATAAAAACGACATAGGCATTTCCTTTACATAATCTGATGTGTAATCTATGTTAAGAAGATACTTTTTCTTCAAAGATAACAGAATTACAGGATTTGGTACTATAGCTATCCGGATTTTTACTATTTATTACATTAAAGAGTGGTAGACAGATTGATAATGATATTAACTCAGTCTGCTGTCCTGGGGTAGTACCACCACTACGAACACCCGTGACCTTGTCGCGTAACCAGATATTATGCTAACCTAGATAGTACACAATGGTCTTTCCTAGCCGGTATAACGGAGGCGACTACTGCCTGCAGATATTTCTGTGTGTTAGCGATTGTTTTCGCTTATAGAGCGCACTCTAGCTTTATATCAATCGGAGTGTGCCGACCATATTATTTGAAAAGATAATAATAATACATTCATTGGAATAACGTTTCAGTATTGGTAGTGTAACACATGGTTAAAGGGAAGAATTGATTCACCGGCCCTTGGTAACGTTACAACATCATTAAGAGTTTGAAAAGTTGTACATAAGTTATATCTTAGCCTTGACATACTCGTATAAACAAAATTACTGGACATAAACTTTAAATTTAAATTAAGGGTTAAGCGTTAAGATTGAAATATATAACCCCCTCGACTATTGTAAAGGGACGGACAAACTTTACACATACAAATGTAACGTTTGCATAATAATATTTGTTACACTATATAATTCTAGTGAAACATTTCTTATTTTATTGCTGACCTTACTACATTTCGAGTTTTGAATAATATGAATTAGCATAACTGATTAACACAAATAAAAAACATTTTTTTTTGGTAGAAATTGTTTCCGCGAATAGACCGCACTCAGGCAAACTACGGTCACACGTGAGACTTTTAAAATTTATTTTAGCACGTCATATGACCACACTCCGTCTGATGTTAAGTCAGAGTGCGATCCATAAATGGAGGCTATTGCTGTCAAAGGGAATCTGCAGACAGCAGTCGATTCCGCTATGCCGTCTCGATGAAGAGCTTCTTCACACTGCGCTTGAAGGATCCCATGTTATAGGAAGGAGGAAAGACGTGGCTGGGCAACTCGTTCCACAGTTTGATGGAAAGACAGCAAAAGGACTGCCCGACTACTGTAAAAGAAAGTTTGAAGAAAGATACAGCGGCTGTGGTCTAGTGATAGAAAGCGTAAACTCATGATCGATGTTCAAAGGAGAATGCCCATTCGCTTAAGAGAAATGGGCCCACAATTTTTTTCTCGAGTTTCGCGAACATTTTTAGTTCATGTTGTAGTTTTTTCACCCAAGTTATTGAGTAATTAGACTTTTTTAGACACAATATTTGAGGTCATTATTGTATTCAAAGCTGTAATAATTGGTAACATTTATTTTTTTATAACATTAAACATTGTATATTGATTGGAAAACAATGTTTTGATATAATTAAAATAAATTAATGAAGAAATAAGGTATTATTTTAGAATATTGTTTTGTTAACAAACTATTAGGTATCAAGTGGGCTCAAAAAATGGGCATTATCCTTTCCCTAAATTCTGTTCGGTACCAATGTAACTATGTTATATGTACGAGTACTTTGGTCGCTCAGCGTCTATGAAACTAGCTTAGCTTAGTATATGTGTTAATTAAAAAAAAAAAAGGAAAAAAGCCTAGGGGGTCGTACAAGGTACTCTACCTCTGTGAGATAAATAAATAAATTTTTATTTGACACAGACGCTTTTATGTTTAATTAAATAACTTGAGGACCCCGCACTAGACTCAGTGTCTATTACGGGTCCCCGGTCTTTCCTTAAACAAATTAACTTTAACCTAACTTAGACCTTTAATTATATTTTTTAATTAATTTCATTTATGGCGAATATGCGTGTGTGTGTGTGTGTGTGTCCAAAATCCAAATACACAAATATACACGTTGATTTTTTCTCAGTCAGATCTCAGGTTCAGTTAGAGGAAGTCTTAAACAATAGAAGATAGCGAATTTTCTTCAAAGGAATCAAGATTCAAGATTACGTTTCGAAAGTTAGAATCTGCATCCACAGTCTTATCTGAGCTGACTTGAAACGGCTCAAAGGGAAATTATCAGTCTAACAGTCTAATTATCGTCTCTATGTTTTATGATTCCCACTGATATGGTTATTCTTATTATAAGGAAATTTGGAAAGACAAAATGCTGTAGAATAACGCTATGCTATATATAAATACATATACTGTATTATTACATCATCCGATAGTTCGCTAATAAGGATCAATTACTGTTTATCCTCATTAAACTCTGCAATTAATATCCGCTTTTTAAAGATCTCTTTCTGCTTTGCTCATTATATTCTTTTATGCTCGGCATGTGACAACACTCCGCCTGATGTAAAGCTAGAGTGCGGTCCATGAATGGAAACAACTGCTACTACAGAGAAACCTGTCCGGAAAGCAGTCACCTCCACTATGCCGGCTTGAGGAGACGAACATGTACCATCCTAGATTTACAGTGCACACTCCTCTCGTTATACCTGGCTACTTTCAAACCATTCCCGAAACACGACAAAATCACTTCACGAGTGTTACATTCGAAAGTGGTGGTACTACCCCAGGACGGTAGACTGGACAAATAACCATCATCAGTCTGCCTACCACTATTTAATAGTGCCTATAGGCACTGAGCGACCAAAGCACATATAACAAAGTACCGGTCAGAATTAGCGAGGTTCGAACACTGGTCTCATCGATCGTGAGTTCACGCGTCTTACCGCTAGACCACGGGCGCTCTTAAAAACTTCTAACTAAAACTAACGAATTAATACCAAAAACATTTTCTTCGCTAAACTAAACGTCATATTATGTAGCAAATTCGACAATTTGGAAAGACGTGGCCTCACAATCGAGATTTCAGAAAAGAATAAGAAATTTCTAATGTAACACCCGTTAAGTGACCTTGTCGCGCTTCAGAAACAGTTTGGGAGTAGCAGTTGCATCCGTTCATGGACCGCACTTTACCTTTACATCAGGTGGAGTGTTGTCATATGACGAGCTACAAAAAAAAAACAGAGAAAGAACCCTCAAAACTTACTGAAACTTCGGATTACTAAGTAACTATAGAGTAGGCCACATGGACCGCACTCAAGCTTAACTCCAGGAGAGGTGAGTGAGGACCGCACTCTATTTTAATATTAGAAGAGTGCGGTGACTTGTCGCGCTACAAAAAAAGATGCATTTGGTCTAAGGTACGCTATAAAAAGTCAGCTGCCTGCGGCATTTCAACCTCATTATAGCGTTCTACGAACCCACTTCCTTACTTTATTATAATTTCGTTTTTTTTTTAAAGAAAAAAGTATAGTGAATAATCAGCAACTATACGGAATATACGGCCGGCACAACGGCACGGATCAATTTAATATCGTAATACTGAATTTAAAACATTCGAAAATAATCTGAAATTAATAATTAATTAATTCTAATGCATTTTTTTGTTGTAGCTCGGAATATGATAACACATTGCCAACAACTGCTACTACAGATAAATTTCTACAGGCAGCAGTCGTCTCCGCAATGCCGGCTATTAATTTTTGACGTAAAAAGTGCTGTAGTTATCTATATACTTGTGAACAGTAACTATAAAAATTATCTGCCTACCTCTCTAATTATAAAATGTACAATAAATTTCACTATTATATTATAATAAATTAAACTTAGCAAAATTAAGTAAAATTACAATTTACAAAAAAAAAAACTAAAATTAAAACATTAAAATAATAAAATATAAATTACACAAATGGTATTAAAAAGACAATTACTAAATAAATATGAATACTAATAATAAATGTAAAAAAATGTAGATAATATCTATTACTTGCATACACGAGTACTTATTCGTGTATTTTACATCAAATTCTGAATTAAATAAATGTTAATCCATTGTTAAAGCAATTGTCAGTATGACCAAACAAGCGTAAACTTGATAATAAATTATGGTGTACACGCAATCTGTTAACACGCCAGCCGTGTCTTCAACAGTTCACATTGTGATTGAAGACTTGCCTGATAGGGATACACTTCCGATGTTAACGACAATCAAACTTAATTCAGCTTTATTCAGAACCTACCCTTATAGTTTAATATTGATATGGTGATTGTTAATGATTATTATTATTATTATCATTATTCTTATTGTTATTAATTTTTCTGTGTATTCTTGTCTTACCTTGTATAGCACATTAATCAGTGTATTTAAAGCAATTAATCTTTATATATATATATATATATATATATATATATATATATATATATATATATATGTTTTTTTTTTTAAAGAAAAAAGTATAGTGAATAATCAGCAACTATACGGAATATACGGCCGGCACAACGGCACGGATCAATTTAATATCGTAATACTGAATTTAAAACATTCGAAAATAATCTGAAATTAATAATTAATTAATTCTAATGCATTTTTTTGTTGTAGCTCGGAATATGATAACACATTGCCAACAACTGCTACTACAGATAAATTTCTACAGGCAGCAGTCGTCTCCGCAATGCCGGCTATTAATTTTTGACGTAAAAAGTGCTGTAGTTATCTATATACTTGTGAACAGTAACTATAAAAATTATCTGCCTACCTCTCTAATTATAAAATGTACAATAAATTTCACTATTATATTATAATAAATTAAACTTAGCAAAATTAAGTAAAATTACAATTTACAAAAAAAAAAACTAAAATTAAAACATTAAAATAATAAAATATAAATTACACAAATGGTATTAAAAAGACAATTACTAAATAAATATGAATACTAATAATAAATGTAAAAAAATGTAGATAATATCTATTACTTGCATACACGAGTACTTATTCGTGTATTTTACATCAAATTCTGAATTAAATAAATGTTAATCCATTGTTAAAGCAATTGTCAGTATGACCAAACAAGCGTAAACTTGATAATAAATTATGGTGTACACGCAATCTGTTAACACGCCAGCCGTGTCTTCAACAGTTCACATTGTGATTGAAGACTTGCCTGATAGGGATACACTTCCGATGTTAACGACAATCAAACTTAATTCAGCTTTATTCAGAACCTACCCTTATAGTTTAATATTGATATGGTGATTGTTAATGATTATTATTATTATTATCATTATTCTTATTGTTATTAATTTTTCTGTGTATTCTTGTCTTACCTTGTATAGCACATTAATCAGTGTATTTAAAGCAATTAATCTTTATATATATATATATGTTGTGTCCAATGTTATTAAAGCTTACATAGATTGTTGTTTCTTATATTTATTCATAATTAGTTGTAAGTATCTGTTTTTGTACTAAATAAAAATAAAATATGTCTTGCGTGAACATTTTTTAATTATTATAATTTGTAGACGATTTGTGAGGTTTTGTGTAATACCTGTAAAGAGACCTAATCTTGTTTCGAGATCATCTTGGAATAACGAGAGGAGTGTGCCCAGATAATAGAAGGCATAGCGAACCGGAGCCAGTGGCTAAGGCTAAAGCGGGTCATCATTGTAATTCTGGGCCTATTTTTCAGTCATGATACATACTTTGCGTTTTCGGGCCCCAAAAATTACCCCCCAGGCAGCCCAGGACCCAGGGCCCCAGGCACGTGCCTAGGTTGCCTAGGCCTTAGTCCGCCCATGACCGGAGCATTGCTCAACTCGCAACACTCTGACTTAAACATCAAGTCAAGAGTGGGCACATTCCGAGGTACTTAAAAAATAAACTTGAGAAGTACCACATCCATCCACAGTTAAAAACAAGCCTTTAAACTCAGCTGTGAATTAAAGTAAAAAATACAATAATTTCTTACCCGAAGGAAAACAAAAGAGACTTCATTCCGGGTTAAAATTTATGAGATACGCTGCGGATTAAAAATGTTTACTTTACCCTTAGGCGCGGGGCTGGCTTCATTAGAGTGTGTTCTGGAAAATTCTGATTAATATTTACCTTACACTTCTTACCAGCTGTAGTTTATGGTATACATTTTATAGTTTATAGTAAAAGATTTTTTTTTTGAATTTTTTTAAAGAATTTTTAATGTAATAATATGATAATACAATGCCTGATGTTAAGCTAAAGTGTGGTCCATAAACGAAAACAATTGCTAACACAGATAAATTTCTGGAAGCAGCAGTCGCCTCTGCTATGCTGCCCCAGGAGGCGAATGTGTATAATCCAGTTTGACAATGCACACCTCCTTTTATAGCCGTCATCAGTCTGCCTACGAATATTATGATTTAACAAGGCAGTATATTTTATGATTGAAAGCAAATACGTGTTAACACTGATACTGAGGGCGCTGTCGTCCCGTAAACAACATCTCGGGTCAGTGTCTAACATTTTCATTAAAATAAAATATAAATCCTTGATTATTTAGTGCAAAACCGTAAATACTGTGTTAACAAAGTTAAAAGCCATATGTGTAAACGTTATCAAGAGTTAAAAGTGTAAATTAAATAATAATATTGATGAATGAAAGTGACGATAACAAATGAACAATATACATCTAATAAGGTACTGTTTGTGATCAAATTGCTAAATAACTTTTAAAATAACAAAGTATTTAATAGTGAATGATGTGCAATGAATTGTATTAAAAGCAGTGTTCGCGTTATTTAAGTAATTCGAATAGTATATTTTGTTCACTTTGTTTAAATTGAAGGTACTCTGACATTCTTAACGGAATATTATATGATGTATTACTAAAAACGATAGTGTATAACTATTTCGACGGGCTCGCTTAAGCTTGTTTTGGTCGAGCTGCGCCGGGCGTAGATTTTATGACCGATACACCCCGGGTTCGAATCCACCTGGTGGGCGATGCTGTTTTTTCTTCAAAAATTTTTTAATTTATGATCTAGAATATTTCAGACAATTTTGAATATAGATAGCATAAAGGTACTACTACTCACCAATAGATGTCGCTCATAAAAATAAATAAAATAAATTTATCAGTTAACAGAAACTATTATATATTTAAAATAAACGAAAATTAATATGAATACATTAGGAGGAAGGACAAGGGCAATAGCGATGAAGAATAAAGATAAAATAATCAAGCAAAATGAAGATGAAATATCGGAACTAAAAGACACTATTAAAACATATGAAATACTTATATGCAACTTAAGGAATAAAATTGTCAAAGAGGAAGATTTAGTAAAAGAATTGATAAAAGAACAAGATGACAACAGCGATCAATTCGAAAAACTCTGTAAGGAGAATCTAACTTTAAAAAAACAACTAGCACAAAAAGATGAGGTGATTAGTGAGCTGCAAAATGAATTAATAAACTTGGACAAAACAAAAACTACATTATTGGAGGAAAATGAAACGCTAGAATACACCGCTAACTCAATGTACACCCCGCTAAAATCAAAAATGAATGAAATACAGCAGGAGAACGATCAATTGAAAACAAAGTTAAAAGAGTTATTAGTGAATATTGACAAGACGGATACAATACCTAAAACAAGTAAAAAAATTAAAAAAAGAACCGTGAAAATAAATACTATTTCAAATTCAACCAATGATGTGGTGAAGCCGAAACCAACAATACAACATCATAACGTAAAAAAAAGAGTTCGTGTTATCGGAGACAAATTTGTTGGTGGACTAGGCACGAAATTGATGAACAGAACAGGAAATGACTACGACATATGCAATTACACCTACAGCGAGGCACCACTCAGTAAACTAATACAATCTGCACAAACTGTTATAGAAGGTGAAGAATGCAAAGTTGTGGCATTGGTTATAAAGAACTTTACAGAAGATGAAATACATAGGTATAGTGAATTAGTAGATAATCTTTGCAATATAGCCATCAATAAAAATGTAAAACTAATTTGTACCAATGTTCCTTACATACCAAGCATAAATACTCAATTAATCAATCGTACAAATTTAGCACTCAATGGGCTAGCCTTACTACATGATAATCTAGGGATCGTCAACATTAGTCATCTGTATAAAAATAACATTACTAATAAAGAATATAAGAATATAATAAGTTACTATATTGACACTTTTTTGACGAATAATGCTAGAAACATTTTAGGCACAAATGAATCTGAACAAAATTTTCAACTAATAAACACACAAATAGAAAAAAAATAACACAAATAAATAACTTTAATCGTAGTAAATTAAAAAACAAAAGTGGCCATCTAACACTGGGTCATCAAAATGTACAAGGACTATTAAACAAAACACTGGACTTATGTATATTTTTAAATAATAATAATTTTGACATTTTTTGTATCACGGAATCTTGGCTAGAGAGTGAATCAATTTGCATATCTAATCTTGATAATTTTAAAGTAATAAGTAGCAGTCACAGGATAAATTATAAAAGAGGCAATACACTTATATATGTTAAAAATGGCATAAAAGCGAAGAATAGGATGGATGTTGTAAAAATGTCGACAGATAAAATATTTGAAGTAAGCTGTGTGGAACTAGAAGACAGTATAATATTAGTAGTCTATCGATCACCAAGCGCTAAATTAGAACTATTTGTTAAAAAATTAGATGAATGTTTAATGAAAATTTCGAAAAATATCAATAAAAATATAATATTGTGTGGAGACTTTAATCTTAATTTTCCGCTGGATGTAACTAAAACTCATGATCTTACTGACCTTATGAATTCCTACTTATTAAAACAACAAATTTATGAATACACTAGAGTAACTACGACGTCCTCATCATGTATTGACAATATCTTCACCACCTGTAACACAGTTGAGGCAAAGGTAATTCTTGGGATTAAATCTGATCACTTGGCACAAAAAATTGTAATTGAAACTCAAAATGCCTTGACAAAACAAAATAAAAATAATCCTATCGCTTATAGACTAATCAATAAACCGAACCTAAATGACTTAAAATTAGCTTTATTTGACAACGGCGTATTAACAGCGGCAAACCTTGATTTTTCCTTATTCTTTAAAGAATTTATTAGACTCTGTGATAAACATATACCAATTATTCAAAAGAAATTTAGACCTAAGCAAGTGTGTAAAAGCTGGGTGACACAAGGTATATTGCAATCTAGAAAAAAACTATTTTTCCTCTATGAATGTTTTCAATTTTCAAGTAATGACAAATTAAGAAAATACACAAGAATATACAGTAAAATATACAAAAGAGTATGTCTACAGGCAAAGCAAATACATCTTAGAGAAAGAATACTACAATCAAATAACAAAATTAAAACTAGCTGGGAAATAATAAAAGAATTATCTAACAAAAATACACATAAAACAATTGATGAACTAATTTTAAAAACAAAAGAAAACAAATTGTTAACAGGAAAAGAAGACATAGCTAATCATTTCAATAATTTTTTTAATAATATCGCTGTTGATGCGACTAAGAACCTAAATATAAATATATATGATGCATTGGCATACACTAAGCAATATATTTCTAAACAAATTAGTACCAAAGAAATTTTTCACCTCACAAACCCTGGTGAAGTGGCTAATGTTATTAAAAACTTAAAATCAAAGCGATCTATTGACTTGTGGAACATATCATCACGACTGGTGAAATCATTAACACACGAACTTGTTTATCCCGCCACAAAAGTAGTAAACGATGCATTTAAATCTGGAATATTTCCCGAAGAATTAAAAGTTGCTAAGATATTGCCAATACATAAGAAGGGAGATGTGCAAGATCCATACAATTACAGACCAATATCAATACTACCAATACTGAGTAAAATATTTGAGAGAATTATGTACAATAGGCTGGTTGATTACTTAGAAAATATGCAACTACTGGATGACAATCAGTTTGGTTTCAGGAAAAATAGATCTACCTCTCAAGCTCTTACAACAATAGTAGGGTGGATTTTAAAAGGTCTAGATAGAAGGGAGAGCGCTATAGGAGTTTTTTGCGACCTATCTAAGGCATTTGACTGCGTCCAGCATGAGATCCTTCTTGCCAAATTAGAACATTACGGAGTTCAAAGAACTGACCTAAAGCTGTGTAGGTCATATCTTGAGAGTCGTAAACAATTTGTAGAAATAACTGATGCAAGATCTACTGAAGAAACTGTAAAACTGGGTGTCCCACAGGGATCGATCCTAGGACCTTTATTTTTTATAATCTATGTGAATGACCTTACAGCATGTATACCTCAAGGATTGAAGATGGCAATGTTTGCTGATGATATTACCGTGATGATTAACTGCGAAAACAAAAAGGATGTGGTTGACAGATTGGATAGTTTACTCTGCAATCTAGAACGATGGTTTTGCTCTAATAATTTGTTATTAAATCTAGATAAAACAAATCTAATAAATTTTTCCTTAGATACACACGGAAGGCAAGATACCGTTGAGTTAAAACAATTTATCATGAAGAGGTCATTAAATGCTCAAAAGGACACAAAAATGTTAGGTGTAATACTAGATAATAAGCTTACATGGAAAAGTCATATTGATACACTCGCTAAGAAACTCGGTTCTGCCTGCTATGCTGTTAAAAGAGTGAAAGAATATTGTGGAAGGGAGGCAGCTCGATCGGTATATTTTGCATACTTTCACAGTCTCATGACATATGGTCTCCTGATCTGGGGCACAGCAGCCGAAGCCGGCAGGATATTTACCCTACAGAAAAGAGCTGTACGTTTTTTATATGGGCTCAAAAGGACCGAAAGCTGCAAAACGGCATTTAAGGAGCTTAAAATTATGACAATGTATAGCGCGTACAGCATGCTAAGCCTACTGTATATAAAAGAAAATATTAATAAATATCCAATTGAAACATTGAGAGAAAACTCTCGTCGCAAGGAAGCCCTTGTCAGACATCCGTCGCAAAGACTCCAGAAACTGTCAAAGAGCTACTTGTGTAACTGTGTAAAATTCTATAATAATTTGCCAAAAGACATAAAAGAAATGAATTACCCAAAATTTAAAGAACACATTAAAAAAATATTAGTTAATAAGGTATACTACAACTTAAACGAAGCTATGGCCGATAATTTTGTAATAGATAGCCCTTGAATAGCCTACTCTATACAATTTAAAAATATACATATAGTCCTAGTTCTAGTCAGTAAGCGGACAATGCTCATAATATAAGGCAGCTATCATAAATTGCTTAAAATTAAGTTATTTGTTTAATTAGTGAATTTGACAATGCTCATGTGCAGCTGCTAAAGACATGAATGTTATTGTATTAATTATTATTATTATTATTGTATTTATCGACGTGTAAGAGTGCAGTTTATCTGTCAATTTACTGAAATAAATGAATTGAATTGAATTGAACAAAAAACAATCCTTTAACAGAAAGATAAACGAAATCACGTGCAATAGTGAAAAAGCACATAAATAATTGCATAATCAAATAGTATGGTTTCAACTGCAAATAGACTCGAATTTCCAAATGTATCAATGTTTAATATTCTAAACAAAAAGCGAGTAGATACATTTATAACATCAAATGAATTTGAACCTTAACTTCTAACACTGAAGCTTCATTCGAGATCGCAATGAGGCGACAGCAACAAGTCGGTGAACAGAACTGGATACCTCTTGATACTGTTCAACGAGTTGTGCCACAAATCACGAATTTACTATAGAAATAATTACTGTACTCGACTAGTTGCCCGACTAGTTGTACGATAGATCTGGAAGGCTGTTAAGTGAAGAATACACGCGATACGTCGTCATCCATCAGCCGATGAACCAAGCGACGATTTTATCGAATAGACCGACTCGACCATCAAGTTCCTGCCACATATAACACATTCATTATTACTTTCAACTTGTAAGTAACTTGTGTACCTATTGTTGTTTTGTTATGTTTGAAATTTTTATGACTTTAAGGTAGGCAGAGTGTTGATTAGCTCAGTTTACCGACCTGGTAGTACTTTCAAGTGTAACACCCGTGAAGTAACCCAGTCGCTTTTCAGAATCTGTTTGGACAGGGAAAGAGTGCCCCGTCAACCTGCATGGTGCACATTCGTCTCTTCAAGCCGGCATAGCAGAGGCGACTGCTGCCTGCACAATTTTACCTGTGGTAGCCGTTGTATCTGGAACGCACTCTAGCTTAACATCAGTCGGAATGTTGTATACCGAGCTACTGTAAAAAAATCACGGGGTGAGTAGAAGCGGGACGAGTTAAGCATCTATGGCAATAAATAGAGAAGTCGTAAAGAACCGAAAGTTATAAAAAGGGACGAGGGAGGCTTTTGTCCAGCAGTAGGTCATTGAGTAGGCTTTAATAGTAAATAATATAATACAATAGATGATAGTCGCGTAGTTATAGACATGGAGTCGGACTTGATCCTTCGTATTCCAGCTTTAATTCGATTCGGAAACAACAATGTAATTTTGTTACAATGAATTTATAATAACAAAAGTGTAAGCGTTAACTTGTGACGTCACGCTAGTGATCCACGCTCATTGGTCGAACGCGATTGCGGGTTACGCCATCTACTGTGGCCATGCACTATGCATGTCGCCATGCAAAGTATGTACAAAAGTAGATACAATTGTTTCTGCACATATGGTCCCGTGCTGAGTCACTAAAAAAAACATAATGTTAAACTGTGGCGTGTCGGCAAACAATGTTGTATTCATGCAGTTTTGAAAATCAACAGAAAGGTTTGCGTGTAAAACTTTAAAGTTAAACTGTGGAAGTGGAATATGTAGATATAGAGATTTATGTTTTGAAATGGTTTTTAAGTTAGTTTTTTTACCTCCGTTCATGGATCGCAGTCTAGCTTAACATCAGGCGGAGTGCGGTCATATGATGTGATAAAATAAAAAAAAAAGAAATAAAAATCGCATGCTTCTGCGATCGTTGTACACACAAGCACACAAGTTACTATTATCATAATTTCCGCCATTTGATCTTAGTGAGGGTAGGTACATAATCATACTTCTCGTAATCTACGTGCATGCACAAGCAGAAACGAAAACACGACTGTCAAAGTGATACCCTTCATCAACATTTTGTATTAAAAATAAAATTTTTTTAGGAAAAATATTTTTTGTATTTTTTTTTTATTTCCTTAGATAAAATGTTCCCTAGAAAGGGAACAAGGAATTCATAATATCAATTATACATATACACACGAAATTGCAGATAACAGGTATACGTAGAAAATTTCTCTGAAATAAATAAGTCAACATTTATAAAGAACCCGGAAGAAGGTTATTGAAGTGAACTTTTTTTTAATATTATTATATTATAAGTACTTTTATTATATAATAATATACATATATACATATATATTTGGAATTTCTTATTGGATTTTGGATCCTTCAAGCGGAGCGTGAAATAGCACTTTTTCAGGCCGGCATAGTAGTGGCGATTGGAGCCACCGTGCGAGCGGTTCTCTAGTCGTCAATGCTCATGGACCTTGTGTTAACATAAAAAAAAGAAATGCACAGATAACACCACAAGCAAGGCTGCAAGACTCCGATAATTCATTGGTGTATGCAGGAAAGCTCGTTCGAACCTGCGACCCTCATTGGTCATATCATCATCAGTCTTTATACTTCTTCAGACTTCGAACAGCCTTCTCTCCATTCTTCCACTTATTCCTCCCTTGCCATCTGCACCCGGTTGCCTGACATCATCTCTTCATCTGCAAGGTGGACTCTTAATACAACAAATCCAGCACTGATCACATGCTACTAATCCGTATTTCAAAACTGCGCAGTCTGTTATTCAACATGTTGAAGATTGGACTGCCTAGTTGCCTAAACACGCTCAATTTTACTTACACAGTCCAAGTGCGTGGGAAAGATTGTGCGTGTAGATGGGGTATTAAGAGTAGTAACAAGCCTGAAGATGGCTATTAGCCATATGATAAAGAAGATGGTGAGGTGGTATCACCATATTCAGGTGTAAGAGTCGTGAAGTAACAAACCGAACAGCTAAAGTACAATTTAGACTCAAAATTAGAAAAACTGTTTCTGTATTATGTAATTATATTGTTCTTTTAAACAAATGTTATGTATAGCTATTAGGTTTACAAAATTTGACTTGTCTTCATTTGTGTATTATCTTTCTTATATTACTATGTTTTGTAAACTGTTTGCTGTTATTTTAAATAGTATATTAAAATAAATAAATAAATAAATAAAACAGAAAACGTATAAACGAGTCATAAATATTTTTAATTATTACGTACCAATTTAAAGTTAATTATAGATACTTAAACCCGACATTAAAACATGTTTTTTATTGAAGTATATTCTTAGTAACGACAATGTAGGCAACCACAGAAAATCCCATTTGTTGATAACCATCTGTCCCACCTCAGGGCCATTATAGCGGCCGTCTGATGGCCTGATATGAAGGCAATTTATACACTACACACTCAAGAATACCACAAAGGTTTTAGTTACTTCTCTAGTACAGAAAAACGATGTAACTAAATAATCATAAAAACATTTTTTTTTTTTGAGAAAACTTATGTTTTATAGCGTTTATATTCAATCGTGAAGAAATGAACTCGAATTTGTTTCAAGGTAACGATTTTAGTAATATTATTTATTAAAGTAGCTGCGTAAAACGACATGCATCTGTCTTGTTAAATTGTTAAAAACTTCCGGCATAGCGGAGGCGAATCC
This sequence comes from Tinea pellionella, assembly GCA_948150575.1. NCBI lineage: Eukaryota > Metazoa > Arthropoda > Insecta > Lepidoptera > Tineidae > Tinea > Tinea pellionella. The sequence goes on along the minus strand of OX411259.1, from coordinate 6,910,681 downwards.
TATCAGACGCCGTTTCGTTTCACTTGTATCCGGTCACAGAGTGTACTTTAAAGTACATGTTTTTTTTAACCTCAGATCGTATTTACCTAACTCCCTTATTTTCCCACCTACGTTTTAGAAACCTCTTTTACATGAACTTTCATTTTACGGAGAGATCCTTATCAAGACTTCCAGACGTTACTTTGTTCATACAATTTAATGTTTTTTCTGCGAAAATGGAATGTTACTGGTTAAATTTGCATTTTTAGTTTGTGCAAAACTGCTGGATAACATGAATTGTATTTACAATATAATTATATGATTAACAATATATTTTTGTATGAATTTTGAATTAAAATGTTAGTTAGTATTTATGGTTAATATTATTGCTTGTTTGTAAGGTCGTTAAAAGACACCGCAGTATCTTAGCAATATATCTTTTTTATTGTTTGTACATATATGTAATTTTAACTTACATAACAAATTACAATATACACACATAAATATGATAGATATGAATATAATATGATAAAACTAAAAGCTAGGGTAGTCGTCGATGAACAACTTTACAAAATTTTAAAGTCTAAAGAGTGGTAGGCCGATTGATAATGGTTATTAGCCCAGTCCGCCGTCCTGGGGTAGTACAACCGCTTTTGAGTGTAACACTCGTAAAGTGACCATGTCGCGTTTCGAGAACAGTTCAGAATTAGCTAGGTATAACGTGAGGAGTGTGTACTGTCAATCTGCATGGCACACAAGTCGGAATTTCGCTATGTGCGACTGTCGCCTGTAGAAATTTCTCTGTAGTAGCAGTTGGTTCTGTTCATGGACCGCACTCTAGCTTTAATAATATGTTAAATTATGTGTCATCAAACTTTAAATTCATATAAGTATAACAAATTATAATATAAAGATTACGAATAAAAAATTTGTCGAAATAAATTTTAAAGAATCAATTGGAAATAAAAAAAATATGTTTAAAATAGTTAAGAGACGGAGTTAGAGAAGAGAGAGTTTTGTTATTAATACATTTAATTATAATAATATAATTTTAAACTTTGATGATATCCTCTCAAATGAGGTCTTTGAGAGGACACCCAAAGGGCTTATTTAAGGGGATATAATTTAATTTAACAACTTATACAATTAAATTTACATTTATTTCATTTATTATTTTTCCTATACAATTTTCGTTATAATTTAAATTCAGTATTATTTTATTTTATTTATTTATTTACTTTATTGACCAAATGACAAAAGTTGGAGTTAAGCCGTAAGGCTTTATCTACCAGTCGACCTTTGGGTAAGTGAGAAGCGGTAATGTAATGACCTTCTTCGACCTTCTTCGGAGAGTTTGGCAAGATAGAATACAAAGTACCAACCTAACAGTTTTGTTGATTATTTTGTTGTCTATGGTTGTCGCATCACAAGTTTGTCAAATATCTTTGTTTGTGTTTCCTAACAATTCCTAACAAAACTACACTATAAACACAATGACTTAATTAACGGGAGCTTTTAAAAATCAAAAGTTTATTTGAACTTTTGACAAATGATTATTTTTTCTTGTTTATTGGATTACCAATGAATACCATTAGGTTTAGTCAAAGAAACGTCACGATTGTTATATTACAATCGCAATTTTTAAAAATTAATAAAAAAGAACAAAGCAATTATAAAAGTTTTCCAGAAACACGTGTCGACTAAATTAATCTATATTATCTAAAAAATATGTTAAAAAGATAGCTGTCACCAGATACACCTCCCGAATACTGTGACGAGAAGATTCGACAGCCTGATGAGCAAGGAGCAAACTTGTTTAGCATCTAGGAGAATAGAGTGTTGCAGCTTTACCCAGCTGAAGAATGGCTTTAAAAGAGGCGAGCGACATGAACGGAGAAAGTGTCGTCAAAAATGCCAGATTGATGTTGAGGTATCTGTAGCAGCAGATCTTCCTCTGAGCGCAACTGCCTTTGGTGTGAGTCACTGACGAAGATAAAGTTACGCTTAAGTTACGTAAAGAGTCTGTCTTTTCGGCGATCTCGAATCGTGAGCCATTTAAGTTTTGTATAGATATGCCGAAAATTAATAATTAAGAAGTATTATTACGAAGAAGAAAATCAAAAAATACCTTATAATTTCTCAGAATTAAACTCAATCAACATTATTTTACTCGAGTTAAACGATTACACAGTCTTGAAAAAAATATATTCGCGAAGGAAAATAAATAGATTCAATAAATTGATAAATAGCTGATGATATGAAAGGTGTTCTCTCACAGCAGGATATGTGTCACGTACTCTATTGCGATATATTATGGTTGGGGAGGACTTTTGTCATTTCCTACTTTGTAGCTATAAAGTTGTATTCAAATTTCTTTTGTTTTATGCTTTATATTTGACTGATTTTGTTTTACCTTACTAATTTATTTACAAAAACAAATTGTATGCTTCTATTGGCATCTTAGTACGGAAGCCAAAAATGTGTTTAGGATTATCATTTTCATCCTAGTTTTATTTTTTGTGTTTTATTGTAGCTCGGCATATAATAACACTCCGCCCGATGTAAGAGTGCTAGAGTGTGGCCCATGAACGGAAACAACTGCTACTACAGAGAAAATTCTACAGGCAGCAGTCACCTCCGCTAGCCGGTCGAAGGAGACGAGTGCACCATCTGAATTGACAGTGCACACTTCTCTCGCTATAAGGTTACTTCACGGGTGTTACATTCGAAAGTGGTGATACTACCCTAGGGCGGCAGACTGGGCTAATAACTATGTGCATATAGACATTTAGTGACCACATTGGTACCGGTCAGAATTTAGCGAGGTTCGAACACGGGTCTCATCGATCGTGAGTTCACGCGTCATACCGCTAGACCGCGGCCGCTCAATGTGTTTACAATGTACAGGGTAAAAATAAGCTGCTGCGAAAATACCTCCACTTTTAAATTGGTCTTAAAAGAGATTATTTATAATAAATAAGACATTAGTGTCTAACCAAAATTCGAATTCCGTCAACGTCGACAGCAAGTAAAGCACTAAAGATAAAAATAAGCGAAGTTAATGACAAAACACTTGTTGAGTATTAAGCAAAAAGGCTCTATATTAATGAGGTCAAAGTATCAAGGGTTTCAGCCCCCTGAAAGGGATGAGAAATGTCCTAAAATCACAGCAAGTGTCCCTCATAATGGAAGAAGCACACTCGATTACGCAACTAATGTACCCATTCGCCGTAATAGGGAAAAGCTCTCAAAGCTCAATGCGACTTAATGAAAGAATTGGATATAAGCTTTTATTTTTCTAATCGAATGAAGTGATAATTAAAAGCTTCGTGTGTTTGGGAGTTATTTGTAATTTTGATTAAAAGAAGGAAAGGGGTTGACCAGAGAAAAGATTTTGCCACATCACATCTGATATCTGCGCCGCATTTTGAAGCAGTGTTAGAATTTGGGGGGAGGGTTGATGGGTCGTGGGCGATAAGGCGGGCTAGCGTCACAATTTTTTTTTATTGCAAACTTTTAGCGTATTCAAATCCCATCACTGGCTGCATGTGAGGGGTACTTTTTCATCATAATTTAACAAAAAAATATTCACTATATTTAATCCGTAAATAGGGGTTTATATTCACCTCCGCTATAATAGAAAAAAATATTGAGAAAATAAGCATCTCAACAAAAAAATTCGGAGATTGGTTATGCTAATATGTTTTCGGCGATACGTGAAAATTTCAGATATTATTGAACGGTATCGATTCCACTGAAACGTGACATTAATGGATGAACTTCTTTGATATTTTCAGCGATTAATTAAGCATGTACAGTGAGCTCAAAATGTTGATTATTTTGGTTATTATCAATTACTACTAAATATAAAATATAAAGTGAAAAATTGCTGTACCAAATTCAAGTATTAATTTTCTGGTTTTCCTAAAATAAATGTGGTTAATTAATCATGCTTGATTTAACGTTTTTATTTATTGTCGCTCGGCATGTGACAACATTCCGTATGATGTTAAGTTAGAGTGCAGTCCATGAACGGAAACAACTGCTACTACAGATAAATTTCTAGAGGCAGCAGTCGCCTCCGCTATGCCGGCTTGAAACGAATGTGCATTATCCAGATAGACAGTGCACACTCCTCTCGTATTACCTGACTACTTTCAAACTGTTCCTGAAAGGCGACTGGGTCACATCACGGGTGTAATATTCGTGGTATTACCCCAGGACGGCAGACTGGTCTAATAACCATCATCAGTCTACCTACCATACTTTATTATTAAGATATTATTAATTAAGATAAAACTAATCGAAAGGTACAATAGTTAATGTTACGGGAAGATAAATTACATTGGTTATGAGTATAGAAATTAATTTGTGTTATCGAGTGTAACAGTCTTAGGACTTAAGTACATGATACATTACTTTCGTATCAGCAGTCGCCTTCGCTATACCGGCTTGAGGAGACGAATGTGTACCATTCTCGTTATGACAGTGCACATTTCTCTTGTTTTATCCGACTACTTCTAAACTTCCTCTGAAACGCGACTGGGTTACTTCACGGGTGTCAGGTGAACGTGGAGGTATTACCCCGGGACGGCATAACCATCATCCCTCATCATAATTACATCTTTTTTTTTATTGTAGCTCGGCATGTGACAACACTCCGCCTGATTTAAAGCTAGAGTGCGGTCCATGAATGAACCAATTGCTACTACAGAGAAATCCCTACGAACTTGAGGAGACGAGCCTGTATCATCTAGATTGACAGTGCACACTCCTCTCGTTATGCCTGTCTACTTTCAAACTATTCCCGAAACGCCACAAGGTCACTTCACGGGTGTTACATTCGAAAGTGGTGGTACTACCCCAGGACGGCAAACCACCACAAATAACCACAGGACAAATAACCATCATCAGTCTGCCTACCACTCTTTATTAGTGCCCATAGGCACTGAGCGACCAAAGTACATATAACAAAGTTACATTGGTACCGGTCAGAATTAGCGAGGTGCGATTTCAGCGATCGTGAGTTTACGCGTCTTACCGCTAGACCATGGCAGCTCTAATACATATCTTTATCTTTTACGATCTTTAAGCCACTCTTCGTTTTCACAGACACAGGTTACGGGATAGGTACTCAAGTAATCTACAATATTACTCAACGACATAACGAGGATATTTAAACGAAATGTTATTTTAACAACGAATTCTCTAATAATAAATTTGAACAAAGTATTATGGTCTATTAAGAGTGGCATTTAAGTTGTGATTATACATTAAATAAGTCTTTAAGCTTAACTCGGATTTACTTAATGCTCATGTTTGAATACAGGGTGTAAAAATATAGCTAGCAATCCCTTGAACCATACTAAACGTTATTAGCTTTTTTAAAGTAGGTAAAATCAAGCCGTAATGTCATATTAACATAATATATAATAATAACATAATAAATAATACAATAGAGCGGCCGTGATCTAGCGGTAAGACGCGTGAACTCACGATCGATGAGTCCCATGTTCGAACCTCGCTAAATTCTGACTGGTACCAATATAACTTTGTTGTATGTACTTTGTAGTTGATATTGGACTAATATATCTAAAAAATAATGCAAATTAAAAAAAAATATATAAATACTTTTACTACAATTTTTGGTTTACGGAGTTGCTATGTTTCTTTTTACAGCCTGTATATAACCTACAGTATGATAAAATTAAATTTTGTAAATATAATTTTCGTGCTCACAAACCACAATGCTATTTCACACTTGTAACTAGTGGAAATGTCAGCGGAATTTCTGGAACGGTCGTACATGGTTGGCAAATCAATTTAGCAACCGTTTGCTCCGATTCAAATGAAAAAGTTCCCGTCACAGCCTGCAGCTAAAATGTTAGAATACGATATACTCCGCTGTAACGGGACTTTATTTTAATTTTTTTTTCATTGTACCTCGGCATATGACAACACTCCGTCTGATGTAAAGCTAGAGTGCGGTTGTTAAAGTTACAGCGAAATTTTTACAGGCAACAGTCGCCTCCGCTATGCCGGCTTAGCTCAACACGTCACTGCTACATATGTCCGCTTGATGTAAAGCTAAGAAGAGAATCGGTTCAGTCGTTTGGGAGTTCAGTTACATAGGTACAGAATAATTATACGTGTACATATAATATCTTGATTTGACATTGTTGCTAAACAATTTCGTTATCATTTAATTATATTTCATAATAGATGAATAGGTACTGCACGAATAGTGCGAAGATTTCGTCAATTTAAAAACTCAAATTTTATTCAAGTGCGGCATACTACTAAAATGGAAATTTCTTAAATTAATTTCGTTTTAATATCCTAATACGAGTATATAACAATTTGTTTCAATTGTTACGGTTCGTATTGTATTTTGGTTTTTCTTATAACACAAAAAGCATTGATATATACAACTAGATATGTAATAACGCTCCCAATGTGATGCGAGAGAAAAGATGTTGGCGGTCACTTTTAGGCTTTCACTCAGTTAATATATGCCTTGACGGCAACATTGTCAAATCATTGGAAGCCGATTTTTTCATGCCCTATGTAGGTATGAGGTTTGCTCTTCTAGTATATATCTCTATGACAAAAAGTAAGTCTGTTTTTAGTATTCGGTTACTAAGGTAATTAAGATGATGTTGTTTTTTGACAAAATGTTTTAAAATTACTGTTAGAAAATTAACTAAAAATAAATATAAAAAAGATTCTATCGGCAACAATTGTTATAAAGAAGTATAATATAGTAGCGGATTAATTATACATATATGCAAATGTCAACCTGCACAGTGCATATTCATCTTATCAAGCCGGCATAGTGGATGCTAGTGGTCTGCAGACATTTTTTCGTGGTCGTTGTTTACTGCCTATGAACCGCACTCAAGCTTACTAGATTTCTTAACTAGATTACTAGATTTACAATAAAAGACTCATATACCAAAGAAAAAAGACGAATTCTACGAAAATACTCACTGTAGTTTTAGATACATAAAAAAAACCCACGAGTCCTTTAGCATGAATTCCGAATGAATAAAAATTTTACGGATCATAAAAGAAGACATCCCCAAAATCTGCGGTCATAAAACAGAGCAGAGCCTACACGGATTACCTTGGTAATATTTTACCGATCACACCCCCACGGATTGGTCAAGAATTCTGTCAATTTATCGATAAATGAGCTAACGACTTCGTTATCGAAACTATGTAGTTATTCGTGTTTTGGGTTCAGATCTTTGTGGATTAATTTTGTTTATTTACATTAAAAATATAGGTTGCAATTAACAAAGTAGTTATTTTTATATCGACATTAATAATTAAAATGAGACAGACATTTATTATACAAGATACCAAATCTCGCTTAAAATAAGCGGTATAAGAAGTAGAGAATAGATTCAATCGGCCACAATGGCAAAATAATGTCGATATTTGCCGCGAAAATATACCGATTCACTGCGATTTAAAAATTGCGTTTATTTTGATTTCAAATAAAAAAAACCCACTATTTTCATCAAGTATATTTTTAAATGAGCGGCCGTGGTTTAGCGGTAAGACGCGTGAACTCACGATCGATGAGACCCGTGTTCGAACCTCGCTAATTCTGACCGGTACCAATGTAACTTTGTTATATGTACTTTGGTCGCTCAGTGCCTATAGGCACTATTTAAGAGTGGTAGGCAGACTGATGATGGTTATTTGTCCAGTCTGCCGTCCTGGGGCAGTACCACCACTTTCGAATGTAACACCCGTGAAGTGACTTTGTCGCGTTTCAGGAATAGTTTGAAAGTAGCCAGGTATAACGAGAGGAGTGTGAACTGTCAATCTAAGATGGTACATGCTCGTCTCCTCAAGCCGGCATAGTGGAGGTGACTGCTACCCGCACAGGTTTCTCTGTAGTAGCAGTTGTTTCTATTCATGGACCGCACTCTAGCTTTACATCAGGCGGAGTGTTGTCACATGCCGAGCTACAATAAAAAAAAATCCTAAAGTTTTATTTAGCATTTTTTATAGGATTTTCCTCGATTCCTTAATAACGAGAGGAGTGTGCGCTGTCAATCTGGATGGTGCACATTCGTCACCTCAAGCCGGCAAAGCGGAGGCAACTGTCTGCAGAAGTTTATAGCGGAAGCAGTTGTTTCCATTCATGGATCGCACTGTAGCTTAACATCAGGCGGAGTGTTGTCGTATGGTGAGCTGCAATAATAATAATAAAAAAGTTAATATTATTATATTCACGCACAACCTTAGAAAATATTTGTGTTATTACGTTTGCAAGTTATTTGATTTTTGCACAAAAACTCCCACACATCAACTATTTGATATCAAATATTATTGATATTAAGGAATGCAAGGTAGAAAGTCTATAGAAATGCCAGTTGACGGCATAAATTTAATATCGTGGCCTGTTAGAAGCGATGAAACTTTTGTAACAAATTTCATTTAACTCTCTCAACCTCGTTGGGAGGAATTTCATAAAATCGATTGTTGTCGCTATGATTTAAGGTGAATCTGAACTGAATCCGCTCACACTAATTAATGTCAAAACTTCTTACACCCTTCCAGGTATTTGAGAGACTTTCGTGAAATTACTTCGTTTTAAATACAATATACATCTACTTATCTATACAGAGGCAGAGACGAAAGATTTCCATTTTTCATCATCTCTTCCAGGAGCGCAACGACTGAAAAAAGATAGGGGTTGTTTAACTGACAAAAAATCGCCATACAAGAGAAAAGTACTGCGTATGAAATACATGTAAATTTATTTATTTATTTGTTAAAAATCAACACATTAGCGATCCTTATTAGCGACACTATCGGATGGTGTAATAATACAGTTGGGTTCAAGTCCTGTTTATGATTTTTTTTAAATGCAGTTTTAATTTTCATCAATATCGACCACGAGACTTATGATATGATACGAGTCTAAGTATCGATAAACTTTATCGCCCAGGAATTTTCCAAAAACACTTTTTCGATATTCATTGCCATCGATAACATAACCGACATCCTAGTCAGCATTCTGACAACACTACAATGTATATTCTTTCAATTTATTAATCATTAAAATATATTAATGTAATATTTTCTCTATACAAATCTTTAAGAAGCTTATAAGTCTATATTTTTAGATAGGCAAGTCACAAAGCTATCATTCTTTCAACACAATGTCAACCCACGCATTCCTTGTTACAACATAGATGTCGTGTCCCTTTTTTCTCCAAAACCAATGTCCGATAATCGCTCTATCCTTTCATAAATCTTTATTGTAATTAATCACAGGATCGTTGACGTACTGCGGTTGCGGTGCGACATTTTTTTCTACTTTTTCTAAGGAACAAACTATCGACACCCTTTTTGTGTATTTGGGTCATCTATCTATCTATCTATTTATTTGCAAAGTTACACGAAACAAAAACTTATTCATTTTGTACATGACAAATTTAATTATCGATAAATACCATACTAAATAAGCTTGTGAGTTTTATTGCATAGTTGCTACTAGGGCCGGCATAGTGATGTTATCTGGTACGAAAGAAAGCTTAACTGGTACTTAGCTTTGGTAAATTTAATAGCATAAATAAATATATTATGATTGTACGAAAATATATTTAATAACAATTTAATCTGATTCTAGAAATTCTTTAATGAAATCGTTTACAAAAGACCCACTGAATGTAAATCAATGAAGGATTGAAGAATCTATTACCTCGGCTGCGACATTTTTCCCCCAAAATAAAACCTCCATACTATAAAATAAACCTTCTAAATTAAGCACAGATTCGATTTCTTTATTCAGTAATTTTCGCATTACATCGTCTTTAAATCTTTTCTGTGGTTTTTGAAACCGGCCTTTAAACAGATTTCTCGAATTTGTAAAGTTGTATTGTAAAATTTTTGAATCATATCGGAACCGACGCTTCGGCGTGCATTATATCATTCGAGCTGGTCGTAAATCAGGACACAGGATCACTGATCAAAAAGTTAGTAAGCCAAGGTTTTATTTAAATAAATCACAACTTTTTTATGATTAAATTTAGACCATCCATTGAAGTTTATCGAGTATAATTAATAGACTCAAACAAATAAATGCACTCTTGATTCAGTTTTAACACACTCTGTTTAAACCGATCTTTGTTTATTTTTTTCAAATTGTTCTTAATATAATCAAAGGATTGTGTATATTTTTTACCTGTTTCAGCATTCTTTTCTAATGCTCCAAATTTACAAATATAACTACTTAACGAGCATATTTCTACCGCTTTTATTCGGCTTTCATTCTTTCTCTGCCATACCTTGATAGTGAAGCATATAATATGGGTTTGATCGTCTACGATGACAGAATGGATTTAAAAACACCATCAGTTCTGTTTAGCACTCTTAAAACTAGTCACAGTAGTGATACTTGACGATAAATATGAAGAAAAAAACCTATTTACGCCGTCTGATGTAAAACTAGAGTAGTATTGATACAATTGCTACCATAAAAATGACAGCAGTCCCCTCCGCCAAGCTAGCTTGACGAGACGAAGTGCACCATCCATTGGCGGAGTACACTCTTTGCTACTTCTAAGCTCATTGCGAAATGATCAGGTCTTTTGCGGATGTTACATTTAAAAGTGGTAGACGTCAGGCTGGGCTAATAACAGCGTTGTCTGACGTCCCGATTTTTAAATCAAAATTAAATGTTCCGCGCGGGACAGGCTCAGTCCCGCTTCTCGGACTTGCGTGTGTATTGTGATGTCGGATGAGTATAAAGCTTACTGTAAACTGTGTAAAAAGAGTTTCAATTTGTCACTCACTCTTCAGACTATTATTTGAAACACCACATTTTTCTAACGGACACATTCCCCATACATTTTGATATAACTATCGTTTACGATCTGTCAAATTTGTATGGTTATAACGGTTTGTTACGCAAACCGAAGAATTCAGAAACCGCCCATAAGAAGACTCAACTATCTAACGATAAGGTAAATCTGATTTAAAATATCATTTTTGCTATCTATTGTCACGTTAAACGTAATTTAAAACTTAAATAAATATACATATTTAAACACTTCTGATTATATATGTTTTTTACTATGTCCCGCTTTCGAAGCTTTTTTTTCTGAGAAAAATCTTTCCGAAATCCCGACTTGGCAAAAAAAATCTGGTAACGCTGGCTAATAACCACCATCGTCGGTCTACCTTCCAATCTTCATTAAATTTAAAATGGTTGACCTCCATTAGAGTAAAATAACATGTTTTCAGTTTCCGCGTAAAAAGTATGAAGCTATTATGCTATTAATCTAATAACTCGCACTTATCAGTGATATAATTTTACGGCTATTTTCACTTTATTACGTTTTAGTTGCTGTTTAGAAGTAAGAAAGAAACAACTGTCTAACTTAAAATATTTTGTAATATTTTTTGCTTTGTATTACACAAAAATATAGAGTAACGAATTGGCGATCTTACAGGGAAAAGTGAAATTATTGAAGAATAAATTGTAAAAACGAAGACGTTACGTTACTACGTAAATCAAAAAAATATCGTGATCATTATCATCAGCGTAGGGCTAGAGTCCATACTAGCATATATTACTCACACAGACTCGTATACTTTCTCTTTTTGTAAATTTCCATCGCATCAAAATTTGTGCAAATAAGCGAAATACCGCTTAGTGTCTATTTCGGATCTTAACCTCATCTCTTTTGTTTTGAATTGAAGTAGTAGAAAACCTAAATTTAAAAAAAAATGTTGAAAGAAAAAAAATATAAGAATTTTTATGACACATTTAGATTTTGCACATATGCCTTAATCCTTTCCGCTTTGCTACCAACAAGGAAATCATCTTTTTTCAAAGTGAAAATATTAATAATGGTAACAATAACATTGTCATTAGCACCATTACTGATTGAATTCATTTTCTATATACTTGAATGTGTAAATATGAAAGATATACAAAGTCTATTTAAACAATTATCAATATCTATATTATTATTTTTATTATTCTTTAAAATGTACGTATCTATTACAAAGAACAATTTATTCTGCGTAATGTTAGAAACAATAAATTATGATTTATTAAAAGCGAACGATTTAGATGAGGGTTATGAAGAATTATATGACAAATATTTGGGAATAGCTCAAACTGCACAAAAATATTGGCTCTTGAATGGCTCTGGAATGATCTCATGTTTCCCAGTACTAGCAGCCTTTAAACTACTCAACGCTTACTTAATTACAGACGAAACAATTTCCTCAAAACATTTTATACACGAAATGGATTTTGTACATATCAAGGAGAAACAAAATGTGTCGCCATATTTTTCTTTAATTTGGGTTTACATGTCGTATGTTGCTTATTTACTGTTGATTTCGTTTATCGGTTTCGATACAGCCTTTTGCGTGGCGGTGACTCACGCTTCGCTAAAAATGGAGTTAGTGAGCTACAGATTGCACCGAGTGTTTGAAAAATTAACCGATGTATATGAAATAAGAAAAGAAATAAAGAATGTGATAAGGGATCATCAGAATGCGTTAGATTTTTATAATATAATTCAATATTTATATACTGAGTGGTTCTTCATTATATATTATTTGACTTCTCTTGCGATTGCTTTCAATTTATATTTAGTTACCGTTGGAGATGGTTTTGATGCTAAATATACAATGTTTGTATTATGTTGCTGTGTACATACATATATTCCTTGCTATTATGCTTGTATGTTATCAAAGGTAGGTAGTACATCATTTCTTTTGAACTTTAATTGTAGTTTTTTTTAGTCTGTACAAATACATCTATAGGAAATTTTAAGAATGGTAAAACGATGGTTATTAGCCCAGTCTATCTCAGCACAGTCGGCGACACTTGTGCCACAGGCGCGATAGCAAGCTTTGTAAAGCTACTTTCATTTCTCAGTCCAGCCATTAATTCAGCTTCTTAAATTGTAAGTTTTTTGCGAAACCCCCACAGACTCGGCAAGCAATAGTTTTCGTTCATGGACCGCACTCAGGCAAAGTGTACAATGTACATACGTCGAGCTACAATTAAAAAAAAAGTTGCTGAGGTGACGGCGGGTTTACAACAAAATTAACATTAAATTAGCAATTATTTTAAAAAATCTAGATATATAAATGTCTAGTTAATTAAAATTAATTAATTTTATTAATTTAAAATTAATTTTTAAATTTTCAGATGGGAGACGAATTACCGAATGATTTATTTTGTTGTGGTTGGGAAAAATTGCAAGATCCAATCTCAACTAAAATGATTACATTGATGATGGTTAGAGCTGGTGTACCGCTGCAGTTGACTGTAAATGGATTTATTATTTTTAATTTACAGTTATTTGTTACTTTAGTAAAAACATCATATTCTTTGTATACTTTATTGAGCACCTAAACATTGGTAGTTATGTTTAAGACCATAAGGTCTAGGGTCCGAGTTTAAACGTGTGCCCAGACTCCGACCACTATGTCGTGTGAAACATCGTGGGGTTTTAGTTGGTATACCAGTGCTAGGCTGGAGAGTCCGACTTAACCCTGGTACTTTCCCCAAAGGCTAGGGAATCCGTAAAAGGGTGTGCCTATGTAGAAAAAAAGGAGTTTATGGTCAGAACATTGGAAATGAAATTGAAATAAAATGAAAAAAATAATTATTATATACATACCCAGGGTACTTAGGTTTTGTTCGAAGATTTTACTATCGCGCTTATTTTGATTAATTCAATCCGAGCGAGCGACGCGTAGCTTTGAAAGCTTTCCAACTAAACCGCGACCGTGTAATACATAATACATACTTATAAATCTATACTGTAATGTTAAAAAAGCACAAATTTTATTATCAGTTCGATGGAATTAGTAAACACAAATTTAACGCGTTTCTAAATAAATAAAATAAATCTCATCTCTACACTTTAATAACTACACATCACACACACACAAACGTTATATATATATATATATATATATATATATATATATATTTAAGATAGATTAAGTAGTAAGTTTAAGAGTCAAGCACTGCCATCGGAGATACAGTCACCAGACTAGTTCCGATGGCAGAGCACCTTGTATATAGGTCACTTTTGTTTTAATAAAGGTTATTATTATTATTAATTTGTTTATATTAGAACTAAAGAATTATTATTATGCACAATATAATATATTTATTTTGATTTTATTTTATATATTTTTTAGAATTTATTTAACCACCTACCACCACTTTCGAATGTAACACCCGTGAAGTGACTTTGTCGCGTTTCGGGAGTAGTTTGAAAGTAGCCAGGTATAACGAGAGGAGTGTGCACTGTTAATCTAAGATGGTGCAATCTGCTACCCGCACAGGTTTCTCTGTAGTAGTAGTTGTTTCTATTCATGGACCGCACTCTAGCTTTATATCAGGCGGAGTGTTGTCACATGCCGAGCTACAATAAAAAAATTATAAAAGATGTTAAGAGTGAGAATTAGAAAGTGATATCACAAAATAGTTTTCGGTTTAATATTAGATAATTGATTAATTGGTTAATAATTTTTCATAATGTTTTTTTCTTTAATTGAGCATAATAATCCAATATATCCTCATTCATTATTCAGTAGTGTATTATAATGAAACTAAACATTATTTATGTTTATATCAAAAAAGAAAATAGTGCCTACGCAATTACATTAATGTTTCAAGACAGCCTTCTGCCTTACCAGGAGTAGAAGAACAAAGAACTACAAAAGGGGGAGTTAGGTAAGTGGGGAGATCTCCCTCCTTTTGGAGATTTACGAGGTCTTATTGCAGGAGCTTCTGACAAACGATTATTATGAAGACAGCTCACTTCGCACACGTTCTACTTTTTCGTATTCTTTATTTTATGTTTAGCTATTTAAAACTGTCCGGTATATACAAGAATTCTGTCGTTTCATTATAATTAACAAGCTGTTTTCCGTCCATCCGCCTACATAGATCTGAAAAGCTACTCTCCAAATTTCAGAGCTAGCATAATTTTGGCTGTACGTTGATTATGAATCAGGCAGGATCTTTTATATGTATATATTACATATTATATACAGATTAATAAAACTATTATTTTTAGAGCGCCCGATGTTTAGCGGTTGATGGCGTGGACTCAAAATTGAGAGACCTGTGTTCAAAAACTGTGTTGTAAAAATTCTGACTGGTACCAATGTACGAGTACTTTATTATAATATGTACTTTGGTCGCTCAGTGCATTTCCACCTGTTTTAAAATTTAAGTATTCTAGACATTTTTATTTATTAAATAAAAAAGTTTGATTTATATTCGTTGGAGTGTAAATAAAGCTGTTTTTTCTCTGTAAAACAATATCAAGTAGTTCAAAAGGAAATTAGGGAATTTGCCCGAAATTTACGAAGCCACGAGCCAGGAAAATTCCTTCACAAAATACTTAGGCAGCTCACATTTCAATGGTAGTATTTTTAATAATAATGAAAAAAATCATGTATATAACATAATAAAAAATAATATGTAGGTGTATCTGAGAATTTTGCAAGATATATTAATATCTTTTCATATTTTATTTTTCGCATAAGTTGAAGGTAAAAAACAACATATTTTCGATGTTAGGCTAAAGTACGGTACATGAGCGGAGATAACTGCTATCACTGATTAATGTCTGCAAGCAGCAATGCCCTCCGCTATGCTGGCTTTATCAGACGAATGTTACATACATTGACAGGGCACACTCTTTTCGTTATGCTTATATGAAGAGTGAAACGTGGATAAAACGAGGGAGTTGTGTCAGGATCATCGAAGCGTTCTATTGTTTCTACCCGTAGGGCTTCCATTAGTCCGGGTTTCCCAGGATTTGTCCTAGTTTAGAGGGTTTAAGTAGTCCGGGTTTAAGAATTTAAAGTTATGGGCCGCCAGTGACATTCGCACTGTGCCCGCACGCCGCGATCAACCGACGAACCGACTCGCTAAATTTACCGTCCCCCCGTTTTCTATTGCACTATGTTTAAAAAAACCTGTTGACATGTCCGGGTTCTGGGCTCTAAAATCCGGGGTTTTCACGCGTCTTGTCTTGGTTGCCAAATTTTAGAGATGGCAACTCTATGAAAAGGGCATGAATTTAATTAAATATTTTTGAATTAATCTATTATACATTTTTACAAAAATATATAAATAATCTTGTGCCTCTCAAAGCCCACGTGGGCTTATTTGAGAGGCACAGCAGCATAACTACTAATTTACTTTATATATAATGTAGTTCATTAAACTATTTCATAAAAAAAGAAAAAGAAAAAACATCAATAGGTTTTATATTTTTGTTAAACTTAGTAAATATTAGAATAATATGTTTAAAACCTAAAACTAGTGCAATAGAGAAATAGGATATGCTCAGTATAGTTGGATGCGCGAACGGGGCAAATTTACAGCGTATGAAAGCGGAGAAAAGTTAGCCTGGAGCCTCGCATCACGTACCATTTATATTGTTTTATGGTTTCTTTCCTTCCCAAAGCGGTTCCAAGTTTACTCAAAATTGCAGATCCGTTCTGTATCTTTCTTATTCGTCTATCTAATACTCGTACATAGTTGTATATCGAAATATGTACCTATGGGACACGTTATTCTTTTTTTTTACAATATTCCGCCAATGTAAAGCTAGAGTGCGGTCCAGGAACGGAAACGACTGCTACTACAGAAATTTCTACAAGCCGCCTCCGCTATGCCGGCTTGATGAGACGAATGTGCACCATCCAAACTGTTTCGAAACGCGACAACGTCACTTCACGGATATTATACATTCGAAATTTTACTTTATTATGAAATTGCGGTTTAATTTTACATGAAAATCTAATTGCTATATTCATAAAAAATACTGTATTAGTAGTGTAATACGTGGTTAAAGAGATCGCTATTTATGTTTTTCTATCCTGTGTAAATATATTTTTATTTAACACACCTCTCGAAGTTTTGGCGGCCATCTTGAGACGTCAGGTTGTCTGTCTCGAATTATTTTCCTAAACTTGTGTTTCTTCGAGTGTTAATGTGTAATAATGGTGGATTATTAACCATTAAGTGTTCGTGAACGTGCGTGAGTGTGGGCAAACAATTCAAAAGAAGAGAACCTATGTTTCCATTTTCCCTTCAAAACTCCCTAGGAAGTTTCAGTAAAAATTCTACCACTTTACTGGAACAATTTTTGACTTGACTGAGCCTTGACCTGACTGTTTGGTGTGATGAATGAATGAGTCGTGATGCACGATGTTATTAACTTGATGCAAAAATATTTACTTTGACACTGGCAAATTGTTATAATGCCATATAAAACAAAAAAAAAAACACACCTCCATGTTTTTAACGAATATTTTCAGTTTGGATCAGACAGTCTTATTGCTTGAAACTTGAATTGATTTTCGATGGTCTGATAGGTCGGATTCTATTTGAGTTGAGAAAAAGTTTATAAAACTTTTGACCGAGTCGCGGCTGAATATAGCCCTAAACAAAGCTTCTTTTAAGAAAAGTACCTTAACTACTTTTGAAAGATTTTTATTTTTGTTATACTGGGTAAAAACCGAAGTGCTTTGAACCCGATTTTTTTAAATAATAAATTTTTATTAAGATATTTTAAAAATACCAACACATTGTTTACAAATCAGTAGACAATGTTTAGTTACTTAAAAACGGATATCAATAATTATTCCGTTAGAAAAAGTTTATTTTTTTTATTGTCGAGCTATGTGACAACAATCCGCCTGATGTAAAGCTAGAGTGCGGTCCATGAATGGAAACAACTACTACTACTACAGAGAAATCTTTACAGGCAGCAGTCGCCTCCATTATGCCGGCTTGAAGAGACGCGCATGCACCATTCAGATTGACAGTGCATACTCCTCTCGTTATACCTCCCTACTTTCAAACTATTCCCGAAACGCGACTGGTCACTTCACGGGTGTTACATTCGAAAGTGGTGGTACCACCCCAGGACAGCAGACTGGGCTAATAAACATCATCAGTCTGCCTACCGCTCTTTAATAGTGCCTATAGGCCCAATTACTCAATAGCCCGGGTAACAAAAGAAAAAACTGATCGATGATAAGGAATGTAGATTTATTTTCCTACACAATGCTCATCTCCTCAAGCCGCCATAGTGGAGGCGACTGCTGCCCGTAGAGACTTCTCTGTAGTAGCAGTTGTTTCCATTCATGGACCGCACTCTGGCTTTACATCAGGCGGAGTGTTGTCACATGCCGAGCTCCAATAAAAAAAAAATGTGGGCATATTTGTCTTTGGCGAATGGCCCACAATTTTGATAAACAAATGGAAATCTTTTATACAACGGTCTTCCTTATACGTCAGTGGCAGCCATTTTAAGGAAATGGTTTTTGTTAAACTTTAACTTTAAAACTTTGTTGAGGGATTGTGTCAGGAGCGAAGCCAATAGACAGTGGCTACATGATAAGTTTTGCATAAATAAATGGGATATGGGCACATATAATATTAGCCGTTGTCGAGTCGTATAAAGTTAGTTTTTTTTTAAAGATAGGTGATGTATTTTCTTTTGTTTTTTTTTTAAATGTTATTTAGGATCTAAATAGGCTTCAATGGGGATGGATCGCCACGAATGTGAGCGCAAGCCCCAAACAAAATAAAGAATAAAAAGAAACTTAAAACTTTAGTATGTAAGACATGAGTTTGTGACACATTTCAGGGAATAAAACATTAAACTATAACTAGAGGATTATAAAAACAAGCAGGTTATAAATCATATTTGAAGAGGAAAATAGAACGTGTAAAAAGGCTATAAAAACAACAGCCAAGCGTTGTTCAAAATATCTGTTGATGTTTGGATCTTTTTTGTATTGGTAAAAAAGTTTTCCATGTCAGAAACCTTTAGGCCCATGTGTATGTAGAAACTATAAATCAATGCTCTCTCAATAAATCTTGACTTTATAAGAACCTGGCAACGACGTTCGCTTCGAACTTTTTAGAAGTTAGAAAAAAAGTGTAAGAATGTGTAGGTGAAAGAAAATAAAAGTTTTAGCTTTGATTTTGTTCGTGTGAAATATTAGTTTCTTTTTAGAAGTACCCTTATGAACTGAAGAATATTTATGTATAATCATTGCTAGCGGCTCTGGCTTAGCGTTAGGGAGCGCCCCCAGGATCGATGATCGACCCGCATTCAAACCTCGCTAGATACTGACCGGATACAATTATATGATACCCTGATCCTTAACTAGGATATCCCTGTACTTTGGGTAACAGTACAAAAATATAATACTCAGCCCGAACGAATACTCATTTTTTCTTCAAAGTTTCCATATAATGTTTATATAATACATATTATCTTGCGAGTTACATCTAGATCACTAAATCAGTATAAATTTATTTTCAAATAGGTATTTTCTTTTGGTTTTAACAAAAAACAATAACAAACAAACTGTACTTATCAAAATACAACATTAACAATCAAGACGTTAAATAATGTAAATATCTATAGCGTACTAAATTGTTAACTTCATTGCAAATCAAAATTAACCAAGTGATTTTATCATGGAAATGTAAAGTTAAACTTGTCTCCTGAATTCCAATATCACGAGTTGATATATACATCTGTGGTTCAAGAGGTTTATTCTCAAGAAATTTTAAATTGGAAAACTGGATACAAAATTTGACAAGAATATGTGTTTTTAGATTAGTTATCTATCTATTAATATGTATACACGCCTTTAGTCTCAAGCACAAGGCAATGGACGCCGTTCAATACATACATAGAGTTACATACTCTACGATTATGTCTTTTTTTATTATTGTAGCTCGGCATGTGACAACACTCCGCCTGATGTAAAGCTAGAGTGTTGTCCATGAATGGAAACAACTGCTGCTACAGAGGAATCTCTACAGGCAGCAGTCACCTCCACTATGCCGGCTTGAAGAGACGAGCGTTCACCATCCAGATTGACAGTGCACAATCTTCTCGTTCTATCTGGCTACTTTCAAACTATTCCCGAAACGCGACCAGGCCACTTCACGGGTGTTACATTCGAAAGTGGTGGTACTGCCCCAGGACGGCAGACTGGATTATCAGTTTGCCTACCACTCTTTAATAGTGCCTATAGGCACTGAGCGACTAAAGTACATGTAACAAAGTCACTACGGTTCGAAATAAATACAATAACGTTTGTTGAAAAGATATTGTTAAAAATCTTCCCCACATTTCCATAGAACACGGGAGTATTGGCGACACTTTAGTTATCTACAATGATAAATGGATATCGAAACGATATAAATTAACAATTGGAACGTAATCCTGCTCATTGTTTGTATTTATTATAATTATTAATTGCATTATAAGTTGTAGTATAAATAATACCATAATCAATTAAAACTAACTAACGCAAGTATTATTAACTAAAATTACGTAACAGTTAAATGCGAGGAGTGAAATTTCGTATTATTCGAGTAGAATAACCCACAAGGGATACCGAATGAAGCAGTTTGCAAACTCTCCACGTACACCTCTATTCATCAAGTTGGCGCAGTCATTACCTTAGGTGCCAGAATCACCGACCACGGTTCAAAACCAATATTACAAAAGCTTCAAACACATTCTATTTAATTACATATAAGACCGACTATGGCCGGGTTGCTGTAGATGTGGACGCCCGTGTTACAATCTCACAAAAGTCGACCGGTACCAATGTATCTCTTATATTTACTTTGATCACTCACGTCTTACGCAATAGCTTAGTATAGGCATTTAACAATAAAAAATGTACTTTAGTTTTTGAAAGCGAGAGAGAGAGAATAAGACGGAAAGAGACAGATAATGGAGAAAGAAAACGGCGAAGGATGTTGTTAGTAACGGTGACGTTCACGTATTTTCCCTGTTTACTGTCTAGCGTACGGACTCGTACGCATTTAATTTATGTATTTCTCTCTATACAGTTAAATTTACCTGCAAAAATAATACCTACTGTAATTTCAGTTAAAATAAAATTACATTTAACTTAATAATGTGTTTGCGGCTTCTATGAACAACTGAAAATAAAATAAAATAGATGAAAGCTTTTTCGCCTACGTTAATAATTACTTAGACAGACAGCACGTTCGTATTTCACATTGTTTTGTACGGATTCGTACAGTTGAGTTCATTATACGTAAAAATTGTTTTTTTGTTGTTTGAGTGATATGTACTCGTAATTCTTTGTACCTAAATGCAAACTGAGTACGCCGTTAAACCTGTTGAATAGAAAACTTTTATATTAAAGAACTTGACATAGTCTTTTGACTAACGTCTAACACATTTTTAGAGGATCTCTTCTATATATCGGGTATAGTTTGAAAGTAGCCAGGTATAACGAGAGGAGTGTGCACTGTCAATCTAGATGGTACATGCTCGTTTCCTCAAGCTGGCATAGTTGAGGCGACTGCTGCCCGCACAGGTTTCTCTGTAGTAGCAGTTGTTTCCATTCATGGACCGCACTCTAGCTTTACATCAGGCGGAGTGTTGTCACATGCCGAGCTACAGTAAAAAAAATTGTAAATACTCTAAGATTACATTGTTCTTAATAATTTTTAATAATTTTATGTTTTTTTTTCAAATACAGATTGATCAGAAAAACAGCTATGTACGGACCGTATAGAAATTCCCCTGTTCTATCTTTTATCGGAGGAACTTTCAACTTCTACTGACAAGTTCTACTTCGCATGCATCAATTTTTATCTTAATTTAATAATTTGTACGTGTCCTAGTGTTATCCCATGGGAAATTCTCTGGTATACAGGGTGAATTTTTCAAGTGGGCTTTCATGGCCAAATCCTGAACTATAAGAGATATCGAAAAATGCTGAAAGGAGTCTCGATGCCGATTTTGATGAAAACTAAAACTGCATTATTAGATTTTTGATAAATCTATTTTCCCGGCCAGGAATCGAACCTGTTGATTTAAAAAAAAAATCTGTATTATTGCACCATCCGATAGTGTTCCTGATAAGGATCAAATTCTGGGAAGTAATGATATACGGCAAACCAAAGAAAAGTGTTGATTTTTAACGAATTGTCTCTTATTTCCATTTATTTATACATTACCTACTACATTTATTATGTTTTTGGTTGTTTGTTTCCCTAAAATAAAGAAATAAATAAACATTTTAATTAGCTTTCGAAGGGGTGAATTAAAAATCAATGAAACCAAAAAAAAAACATATTCGCATAAAAATCAAGAAAATATTGTGTTGTTTAAGACGGGTTGCATATTTACCGACGTGAAAATAGATTACAAGTAAACCTTTATTTCCAACGAATACTAAATATCATTCATAGAATATTGTAATCGATAGTTTAGAATGGGAAAATACAATAATCTAATTAAATCTCTGTAAGCTTTATGTTTTATAGAAGCACATTTATTAAAAAAGTTTTTAACACTATCCGATGATATTATTCAAACGATAATTGAATAGGTAGAGCGTCAGCACGAGGCAATATATTGCGGGATACCAGACTAGGGTGACCATTTATCTTGGCTCTCCTGTATTTTTCATATAGATATGAAAAAATACTCGATATCATAACCTTTTAATTTGTTTGTATTTGTTATACAGTATTTTTTTTATAAAGACACTATTTATCTATACGTGAAAGAATGCTCTTTAAGCCATCATTTCTCTGTGGTAGCAATTGTTTTCGATCATGGATTGCACGTGACATCAGGCGGAGTGAGATAACGTGTCGAGCTACTATGAAAAAATAAGTACAGCTATTAACGACATGAACGTGTACACTGTGTATGCCTACAATACGCATGTTAGGTTAGTCTTGATTCTTGATTTTCCGGGCTGGTTTCCGCACGCAGACCTACCATGGGTGTCCCTGGTGTGTCCTGCCGTACTTATACAAGAAAACCTATCTCCTGCATGTGGGCTAGTACGCCATCGACGTTCCGGCACGCCTTAGGGAGTGTTGACGCTGTCCTCAGGAATTTCCTTCTCGGTGCCTCAACGCCGCTGCACTCCAGAAGCACGTGTTGCACCGTTCCCTCCTGTTCCAGACATCTGTAACATTTATATTGTAGTAGTGCCTGTTTAGGGCCAGGTATTCTGTAATGACCCCAACCACAATACGCAGTAGGCAAACGGCCTACTAAACGCGGTCACATAGTCCTTTAACATTATAAATTCATAGTCATTCGACAAAAACGGAGCCGGCCGGAACAGCGGTAAGGGTAGGTGTAGTTTTGCAGCCAATTCACGTTCTTGCCTATTCATCAACCTGGCAAGGCTACCCGATTTATACCAACACGATTCCTAATAGAGATAACTGAAACGCAGTACAGAATATTACCAACGGATACATTTTATCCAACGGGATAATATTATAATAAAATAAAGTTTTTGTGCATGATGTTAAGCGAACGAAAGCAACTCCTAACACAGAGACATATCTGCAGACCTCAGTCACCTCCGCTATGCCGTCTCGAAGAGACAAATGTACCTCATCCATTGGTATAGCATGCTCCTCTAGTTATACACCTGGCTACTTCTAGACTGATCACCAAACACGACTAGGTTACTTCACGGGTGTTACGGTTGAAAGCCGGGGCTTTTGAATTACACCAAGATTGGGCTAAGCATTTAAATATATTGTACTATTTTTAATTGTTATTTTTTATTATCTGCATAATAAATATGATACCAGATGATCAAAATAATTTTATTATTATAATGTTACTAGAGTATTTTTATTTTTAATTTTACATACTCTAATCTAATATTCTCCAATAAAATCCGTAATAGTTTAAATTAATTTAACATAAAGTAATAGAGATATTTGGTAATAAACGTCAGCCCAAGTGGTAATATTTCAAGAGGTGTGTTGCAATAGAATGCTTCTCTGCGTCCGTGGTCCTTTGCCCGGCCATTTATCAATGCAGGTTACACCATTACACCCGGCACCGCAACACCTATTAAAATGTTTCATTGCCTCGGACCTTGCATTGCCTCGAGGCGAGGAGCTTGACCAGTATTATTTGGTACGTATTCTTATTGTATCATATTCTTAAAATGGTACCGTAGCCGAGTGAGTATGAAGCGTAGGTTCACAATCGATAACTTCGTCTTCGGATCTCACAAAAATCTGAATAGGTACTAAGTTAACTAGCTTATTAGCTTAGCTTAGTATATAAAACATTAAAAAAAAAGATGTTGTAAATGAAGTATGTGAAGGAAACGAAAGAGATGACCGTCCTACCAAAAACAGTATGGGTTCAAATTCAGCACTAATTAACCAAAGTGTCAAATAAATGAGATTTAGCGTTTAAAATGATTTTCTCCTTTATAATCTTGTAACAAAGAATAAACTTTAATTAAAGTGAAATTGAAGAAGTTAATGAAAACATTAGATATATTGATGGTAAAACAAAAGCAAAGTTTAATTATTACTTGCCGTAACTAATCACTAACACTTTAAAAGTTCAATTTCAACGTTTCAGGCGTCACAAATTGTTAACGTTACTTAGATTTTTTTTTCATGGGCTTTTTGAAACTCGTCGCTTGAAACTTTTGAGCACAACTGAAATTCCTTTCTCTCGTTCATAAAGTGAGCATGACAAAACGTTTTTTGAAACTATTTTTGAATTTTTACAGTAATTTGTTCATTTATAACTTTCCTTTTTAGTAACCGGGGTAATTTATCCTCATGATCGAAGAGACTTGCGTTCAAACCTCCCTAATAAAATGATAATTGTATTTTTACTAATTTTTTCGCTAATGATTGTTTAATAATTTGATTCTATTTGTATAATTTATTAATTTTATAAATTGTGTGTATATTTTTAAGTAATTTTGCACTTAAAGAGCAAATAAATTTCATTTCATTTCATTTCATAAATTCTGACCAGTACCAGAGTACTATGATACAAGTAGGAGAATTTAAAAAAAAGTGAAATATAAACTAATTTTTTTTACCTTAAATAAATGATACTCGTACATATATTTAAATACTAAACAATAGGTAAATATTTTGCATAGTCCAATCGAATTTGCCCGAAGGTTTTTATGCAAAGCGGTTGTCGCCTGACCTTTATAATCCGGAAAAGGGAACAAGCTAACCGTTATATGTGGGATTAGTAGACGATACTTATTGGGTTTTTCAAGTTGCCTAAAGCCATTTCATAGTAACACTTTCCGATAGACATTTAAACTGTTTGATGTATAAGCCTTTCAGATGAAAAATATTTGTATTTTATTGTAGCTCGGCATATTCCGTCTACTGCTACCATAGGGAAATTACTGGAGGCAGCAGTCGTCTTCACTATACAGGTTCAAAGAGACGAATGTTCGCTTTTTTATTTATTTTTTTCTACGTGAGGAAATCCTAAATACGGATGCCCTGGTCCTTGAGGAAGGTGCCAGGATTGTGTAGAGGATTCTATCTTAGTGCTTGTATACCGACTAAAATCCCACGGTGTTTCACTCGATACATTTATGTGTACGAAATCTGGGTACACTTTATCATTCAAGAAACTCCGTCCAGCGGAGGGAGCAAACGTGAGCGAGCCTTTATATCAAGTGGGCCTGAAAGTGGGCATTGTCCTTTAACAGTGATCTAGTATCCGCGAAATGAATGCATAAAATTTTTGATACACACAGATATTGCAGATGTCTCTTTGGCAATATATTTCCTTTTATGGGCCGTTAAACGGTTGTTATTACGCAAACATAGCATTGGCACATAAAAGAAAAATAAAACCTGCGGAATTCCGTTCAATATTATTATAATATTTTTTTTTGCTAAAATTTATACTTTTTGTTATAGATGTGTTGAACATGATCTATGCTTCGGAGGTTTCATGTTTTCACGAATACAGTCTAATATCCATGATCTCAAATGTAACACCCGTGAAAAAGCCTAGTCGCGTTTTTGAATCAGTTTCGAAGTACCTGGATGGTTCATATAGCCGGTATAGCGGAGGCGACTGCTGCGAGCAGAAATTTTTCTCTGATAGTTTAATATCAGGCGGAGTGTAGTCATATGCCGAGAATAAAAAAAAAATACTTTCGGCTTACAATCGTAAATTTTTTTTTTTAGGAATTATTAAAAATATTTCTGCCTATCCCAGGAACGTTGTAGATATATATTTAGAGGATTAAACAAAAAAACTTTCGTTCATTTATAAATAAAACATATTGTTGTTTCTTGTTAAAATAATTTTGTTATTTTGAAGCATAAATATATTTTTACACGACTGTACTTACATGGTGGTACGCAAGTTTTTACGACATCTTAAAATTGGCTGCGTTTATTATGATTGGGATGGAAAATATTATTGAAAATAAAATAAAAATAATAATTTTAGCTAATATGCATAACAAAGAGGCAATTATTGAATGTAGTAAGTAGATTTCAAAAGGAAGTGGCCAAGTATAACGAGAGGAGTGTGTACTGTCAATCTAGATGGTACATGCTCGTCTCCTCAAGCCGGCATAGTGGAGGCGACTGCTGCCCGCACAGGTTTCTCTGTAGTAGCAGTTGTTCCCATTCATCATTTATCATTCATTCATTCATGTTTATCATTTAATTTGTATATACTTATTATTTAACTATTTATGTGTAATTTAGTGTAATTAAGAACGAATGTGCAACGCCAAGACAAACCATTATGGTTTACTGGCGTGAAGCTAAATTGTAAAAAAAAAAAAACTAAATACTACCAATAAACACTTATTATTATTATTATTATGGACCGCACTCTAGCTTTACATCAGGCGAAGTGTTGTCACATGCCGAGCTACAATAAAAAAAGAATAGATTCATTTATATAAATTTTATTTCTACTGCTTTTGATAGCCAATGGGAACTAAATATTACTGCAGAGGAAACTAAAAAATTCGTAATTTTGTAAGAAAGGAAAAGTGATAAAAATTTCTATACTTTTCAATTTTTTTTTTTTTGTAGCTCAGCATATGTCTGAAGTTAACCTAGAGTGCGGTCCATGAACACATTATATGAAGATACTTAAAAACTGTTTATCCCATATAGACGACAGCAGCTATCCGGAGTGGAATGGGGTCGCTTTTTAGGGGTTGAAACCAGTTTTTCGCGATTTCTGACTAACCGGTGCATCCCCTTTTTCGTAAAAATTTTAAGGTTAGGGTAAAGATGGAGAATACAAAAGTTGTAGATCTTTTTATTACCTACAACTTTTACATTGAACTTTTCTCGATAGCATGCACCGTTTAACCAGAAATCGCGAAAAACTGGTTTCAACCCCTAAAAAGTCCCCTAAAAAAGAAACAATAACTAAACAACATTTTCTGAAACAAAACACTATCTTCATTTATGTAAGAACACAAAATATGATCAAGTAGTCTACGTAAGTCTAAGAAGCTCTATGGAGTCTTAAATAATTCGCTCTTCCGGCGGTTTTATAATACGAGATGAAATATGTGCACAGAGAGACGTTCATCTCGTTGTCTGTAGGAGTGGCAGCAGGTGGCTTCGCGGCCATGAATATTAACTTGCATGAATATTGCAATCTGAATCTCGGTTGCGTAACAATGCAACAGGCATTATACTTAACTGACAGTTGCTACTTCAAATCCAGTCTGTAAAGGGGACAATATTCTTTTACCATGTTTAACCGGAATAATGAGTTTTCACTACTAAATAAGGATCATACAGAAATAAAATAGCACTCGCTATGCCGGCTTGTTGTGACAAGTGTGCTACTTTCAAGCTAATTATTAAAAAAAAAAATTTATCTTTATAGTTTACTTTTTATTTTTTTTAGGGTAGGCAGTAGAAATAACCTCAATAATTACAAATTAGCGAGATTATTAATTAATAATATGAAATAACGAGCATTATCAATTTAGATGGTGCATAAAATGCATACTTGTTTCCTCAGGCCGGCATAGTGGAGGCGACTGCTGCCCGTAGAGATTTATCAGTAGTAGCAGTTGTTTCTGTTCATGTAACCGCACTCTAGCCTTACATCAGGCGTGGAGTGTTGTCATATGCCAAGCTACAATAAAAAAAAACCATATTAAAAAATGCACACAAATGCAACCAATAATGAAATATAGATTAATTTATATTCTCAATTCATTTCGTATTTAAATTTGTATTACAAATGGTTTTTACAGGATGTTTCACCGCAACGTTGATACTTTCATGAATATTCAGTTTGATGCATATTTCTGTACCGTTTAACGCTTTTAGAATGCAATATTTTTAATAGATTTCGATCTATATTTTTTCTTATTTTACTTCTTTTACTACAAGTACTTAATGCAGCTTTTCTTCTTCGTTTTATCTCTCGTCTGGAATAAGCAGGAACTATGGAGCGCCATTTACTTCAATGTTAACATACCGCGTATAAATTACGCAAAATAACACCAATTTTACACAATAATAACCACTAAACTAATTAAGGAAAGGGATAAAAACACTTTAACCTTCCCGAGCAAAAGCGCGCCAAACACTCCTAATAATTTATAAAAAAAAAAAAATTGACAAATATCCAATAGATTTTTTTTAAATTGTAGGTCGACAGTGACAATACTCTGCCTTATTTAGCTAGAGAAATTTAAGATATTTCTGCAGGCAAAACGCGACAAGGTCACTTCACGGGTGTTACGTTCAAAAATTCCGAGCGGCAGACTAATAATAAAATACCAATACAATTTTCGTTATGTTGTTTGGTTTTTTTTAATGCCTATAGTATTATGAATAGATTATTGGATGGATTAGGCATGGATAGATTAAGTATTGTGAATAAATAAATACAAAAAATAATAATAAATAAACTTAAAAAATTAGAACTACGTAGACTCTAGAAAAGTAACACCTTTATTTTCAGCCTTTATAATTTGTATCTGGCAAGACTTCAAAATGTTAAGAGCACACTTGACTCTACTAACTGTAGACATTAAAATTAATGACAAATTGCAAGTTATACTTGTAAACTTGATAATAGGAAACCCATATACTATATAAGTAATGAAACCAAAAATTCAATATGTATAATGAATTGATAATTTCGATTAGATTTTTATATAATTTAACGCCTATTTACTGTAAAAAATAGACGTTAGGGACCCACAAACTATGATCTTCTCTTCATCATAGTTTTGTTTATTATGCCAAAAATTAATAATAAAAATAATAGAATAATGTAATGTAAAAAAGAAACGGAAATATGCTACACGAAACCTACTCATAATTTGTCAGCTACTCTTGGTTTTGCTGCCAAAATAAAATGGCCTGTTATTTGTTGTTTCTCTAGTTTTCTGTCCACCGATGCGTTTTCATATAAACTGGCTTCATTGTTGGCTCTGGGCGTACATTTTATATACAGACTGTTTGGCATTAAATGAGTTCTTGGCGTAAATGAAAAATGTCGCTCGGTGAATAATTAATAACTTGTAAAAGTACTTTTTTAATCATAAAAAAAAACACATGTTTTTATTCTAATAGGAATACTTACTCAGCTCACGCCTTGTTCCCACTGGGGTAGGCAGAAACTATGGAGCGCCAGCGACTCCTCTCTCTACATACCACTTTCGCTTCGACCACATCGATTACTCCTCACATGCATGGACGTCGGTTGAGGGTGCTCCTCATTTGACCCTTTCTCAGCAGTTGACCGATCTGGCTAAGAAAGGTTTTCCTAGGGCGCCCCCTTCCGACACTGCCATCCACTTTCGCACAATAGATCTTTTTAGTTAATCTCCTTTCATCCATCCTTTCCAAATGGATGATAATAGGAATAATATAAAAATATTTATATAATGATACAGGAAAAATTGAGGCGAAAAACTTAACCATAGAGATATATACTAGAGGTGCAAACTTCATACATCTGACATAAAAAAAAATCGTAGGCTGCTTCAAACGATTTGACAATATTGCCGTCAGGTCAAATACTAACTGACAGAGAACCTAAACGTGGCTGTGGCCATGTTTTCTCTCGTGTCACATTGGGAGCGTTATTGCACATCTACTTGTATATATCAATGCTGTTTACAAATTGAATACAAAAATGTTTCATATTTTTTTCTCTATTTCAAATATCCGCTGTAACAAAGCGGTTAGCCGCCAGATTTAGGTTCTATTCTCGGTCAAAACAATACATATACATATTTGATTAATATATAAACATGGTGTACATACGCCTTCTCAAGGCGGCGCGGCGTTGCGGACGCGACTATTGCCTGCAAGCTACAATAAAAAAAGATATTTGTTTCAAGTATGAAGTTATAAGACATATACGAGTATAACTTGACATAGCTAGTAGATAGATATATATCACAACTTAAACCATATTACATAGCACTCTAGGGTTTCAAGAGTAGAACAATGGCAGTTAATGGCAATCCGAACACGTTCCGCATTGTTAAGCCATGCCAACACGGTCGCTGTCCATTTGTAGTGTCAGGTGCAAATACTCTATTCCAACCTGCCAGGTGTTTAAATTAAATTATGAAAATATATGGCACTTATACGATTAAAATATGTACAGGTGAGATATTAAAATTAGTCCCTTTAAATAAATATTTTTTATTTATTAATTCTTGCACACGCAATTGTTGAATTTGTCATTACTTAAATTATGATGAAAATTTAACAGAAAAAATCAACAGAGGTTGATCATTACCTGAGGTGATACACACAAATGCTCTAGCCGCTAAGCTACACTTTTTCTCTTGGCGATAAACTATATACCTATATATATTTTAATTATTGAATACAGATTTTATTTATAACTATAAAATCAATAATATATAACAATGGTACCTTGAAAGCAAATTTAAGTTTTGAAAATCCTATATGCAATTTATACTTTACATACAATTTAATATAGATAATTGGCATTCTTAGAATCACGTATTCACAAACAAACAAATTAACTATTACTTCACTAGGTTCAACTTAGTCGGGAAGTCAAGCTAACGCGAGGGTTAGTATTTCAAATTATTTTATCTTTAATAATTTTTAATGAATACAACATTTGTTACTATGAAATTATAAGAAAAAATCTACGTGCACACCGTAGTCTAAGTTGAGGTGGGGATTGAATCCTTATCCGCCTGATCCAATGCTCTGCGGACTAGTGCGGACACGCCGCTATCCTACCTGACCGTATCGAAATTCCACTGTTCCTTTCAATTTTATCTATCTATTATACATTTATTCAGTTCGAGCTCTATATATATGTTCTTTATTGGCGCGGATTATATATATATTTAAAATATAATTTTTACTAGAGGATAAAATTAAATTATGGTAATGCGAAGAACCAGGCCCAAATCTGAAACTTAAATGGGGTTGTCTTGCATAGGTCGACGTCGTCGTTGCGCACGTTAATACTTTGTGCAGTTACAGACTTCATTTGTTCTGTTTCATGAATAACAATTTAATAAGGTTAAATACAGTTTAAAAAAAAATACACTTTCAACTAACACGTGTGAAAGTGACCCAGAGTGTAAAGTGACCTACAGATCAATTGCACATGCAAATGTAATTGTAATCATTGTCTAAATCTTATTTTAACTAATTTACGTGCCATAGTTGACCTATAATAATTTTTAAGTATCCAAGAATAACGAGATCAGTGTGCACTGTCAAGCTTCGTGTATTCGTCCCCTCAAGCAAGTGGAGGGGAGATTTTTTCATTTATTTCCGTTTACGAACCGCACTCTAGCTTGACATCAGGCAGAGTGTTGCTATTATAAAAAAAGAAACAATATATAATAATATGTATACAAATGTTCCGAAAAGAATAATCAGGTCACGATGATGGAGGATATCCCAGCCCGTGGCCGAGCTATATACAAAATTGTCTTATCCTTAAAATTAATGAAAATTGAATGGAAAAATATCTTAATCTTCTTAATTAAGAGTTGAGGGTATTTTATAAAATACGTTAAAAGGTAACAATAAATTGTTATATTGAGTTATAAAAAAATGTTTAACCTCTCTGTTGAAGAGGTTGTTAATAAAAGTAAAAAAACCGACTTATGAGGGCTGACTTAAGGTAGACTGAAAATAGTTATTTTTTTGCGGAAATTAATAACCAAAAACTCTTTTCAATGCTACCTTGCTTATAATTTTTTTTAATGCTTAATAGGCAAGCATTTGACCGCACCCTGCCTGATGTTAAGCAGTGATGCGGTCTAAGATGGAGCACGCTTGCCTATGAGGTACCTATATACCCTCAATTTGAAAAGACCTGTGTCAATTCCAATTGGCCAGAATTATAAGTAAGATAGTTTTGAAAAATGAAGGACACCTAGTCGCGTTCCAGGATCCGTTTTGCCAATTTTTAGTTTTTATTTTAGCACGTCATATGACCGCACTCTGATGTTAAGTTAGAGTGCGATCCATGAACGAAGGCGACTGCTGTCAGAGAAGGGGATCTGCAGACAGCAGTCGCGACCGCTATGCCGGCTTGATGAGATGCCTCTTCACACTGTGGATTCAGGATTGCGCTGAGGGATTGTTGCGACTGTGAGGCGATGTATTGGATCGCCCGTACGCTCGACCTCAAGCAATGTATGTTATGTGTGACTGAGGCAACTGTTGCCTGCAGACATTTCTTTGTGGTCTCAGTTGTCTCCCAGGCGGTCCTGAGCGCATACTAAAGCTGGCGGTTAGGCGGAGTGGTATTCTACTTGTGGCATAATTTTTTTTAGCGTGTTAATTTTTAAATTTTAATAAAATGAAAGAGTGATGCCATATCTTATTAGAATTGTTATAGATACCTTATCAAAAGAATCTCCCTGTCTTTTTTAATATTACGTGTGTGAAAAAGACAGGGAGAGGCTGTATATAAATATAGACCTTGGAATTTTACTAATTGCCTTCACGATGAAGTCGTTTCCTTGAGAGTTACTCGCAAAATTTACATAGCAACGGAAAATTGTATACTTTTTTTGTAAGCAAATAAAACAATTAAAATGGTTTTATTGCTCTAGAAATGGTGCGAAATATTGTTTCTTTTAGCAGGGTGAAGGATTTTTTTTTACAATTTTCTCTGGAATTTACAACATTTCTCTCTTAAATTTTTTAATTTTTATGAAGTATGTTAAGATAAATGTATAACGATCTATCCTTAAGATTAAAGACCATTGATATATAACTGGATGTGCAATAACGCTCCCAATGTGACGCGAGAGAAAACATGGCCACAGCCACGTTTAGGTTTTCTCCCTCTAGTTAAAGATGTCTTATTTATTTAAATTAAAGATCTCTATGTTAAAGACATAATTTTTATAGTAAGCTGGTCTTTGACACCACTTCGCCTGATGTTGAACTAAAGTTTTACCATATAGAAATATCGTAGACAAGAGTATCCACTATACCTGCATATGACAACATTCCGCATGACAAACAAAGCTAGGGTGTGAACCATGAATGTAAACAACAGCTACTAGAAATAAATTTCTGCAGACAGCAGTCGCCTCCACTATGCCAACTTGAAGAGACGAATGTGCACCATCCAGACTGACAGTGCACACTCCACTCGTTATGCTTGGCTACTCCCAAACTGCTGCTGAAACGCGACCAGGTCACTCTACGGGTATTACATTCGAAAGTGATGGTACAACTCCAGGATGGCAGACTGTGCTAATAACCATTATTAGTCTGCCTACTTCTCTTTAAAATGCGTCTTCTATAAAATATAGATAAATAATTTATCCATGTCATATAATTGGATCGCTACCCTCCACTATACGCATAAATATACCTATTGTATTTATGCATATATACATTTCTCGTAACAAGGCTGCCCTAAGGATGGTAGACAATATATAACGAAATGGCTATACGAGTACATACTCGCCATTGTTATCCGATACCATATGGGGTCTTCAATTATCAACTGCCACATCCTTATATCTTTTACTTCTATATACAGCAATTTCTATGAACTATAGGATTTATTGCTTATATACTATATATAGAAACGAATCCAAAGGGTAGGCAGAGGTATATTTTTTTATAATGCTACTTTTTAAGGGCTAGCGCTTATATCATTAGTACCGGTCAGAATCTAGTGAGGTTTTAACACGGATCTCGTCGGGGTAGATTCAAACTCTAGTGTACTCGACTGTGATTATTATTTGTGGATATTTGTGCTCTGTATTGACTTCCTTGAGGTTGATTAGAGAAAGGTAGCGACTAGGTCACTTCAGAAGTGGTGGTACTACCACAAGACTACAGACTGGGTGGACTACCCACTGCTCTTAAAATTTAATCATATTTTTTTATCGTAGCTCGGCATATGACAACACTCCGCCTGTTGTAAAACTCGAGAGTGGTCCATAAACTGAAACAACTACTACTGCAGATTTTCTACGGGCAGCAGTCGCTTCAGCTATGTTGGTTCGAGGAGACGATCTAGATTCACAACGCACACTCCTCTCGTTATTTAATAAAAACGATATTATTTTATAATTCGTTAAACTATGACATTGTTAACGACAAAATTAAATAATACTAATATATAACTAATTTTGAACGAGAGACTGTGCTCGTATTATTTTAAAAGTGAATATATTTTCATGGAATTGCAAAAACTGAAACAATGGAAGCTCTTTGCTGTAAACTCTTGGTATTGTTCGCTGGAGGCAACGCTATGTTACGTTTTAGCAATTTCATCTTAAATCTTGAATTTTAAGGTTCTACTATATCGTAACGTAACGATGTCTTGTCATTTTTTTTTGTAGACAGACTTATGATTAGCCCGGTCTGCCGTCCTGTTTCAAATGTAATACCTGTAGTCCAATTTTAAGATCACTTTGGAAGTAGCTGTGTAGAACGGGAGGAGTGCGCCCTTAGATGGCTACATGCGTCCACTCAAGCAAACATAAAAAATTTAAAAAGCTTATGATAAAAAAATACTTTGCAATGACGTTTCAGTATTTGTAGTGAATCACATGATTAAATGGAATGCCCTCTGTCCTTTTTTTTTGTTTTATATGGCATTATAACAATTTGCCAGTGTCAAAAATTGTTCCAGTAAAGTGGTAGAATCTTTACTGAAACTTCCTACGGAGTTTTGATGGGAAAATGGAAACACAGGTTCTCTTCTTTTAAATTGTTTGCCCACACTCACGCATGTTCACGAACACTTAATGGTTAATAATCCACCATTATTACACATTAACACTCGAAGAAACCCAAGTTTAGGAAAATAATTCAAGACAGATAACCGCTGTCCTTTTGCACCGTGAATAGTTAATACGTGGTTTGACGTCGGCATATATTTCCATATAGTTGCACCTTAAAATTTTCATGTTAAATTCTTTTGTACTGTTTATAATCAGCACTACTTTTTATATTATTCTTTGTCGCAGCTACTTTGTGTTTTATCTACTAATTACCGTGAACCATTTGCATATAATAAAGTTAACTGCACTAGAGAGCAATTCTTGAATGTAGTTGATTTAAAACTATATTATGTTATTGTTTTATTAATATTTACAAGTTAATTTTAAATCAATTTCTTAATTACTTTATACTAAATTAATGTATTGCTTAACTTTAGAAGATAACTAAAGTAAAGCAATATCGTTATTTTATAATATGAATATTAATTTAAAATAATAAATTAAAAAATCACTATAATACACTAACATAATAATGCAATGGAGGAAATTACATCAGGCGGAGTGTTGTCACACGCCGAGCTACAAAAAAAAAAACACAATGC
This sequence comes from Tinea pellionella, assembly GCA_948150575.1. Lineage (NCBI taxonomy): Eukaryota > Metazoa > Arthropoda > Insecta > Lepidoptera > Tineidae > Tinea > Tinea pellionella. Next base: position 6,875,009 of record OX411259.1, on the reverse strand, counting down.
AAATTACTGCTTTCGTGAACACGATTTCTTATAGTCCATCAATACTGAATAAATAGTGATAGAAATGTTTTATCTATTCTAGGCTCAAGAATTGCTCCCTCTACTTTCTTTGTTGCTTGCCAACTTGGATTTTTTAATAGTAAAATTAACTAAACTTATTTTTTAACTTACCGTATTAGATATGCTTTTATTTGATATAAAGATAAAAATTATTATGGAATATTTTTAATAATTTTTAGCATATTTAATTAAATTCTTTTTTCATTTAATTTTTACCATCACTCAATAAAAATTGTTGTGTTTTTTCTCCATTTTCACAAACTTTTAGTATTTTTTAAATTATTTATTGTTTTTTTTTCTTTTCAAATACCAGCGTCAAAAGTTAGGTGCGCCATTTATTTATGGTTTATCCACATTAAAGTTTATTTTTTAATAAAATTTCTTATAATAAATTATGTAAATAATCTATATCTTATAAAAATAGAGGTTGTAATAATATCGTCTTCAACGCTACAATTATGTTTTATTACATGAATATATCTTGCGACAAATCTCTCGTAACGATCTCATTTCCACAACATTAATCTTGAGGTTTTCTTACAAACGTCAGCATCAAACAACGTCTTTGAAATTCATGTTTTTTTTTAAATTATTTATTAAATATCTATTGACAATATTGTCATTATTTTTTTAATTAATTTTGACATCGTGATCATAGATATGGATGAACCAATTTAAGATCATATTTTTTTTCCACAATAAATATTTTTTGGTTAAATATTTTATGCATGCCCAGTGCCCACTCATGTTAATAAATATTTTTATTTTGTTTCAATTCATAAAAAGGTGGATTTTTTATTATTAATTTATGATGAAAATTTAACAGAAAAAATCAACACTCACAATATAACTTCGAGAGACACCCTTGTCGGGTTTCGGGAATAGTTTGAAAGTAGCCAGGTATAGCGAGAGGTACATGCGCGTCTCCTCCTGTTTTAGTACTTTTAGACAACGACACAAATGAGGGTATTTTTTTGAATTGTCAACATCTTTGTTTACATTTTTGATCTCGAATTTCATTTCATAATTCATTTCAGGACATAAGCTAGTTTCTCCAAAGTACATACGAGTATAACATAGTTACATCGGTACCGGTCAGCGAGATTTAAACACGGGTCTTATCGATCGTCTTCACGCCTTCTACTGCAAAACCACGGTCGGTCTTTCAATTATTGAAACCAATGGTGTGTCAAAATTGTATACCAACCTTTTTCAGTAGGCAGAACAAATCTTCTTTGAACAAATATTATATGCGTTCTTAAGAACATTTAGTTGTGTACAAAGAGGTATCTATTGTAGCAAGTTATGTTTGTTTGTTAATCGATTCACTTAGAATCCAATTGTGAGATTCCAACTGCTCTTTCACGCGTGGTTGCTCACATTGTATCACGTAAAAGTATTCTACTTTTATACAATTCAATAATACTGTGTATTTGAAGTAAAAAAAGACATATACATTTATTTTTGTTGTTAAAATAAAGTTTTTTTTTAAATGTCTATTACTAAACTAGTACTCGTATCATTGGCAATGAGCAACCATAGCACATACGAGTAACATTGGAATTTAGCGACATATGAACATGGTCTCATCGATCAGTTTCTACCGCTAGACCAATTATTTCTAGTTCTCTATTTCGATCGGTAGTCCTTCGAACTGCTGGATTAAATTCTTGGATTTTTACACCACAATGTGTAGTGGCTGGTGCTCTATAGTCTACAGAGACCCGGCAGACAAATATAAAAGAAGCGTGAGTTAAGATATTAGTTAGAAATCACACTAGAAAATACTGTTATTAGGTAATTTGTATGTTAAATTATATTGATTTTTTTCTGTTCAGTTTTCATCATAATATTAAAAAGGTTATATTTTTATTTGGTTATATTATTTTAAATAATTAAAGTTAAATAAAAACATAATAAACGAGGTAACTAGTTAAATAAAGGCAAAAAGAGGGCTTCAAGTAATTCGAATTACGCTGTTAATTTCCAAACCTTAGTACAAATTTAAAGTGATCCCGAAGTACGAGCAAGTTGTACAATCCAATTATTCACTCGAATAATACGGAAATAAGTTGTATTGTTGTCACCGCTTCGGAAATATAGGGTGGCCATTTTAATTTTAATTTGACGTTCTAATTTTAAATTTGACAGATGTTATTATTGGCCAATTAATTTTGTTTTTATGAAATAATTTATGGCTTTTGTGATTAGGTGTTTACGACACCATAAACAATTTGTTTTAATTAAAAAAAAAAAACGAAATCAAGACTAAAAGTGTGAAAGAGATTAAAGTAATTCAGATTTCCACCAATTTTCCACGTAAACTGCTTTAAAGTTTCAGGAAATACGAAACAAAATGGCGGCAAATCAGAATTACGTCTAAAATAATGTTTAAAGTTGGTCACCCTGCTAACAAAAGAGAATGAAAACAAGAAAACCGAAATAGTTAAATTCCAACAGTTTGTTGTGTAATTAACATGGAAATGCTCGCTTCTGTGGAGAGAAACTTTTTGGAGATGGAGTTCTTTCCATAGTAGTTGAATATACTGCGACCTCGTTAGAGAGTATTTAAGTTTTGTCATTCTAAAAACTGTTTCAAAAGTTTATGCATTTTTTATTACATAAATAGATTTTTTTCTTTGTTTTGGAATAGTATAATTTTATTTTGTTTATTTATTTATCTTTTACCTTCTTTATGGTATATGTATACTATTTTTATTTATATTTATTTTTATATTTTATTTATTTATTTTTATTTTTATTTAAAAGTTTTTTTTTACTTTTTTTTACCTTAGTTAAGTAAACAAAGAGCGGGGCACTCTGAGATACGGGTTTTACGCCTAGTTCAGGGGCCTTGTTTATTAATCCATTTGTAATAATTTTGCAATAAAGGTTTATTTTATTTATTTATAACGTTTTTTGTATGGCTTTGTGACCGAAGGAAATTAGAATTATGAGTACGTAATTTATTGACTTTTTTTAACTAGCTCGTCATATGACAACATGTAAAGCTAGAGTGCGGCCCATGAAGGGAAACAACTACTACTACTACAGATAAACTATGTGCAGCAGTTGCCTCCGCTATGCCGGCTTGAGGAGACGAATGCGCACTGTCCAAATTGACAGCGTACACTCATCTCGGTGTACCTGGCTACTTTTAAACTGTTTCCGCAACGCGACAAAGTCACTTCAAGTGTGTTACAATCGAAAGTATTCCGTACTACCTCAGGACGGCAGACTGTTTTAATAACCATCATCAGTCTGCCTACTACTCTTTTTTGAACGTACTAATAAAAAATATTTAGTATTTTTTTTTAGTTTGTTATTCTTCGGTTTTCCATTGGATTTAATCCACCCTTCGCCAAGAGCAGCCGTGGTCTAGCGGTAAGAAGCGTGAACTCACGATCGATGAAACCCGTGTTGGAACCTCGCTAATTCTGACCGGTACCAATGTAACTTTGTTATATGTATGCGACCAAACGCTCAGTGCCTATACGCACTATTAAAGAGTGGTAGGCAGATTGATTATGGTTATTAGCCCAATCTACCGTCCTGGAGTAGTACCACCACTTTCGAATATAACACCGTGAAGTGAATTTGTCGCGTTTCGGGAATAGTTTGAGAGTAGTCAGGTATAGCGAGAGGAGTGTGCACTGTCAATCTAAGATGGTACATGCTCGTCTCCTCAAGCCGGCATAGTGGAGGCGACTGCTGCCCGCACAGGTTTCTCTGTAGTAGCAGTTGTTTCCATTCATAGACTTCATTCTAGCTTTACATCAGGCGGAGTGTTGTCACATGCTGAGCTCCAATAAAAAAATAGTTATGCAACTTTAATTCTACAATTCTACTTTTTACGAAGTCTCTATAGATTTTCTTTTCTTTGAAACCAAAATTGTTAAGTTAAAGAGCAAATAAAAATAATAATTACAGTCCTTCCCCGCAAAAGAAATTTGATAACATTGAAATCTGTTTTGCGTAAAAAAAGTTATTTAAACGAGGGGAATATGCGGCGTTTTATTTTTATCAGATAATGAAAGCCGAAAAGCCATTACGAGTTTCAACAACTTTCACGAACTTTGCGTAAGTACATGGACCTTTTATTATATTTCAATGTAATATTAATACTAAGAGCAAACAATTTGTGACAATTCCATTATGATCTTGGTAATATATACTAATAATATAAATGTATAATAATACCCGTGAAGAGTAGTAGGCAGACTGATGATGGTTATTAGCCAATGTAACTTTGTTATATGTACTTTGGTCGCTCAGTGCCTATAGGCACTATTAAAGAGTGGTAGGCAGACTGATGATGTTATTAGTCTAGTCTGCCGTCCTGGGGTAGTACCACCACTTTCGAATGTAACATCCGTGAAGTGACTTTGTCGCGTTTTGGGAATAGTTTGAAAGTAGCCAGGTATACCGAGAGGAGTGTGCACTGTCAATCTAAGATGGTAGATGCTCGTCTCCTCAAGCCGGCATAGTGGAAGCGACTGCTACCCGCACAGGTTTCTCTGTAGTAGCAGTTGTTTCCATTCATGGACCGCACCCTAGCTTTACATCAGGCGGAGTGTTGTCACATGCCGAGCTACAATAAAAAAAAAAGATGATTATTAGCCTGGGGTAGTACCACTACTTTCGAATGGAACATCTGTGAAGTGACCTTGCACGATGGTGCAACGCGTGTGATGTAAAAGCCTAAAAACTCATCGTAAAATGTAACAGCCAAAGTAAGTTTAACGGAACTTATGGTAAAATTGGACCTAAGGCAAGCGCGATCGACCGGCGATCAGCTGTGAGTTGAATGACCTCGCGCGTACTACTGTACCGGCCGTATTCAGCAGTCCTCGAATTACAATGCTTATTTTTGACATTTTGATGATGTTAAGCTATGAAGAGAGAAATTTCTGCAGGCAGCAGTCGTCTCCGCAATGCTGGCTTAAGGAGAAGAACTACTTCCACTATGGCCCCGAATAAAAAGGCGCTAATAGTTACGTAAGATAAATTAAAAGGACTTAGTGAAATTATTATAAGGAAACCCTTGAAGCTCGTGACGGAGCGAAAAAGGTCTGACCTTTAGTAATTGGAGAGACACTACAGGTAAATTAAAAAGAATTGAGTTAAGAGAGACAGATATAAAAGTGTTTTTATTATGTCCTCGTGTGTATACGTAGATATATATTAGTAGTGGCGCTGGGCATTGCACTCCAAATAGGGTTGCCAGTAAAAATCCGGACAAAATTTATAATTTAGGATTATAACAATTAAAAATTAGTACAATTATATAAGTAAACGATTGTCTGGTTGGTTGCTATTTTTCAGACTCAATAGACCTGCAAACAACCGGACGGTTCGGCCAAAATCCTGATTCAGGTAGAGTAAGCCTCCGCTTTTTTTTTTAAATTGTAGCTCGACAATGAAAAGCTAGAGTGCGATTCACGATGAACGGAAACAACTGCTACCACAGCAAAATCTCTACGGACAGCAGTCGCCTCCGCTATGCCGGCCTGAGGAGACGAGTATGCTCCATCTAGAGTCTAGATTCTAGACCGACAGTGCCCACTCCTCTCGCTATACCTGGCTACTTTCAAACTGCTCCCGAAACGAGTGCGAGCTTGAGGATTAAAATTAGTGTAGGCTGCAAATCCCGCGTGCAGAAACCAATCACTTCTAAAGTTGTACCTACCTCTAACTTTTTTAAAATAGCTCGGCATATGACAACACCTTCATTCACTTGATGTTAAGTTCCTTTAAGGATGCCCTGGCCCTTGGGGAAGGTTACCAGGTTACCTCGGACCCTTCGACCTGGCATACCGACTAAAACCCCACGGTGTTTCACTCGACGGATAGTGGACGGAGTTAAATGACGGGTTAAACAATCGGTTTAAATAATAAAATACTTGCCACCCTAAATAGATCGTTATACCATAAAGTAAAAGCTACACAAAGAAATAGAATTTGCATTCAACAAACACAATCAAACACATTCAGTCGCCACAGCTAGCACTCCGCACCTTTCACGGCAATAAAATTTTCTACACAATTGAAACCATTAAAAACTGACGCTTTTAAGAAGTTCGGTTCGTATTAAACCACATACAATTGTGTCCAAATATAACATGCGCGAAAGGACCTCATTACATTTGTGACTTTTTTTTTATTGTGACTCGTCACATGACAACACTCCGCCTGATGTTAAGTTAGAGTGCGGTCCACGAACGGAAACAACTGCTGTCTACAGAGAAATCTTAGAGCGGCCGTGGTCTAGTGGTAAGAGTTAAGACGCATGAACTCACGATCGATGAGAACCGTGTTCGAACCTCGCTAAATCTGACCGGTGCCAATGTAACTTTGTTATATGTACTTTGGTCGTTCAGTTCCTATAGGCACTATTAAAGAGTGGTAGGCAGATTGATGATGGTTATTTAGCTCAATCTGCCGTCCTGGGGTAGTACCACCACTTTCGAATGGAACACCCGTAAAGTGACCTTGTCGCGTTTCGGGAATAGTTTGAAAGTAGCCAGGTAGTAGGAGAGGAGTATGTACTGAACCTCTAGATGGTTCATATTCGTCTCCTCAGGCCGGCATAGGCAATCTCTATAGGCAGCAGTCGCCTCTGCTATACCGGCTTTACGGCTACTTTCGGGTGTTACACATAGTAGTGCCACTCTTCAAAAAAAGTTGGTTAAATTTGTTAGTTTATTGGGAACAAAACCGTTTAAGAGATGAGTATGGAATGTTAATCGCCGCCTACTGTGAATAGAACAACCACAATGCAGTGTGAAGGAAGATTGCGCATTTTTCCTCGCATTTCGTAACAAAGAAAACTTTCAGAAATACCGCAATGCAATTAAATACAAGTGCATTTTGCTGTTTTTTTTTATTTAAGTTTAATTTTTAAATTAATAAAAGGATGGTTTCGTTAGATGCTTTTTGTGAATTTGATATTAGAAAATATGCTATCAGACTAAATTGGCGACATGTGTATCTCGGTATACCTAATATTATTATGCATAGAGATCTTTACTAGAGGAGCAAACTTCATACATCTGATATGAAAAAAGCGTAGGTCGCTTTAAACGATTTGACAATATGACTAACTGACAGAGAATCTAAAGGTGACTGCGGTCATCTTTTCTCTCGCGTCACATTAAGAGCGTTATTGCACATCTCATCAATGTTATTATGTAAGGCTTTCTTGACCCTAACCACAAAAAGGAAAACGAAAAAGAATAATGTAGTCAAAATTACTTTATACCGATAATTTAGCCCCGACATTGATGTTTTTTTACCTTTAGACTTTAATCAATTTTGATTTTTTTTCTAATTTAATTTAAATATTTAAATTTATTAAAAAAAATTAGTAAAAAGCATCTAATTTAATTAAAGAGAGAATAATTTGATGCCCAGATATTTATTGGGAACTATTTAAAAATAAGACAAATTATTCATGAACATTCGTAAAGAAGAATGCCCATTCGCATAGGAGAAATGGGCCTACGAATTTTTTCTATAATTTGTCGATAATTTTTAGTGCATTTTGTAGGAAAACAATTTTTTCACCCAAGTTATTGAGTAATTAGACTTGTTCCAATACAATATTTGAGGTTATTATTATATTAAATGCTTTAATAATTGATGCTATCTGTTTTTCATATAACTAAACATTATATATTTATTAGTAAACGATGTGTTGATATAATTGAAATAAATTAATTGTAAAATAAGATATTATTTCAGAATATTGTTTTGTTAACAAACTATTAGATATCAAGTGGGTGGGTCCTTTTAGGTAGTGACAATTTTCTTTTTATTTCATAATAAACAAATAAATATATGTATATTACAGGCCTGCCAATACACAGTGAACATTAACCGTTCGTAAAAAACTATTGAGTAAGATTGTACATCTGGAAACACTCTCAAACCTAAAATATCTAATCTACTAAATTACTAGTTTTTATTTTATTTCAGACGATGTGACGTCACGTTTCACAAGAGTTATAGCATGGCAACAGGGTGTTGCGATAACCTAAGGAAAAGCGTGATTCAAACACCAAAAGAATGAACATTTATAATAATCTACTAAACTTTGCTACATAAAACGATCTAAGAGGCAAACCTTGAAAGAAGCACGTACTTTCAAAAGTGTGAAACATTAAGAGCGAGATTTTAAGAGATCAAAAATTGATTCTTTTATATTTGAAATAAATTTATCTCTTTATTAAAGCTTAGTAGATGTTAGTTTATGTTCAGGGAGGGTAAGCACGAAAGGAATTTACTGCGAATCACAGTTGTTCAGTAGCTGATTTGCGAGATCATATTTTGGTGAGTTGCTTTCGTGCTTAACAATTTTTGAAATATATAGTGGGTCTAGCAGTAGCGGACGGACCTCATGATCGATGAGACCAGCGTACAAACCCCACTAAATTCTGATCGGTACCAAGGTAACTATGTTATTTGTTCGCTCCTTGATCGCGCAGTGCCTGTGCTACAAATACTGGTTTAAAAAAATTCTTTATTAAAGAAAGTTACTAGAATCGCAGAACACGTATGCGAGAAGTAATGGATCTCTCGTGCACCATCGAGTGAGGTGTGTAATGGATGGTGATCACTGGAATTGGAAGCGTAGAATCAAAACTCAGAGCAAATATAAACCAAGGTTAATTTTCGAAGTAAACACAGTGTGCCAGTAAATTGATATAAAAATTGCTCGTAAAGCATAAAATTAAAACGTGGGATGGTAACGGACGGTGTTGCAACATGCTAAATACCTGTCGTAACTCAGGCGCCATCTGTCGGCGACGGCGGGCGTTGAGACTACAGCCTTTAATTTATTAACCAATTTACTGAACGCTACGAACCAAGCTACATAGGTCCTTATTCTTGCATGAAAAATTACTACATATCGATATTGATTATTGTTTTTTTTTACGAATTATGCTTTAATGTATTAATATTTATTTTAAGGGAAGCTCGGCATGTGACCTCGCTTGCTGTTAATATCAAGTACGGTGAATGAGCAGTAACAACTGCTACAACAGAGAAATGTCGACAGGCAGCTGTCGCCTCCACTATGTCGGATTGAGGCGACCATTGTACACTGTTCAAGTTGAAAGTGCGCACCTCCCGAAATACTTGAAAGTCGTGGTACTAACAGACGTCAGACCGGGCTAATATAATTATAATCAGTATACCTATCACTTTTAAAAACTCCATGAATATTAAAATCAATTTATATATGAGTAATAAAAAATATATTAAATAAATAAATAGGTAACAATACGTGGGTATGTACTCTACGAGTAGATTGTGTTCTATTATTTTATATTAAAAAAAAATGAAATAATAATTAAGATCACAACTAAATTGTAATTGTAAGTAACAACGAGAATAAGCCACTACTGCGGCATATTGTATAATATCCGCGACTTTATAAATTTAAAGTCATAATCCACGAAGGAGTTAGTAGATTGAACGCGGGATCGTAAAACAATATCGCTTTAAAAGTCACCAAGACACCTTAAAAACTAGTTTGTTTTTCAGTAATTTTACTCGAGACAAAATGAAACTATTCTAAATTATTATAATTAATTTAAATAGATTATAGAGGCCCGGCGCGATTTATTTTAAGATTTTTTCAATTAATTGAAATATATTTAATTGTGTTTTTAACATAGCAAAAACAAAAATCTTAAATTTAACATATAACTAAATACTTTTTTATTTATTTTTCATATTTGCATTAAAGAACTTACTATTAACTTACTATTATATAATAATACGAACAGAATTATAAAAACAATAAGATACTAAAAAAAATAACTAAAACTAAAAAAATATGTATGTAAATTTTAAAGAATATAAATAGACTTATTGAGTATTTAAATCGCAAACCAACTAAAATAGAGTTATTTCTTTTTTAAGCTAGAGAGAGGAACTGCCTCCCTTACATGTACCATCTATTGACAGGGCACAATGGTTATATCCGGTTGCTTTTAAGCATATCCTAAAATGTAAGTACACTTGAAGAACAATAGTGGTAACCAGTTTGGGCTGATAATAATCATCAGTCTAGCTACAACTTTTTTAATTTATGCCTACTCTAAAATTTAAGGTATTAGTATGAATAATATTGGAGGACCTGCTTGACCTACAAAATGATAGCTGCAGATCATGTAGTCTCTCATATCAGTTCTTTCAAGGTAGATCTTATTTGAAGATATAACTTGGCACGTTTAATAAATCATCGTGTTTTCAGTCATTTCTTATTTCCGTAAAAGGAAATAAAAGATCGTTCATGAAAACGAATTAAGACGATTTATTTGTACCAGAGCGACATCTGGCGGTGCTACGAATAATGCTCGGTTATAGTGCGAGGGAGACTGCTGTCGTCTAGTCAACTATGCCACATGCCGGCTTAGTTCGATGCCCCTTAATACCGCGCTTAAAGATTTTCGGAGTTGTTGAATAAATGTAAACTAGAAAATTACAACTCTACTGCTGCTTTTTTATTTTGCCCACCCACCAAATATTTTTCATGTGGTTGTAAAAAGTTAAGTTTTATTTTACAATTAATTTAATTTTATTTGTAATGAAATATATTATTGGTTAGGAAGGAAACTTGTAATTATAATACAAGTTTATTTAAGAAATCAGCAATAAAAACGACCTCTCCAGTCACGTCTTTCTCCCTTCCTACAAAATGGGACCTATAGCGTAGTGTTAATCTCACAAAGTCGGAACACCGGATGCGACTGCTGTTGCAGATCTCCTTCGGTGATAGTGGTCGAGTCCGCTTATGGTCCGCACTTTCGTGCTAAAAAAGGTTTAAACAAAAACGGCGCGACTAGGTGTCTTCACGAGTGTTACGCTTACTCCCACTTTTAAGTTTGATGAAATTGAAAAAAAAAACAACAAAATTAAACCAAACAAATATTTTCCTTATATTATCATAAACAAGTATTTGTTTTTAAAACTTCCTGTAGAATTTCTCTAAAATCTACAATACAGAAAATATCCTTAAGGCAAATCTGTTTTAAAAAAAGAACTCCTAAATACAGAGAAATAAATATTCTGTTCAGATAGAAAACAAAATGTAAATCTTTTGTTTTGGAAACAACTAAGTAGTTAGTTTTATTTTAAACACAACATTTTCATTAAAAGTAATAATCATTTTGGAAATTTAAGAAAGACAAAAATTATAAGATTTAGTTCAAGTAATTTAAAAATAATTAAATAAAATTAAAATATCCGTAAACATCAATAAATCAGGATTTTTAACAATTATGAAACCGATTAAACGTAGACTCATTATCTATTAGAGAATTAGAGCATATCGTGAAAACAAACAATATGTTACTAGCAGTAAAACAGCTGGAAAACGCCGCAAAATAGTCAGAACATGTGACGGCTTTCTTTATTTTTATCCAATTATTGATCTAAAAACCGCTATCTATTTGGTAATAAGTTTGTTTAAGAATATAATCATAAATAGTTCTTAAGGTGGTGCAGTAAACTTTTCGCTGATTGTACACAATCTCTTTGAAGTAACGTTAAAACATTAGCGTTCATGTCATTAGCGTTTAATTTATGTTAGAGCTTATGTAAGACAGTAAAATTTATTAAACCTATACGTTAATATGGGAGTCGTAAAGCAGGATGAGGCGTCGTGAAAGTCTACAGGCCGTTTCGACAAGCTCTATCTTGCGTTAAGACAGACAGAAGTGAAGGTATTATGAGATTTAGGTCGAGTTTTTTTAAAATTATTTTAAAGTAAAGTTTTATTTATATAAAATAATCAAATTAAAAAAGAATTCGTCAAATATCAATCTAAAACTAATATTAAACAATCATGAAGATGGTCTGGCTCTAGGTATTGTCTGGGAGAAGTGTGTCTGAACTCTGAACTCGCTCCTAAAAAACTAGAAAAATACAATACAATACAATTGTCACGCATTTTTCCCACAGGGATAGGCAGAGACAACGGAACGCCACTTACCACGATCCTGACACAACTAGAAAAATAAAGCAAATTTTATCAACTTACCTACAATTTACATAAATTTTTAAAGGTTTGAATACACATTAATACGAAATTTACAATATCTATGTTGAAAACAGAATTTATAAAACTCCTATAGTTTTTCAAGCGTAAAATCGAACCCGAACGGTATGGCGGCAGGAAATCGAGACAATCCCGTACAATCCTCTGCAAGCGTGACATTTACTACAACCTAGTGTTAACCACAAACATTATCTTATGTTCGGGAATAGAAAAAATATTTCCACAAAAAAAATCAAGACAACTTTTTTGTACTCATACCTAGAGCGGTAACAATTAGTATTACTAGCAGTAGCTCCCCCTATGTCGGGTTTAGGAAACAAATGTGCACTATTCAGATTGACAGTTGTGCACTGTCTCCTCTCGCTATACCTGACAGCTTTCGAACGGCTCCTGAAACGCGACAAGGTCACTTCACGGGTGTTACATTCGAAAGTAGTGGTAGTACCCCAGGACGGCAGACTGGACCATCACTCGTCTGCCTACTAGACTAATAGTGTCCATAGGTACTGAGCGACCAAAGTACAAATAACATAGTTACATTGGTAGCGGTCAGAAGTTAGCGAGGTTCGAACGCGGGTCTCGTCGATTGTGAGTTCACACAAGACAAGTTCACACCGCTCAAACTAACTCCAATTTAATTTAAGTCTAATTTATAACAAAATTTTTTGGTAAACCTAGTATAGGTATACATCTGTCGGCGATAAGCTCTTTTAGAATCAAATCCTAGTGCGGCTTTATTTTGAAATTGTTTACCATGTGCTCGTATTTCACTATACACTCATGGGAATCTAGCTCACTGGATTAGTGATATACAAATGTAGATTTTGTATTTAAGATAACCCTGTTACAGACAAACGATATTGTAAACGTTTCAAGATGTTAAAGATTTTGCATTTATATTATATTTTAAACAGAAAATAATGTAACCTAAATTAAAAATGAGATATATTCTTACAATTTTTCCTATAGACTGTTACTGTTGCTAGCGTATTAGGATACTTTTTTATAAATGTTTTTCTCAGCAAGTATAACACTTAAGAGCCCAAAAAAGATATATATTAAACTAGTTTTTTTGTGGCGTGCTTCGCTAGGGCTGGGAGTGTTGAGGTTAGTTTTTTAGATCGATACTTCCTACAACTTTTGTTCCGGTACATCGGCTCTATCTCGTTCCGTTCCGAATTTTCGAAAAAAATTCTTTTACCTAATTATATTTGCAAAATCATGGTCTGGGGTTAGTTTTTCCTTTTTTTTTTAAATCAACATAATTAATCAGCATAATGTAAAAATAACAGGGTGTTTTTTGCATGTCTACGCGCTGTTAAGATCAGAGCAATTGTATGTTCAAGGTGATTCGCAACAGTAGCACCCTCAACCCTAGTATTTAAATAAGAAACCTTTAAGTCTAAGTTTTGTGGGCCCAATATGTTTGACAGTCAAAATTAAATTGTTAATAATATGTTATGAATTCTAGTGAAATAGATAGTTTATCCTATATTTTGTTATACTCAACTCTACTCACTGGGCTGCCTAGTGCCCATAACCGTGTCGGACATGTATGTAATGACGAGAATTGTGAATGTGAGGGAAGCGAGGGAACTGTCTCAGGATCGTGGTAAGTGGCGTACCGTTGTCTCTGCCTATCCCCGTGCGATAAAGGCGTGACAATTGTTGTTGTTATACTCAATACTCGTGCTATCTCGCGGCCATGTTTAAAGTAGAATTCATAAAAACTTAATGTAAATCAATATGTATTTAATTATTGTTTTTTTTTCTTTGTTCACATTTATAAATTGAATTTCTGTCAATACAAAAAATACAAGCATTTTTTCGAATTGTAACCCCCAGAATTTTTTATCAAAATAAAATTAACTGAACAATCGAAGTGGAAAATTAAACAAAGTATAAATAAAAATTGTGTCAGAGGAAGTGACTATAATTTTTCCATAGAAATAGCATTCCTCCCTCTATATTGTGGCAAATTAACAGTTAGTTGGTAGTAAAAAGCTTTGTGTGTGTTTCTGTAACCATTGAGTGCTTTTCGCTATTAACTAGTCCATTAACCTCCGAAATACTTGGATTCGAAACCGCGTGTCTATTGTTCGATTTTTTTTTCATTAATTTCTAGCAGATTTTTATTGAAAGAATTGTTGAGAAAGTGAACAGGTGAAAATTCTCAAGAACGGTGGCAATGTTAACTACAGAGTTTTTTTATTATTCCCCATCTCAAGGCAGGCTATATGTAATAATGACGTTCTAACGCCTTGTTAAAGGTTCGATAAATAGTGTACTATGTTATAGCTCCACCTGCGTTAGCGTTATTGTCAATGGCAGCCTCCATTGCTCGATAATTAGCGCGTTAAAAATTATGGTATTAAAACTATGACTACATCAAAGATTTTGCTAGAGAGTTTATATCGTGTAATACCAATTGTGGGGGGCAAATAGCCTCGTAGGAACTCAGCTATATTTACCTAACCCTATGATTCGATAGCTCAGAATGTATGTGCACTAGAAATCAAGATCTTGCGATACTTTTACGAGGACAAATACAAGGGTCACTGACCTGCTTTCACACCAGCTTGAGCTTATGGTACAGCCTTGGTTCCTCGGTCCTGGTAGAGTTAGCTGGTGGTAGTCACTCGCGTACACATACAGTTAATTACGATTTAGCGAACGTCGCTGATGAATGTCCTGAGGAATACGATTCCTGGCACGATGATGGGCTGCTTCGAAGTCTTACACCAACAGTACGACTGAGTGTGGCACGGCCACAATAGACAACGAAAGTCAGTCACTCAAATAGCACGGCTATTCTCACTATGCACTACTATGGACTATTCTTGATGATGATTACGAGGAGCTCCAGCAGCACGGCTGCTGGTCGCACGTTGATCGACCGAGGACACGACGAGACTGGACACCGCGGCTCGCCGCGGGCTACTTACATCGACAGCGAACAAAGTACCTACCCCCAATAAAAAATACCGCAAGATCGAACATACCCCCCACCAAAATCATCATGATGATTTTATGAAGAGCCCAGGCACATACACTTGGTAACGAAACGTAGGGATAGGTAACTAGCTGACAATGTAAATTGCCTTTCTATTATGATCAATAGACATAGCAGAAATAATTACGATTTAAGATAATTAAAAATAATTAATAACTAAATATTTAATAACTAAGATAAGTAATGATGTAAGGAATAAAGAATAATTACGAGAAAAAAAAATTAAAAAATAATAAGTAAAAAAAATATTTTAATTTGACTTAGGAAGAGGACATAATTTATTAACTGGCCGCTTCAAAAAACCCCTTGAAGTTTTTAAAGTAACAACCCTAATGTGGTTGTCAAGACCCGGATATACCTGGTGCACCCTGGCTAGAGGCCATTGTAACGGTTTTCCTAAGTCCGATTTTATTATTACGACGTCACTAACCTGGTCATTATTATTAATTAAATTACTATGCAATGTACGGGGTTCAACGTGAAGATACCTCTTATGATAATACTTAATTAATAAAATGGTCACGTGACAATTTTTAGACAATAATAACGAATGCTTACGATTAAAAGATAAATTAGATTGTGACAGCCTATCCCCCACCCTGAGGAGTCCGTCGCAATCAATAAATGGTGAAAGTTTTTTTAACTGTAAATTTTTATAATTTTTATTTTTTATGTTATTTATTTCTGAGTTAAAATAAATGTTTTGAATAACTCTAATAATTACGTTGTGTGAATGTTGTAATTCACTAAATGATAAATTATTATAATTACGTTTATTTTTTACAAGTTTACAATTATGATAAAATCTATAGCACCATGACATTACGCGATTTAATTTATTAAAACAAGAAAATTTTGTAAAAACGCCCTCAGGATTATCTACTTGAGTTTGTGATAATAATGCAAAAGTATCAATGTTAGATTTTAATTCTAATATATCAGCATCATTTTTTATATAAAAATGTGAGATTGGCCACTCGTCCACGGGATCGAGTAGCCAAGACGGGCCATGAAGCCAGTCGTGAGCGCATGATACTAGTTGTGACGGCCAGGCGCCGCGCGAGCATATGTCGGCCGCATTGTTTTCACTGTTTACATGATACCAACAAAGGGGCGGTAATATTTCTATTACTTCAGATACTCGATTTGATACGAACGTTTTTAATTTGTAAGGTGGCGTTTTTAACCATGCTAGTGCTACACTGGAGTCAGTGAGTGCGAATTTTTCATAATTAAAATCATTACAATTGTTTATGATAAGTAAGAATAACTTAGAAAGCAGCACGGCCGCCATTAATTCTAAGCGTGGAATTGATAGTGGTTTTAAAGGAGCCACTTTAGTTTTGCTAACGAGCAATTGAACTTTGGTTTCACCTGCATTGTTTACACTACGAGCATAAATGCAGGCACCGTAACCACGTGACGACGCGTCACAAAAACCTATAAATTGTATTTTTGTAAAATTATACGTTAATAAATGACGTTCGATTTTTAAATTAGAAAGTTGTGATAATTCATCAATAAATTTGACCCATTTATTTTTTGAATCACTCGGTATTCGTTCATCCCATCCTATGCTCAATTTCCAAAGATCTTGTAAAATACACTTAGCAACAAAAGTACAGGGTGCTATGAAACCGACTGGGTCAAATATGCTTGCAAGTAATTTTAATACAGATCGTTTGGTATATACGTTATCATTAAAATAATATTTAAAACAAAAATAGTCACCCTTTGGCGACCATTCTAGACCGAGAACTTTATGAGATGAGTCATCATTAAAATTAATATTATTATTTTTATTATTTAATATTTTATTTAATAAGTTATTATTACTACAAGCCCATTTATGTAATTTAAATCCGCCTAAATTTAATAATGTAATTAATTCCCTTTGTATATTATACACTTCTTCCTCACTATCAACAGACCAAAGTAGGTCATCTACGAAAAAACCTTCTCGAAGTAATCGGCTCGCAGTCGGGTATTGAGCGCCTTCATCGGTCGCTAATTGAAGCAGAGTACGAACCGCAATAAAAGGAGCACTACGTAAACCATATGTATTTGTATTTAATTCATAAGTTTTTATGGGTTCAGAAGGATTTTCGCGCCATAAGATGTGTTGATATTTACGCTCGGACGGGTCGATTAACACCTGTCTATACATTTTAGATATATCCGCTGAAAAACATATTTTATATAACCTAAATTGCAATATTATTTTTAAAATGTCGTGGTGTAGTTTTCTACCTGTTAAAAGTAAATCATTTAATGAATATCCATTATTGGTTTTTGCTGAACCATCGAAAACTACACGCACAGGTGTTGAACTGCTGCTAGCACGCACTACGCAGTGATGAGGTATATAATATTTTGTGTCACTCCCACTATACACCCGCATATGACCGAGATCTTCATACTCGCGCATGAAATCGACGTAGGCAGAGTATAACTCGGGCGCGCGTAACAGGCGGCGCTCCAACTGTAAGAAACGTCTGAGCGCGCTGTTGTATGAGTCGCCCAACGACGGATGCATAGGGTTGCGCAACAAAGGTGAAATATATCGACCGTTATTATCACGATAATATTTTGATAAATAAATGTCTTCGGCAGTTTCTTCGAGGGGATCACTAGGGATGGGCATTCCCGGTGAACTTTCTACCTCCCAAAATTTACATAAATAATTATTTATGACGTCATTATCAATAGTGTACGACACTAAATTTGATGTTGACGTATGTACTACGTTTTTATTATTTGGGTTTGTGTTTTCTAATTTACCCGATATTACGTAACCAAAGACACTATTCAATGCGACAGGCAAATTATGTTTAATAATTAATCTTTCACCGTCATAAATATAAGGGAAGACATCACCTGCCAAAATTATGTCGATCGGCGAACGTTTATGAAATTCTGGATCCGCTAAAACTAGGTTTTTATATTTTATTATAACTGATTGAGGAATGTTTATGTTAGGCAACTCAGACGTTAATTTATTTAACACAACCGCGTCTATATTGAACGCGACGTTAAGATCTTGCCTAGATTTTAGTTCACATGAAACTATTCCGTAATTACGAACATGTTCACCAGCTAAACCAAAAATATTAAAGGAACATTTACGCGTAGGCAACCCTAGGCGCTGTAAACAGGTTCGCGATATGAAATTCGACTGCGCGCCCGAATCTATAAGTACCCTACATGGTTGATTTTTTCCGAACGCGTCAACTATGTAAACAACAGCTGTTCCTAGAATCACGTTATAGTTGCCTTCGTTAGAAAGAGAGGTATGGCAGGATGATTCGTCTCTTTTATTATCATAAGAAGTACATTCACGGGTTATTACGTTTGCTAATTGGTTTGTATGTAAAAGAGCATGGTGGGATTCTTGACAAATAAAACATTTAAAATTACTGTTACATTGCAATGTACTATGATTTGTTTTTAAACAATTATGACATAATTTTAATTCATTAGCACGGCTAATGCGTTTTGAAGGAGTTAACTTACGAAATGATTCACATCTATAAATTATGTGATTTTTATTACAATGTAAACATTTTATATTATTTTCAGTAGTTTGAGAATATGATTTTGAATTGAACCCTTTGTTATAATTATTATTACGAATATTTTTATTATTATTATTATGTTGATTAGATTTAAATGACTGATTTATGTTATTTGTGTTTAAGGAATGCGTTGTGGAATGTTCTAGGACTTTTATGTGTTTATGTAAAAATATCATTAATTGCTCATAAGTGGGAATTGTTTTTTGATCAATTTCCTGTTCGAATAATCGATGCGTATTTTGATCTAACGCTTTAAGAGCAATGTGACATAGAATGTAACTAGACAAATTATCAATTTTTAGGGCTTCTAGTGCCTTCACAGAGTTATCAAAAACATCTAGAAAAATTGATAAATTATTAGGTGATTCATGTTTGAGTGGTACAAAGTTTAACATTTTGTCTAGGTACTTTCCAGCCAGTATTCTCTGGTCTTGGTATTTATCAAGTAATGCATTCCAGACTACCACATAATTATCCGATGTAATAGGTACGCTTTTTACGATATTTAGGGGTGTGCCAGTAGTGCACGATAATAAATAATGAAATTTATCAATATTTGAAATATTAGGTTGATTGTGCACTAAGGAGCTAAAAGTTTCAAAAAATGTGGGGAAATTTTCGATATTACCGTCGAATGTGAATAATTCGATTTTAGGAAGCCGCGGACGCGATTCTGGAACTTTCGATGTACCTTCACTCGACGTTATATTTTTATTTTTAGATATGCACAGTTTAATTTTGAAATATAACTCGTCGAACTGTTCGAGTTCGTTAAAATTTAAATTTGCGTCGGTATTTATCGAACTTTCCTGATCATATATGTTATGTACGACTTCCTCGAATCTTTTACGTAATTCGTCTATCTCCACCGAGCGCACCAAGAACATCTCAAGACAATTAGGGTCATTAATTTTTAAACTTAGATCATAAATTTTTTGTATTTGACAAAAGGTTCTTTCCTTCATCATTATTAATCTTTTTATTTGTTTGTGGGCAGCAATTTCACTTTTGGACAGTGCCCGTTCGTCATCACGTGACGCCATACTTTGTATCTACCTTCAATTTAAGTAAATACGAATAATTACGAATTTTATAGATAATTATGATAGAGTTTTACGAATAATTTAATAAATATATCCTGGTTCTGAATGACCAAAATAAATCCGGTTCTCGAAGGACCAAAATGTGGGGGGCAAATAGCCTCGTAGGAACTCAGCTATATTTACCTAACCCTATGATTCGATAGCTCAGAATGTATGTGCACTAGAAATCAAGATCTTGCGATACTTTTACGAGGACAAATACAAGGGTCACTGACCTGCTTTCACACCAGCTTGAGCTTATGGTACAGCCTTGGTTCCTCGGTCCTGGTAGAGTTAGCTGGTGGTAGTCACTCGCGTACACATACAGTTAATTACGATTTAGCGAACGTCGCTGATGAATGTCCTGAGGAATACGATTCCTGGCACGATGATGGGCTGCTTCGAAGTCTTACACCAACAGTACGACTGAGTGTGGCACGGCCACAATAGACAACGAAAGTCAGTCACTCAAATAGCACGGCTATTCTCACTATGCACTACTATGGACTATTCTTGATGATGATTACGAGGAGCTCCAGCAGCACGGCTGCTGGTCGCACGTTGATCGACCGAGGACACGACGAGACTGGACACCGCGGCTCGCCGCGGGCTACTTACATCGACAGCGAACAAAGTACCTACCCCCAATAAAAAATACCGCAAGATCGAACACCAATGGTATTGACGTTAATAGAATGACGCGGTAAAGTCTAACGTAATACATTTGTTGCACTAATTATCGCGTTAAGCCGCAGGTAGAGTCGTAGCTGTCTTTATGCACTAAGACCAATGCTGCAACTCGATATATAAAGAAATAAGTATGTAAATAATTAACCCCACTTATCTATTTTATTTTTTGTTTTTTTGCCACAACATGTGACCTCGACTGGTCTGGTAGTAAACTCAGTGGAGGTCCATGAGCATTGACGACTAGAGAACCGTTCGCACGGTGGCTCCAGTCGCCACTACTATGCCGGCCTGCTTGAAGGATCCAAGGTGAAAGGACTGGGAAAACTTCCACTTGTCAATTGTGCGACACAAAAAGGATGCGCTGAATCGTTATGATCGAAAAATCGCCTGATGTTTTGTATTCCTACGCCTAAATTGTAATCCATGAAAAGAAAGGACTGCTGTAATTTTTTAAAATTTATTTTTACTTAAACTTCGCATGTTTTATGCTTTATTCAGAAGGTGAAATAACACGAGTGAAAATATTTTTCTATTTACAAGTTAACCCTTCGAGAAGTGAAGTAATAAAAAATGAGAGGACGTCGAGAGACAAAGTGTGCGCGTCCGTATGATTCAACGCTTCACGACTTACCTAAGATTGGATAAATATGTAAATTAGGGTCTTCGAATAACCCAGCTCACCAGCTGCCTATAAAATATTAGATTACGTAGATTATTGTAATGGGTAACAGATGATTACTCCCTAATAAAAAAACGACTGATGGATTTACGTCAATATTTTATGGTAATATGAAAAAAATCAAGTCTCATCAAGCCGGCATAGCGGAGGTGACTGCTGTCTGTAAAAAAAAAAATTAGCTGTTGTAGCAGTTGTTTCCGCTCATGGACCGCACTCTAGCTTTACGTCAGGCGAGTTGTCCGAGCTATAATAAAAAATATATTTTAAATTATATTTTTATTAATTTAAGAGCGGCCGTGGTCTAGCGGTAAGACGCGTGAACTCACGATCGATGAGACCCGTGTTCGAACCTCACTAATTGTGACCGTTACCAGTGTACCTTTGTTATATGTACTTTGGTCGCTCATAGGCACTATTAAAGACTGGTAGGCAGACTGATGACAGTAATTTGTCCTGTCTGCCGTCCTGGGGTAGCACTACCACTTTCGAATGTAACACCCGTGAAGTGACCTTGTCACGTTTCGGGAATACTTTGAAAGTAGCCAGATATATCGAGAGAAGTGTGCACTGTCAATCTAGATAATGCATACTCATTTCCTCAGGCCGGGATAGCGGATGCGACTGCTGCCCGTAGAGATTTCTCTGTAGTAGGAGTTGATTCCGTTCATGTACCGCAGTCTAGTTTTATATCAAGCAGAGTGTTGTCATATACCGTGCTACAATAAAAAAAAGATATCAGAAAGGGCTTTCAACTAAGAAGCCTGTCAAAAGCTTAACCCTTTCTTGAAGAATAAATATGTAACTGATATAACAACCTTTCAAACGATTCTGAACCTTAATCTCGATATCATATGTCACAAAATAGAAATTAAACATTTTCAAAATTCATACAACAATGTATTTGGAGTACAGACGCCAAAAAAAGACACGCTTTATAGATGTTACGCAAATATCGTAGACAAATGAACACGAATGGCATTAATTATTTTTAGATTAGTTAAATTTTTATTTCATCACAATGTAGTTAATGACGTCATGTGAAAAAAGATAATTGAATTTTCTGTTCAATATTTTTGCTTGTTATGCTATCCGTACCTTCATAATATGTATGTGTGACATGCAAGCTCGGTTCGTTGTTTACATAGAACCGCGTCGAGATATTTGCGGAACTGAGAAAATTTATCAAAAGATTGAATTTTGAAATACTGTTGAATAAAACAGTTACATATTGTTTGAGTACATTATGATAACATACTGTCTTAGATAATATTCATAATAGGTAAGGTATTCAAAAATTAACCCATGTTAAATCAAAAACTGGGATATCACTTCAATTAGATGATTTTTTTTATTCCTGTCTGAACTTCA
This sequence comes from Tinea pellionella, assembly GCA_948150575.1. NCBI lineage: Eukaryota > Metazoa > Arthropoda > Insecta > Lepidoptera > Tineidae > Tinea > Tinea pellionella. Next base: position 6,852,472 of record OX411259.1, on the reverse strand, counting down.
AATTCTCGGAGATATTTGATAATTTTTTCTTGTTTATTGGCAATAGTTTAGTTTCGGCCAAATCGTTACGATTACTATATCACAATCGCGATTTTTAAATATTAATAAAAAGAACAAAGCAATTATAAAAGTTTTCCAGAAGAAAGTGTCGACTAAATTAATCTATATTATCCAAAAAATATGTAAAAAAAAAAGATAGCCGTCACCAGATATACCTTCCCGATTTTGGCTTTTGTATCATATATTAAATCTTCTATTGAATTATCATATATTAAGTCTTCTTAGAGTTGCGACTACCCTGTTTGAAATTATAATCAAATGTAGGGGCATATATCTTCAAATGACATAATTATATCTACTCAGTCAGCCCAATGCCTACGGTTTTAAAAGAGTATGCAAATTGATGATGATTTTAGCCTAGTCTGCCGTCTTGGGGTAGTACCACCACTTTCAAATGTAACACTCGTGAAATGACCTTGTCGTTTTTCGGGATCAGTTTGGCTGTAGCCTGGTATAACGAGAGGGGTGTGCACTGTCAGTCTAGATGGTGCACATTCGTATCCTCAAGCCTGAAAGTGGAGACGACTACTGCCTGTAGAAAGGAGAACGCCCATTTTTGGGCCCACTTGATACCTAATAGTATGGTAACAAAACAATATTCCAAAATAATCTCTTATTATTTTTTTTAATTCATTGTAATTAGATCAACACAACATTTACAAATTATAGACAATGTTTAATTACGTAAAAAACAAATATCATGAATTATTAAGGCATTTAATACAATAATAACCTCAAATATTGTATCAGAAGACATGAATTTCTCAATAACTCAGGTAATAAAATTAAAAGTGATTGGTAATAAGAAAGTAGATTTATTTTTCTACAAAATTAACTAAAAATCATCGATAAACTCGAGAAAAAAATTGTGGGCCCATTTTCCTCAGGCGAATGGGCATTCTCCTTTATCTGTTGCTTCCGTTCATGGACCTCTGATGGCTTTTTTATGATTAGGTAGAGTGTTGTCATATTCCGAGCTAAAATAAAAAAAAAAATACTAATTATTATTGCTGATAAATTATTGAAATAATTGGCTATGTAATAAAAAATCGGTATGGTTTTTAGAGTTTATTTCTCATAAGAATCGTATCGTAGATGTTAGCAAAACTCTTAATTTGAAACACCATTAAGAGAACGTGCGTTAATATGATACGTGTACTATGTAATGCGCCTCACTGTTGATAGCTTAATAACTTATTTATGGAAGTAATCAGCCGCGTAACGGGTGTAGGAAATGCCGGAAAATGGCGGGTTTCAGGCCCTCCATGTACTCGCACATATGTAATATTACACAACGGATACTTTGCAGAAGAATGAAAGCAATTTGTTTTTCGATAAAAAACCGCATGCATCGCTGATTAAATAAGATTTGTATAATTTAATTAGTAATTTCTTTTGTTTATCGGCCTGCTGTAAAACTAGAGTGCGGTCTATGGACGGAAACAATTGCTATAATACTCTCTGTAGTAGTCTACGGGCAGCACTCGCCTCCGTCATGCCAGCCTGAGGAAACGAATATTCACCATCTAGATCACATTCAAACTGCTCCCGAAACCCGACAAGGTCACTTCACGAGTGTTTAATTTTTTATTAAGATGCAAAAGTAAACCACTATATAATAAACTAACAAACGCTTTAATATAAAGATATAAAGCTACAAAATTTTAATACGAGACATTTGAGACAGGAAATAAATTGGCATTCACATGTAGTTGAAATTGCTCTACATTTATCCGACAGTCCCAAACAAGAATACAACAAAAGCCACTTTTCAACTATATTATGAAAGCATGACATATCCGCCTGTTATAAACTTTCCACTAAAAACTGAGCGGCTAAAAGAAAACTTAAATAAGAGTTTCAATGTTATTTTTAGTTTGAAATTAAATCAAATAAAAAATTCTTGAAATCTTGTGGAAAATTTCAAATTAATAAATTTTAGTTTGAAGTATGTTTTATTCCGAACCATTATTAATTTGTAATGAAAACTGAACAGAAAACAATCAACTCACACACAATAGCTTAAGCCTAGATAGGATTAGAACCCACGCCTTCTGTTATACGCACTGATGCTCTGACCACTAAACTAACTTTCAATTGACAGCTGGGTTGACGTGAATTTTTCGCACACAATTAATAATTAATCTACTTACTAATTAGAATAAACAAAACTAATTTTCCCTGATTTTTATTACCTGCGTGAAAAAGCACCTTCTTGGGCCGGTTCCCCTCTCGTCGGCGTTCATGGACCTCCACTGTGCTTACCATCAGGTCAGTCGACGTCACGTGTCGCGTTAATATAAATAAAAAACCTTATTCTTCGAATTCATAGACTATAAAAAGAGTTTAAAAAGCTATTTCCTTCTATAAAAATAATATTATAGAATATTTCGTGACGCTCAAATATGTCAAAAAATACATGTTCTTATTTCCTACAGACAATGGAGCCAGCCTAAAGAAAGATCTACACAATACACTTAAATAAATAAAATTATGGTAGCTCGAAGCGAAGGCCTTTCTAACTCTAAGACAGTACAGTGACGCGGACGTTGCGACTGACAGTCCTGACGTTACAAGCCAACACGATAAGCGCTGAAGTGTCCGGGCACGGTCGGTCGCACGCGAATTGTCTGTCACTAGTAATTTAGGTGACAGGGCCACGAAAGCCAACAACTTAAATTATATAGTTGACTGTTAGTTCAGTAACTTATGTTAACATTTTAGAATAAAGTATAATTATTTTATTAATTAATTTGTTGAATTTAAACTATAAACTGGTCGTTATTCAATGGTGCTCTCAAACCGGCAATAGCCTTGATTCGCGCTCGCTATCCCGGCTTTGGAGTTGTTTCCATTCGCGGACATGGTCACTTTTGTTTAACAAGTGTGGTGTTCCCATATCGAAATATTATAAAACAAAAGCAAAATAACTAAAATAGATATATTTTCTGTCTGTCTCATTTGGGTCTAGAGGCGTGATAATATACATAGATAGATAGGCGAAGTAAATATAAAATTATTTAGTTGATAATATTATACGAAATCTACTATGCTGAATCAAACTAAAATTTCTGAAAGAACACTTATTTGATTAAAATTACTGATAAATATATTTATTTTTTATAGCTCATCGTTAGACTCTACGTGGCTTCGGAAAAGCATAAGACGAAAAGAAACCCCCAAGAAATTCGTCAATAGCTGTGTATAAAATAATGAACAAAAAAAAATCAGTGAAAAAAATGATAAATCATTACCATTAATTATGGACCACCAAAATAAATAAATGTACCTTAACAAATAATGTGTAGCATGTTTTTAATATGAATCAAAAACGGTTTTGACAAAATAAGTAGGCATTTGAAGTGACCGGTGGGTGTCCGTAGAGGTAGATTCTGTGCGGCCCAACCGTAATCTCCTACAGGATATCATTTAATCCGCTCTGAGCCGGAAAACGAAAAACATATTTTAGATTTTTCTTTAAAATAAAATTAGGGAGTTGAAATTGTTTTATTATTACCGTCTCTGATGCTAGAGTGCAGTTCATGAATACAAAAAATTACCACTACAGAGAAATCTCTGCAGGTAGCTGTCACCTGCGCTATGGCCTGAGGAGTTGAATATACGTTCCTTTCGTTATATCTGACTCCTGCCAAACGGATCCCTTAGTGCTACTAGGTCTCTTAACGGTTGTTACACTTGAAAGTGGTGGTACTACCTCATCACAGCAGACTGGGCAAATAACTATCATCAGTCTGCCTACTTTTGGTTGTTTTATCTATTTTAAGGCTGAGGGTTGTTGTTCATGCAGTTTTTTATTGTTTTTATTTCAGCAGTAATTATTTATTTACTTTATTAATAGAATAATAAAGTAAAAGAAAAAAATATGGATTTATTAATAAACTTACCAAGTTTAAAATTTTGTTTAACGGTGAAATCTGTGTAAATATTTATGTAAGAGCATTCGAACACGACCTTTACCCTCTTTTGCCGCGTAAACGAAAGTTGAGTGGTAAGTTTATGGTTCCCAAGCGAGCTGCGCACGCCACTCTAGTGTATTAAACACAATTTATGAACACTTTTCACTGCTTAGTTGAATAACGTGCCAACTTCAAGTATACAGTATTTGATACGTTTCGAGGATGGATTATATTTTTGATATATGATGTATGTAATTAGCTTGAAAGCGATTTATGGGCGAAAACAACTGTTACCGCACAAAAAATGTCTACAAGGCTTGAAAATATGAATGTGTTAGTTTGCTTTGACAGTGCACACTCCTTTCGTTATAATAGGCTACTTTCAATCTGATCCCTTAATTGAGACTAGGTCAAAGTGGTAGCACTACCCCAGGACGGTGGTAGACTAAGCTTATAACCAATATAATTAGTCCAGCTACCGTCCTAGGGTAGTAGGACCTTTCAAGTATCCTTAATTTATTCTAGCCCATAATCTATATTTATACTAAATGTTATTATTAACCGTGACATTTTAGATTGAAAGACAAACAAACAAACGTTCACATTATCAATATTAGTATAGATAGAGCTGTATTAATATCGAAATAATTTAGTATTTTCTTAGGTTTTATGCTAACATGTTTTAAAATAACTTTAAGTTTAATATTTTATGTCGGTCGCTGTCACGTTTATTTTGATTACCTATTTTAAATCCAACGTGATGTTTTGAAAGCTTTGTAACGATCGTGGCCGCGGGAAGAAACCTAGTAAGGTTGAAACCGCACTATAGAGAAGTGGAAAGTAATGCGAAGTGGGCGCGGTGTTTCAAATATTGTTTCTACTAATTTATATGACAGTAACCGCACTAGAGCGGCGAGGCCGTGTTGCTTAACCTTGTGCTTGTGTGTGTGGCTTGTGTGGTTTTCGATTAAGTCACTCACATTCTTTTATTTTGTAAAAATTAACATGAAGAAAATCACGGGTTAAAAAATTAAGGTCAGAAATAGTACAAAACCTACGAGACCGCGAGTGACAAGGGTCTAGGCTCTGTACAGTGTTTGTAAACAAAATTTAATATCCCCAACTGTATAAACAAACGTTTACACAATTTGCTTGATGTGTGTGTACTAAAATTTACCAAAACTTAAATTACTAAATAGTTATCTAACATTTTAATGAATTCGGTGAATATTATACCCTTAAATACACGTATAACGTTTGTTTTAATTTTGTACCTATCTAATATTATTTATTTACTTTTAAAACATTCTGTTTGGTTTGTAATTCACTGAAGTCTTCCGCCAGCCGTTTAGCCCGGACAATTTTAATGAATTTTTTGTGTATTCCAGTGTGATCCTGGATGGTTTAAATTCACAATTGGACCCTGTAGGTGGCGCTGCAATTGGGTACTAGGTTGTGTCTTTTACGATTTTTTAAAAGATTTTTACAATATAAGAGATAATATAATCCTATATTTTTTTTTAATTGAAATAAATAATCATAAAAACACTGACTTTTAAAACGTTAATAAAGGCAGACTTGATAAATATTAGAACAATCTGCCGTCCTGGAGTACATACCATCATTTTCAAGTGTTTTTCGGTGTAACGAGAGGAGTGTGTACTCTCTTCTCAATCCAGCATAGCGGAAGTGACTGCTGCCTGAAGACGATTTTTTAATTGTAGCTCGGCATGTGACAACACTCCGCCTGATGTAAAGCTAGAGTGCGGTCCATGAATGGAAACAACTGTTACTACAGAGAGAAACCTGTGTGGGCAGCAGTCGCCTCCACTATGCCGGCTTGAGAAGACCATCTACATTGCCCACTCCTCTCGTTATACCTGGCTACTTTCAAACTATTCCCGAAACGCGACGAGGTCATTTCACGGGTGTTACATTCGAAAGTGGTGGTACTACCCCAGGACGGCAGACTGGACAAATTGATTTGGATTGTTGCTACGAAGGCAGTTCTTTCCTCTCATGGATCGCATTCTAGCTTTACATCAGGCAAATAGTGGTCACATACCGAGCAACAATAACCCCCTTCCAAATGAAATTACGTAACAATTTAATTGTAATAGCACTTTCAACATACGAGGACTAGATCTAAACTTAGCAATTTCCAAGTCTCCTAGAATTTGGTTTAATCATTAACCAGCGACTCCGTAGTCGGGTAAATCCCACTTAGTTTCCCCGTCACGTAGCCACCAATCTGCTTAGTAGGACACCTTTGTTGACCCTTTTATTGCGGTTCTACTGTACAATAAACAGATTGGCAGATAAAAGTAGGTTACAATCCTTTGTCATTAGTTTTAGCCGAGATTGAATATCTAATGCGGGTAGGCTGGTGTTTTTTTATTATTTTTTTTTATTGTAGCTCGGCATGTGACAACACTCCGCCTGATGTAAAGCTAGAGTGCGGTCCATGAACGGAAGCAACTGCTACTACAGAGAAACCTCTACAGAAAGCAGTCGCCTCCGCTATTACGGCTTGGGGAGACGAGTATGCACCATCTAGCTGAAATGGTATTCATAAAGATGGCTAACTCTTTTTCGACATAAAGGAGAATGCCCATTCACCTAAGAAAAATAGCTCCAGATTTTTTTTTGTCAATAATTATTAGTTCTTCATTTATTATCACCAAACAGTTCTATTTTTTTATATGGGTTATTGACTAATTAGACATATTAATGTTTTAGAAATTATTTATACATTTTTTTTTATGTAAATTAACATTGACTATTGATTGGTGAACGATGTGTTGATGTATAAATAAATATTGAGCGAAAAAAAAAGATATTTAGAATATTTTTTTTTATTGTAGCTCGGCATGTGACAACACTCCGCCTGATGTAAAGCTAGAGTGCGGTTCATGAATGGAAACAACTGCTACTACAGAGAAACCTGTGCGGGCAGCAGTCGCCTCCACTATGCCGGCTTGAGGAGACGTGCATGTACTATCTATTGACAGTGCATACTCCTCTCGCTATATCTGGCTACTTTCAAACTATTCCCGAAACGCGACAAAGTCACTTCACGGGTGTTACATTCGAAAGTGGTGGTACTACCCCAGGACGGCAGATTGGGCTAATAACCATCATCAATCTGTCTACCACTCTTTAATAGTGCCTATAGGCACTGAGCGACCAAAGTACATATAACAAAGTTACATTGGTACCGGTCAGAATTAGCGAGGTTCGAACACGGGTCTCATCGATCGTGAGTTCACGCGTCTTACTGCTAGACCACGGCCGCTCATAAAATATTGCTCAGTTGCCAAACTATTATAAATACAGAAATGGGCATTGTCCTTTTGAATTGTGAGTTATGACCAATAGCACGTGGCAGTAGTATATACCATAAAAAACATTTACCATTAATAAATACATATTTGCAAGTAACATAACTAGGTCATCCTGTACTACAAGTACGTTTAATATGAAATAATACGTAATAATTAAATTCAAACATAATTTAGAAATACTGCAAGGAAAATGAATTAACATTCCGATTTAAATAAACAATATTCAATGACATTGATTCAATTAATCTAAATACACGTATTTCGACGATAACAAAACGAATTCAGATGTTTATTTGTTTAATACATAACATCGTATGCAAGAACGCTGAAATGCGCAATTCTTTTTTTCTCAGACCACGCGGTGAAGGGTGGTCTCTCACTCACTCCTTTGAAAGCAGAGTGTGTACCAAAACCAGAGTTTCGCTGGTTTTGGTTCACCCCAGCGTACCTCAGGGATGTATCCCAGGACCCTTTATCCACCACCACTCCAAGCCACGGGTTTAAAATGTACCACTACGCATCCTTATTTCATCAAGGCCCGTCTACATTTAATAATATTAGTAGGTTTATTTATTTTTTATTATAATAAAAATCCCTAAAAATTACACGTACAAATATTTATAATCGATGATCTAATATCTGAAACTTTATTAAAACCCAACAGCTGTTGTGATCAGGGAAGTCAGTAAATAAGACCATAAAAATAACTTTCCCAATCATAAAGGTACCTTATAAAGCTAGAGTTCATAACGTGAAATATTGAGCTTGAAAGAAAACCTAACAAGTCAATAAGTTATGTTTTTAATGTCAGTTGAGATAGAATAGAGGAATCTCGACGCGATCAGCAGGTAAGCGTGTGTAGCTTAGTGGTCAAAGCATTGAAAACGGACAACGTGGATTCGATTGAGGCATTTCAAGCAGTCTTGCAGCCGGGAAATTTTTCAAATTTTTTATTCATAATTTAATATTGCGAAGCTGTTAATAGTTAACGTAATGTTAATACATTGGATGGTGTCCGCTAGCATAGCGGAAGCGACTGCTGTCTGTAGAAATTACCTTGTAGTAGCAGCTGTTTTCGTTCATGGACCGCACTCTAACTTTACATCTAGCGAAGTGTAGTCATATGCAGAAAATAATACAGAACGTGGTTACCTATATTAGAAGATCTAGTTAAGGACTAGACTAGATTTAATTGTAGACTTAACAACAGTAAAATTAATAAACCTTCATTGTTCATAAGTTCATAACATATATTTTATTAGAAAACGCAGACCTCAATTGATAGTAAAATTATATTTATTTTTTATATTTATGGACGTGGCTGGTTTTGTTGACAGGTTCCTCCTCAATTAATGCAGGTGGGAAGCATCTGACGCCCTGAGTTATTAATTTCCGATGGCCCTATTCCACTCCGTCCTGCATTTTAATGAGTTTATCAGGACGATAGTACATTTAAAATGAAGAAACACCATTCAGATGAGACAGAATCAAATTAAAGATGTTCCAATTTAGTTCGAGATTTATTCTTAATTCTCTATTTACATTATTTCAATTACAATCAATCGCGTACAACAATTACAAAATATATGGGCACATTTAGAACGGTCGTGGACTAGCGGTAGAAAGTGTTAACAATCAATGAGATTCGTGTTCAAATCTGGCTAAAATCTGACCGGTACCAATTTGACTATGTTATTTGTAATTTGATTGCTGTATTTTTTTTACTGAGACAGCACCTCTGCTATGCCGGCTTGACGGTGCACACTCCTCTCGTTAAACCTGGCTACTTTCAAAATCGTGAAACGCGACGAGGTCACATCACAGGTGTTACATTCGAAAGTGGTGGTACAACCCCAGGATAGCAGCCTGGACTAATAATCATAATCAGGCTGCCTATCACTCTTTCAGTACTTATAAACAAGCACTAGCTTAGTATAATACATATAAAAAAAAGAAGACTGTAGTCGCTGTATGCATGTAAGTAAATTAGTAGTTATACTGTTCAAAAGCCACATGAGCTTGTTTGAGAGGCACAAGTTTTTTTTTATCCTTTTGTAAAACTATAATAAATAAAAATGTACTACACACCACTGTGTAATACATTAAGTAAAGGGATTTAAATTGTGACATTGGAGCGTTGACGGTTGGAGCAAAACTTTTCCCTCAGGTTAAACAAAAAACGAGATACCATGTCAGGGAGTATGCATGCTGCATTGAGTCACACAAAGCACATAGCTTCGATTACGAGCACTGCCTCTCGCAAACTAGGAGACCTGAACAAGGTACTTCACACAGGTGCAGCGTCTACTGCTATATAAAGCGCAGATACGGTCGTGTGTGGAGTACTGTTCGCACCTTTGGGATGGCTCCGCAAGGTACGTGCTCGATGGCATCCATTTACTTATAATATGCTCTTAATGTTTGTGACGTAATACTCGGCTGATAATCAAACAGTGAAGTTCATGCATTCGTACCAGAAACACATGTCGTTTATGCATAGAGCTGCCTTTATAAACTGAAGCTTGATCTTCGATCATTATTATTATTGTTATTAAACTTAGAATAATAATGGCGATTACGTAATTCAATTTATTTATCATTTTTCTTTTAATTTTTTTTATAGTAGCTCGGCATGTGACAACACTCTGGCTGATGTAAAGCAAGACTACAGAGAAACCTGTGTGGGCAGCAGTCGCCTCTACTATGCCGGCTTGAAGAGACGAGCATGTATCATCCAGATTGATAGTGCATACTCTTCTCGTTATACCTGGCTACTTTCAAACTATCCCCGAAACGCGACACTTCACGTGTATTACATTCGAAAATGGTGGAACTACTGGACTGGACTGGACAAATGTGATAATTATGTTTATATTACTGAAGTTATTTAGCAAATAGTTTCCTTTATGTGATTCAACGACATTAATGACGATCTGTAAGCAATTTCGATCTTTTGAACGTATAAAAATATAAAAATATTTAAAGAATAAAATTGGTTAGTGAATGGCAGCCCTACATATAAATAACGTGCAACAATCGTGTTATGTAAATGAGATTTCATATGAGTGAATATGTATGAGGGAAGTTGTAAAGGGAAGGATACGACAGGAGCAACATCAAGTACTTCTTGCATCCCACTTTGACATTTGACATGCAATTTAAGACATGTAGTCTCTCGCACTACTACCTGTTATTGACTTTAAATATGACTTTGAGTTATATTATATAATGTTATCATAATTTTTATTACTATAATATGACTTATTTCAAATAAATTGCTTATGCTAGTAAGTTTTAAAAAATCTAGATACATGTTTATTGCAAAGACTTTAAAAACAACTGTAACCTAGCGGTTAAAGACGTGATCTCACGATCGAGGGACATGTGTTCGAATCTCCCAAAATTATGTCCAATATTATGAACTTTGATCGCTCAGTGCCTATAGGCAATAATGCTTACTTACCCAATCTGCCGTCCTGGGGTAGTCCCACCGCTTTCAAGTGTAACACCTGTGAAGTGGCCTGGTCGTTTCGAGATCAGATTCAAAGTAGACGGGTAATACGAGAACAGCACTATTGTTTCCGCTCATGGGCTGAACATTAACTTTACATCAGACAGAGTGTGGCCATACGAGTCTCCGAGCCTATATGTATCTTTAGTTCACATGTTTCGCCACATTTAGCGGCATGCAAAATTTTTGATAAAACTAATGTATATAAAATCAATCATCACATTTAATTAGGTAAGTATGTCATTAAAAATTACAAATTAATATGATGTCAAATTTCAGGATTTCCAGGTCCAATCTATGAAATCACCATCTATATATTTTTTACTATCTACTATCTACCTATTTTATAATTAAAGAACTCATTTAATGTATAAAAGCATTCTCCTAATTTTTTTTTTATATCTTCCTGGATTTAAACAATAAAGTAAAATTTTATACTATTTTTATAATTTAAAACAATACAATTCTAATTCACGATCGTGTAGCAATCCCATGTTGGCCGTTTTTAAGGAGCTACGTTCAAATGCCCCTATGTGCTCCTAAATAATGTAAAACCTAGGAATTTATGTATTAGTTTTCAGTTCGTAATGTTAGAATGGCCCACATTTCTGTTTTCATGTTATCAATACGTGAATTAATCCTAAAATAGTAATTTAAATTAAAATTACATCTAATTTTATACCTGTCACCTATAATATTATTAATTTTTATTATTATAATCTATTATTTAATTCATTGTATATTAAAAAATATATACAAATATTTGTTACAATATCAATATTTTAATACTCCTTAAAAGTATATAAATAATTGACTCGGAAAAACAAACCAAACCGTGTTTGATATATTAATATAAAAACTGCATTTATTTGTAGCTTTTGTCTTTTAAGGCTGGGATATATGTGAACTGCGCTGGAACTGAAGGGAATTAAAACCTTTTTGTCTCCATTACCCGTAACGAAATTTTCTTAAAAAATACATGTTAATAATTTACACTATACAAAACATGTCCTCTTTATTTAAAAAAATAAAATAAAAAATAGTTTTAAACTAAACTTTATTTAAACTAAACTCCTTGTTCTTTATGTAAAATAAAAATTGTAAAATAAAATAAATAAATAAAAAATAAAATAAATAAATAAATATAATTAATATTCATGCAAAGTAATCCCTATTTTAGAAATATAAACTATTAATAGCTAGGTTTTTTTTTTATTTTCATCGTGATATTAGACAATACAATACCTAGGGAATCTTCGGTTTATTTATTTTTTTCAAATAACTTTACAAATTATTTTTTTTACACAAATCTACATACAATCGCGTGAGCAACCCCTCTGTCGCCCAATAAATCAGTACGGGACGAGCAAGGTCGACGGCGTATATCCAGCTCTTAAAGCCTGAACTTTGTTTACTGGGATCCTTCGAGCTCAGTGTGCATCTCATTAAGTCGGCATAACGAAAGCGCCTGCAGTCACCTTCGCATACACTCTAACTTAACATACAGAATGCAATGAAATGCCTCTTTAAAATAAAATAAATGTATATACTCGTATTAACGTAAACTGTTCGATAAAAAGCTCAAAGAATAATATAATTTGAAGTACGGGTAGTTCTTAGATCAAGAAAGCGTGTGGTACTTGATCACGTGCAATTGCCAAAGAAAAGAAAAACACATCCACCCTCACTCTTGTGAACCGGAAACGCATTCAACCCTCAAACAAACGTTCAAGTGAACAGATCTCGCAAAGACGTGCTCGAGCTTGAATATTTTCCCTTTTAAGACTTACCCACCTTTCGTTCTCTACTACTTTATACGAGTACTTCAAAGTACTTATTTGGAAAACTATTTTCCGAAACAATTTTTACCTTTTAATTCAATTATAAATTAAAATTATATATATCATATAATTATGATGGATGGCGACAATCTGGAAAGGCTTGTGGTGACAGGGAAGGTTGATGGCAGAAGACCGCGCGGTAGAAGCCCAAGCCGCTGGACAGACCAGGTTTCCATTTGTCTGGAGATGCCGGTCCATAAAGCTCTCCATCAGACAAGCGGTCGCAGCCGATGGAGACATCAAATTGAGCGAGCCACCAGGAGTCACGATCCTCAACAATGAGGGACTGACGAAGAGAGAGAGATCCATTTATGAAACCTGAATTTTACAGTACAGAGGTGTAAACGGACACTCGGTTTTAGATTAACGTCATTTAATGTCCACGAGGCAGGTGTTGAAATTGCAACTGACACCATAATTCTTTTCAATTTTTGTAAAAACCAATTCTCTTAAATGATTTTAAATGCTTGTTTCTATTTTTTCAATGTCTAGTTAAGCTTTTAGTTCTGTAAAATTATCTCTATATATAAGGCGTTGAAGTAAGCGATCTGCATGCGATAAAGAGCGGCTGTGGTCTAGCGTGAACTCACGATCAATGAGACCCGCGTTCGAACCTCGCTATATTAAGATAACATGTATAATGTATATGATAGTTGTTAGTCGAGTTTGTTGGGGCACTACGTCGAATTACAGGAACAATTTGGATTTGTAATCAGGTATGTTAACCTGTAAGGTACATTCGTCCATTTTTTCATAGCGAAGGCTTGTGGATATTATTTCTCTGTGACAGCAGACAGCATTTGTTTCCTCGCATATAAAAAATATATTAATAGCAACAAAATAGTAAAAAAAAAAGTAAAATGTATAATAAAAAGAAATTCTAAAACTACAGGTATAATAAATTAATGGAAAAATATTGTTAAATGTCAAAATAATATAAATATAATTTTATATTTTTCTCCACAAACTGACTCGGTTACTATCAGCTAATTGAAACTTAGCTTGCTGACAAATTAGTCAAGTTTTACTTACACAAACAAAATTACATTCAGGCGTTATCATCTTCTCTAATGCTCTAGGAATAAGTTCAATTTTTGCTTGGAATTTAAGTGTATAACAGCCTTGTGAAAAGGAAGAAAATTAGTAGGTAGACTAATTTTATAGCGCTAATATTATTATCATACTTTAAGAGATCTTTAAATTATAATATATTGTCTCAAATAACTCCTAGGCCATGTGATAAAATAGGACGACCTAGTTGAAATAACTGCAGGCTAGAGTGCGGTCCATGGACAGAAACAACTGCTACCACAGATCATTTCAGCAGCAACAGTGGTACGCAGACTGATGATGGTTATTAGCCCAGTCTGCCGTCCTGGGGTAGTACCATCACATTCGAATATAACGAGAGGAATGTGCACTGTCAATCTGGATGGTGTACATTCGCCTCCTCAAGCTGGCATAGAGGAGGTGACTGCCATACATATATAAATATTTATATGTAGTAGTAGTAGTTTCTTCTGTTCATGGACTACACTCTAGTTTAACATCAGGCGGAGTTTTGTCACATGCCAAAGTACAGTTTAAATAAATAAATACATTACCATATAGATTAAGTTGCCTGGAAGTACTATCAGGCAACTAAATGCATCGTTTCCTTCAAGAGAAATATCTAGCAATTCCTTGCTCCCGAGAGAATTGGCCTTCCTTCAGTATAAATAGAATTGAGTGCACTTTTTAAGTTACATTTTAATATTACATATTTTTTTTAGTATTTTTAAGTACAGTGTGTGGTAGGGAGACTGTTTTTTTTTTTATTGTGGCTCGGCATGTGACAACACTCCGCCTGATGTGAAGCTAGAGTGCGGTCCATGAATGGAAACAACTGCTACTACAGAGAAACCTGTGCATGTACCATCTTAGATTAACAGTGCACACTCCTCTCGTTATACCTGGCTACTTTCAAACTATTCCCGAAACGCGACAAAGTCACTTCGCGGGCGTTACATTCGAAAGTGGTGGTACTACCCCAGGACGGCAGACTGAACAAATAACCGTCACCAGTCTGCCTACCACTCTTATCAGTATGATTATGAGTATCATCCCAGTATAACGTAGACGAGTACGGTCAGTAGTCCTGGATGGAACTGGCATAGTGGAGGTGACCGTAGCCTACAGAAACTACATTTCTCTGTGGTAGTATATAGTCACACATGGACCGTCTTTTAACTTAATATGGGTACGAGATGTTACACTTGCACTGAGAGACTGGCCTATTCGTTATCAGTCTGCCTACCACTCTTCCGCGTAATTCGATAAAGTTTATTTATTGTAAAAGGTTATTTACCTGTAAATATATAAATTTTTATTTGCCCAGTCTGCCGTCCTGGGGTAGTACCGCCAATTTCGAATGTATCACCCGGGAAGTGAGCTTGTCGCGTTTCGGGAGCAGTTTGAAAGTAGCCAATTATAACGGGAGGAGTGTGTTCTGTCAATCTAGATGATGCATATCCTCTCGAGATGATCATTATCCTCTCAGGCCGGCATAGCGGGGGCGACTGTTGCCCGTAGATATTTCTTAGTGGCAGAATAATATGCGTTTAAAAGAAGCATTATATACATTTTTGCGTATTTTTTCGAATGCCTGTACTACGCTATCGCAGGCATTGAGTGACCAAAGTACATATAACATTAGTACCGGTTAGAATTTAGCGAGTTAGCGAGGTTTGAACATGGGTCCCCGATCGTTCCGTCCGATCCGACCGCTAGACCACGGTCGCTTAATTATAATAATAATAATAATAATCTTTATTGAAACAAAGTAAAATATTATTTAAAAATAGACTCTGTGGCATCCGTACTAATTATAATATAACACATTATTGTTAATTACGAAAATTCGACGAAACAAAACGTTTTAATTTAATAAAGAATTAATTCGAAAAAACCAGACATTGGACATGAAATGTTACCAAAGTAAGAAAATTAATTAACTTACAAATTAATTATAAATACTGACACCCTACTATATCTATAGGTTTAATTAAAAAACTGACGAAGGGAATTCTTCAAACGGACGTACAGTTGAATAATCAAAGTCACTCTATTAAAATTAAAGTATTTATTCAAGTGGAAGAAACCGACTGTTGGGTTGGTTGGTGGGGTTGACCACCATTCCCTTTCCTGCACTTTACAATGATGCACGTCGTGTTGAAATAAAAGTAGTCTACAGACATAGAAATATATACTAAAGGTGCAAACCTGATACATCGGACATGAAAAAAGCGTAAGCGGCTTCAAACGATTAGACAATGTTGGTGTCAAGTCAAATACTAACTGACAGAGAACCTACGGTCATCTTTTTTCTCGCGTCACATTGGGAGCGTTATTGCATATCTAGTGATATCTACAAATGAGTAGTCAAAGTGAAAATGGAAAATGGTAGACCAGTGATGACTAAAATATATTTTAAAAAAAAAATTTTTTTTTAACCAGACGCGACATTAATGAAAATTGAAAAAAAATGTGATCAAATCATTAAAAAAAAAAACATCAAAATAACCAACAGTCTTAGTTAAAATGGGTGATTATTTAAAAAAAAAGTAACAGACATTATTATTTTGAATCTCATGTCTATAAAATAGAAGATATTGTGGTTATTTTTTGTAATAAATGTAGCTGAATAACCTTATAACAAAAGGCAAAAACCGAAAATCATTACAGATACGATCTTTTAAATAACAATATTTTTTAGGCTTTTCAGAAACGTAGCTAATTTACAAATATTAATAAAACATATTTTGACTTACATATACTGAATAAACAAATTTTTAATTTCTATTAATTATTTATTGAGTTTATATATGAATAGAATTTAAGAGAGTAGTGGCCATCCTGGACTTCATCAGTCATTGGCAAACCTGGATTGTGCACATGCATGTCATCAAGCCAGGATAGTGGAGGCAAATAATGTGTACGGAAATTTCTTTGTGATGACAGTTGTTTATGTTCACTCTAGTTAATATCAAGAAGTGTCGTCATATGTGAGCAAAAAAACAATTCATGTAATATATATTTCTATTATGTCGCAATGAACTCCTAACAACACTAATGCAAACGCGCTCGCCCCTCTCGTTAGGCCGTCGCGATATCAGGCGTTTATCAATAATTGCGTTTACATTGCTTGTTTTTGATATTTTAACGATGTTTTCTGTTTTTTAACACATAATTTTTTTTTATTGGAGCTCGGCATGTGACAACACTCCGCCTGATGTAAAGCTGGAGTGCGGTCCATGAATGGAAACAACTGCTACTACAGAGAAATCTCTACAGGCAGCAGTCGCCTCCACTACGTCGGCTTGAAGAGACGAGCATCTATTATCCAGATTGACAGTGCACACTCCTCTCGTTATACCTGGCTATTTTCAAACTATTCCCGAAACGCGACAAGGTCACTTCACGGGTGTTACATTCGAAAGTTGTGGTACTGCTCCAGGACAGCAGACTGGCCGAATAACCATGTTGCTGTATAAAGCGCAGATACGGTCGTGTGTGGAGTACTGCTCGCATCTTTGGGATGGCTCCGCGAGGTATGTGCTCGATGGTCTCGACTCACTTCAGCGCAGGGCTGTGAGGATTGTGGGCGATGAGAGGGCGACTAGGGATCTCGAAACCCTGCAGCTCAGGCGAGACGTAGCCTCCCTCTCAGCGTTCTACCGTTATTGCCACGGTGAATGTTCAGCAGAGATCCATGACTTAATCCCTCCTACACCACATCGCTTGAGGTCGACGCGTGCAGGCGATCGAATGCATCGCCTCACCGTCGAAACAATCCCCTCGCGGACCAAAAGGTTCGGGCAATCCTTCTTCTGTCGTTCCATCAAATTATGGAACGACCTTCCCAGCCACGTCTTTCCCCCTTCCTATAACATGGGATCCTTCAAGCGCAGTGTGAAGAGGCATCTCATTAAGCCGGCATAGCGGACGCGACTGCTGTCTGCAGATCCCCTTCTCTGACAGCAGTCACCTCCGTTCATTGATCGCACTCTAGCTTAACATCAGGCGGAGTGCGGTCATATGACGTGCTAAAATAAAAAAAATAAAAAATAAAAAAAACCATCATCAGTCTGCCTACCACTCTTTAATAGTGCCTATAGGCACTGAGTACCATGTACCATGAGTGACCAAAGTACATATAACAAAGTTACATTGGTACCGGTCATAATTTAGCGAGGTTCGAACACGGGACTCATCTATCGTGAGTTTACGCATCTTACCGCTAGACCACGGTCGCTCTAGACGGTCGTTATGTAGTTGATATTAAACCAATGAATGCTTTTCATGGTTCCAAAAAAAAAGAATACACAATACCGCATCGATACTTTTTTTTTAATGCTTAATGATAAACAATGACAAAAGGCAAACGTTTGACCGCACCCTGCCTGATGTTAAGCAGTGATGCGGTCTAAGGTGGAGCACGCTTGCCTATGAGGTACCTATTTACCCTTAATTTGAAGATGCCCGTATTGTACTTCTCGGGAAACACAGACAGTGAGTTCCACAGTTTTGCAGTACGCACGAGGAATGTGTTGTCGAAACGCCTCGTACGCACTTTAGGAATTTGGACCATAAAAGGATGGTACCTCTCCGGGTGTCTGGACCTCCGATAAAAGAAAGGGGACGGTAGAACCAAATTGTGTAGCTCTTGCGCACACTCTCCGTAATGTATCCGGTAAAAGACCGACAAACTGGCGACGTTTCGTCGGTGCTCAAGACTTTGTAGCCGAGACTTGACTAGCGTGTCATCGCCTATAAGCTTCTTAGCGCGCTTCTCGATCGACTCCAATGCCGCAAGTTGGTATTTGGCAGATCCATCCCATCCCAACTTCTGGTTCACGGCTTTGCTGCATGTCTTTTAAGCTAAAGCATTATAATTTTAATTACAATATGAAGACTGTTGATACGATACACAAAGATCCAAAAAACACACAAAACAATACCCATTAAAAAGAAAAAGGTATATTTGTTTAACCTTCGCCTCTTTTAATACGACCCAGACTTTCTGTTTTTATGAAATTACCATTTTTTCTAACGAAAAAAATACATTTATTTATGCAAATTAGGCGCGTAATGCCGGGTGTTACAGTTTCATTTTAGGCATAATCAGTTAGGAGTACTTCTTGAAGGAACGTTCTTAATCGTGGACGTTAGATTTAACGAGGGCCGGAAACGATTACCTTATACAAGTTTAAATAAATATTTATTTATAAATTACAATTTGTAACATACACACTTTTTATTCATTTATATAACGATTTATTAAGAAAAATACGATGTATTAAGAAATTAAGTAACACCCGTGAAGTGACGTTGTCGCGTTTTCAGTTTGGAAGTAGCCAAGTATAGGAAGAAAAATGTGCACTGTCAATCTGGATGGTGCAAATTCGTCTCTTCAAGCCGGCAGAGCGCAGGTGACTGCTGTGTGCAGAAATTTATCTGTAGTAGTAGTTGTTTCCGTTCATGGACCGCACTCTAGCTTTACACCAGGCAGAGTGTTGTCATATGCCGAGATACAATAAAAATACACATATATGTATATGAATATATAATTTCAAAGATGGTATTAGCCCAGTCCGCCGGCCTGGGGTAGTACGACAACTTTCAAGTGTAATACCCGGAAAGCGATCTGGTCACATTTGAAATGAGCACGCGTCCTTTGCTATGAACTTTGACGGCTAACCTACACGGCGCTCAAACGTCGGATTCTTTTATCTTACTTATTTTTTCTTTATTATACAAATTCTATCATAATTTAATAATAACAAAATTTAATGTTTGAATGAACCAGATAATTGTAATAATAAATAAATTGTTATTTATTTTAAATAAAAGAAGTAGTTTATCTTATATCTATAAACATAAACAAAACTAAAGGTATATTAATTATAAAATACAAAGGATCTAATTTCCTAACAATTTTCTCAATGAATCAACGTTGCTTTGTGATGCTTGTTACCGCGAAAAGGTTAAAATTAAGAAAAGCTCTTTGTTCGAGTCACTCCAAGTGAGACTACCGCAAAGGTCACAATAAGAAGTGGGACAATTTATGGAATATTATAAGGTCTTAGAAGGAAATTTTAATAAAGCCGTGTTTTCTTGTCATAACAAAGAGGGAACGAGGAACGTTTCGCCCCACAGCAGGCCTTTGTCCTTAGCCACCGTTAAAGGCTTTTAGTCTATATGCTAGCTAGCTCTTTACACTGGATATCTACCACCTCAATTGTTTAGTTATTAAAGTTTAAATTGTTTTCTCGTACATAAATTGGAATCTACTACTAATTTATATTACCTCTGCCATGTTTTGGTACAAATACAATACTTATTTTTAATTATGTCTCAAGTCAGTCAGTTGTCGCGTGGAAAATATCTTTGTAGAAGTAAACAGTGAATTATTTACCATTGAAATATCGTTAACAAATAACTTGTTTATTCATTTAATATTCTTTGAGTAATACCTATTTAATTATAAGTAAATTTAATGTATAAGCTATTTACACCGTTTTTATTAACACACCAATAATTATAGAGATTTTCCAATTGTGTAGTTACAACCAGGTGCGGTCTTAACAAGTTTTTCAGGTGGTGCAAGATCATAATGTGTCAGCAACATATAAATTAATAGAAATAGTTAATTGTTAGATTTTATCGTCATCCCTATGACGGTGCACCACCTTTCGACCGTCTGCCTACAGTTGCTGCATCTCTTGGTCACTCAATGCAATGATACAATTACTAGCTTAGTATATACATAAATATTTTTTAAAAAAGCCGGTGAATATGCCGGGCTACCATTAAAAATTTAGGAAGATTCCTTCAAAAGAAAATATTCTCTCGAAAGATATCGATTATATTTAAATACATTACCGATCCAGAAAGGTAAGCTAAAAGCGAGCAATTAATTAATAAAGTTATAAAATCTTTTCTCAATTTTCTCCCGCTTCTCCATTAGGTATTTACATTATTTAAGTTGTTCTTAGAAACATCTGTGTTGTTGATGTTTGCTTCTAATTCATATTTTTCTTCTTACTTTTAGACGTGGGGGAAATCTTTTATAGATGCCTCGCCATCTTGGGGAAGACGACGAGGTGATGTCGGACTTCACGGTACACCCCAATACCGGGTATACACGACTAAAACCCCCACGGTGTCCCTCACTACGTCATATAGTGAGGTCACGGGCACGCTTTCGCATTCATCCGCGACCCTACCGAGGCTTGGCCGTTAGGCCCCACCTCATCAGGAAGGAACACCACTCCAGCCAATTAAATGAGCGGCAGTCCAACTCCAGGATTACCGCTCTTGGCTCCCAAGCCCCGGCGAAGGTGATAACGCTTGCTACTCTGCTACCGCCTCCGCCCACGCGATGAAGGGTGGTCTATCACTCAGATCTTCTATGAAAGCAAAGTGTGACCCACCCGAGGAGAAACCCCACCTTGCTGGTTTTGGTTCGCACCGGGGTACCTCTACCACCTGAGGACACGCCCGATGTGAGACCAGCAACGCCAACAATGCCCGCCATATGACACTGTCACTCATGGTCAAAAGACCGCGAGCTACGGGAATATTATATAAAACCTACCTACTACTTGAGTATATCTAATTATTACAAACATTTTAATTTCGTTTAAGTCACGCTTTTCTATTTAATGTTAGCTAAATTGGGGTCTTTGAGAGAAGACAACTGCTATTACAGAAAAAAGGTCTGTACGCAGCCGCCAGGCCTGTTTTTGGAGATAAATGTGCACACAAGTTCAAGTTAATTCCAAAACGCGGATTCGCTTCACGGGTATTATACTTAGTATTAAATTGCAAGAAATTTAGAGTAAGACGGGCGTCATCTTTTCAAACTGGATGACGCACAAACGGTATAGCTTCACGCATCAGTTAGTGTTCTGTAGAAAAATTCTGTGATTAAAATATGCTAGATGTCAATCAGAATTTGCTGATATACAGGCCCTTAACCGCATTTGAATAGATACGATTTCTAACTTTTTTATGAGATTTGGGGGATCTTTAAAATGCCGAGCTACGATAAAAAACTCTATGTTCAGTTCTTTTGGTTTTCAAAAATAGGGAGATTAAGAATTTGCTATGTCCATTTGGTAAGTTACTGCTGCCCACAATTATTGGACATTCTGTAGTTAAAAATAAATAATATATTTATATTATAAAAAAAAGAGTACAACTGAAATATATGATAAATAAATACAGGTGGATACATAATAATATATCCTTGATCAAATTGATGGGAAGAATTTTAACGTAATATTTCATCGTGCTCTGAGAAAATATTGAGGTTTCGTGACATTGATTTATTATATCCAGTCCCTTTTGGGACTACACAGTGCGGACAATATGATTTGTCCAAAAATATACTCTTTTTCCGAGATAATTGTTTCAATAAAACGAACTTTTTATCATTATTATTTTAGTGTAAATTAAATTATTGACGTATAATTTATGTTATAATAATAATAATATATTGACTAACTTTATAATATTATGTTATTTAGTGGCAAGTGTGGTAGGCAGACTGATGATGGTTATTAGCCCAGTCTGCCGTCCTGGGGAAGTACCACCACTTTCGAATGTAACACCCGTGAAGTGACTTTGTCGCGTTTCGGGAATAGTTTGAAAGTAGCCAGGAATAGCGAGAGGAGTGTGCACTGTCAATAGATGGTACATGTTCGTCTCCTCAAGCCGGCATAGTGGAGGCGACTGCTGCCCGCACAGGTTTCTCTGTAGTAGCAGTTGTTTCCATTCATGGACCGCACTCTAGCTTTACATCAGGCGGAGTGTTGTCACATGCCGAGCTACAATAAAAAAAAAGTAACGTTCTGTTGTCTATGTCTATTCCTGTGGGAAAAAAGCATGACAATTCATTATGATGATGATGTTATTTTTGTATATGCATTTCTAAAAGAAACACGGAAAATTTTAAGGAAATTTTGCTTTAGACTTGTCTATGACGACTGAAAGTTGCCTTTTGCTAAATTAAAAGATACGTTTCAAAAATCTTGCAACCTTTGTTTTTTTTTTATTGTAGCTCGGCATGTGACAACACTCCGCCTGATGTAAAGCTAGAGTGCGGTCCATGAATCGAAACAACTGCTACTACAGAGAAACTTGTGCGGACAGCAGTCGCCTCCACTATGCCGGCTTGACGAGACGAGCATGTACCATCCAGATTGACAGTGCACACTTCTCTCGTCATACCTGGCTACTTTCAAACTATTCCCGAAACGCGACAAAGTCACTTCACGGGTATTACATTTGAAAGTGGTGGTACTACCCCAGGACACAAGACTGGACAAATAACCATCATCAGTCTGTCTACCACGAAATTAAAATGTTATTGCGAAGAGAAAAACATACAATATCTAGGGAAACTTAATAAAGTATAAGGGATCAGTATTCGCTATAAAAAAATGGTAAAAGAGTAGGTAATCTACGCCGGTAGTAACGATAGATTTTCTGGTTCATAAAATTACGGAACAAATTTCTAGTATAATATGAGACAGTGAAAGCACAATGTATGCACATTTCTACTTGAGTTCTGCTGACAACGACGTGGTTTCATGCTGAATATTCATGCTGTACTGTATTTAAAACAGGGACAACTGAGAATGACATTTCAAAAGTTTATTTAATTATTTTAGTAATAATATTACGACGAAGTTAAGAACGATCTTCAAGTGACGACTAAAACATGAAAAACTTTATTAATAACAGATCTACCCAGAATTCGCATCTCTTAAAATACTCGGCGAGAACGAAATGTAATTTTATTATACGTATATTTTCTACCAAACATAATAATAATAATAAAATTCTTTATTACACTCAATATAAATGTATAAAGGCGAGATTAATGCCTAAAGGTAACCAGGAAAGAGTATGTAGTAATTTGGAGGGCGCAGGAAAAAAGTATAGGAAACATAGTTCAGTATAAGCCGGGTATAACGAGAGGAGTATGCATTGTCAACCTGTAGTATGCATAATGGACGCGAATGCAACTGCAGAAATTTCTTTGTGGTAGCGTTGTTTCTGTGCACAGACCTCAGTCTAGCTTAACATCAGGCGGAGTGTTGTCATAGGTTGAGCTATATAATATATTTTTAAAAAGCATAATATTATGTATAAAATATGTATTATAAAGTAGGAAGTAATCTTGTTGTAATAATTTACTTTAATAATATATTTCTAGAAAATAAAAAAAATATAACCAAAAATAATATTATCTCAAGTCTTTAGATATACTTTTATTTAATAGACTTTATAACAGACTTATCTACTTATCCAAAGTTTTGAAAGTCAAAGTATCAATACATTAACCGTCTGACTCGAGTTTGCCAATGCTCGAAATGCAGACCGCCTCCCTCGACCTAAATGGTACCACCTCAGTAAACTTTAGTATAACAGTTAATAATATCAACAAACGACAAAATTTACTTGTTTTATAGAAAGCTTTCGCTCAGTGCCTATAGGCACTATTAAAGAGTGGTAGGCAGACTGATGATGGTTATTTGTCCAGTCTGCCGTCCTGGGGCAGTACCACCACTTTCTAATGTAACACCCGTGAAGTGACTTTGTCGCGTTTCGGGAATAGTTTGAATGTAGCCAGGTATAACGAGAGGAGTGTGCACCGTCAATCGAAGATGGTACATGCTCGTCTCCTCAAGCCGGCATAGTGGAGGCGACTGCTGCCCGCACAGGTTTCTCTGTAGTAGCAGTTGTTTCCATTCATGGACCGCACTCTAGCTTTACATCAGGCGGAGTGTTGTCACATGCCGAGCTACAATAAAAAAATAAAAAAAAAGCAATATCATGACTGACAAGATTTTTTATCCTTTTGTAAAACTATAATAAATGAATAAATAAATTAAAAAATATATATTATTTGTGTTTTATGAACGCACTCGTCTGCTGGGGAGTAAATTGGGGAAAAACGTGCCTGTCATAAACCGTGACCATTACCATTACCCTTCTCCCCTTATTAACGTCTCTGTCTCTTCCAACTTTTTCTTTTCTTCTCTTACAAACTATGAAAAATAACGTTATTTCTCTGATTTTAACCGGTATTCCAAAAATTTAATTTATTTTAACATTGATACTTTTTTTTTATTGTAGCTGCTATAGGTATATTGTAGTGCGATCCATGAATGGAAACAACTGCTACTTCAGATATTTTTATGGCTTATTTTCATAACTAAAAAATACTGATAACGTCACCAAAGAAATAACGACATCAAAGCGAAAAACAATAGCCATAGATAGACAATAGTTAACGTTATTCTTTGACAGTATATTTTTTAACATAATTTTCTGTATATCGTCACCAAAGTACCAGTATTTCATTTGCTGACACCAACTCCTTTTTAAAGTACAAATAGTCATTTCGAATTGTCCTAAAAATAAAAGTATAAAATATTTGAATTCTGCACCTAAAAGAAGTTCATAACTCTGACCATTTTATTAAACTACTAACTTATTTAACTAAGAATGTCTTACTATAAAATTTAACTGCTATAACTTTTAATCTAAAGCTACTAACTACAAAACTGCACTACGAAAGTTTTGTCAAAAATAAAAGTTTTTTTCGAGAGATAGTGTATACGGGGGTGTAAAAAGACATGCTGATGCTTTTCAATTTTTGAGACCAAAATAAAAAAAAACCATTGTTTAACATTTATTGGTCTAATATCAACTGTGTATAACATTATGATAACATTATTTTTTATCGAAATATTAAAAACAGGCAATGTACATGCAAAGAATGATATACGGTTGGTATCGCGACGGCCTCGTAGCACGCGCCATGTCGCTGAACTCACGGCAGCTGATAGACGAAGTTAATATGATATTGCGGCTTGGTTTACTTTAATTTAAATAAGCTAATAATGATTTTTTTTTTAAATCTAGCAACAACGTTTTAGATTTATATCTGTCTTTTACGCCCTGTACACAAGCAGACGCGATAGACGTTGTCCTGCCCGAACGTTGACTTGCACGTTTTTTTAAAACAAATTCTAGAAACAACCCCGTAAATGTAATAATAATGAATTTTACCACAACAAACTTATCAGTCCAGTCTGTAGATATTTTTGTACTACAGAAGGTGGAGTAGAAAGTTGATTTTCAGTATTTCACGTCTTAATATCTTAAGAAAAAAATAACAGAATGTGCCAATGTTTGAATGTTTGTCTTCCAAGTCTCACGGCTAAACAACTATGTACCGTGAAAATTATATAAGAGATGCGATACTTAAACTAATGTTGTTCGTGACCAGGAATACTTTGAAAATAAACAAAAATAAAAATTGCGTAAGGATAGTGGGAGCAATATTTCAAAACTCTGTAATAGTGTTTGTTTTTTTTTTATTAATTTTTGGCATATTCAATTTTCTTTTTGTTCAATTTTCATTATTATTTAATAGTGTTTGTTTATGTTATCAAACCTTTATATTTTCTGGACAAAATTTATATTTTAGCGTTCAACGTCATAGCCACACACAGTTCGACTAAGTAAATCATAAAAGACGTTTACGTAGTAAAAAAAGTTGATCTGTACATCCTTATATCCATATAACGATGGGAGTGTGCACTGCCAACTTGGATTATGCACGTTTGTTTCTCAAGTCAGCATAGCGGAGGCGACTGGTGCCTGCAGACATTTCTCTGTAGTAACCTCTGGCGGACTGTGGCTACATGACAGACTATTTAAAAAAACCGGAAACTATCAAAGGCAATATTCTTGCCTGAAATTCACAAACGAAATTCGGAATACTCAGTTTTCCCGCAAAATAGAATTATTCCATAAAACTAATCCCATAAAATCCAGTAGATGGGATCAGCATTTTTAATATACAAAATTTATTGTAAATGCTGCGCTGGTTTGGGCACATAAAAAGAATAGATAAATACTACATTAACGGAATGGATTTATAATGGTTAATTGAGTGGAAGAAAGCGGTCCGTAATTCTAACAATAGTAGACTTCAGGAGGCAAAAGAGGTGTACAAGATAACCACCCCTATGAAACTGGAAGCATGAAATATAGCTAGATATTTTGTAAGAGTAAAGCACACATTTTTTCTAATAAACATTACTCGTAACCAGGCTTACAGAAGCAATGTTTTGTAAATCCACCAACCAGCCAAATGGCCCATTGTGCGGCAAATGTGGATTTCTGCTGAATTAGCCTAATAGCCGCCTACTTCTTTAATTCACATTTATTACGCAGTTTCAGGGAGACAATTTGCCAATCAATTTCGCTTTTCGCTACATTTCCATATTTTCAATTTTGTTTTTATTGCACAAATAATAATAACGTTGCTCGTTCCGAGGGCAATATTTTAAATGTGGAACACGGACTTTTTACGGTTTTCCAACTATTTGGGAGCTTTGAGGTGTTATAAAGGTTTATTTTTATTATAGAATTATAATAATTGCGGGTACGTATCAAAGAAAATTTCACACCATCTCCTATTTTAGATCTGTATTATAATATGAACTTACGCACGAATACATAAATCATGAACGAAAAATGATCGTGAAACTCGGAAAAAAATTGTGGCCCATTTCTCTTAGACACTCTCCTTTGTTACCTCCCTATTAGTATATGCGTTTTAAAGTGGCCATAGACTAACAAGCGAGACGCCCCAGACACCATTAGCCTGTTCTAATGAGAGACCTACGCGTTCATACCTATTTATTCACTTGAACTTGTAGAGAAATCATACCTAGAAATATAAAACTGAAATGCATAATTACTCTTATATTTTCATTGACACTTTTATTCTAAAATATATGAGAGAAAATCCGCAATGGATATTTGAAACGTAATTTTTTAAAACACGTTGCACTCGCCATTTTAAAAGATATATTTTTGAGACTAAAAAGTCCATTGTGGTGAAATTTTTTAATTACAATCTGCACCTATTATTCTTATTATTTTAGAAAATTTTAAAATGCAATACCTTAGAAATATAAAACATAAAACCTTCTTCTATAACAAGGCTATCTAACGCAATTTAAATTGGACTGGTATCCCCGAAAAACAGACGGAACAAACAAATAAACATTCTCTTTAACATTAGATTCATTAACATTGTCCGTTCTATAAAAATCGTATAAACATAAGTAGTAAAATAATTAAATTCCTCAATCATCCGAAAACGCTATCACGGCATACCTAAATCTCGAAGCGAATCGTAAAAAGTGTCCCCCAGAGCCAAAAAGAAACTCCATTTTATTCGAACTGTGCCCTACTATTGTCCTCACACGGTCTCTCAGAATAAGACCAATTTCTGAGATTTCCGAAGGGCTTAGCTTCATTTCCTTTTATATCTCCCAAGATACTAAATTCGTTCAACCAATAATAAAAAATCGTCGGGGACAGTCGAAATGGACTTCACGCGGAATTCACTCCCGATCCTTGACTTAAATTGGACACTATCTCATTTCTATAAATCTATAAAACATTTAAAGGATTTACACATTTTTCTTTTATATTTATATTCAGAAAATATCTTTCTCTAATAACATGATATATTTTAGCACAATGAAACCATAAAAAATAAATACAACGAACATTTTTTTTTCATACAATAAAATTATTGATCCGCAAATAAATGTATTTATTATCAAACAAAAGTAATATGATATTTGAACAAATCCCCTCAAAAATATGGTTAGCATTTCATACGAAGTTTAGAAGAGGATAAATGTGTCCCAGTTTTAGTACGCGGAACAACCCGAACCTCAAATCTGTAACTCTTGAGAAATGTCACACGTACATATATTTCTAGCAAAACTATCTATTGAACCAATAAGAATGGTGTTTTCAAAGTTAGAACACTGTGGCTGCCTCCTCCACAGGCGCATATCCCAACTTAACCACTAAAACTTCGCCGAGAAGCGAGCCTCATATATTTCATGGGCACATTACAAACTTCACAGATGTCGGCTTCAAACTCCGAAAAAGATTTAATGCTTTATGCTAGATATATACTTTTTTCCTTCGAATAAATTACTACCTAAGAATTGTACACGGAAATAGAACCAGTATTAAAAGTAGCACCCACTATTTTCTCAGGCGCATTTTGTTCACTTTCGAAAATTATTCCTGGTTACGAACACTTTCTTAGCTTTCATCAAATGGTATTTAGCGGAGGCGATTGAAGTCTGCAGACATTTCTATGTGGTAGCTGTTGTCCACGGACACCACTTTAGCGGACTACATGTCGAACTACTATTGAAAGAAAAAAAAATCCAAATATCAAATGATCAGATGTTTTGTTTTTTGCATGTCTGTCGAGCATGGCAACCCTAATTCCCAACTGTATTTTAATTAAGTAAATATATTATCGTAACATTTAAATTATTATTGGTTTTGTTTATTTAAATCATCTTATAAAGTTTGTATGGACTATGTCTGATATAAACAAATTAATAGTTCAATGTAGTGTTTCATATCCTTAAATGGTGATACTCACAGCTTCTATGTCACCCACACAAATATACTCTTGCTCTACCCCTATACCAAAGGGCACGGTGTTTATTTTTATAATTAAAACATAAAAAAGCGATGAAACTAACCAATAAGCGAAAATAGCATCTATTGCTACGATCTTTAGGACTAAAATGTATCCTTAAGGGTAAGTATAATAATAACGACTCAATATCACATTGCTAAAGTTATTTACTATAGGCAGACGTTACAACCCAGACCTCTCATAAACAACTATAAACAAACTATTATAAAACAAAGGCAAATTTATGACTTAAAACGCTTTAAAAGGAGTTTACAGCACGTTGAGCTCGAAGTCTAATGTTTAAGGGAAAGTTTTAACTGCTAGCCGTTTACTTAAAATGCAAATTACAAGCTCCATATAACCGGGGACCTTCCCTCCCACCAACACGATGTGATACAACGCAGTCCTAATATTAAACCACACGATCTTGCCATAAATTTTAACCTGTAGGTTCTTTATAATTTATTATTGCATTATTTACATGCTTCTAAGTGTTAACTTTCGATGAATATTTAATTGAATTATGTTTTTTTTTAAATATTAACTTATATTTAATGCATTCAATTATTATTATTATTATTATTCTAATGCCTATACTTATATAAGTAACATAGTTACAATGGTACCAGTCAGAATTTTGCGCGATTTAAACACTGGTCTCATCTCATCTTCTACAAGTATAAGAACTTCTACAAACATAAGAGTGAGATGAAATGGAATTTGAACCTACGCCCTCCACTTTTTGTGGATCCATTGGCGCTTTTCGTGATCATATGTGATGAAAATATCATATTAATAAATATAAATATACATATAATACCAATAGCTAATTTTCGCTACAATTTTTTACATCTATATCATTCAATATTTCTTTACACAATGATAACCCAAAATAGAATAAATAAAACTACAAACAAACTAACAATAAATTAGTTTACTAAGTAAGAAAATTGGGTAAAATTGCCTTAAACCATTAGCGTGAAAAGGGCTAAAAATATAATAAAATTTCTACCAACAAAACGCCTAATTTGTAATAGATTATAGAAATATAGAAGAATGGGGTGTCGACAGGTAACTAAAATTATCTGAAAAGACTTTCAGTACTTCAAGTCATTAACATATAGCCTTTTATACTTAATGCATGTTCATTATTTACTATTATTAACTTCAGATTTACTTACAGTCACCAAAGAAACTGTTCGGCGCGTCCTTTTTGTGTCGGACAATTAACAAGTGAAATGCTTTACCCTCTCGTGTGTTCTCCCAGTCCTTTCATCTTGGATCCTTCAAGCGGAGTGTGAAAAAGGACCTTCCCAGGCCGGCATAGTAATGGCGACTGGAGCCACCGTGTAAGCGTGTCAAAATAAAAAAAAAATTAAAAAAATCAACTTTCATAAAGCGCTTTAGTCAGATTTTTTTTTTAAATATAATAATATTGTTTCTATTACTACAATATCGCGTAAAAGCTTCATTTTAACATGTAAATATTTGATGCATAGACGTAAATTTCACGTTTATATAAAGGCCTAAACATTTATAAAAGAAAAATGCGTCCGGCATTTTGAAGTAGATGTAATATACTTTTAAAATCAGTTTTTTCCACGTTGCTACATTTGCATTCGAGCGAGCCGAAAAGTTTTGTTGGTCGTTCCGAGCTAATTTTTTTTATTACAAAAAAAGGTTTCGTTCGCTCAAATATAATATTTTTTAAATTCTATTATCTACCTATTTTTTTATTAAACGTAAATCATAGAGATAAACTCGAGGTGCAAATTTCATACATCTGACATGCAAAAAGCGTAGGCCGCTTCAAACGATTCGACAATGTTGCCGTCAAGTCAAATACTAACTGCAGAGAATCTAAAGGTGACTGCGGTCATCTATTCTCTCGCGTCACATTGGGAGCGTTATTGCACATCTAGTTGTATATATTAATGTATTTAATTAATACACACACACATAATTATTTATTTATAATATGCTTTATTTAATCTTTTCAACTTGATGGCATCTGGGGCGCAGTAGCCGCAGAATCTGTAACGCGGGTCGATTGCCGGTCGATACAAATATTTATTCATATTTTTTTTATGGGACGTCATATGACAACACTCCCCCTGTTCTTAAACTGTGCGCCGTTTAATCTTGATGTTTCTGAGCAAACTGAGCAAATTCCCTAAAAAATCATCAATCCATTGTGGCGACCTCTATTTAATAGTTTTGTTATATAAAGTAATATGTCTGAAATATAACAAGCTTCGATCTTTTGTTTTTTTATGCAGTATAAAATATATTTTTACTCAAGCAACAACATGTTTTATTTTATTTAACTGGAGTGTCTCCTAATTCCAAACCATAACCTACTCGTACAAATCGATTTACAAAATTAAAAAATAATATAACACTGAAGACGTGGCTGTATGGCGTTGTATCCTTTGCTTTAAAAAAAAAGAAGTGAACTAAAAAAGCGATGATAATAATAAAAAACATGCAGCCAGTCATCCATTAATACTTATCTTCTATTTTATTCATTATTGATTCACATTAGTTTTTAATACAATCATTGATACCTATTTGAA
Source organism: Tinea pellionella (assembly GCA_948150575.1). NCBI lineage: Eukaryota > Metazoa > Arthropoda > Insecta > Lepidoptera > Tineidae > Tinea > Tinea pellionella. Next base: position 6,820,629 of record OX411259.1, on the reverse strand, counting down.
GTAATCGTTGTTTTACATATCTTTAACATCAGTATAGCTTATGGTCGAAGCTATTTAAATAATTATTACAATTCGGTTAGCGTGCTAGAAGCCGTTAAGATTTTTAATTTGACCTATTTTAACCCGATTCTTGCGGTCACAACCAACAGCTTTGTTTTGCATTTTATTGTTAAAATAATTTATTTAAAAATTAGTCAACATGAGTGGTAGGCAGACTGATGATGGTTATTTGCCCAGTCTGCCGTCCAGTACCACCTCTTTCGAATGTGACACCAAGTGACCGTGTCGCGTTTCGGGAGCAGTTTGAAAGTAGCTAGTTATACCGAGAGGAGTGTGCACTATCACCCTGCATAAATAATAATAATAATAAAAAACACTTTATTGCACATGATAAATTGTACATAGGCGAGCTTAATGCCTTTGGCATTGTCTACCAGCTAACCTTTGTTGGTGTGAGCGGAGATGTCTACAGTGCAATGAAAAAATAAATAAATATTGACAAAATAAATAGAATAAGTTAATAAATGTAGTATAAAGTAAAAATAAAAGATTAAGTTATTAAAATATAATACATACATATCATATAATATAATATACATAAATACAAATATAAATATAAATATACACAATATATGTTAGGGAAAGGAAGAAGAGTTAAGAAGAGTTCTGTCTTAGGAGAAAGTATTTAGTGAGCATACTTTTGAAGCTTCCAATCGATGAGGCTTGTCTAATAGTCAGTGGTAGCTTGTTCCACTGACGAGCTGCTGATACAGTGAATGAATGTGCATAACGGCTTGTGGCATGTGCTGGTATTTTAATCTGGTTATTTTGCGTTGATCGGAGGGGGCGGTCGTGGGAGTTGCAAAGAAATTCAAAGCGAGATTTAAGATAAGAAGGAGCCATCGGGTTGAAAAGAACATTATAAAGAAATGACAATATATGTACTGACCTGCGAGAGCGGATATTAAGCCATTTTAACTCTTCGCGATAATGAGAGACATGGTCATATTTGCGCAGACCATAGACATAGCGTATGCATAGGTTTAGAAGGCGATCGAGCTTATTCAGCATATCTTCGTTGATATCGGCATAGCATATGTCAGCATAGTCAATAATAGGAAGGAGTAATGTGGAGACCAACATAAGCTTCGCCTTGAAAGGTATGAAGTATTGAAGTTGCTTGAGAGAGTGCATGGTGGCAAAGACTTTTCTGCTGATTTCGGACACCTGGCATTCCCAGGACAGATCACAGGTCATATGTAGACCAAGGTTCTTAACACGTTGGCAAAAGGACAGTGGGACAGTGTTAAAAGTAAGTGGGGAGAGGGAACCCAGATCAACCTTGTCCAACATGTACCTGCATACTCGTCTCCTCAAACCGGCATAGCGGTGGCGACTGCTGCCCGTAGATATTTCTCTATGGTAGCAGTTGTTTCAACTCATGGACCGCAATCTAGTTTTATATCAGGTGGAGTGTTGTCATATGCCGAGCTATAATTAAAAAATATATATATAAAAAAACCTTGTTAGATGAATCTTCAACTACTTACTGATTTGAGAGTACTCCTATACCATTAAATTAAAAATAATTAAAGAAAAACTAAATTAATACCAAGCAGCTAAAGATGAAAAAAAATTTGAAGAAATGAAATGTATATGTTTATTTAACAACATATTTAGATAGCGTTTTGGGAACAGTTTGAAAGTAGCCAGGTATAACGTGAGGAGTGTGCACTGTCAATGGATGGTATGTATTCGTCTCTTTAAGTCGGCATAGCGGAGGCAACTGCTGCCTAAAGATATTCTCTGTGGTCGCAGTTGTTTCCGTCAATGGACCGCACTTTAGCTAATTTTTCACGGAGCATGTCACATGCCGAGCAATTTCAAAATAAATGTTAATAATCTATATTAAATAATATAACGAGTAAATAATATTATTTTTTTGTATTCTCCTAAACTTCTATGTAGAAACCAATTTATAAGAATCAAATTAAAGCTAATTCATTTGTTTTTTTTGCTTTTCTACTCGTAACTTCTGGTAAACGCTGAAATATATATTCATGGAATTTGTACAGTACGTTGAATAAAGTAGAAATAATATTTCTATTTCTAATTCAAAGAATTGTAAGATTGTTGAATTGATGCATAAACCCACCATTTACAAGTTACCAAATATAATATAACGAGTGGAGTTTAGCCTGTCAACTTGACAAGCCAGCATAGCGGAGGTGACTGTCTTCACTCTTGTTCAGCTCTCTAGCTTAAAGATTTAATTATCTACTAGAATTCAGATTCTATTCTGCAGTAAACTTTGACGTTTTTATTTTTCATTAAACAAACTTTAAATTTTAAGTTAGTTACAAAACAAAACACTATTTATCTAGCTTTCTAAGGGCTAACCTTTACGTCGGCTCACAATGGCGGCAAACAGAAAGTGCGCATGCACGATCGCGCCGAGAGTTTCAAGTGCCAAGATATTTCAGTTCTCTTATTGGCACCGGGCGGATTGCTGCCACTCGTAGCACCGGACGATACGATACCCCGTAATGTAAACAGTTAAAATTTGAATACAGGAAAAAGTGGAAACGTGTTTGTGACTGTGTTTGTGTGTGTGACAATAATAGTTTTGATGGTTCATTTGAGAATGTAAGAAAATGGTTCGGCTATAATTTGTTAATAAATAATTAATATGGCGGAAAATAATTTGTTACAATATGGAATATAAATGAGGAAAATAAACGTATTATTTAGATCGAGCCTAAATTAAAATATCGATACTAACTCTCATTATAAAAATCAAATAAAATTAAGATTTTAACATTTCTACTTTTTAGTTTCAACTCAATTTAATATTTCTAGAACTATTAATTAGAAAAATATTTTAGGGCAAAATTAAAGGTTTTGAATATTCTGAGTACTCCCCGCCTCTAGGTAATATCCCAATAGAACGATTCCCAAAGATGAAAGAAAAATAAAATACAATTACAATTAAATTATTTTAGGTTATTTCGGCAGTCGGAAAATTTAAAGCTGTAGTGTTTCATTTCCCTAAACTCTCGGTTGGTACCAATGTAATTTAGAGCGACCGCGGCCTAGCGGTAGAAGGCGTAAACTCACGATCGATGAGACTCGTATTCAAATCTTACAAAATTCTGACCGGTATCAATGTAACTATGTTATACGTATTTTGATTGCTCAGTGCCTATGATACAAGCCGGTACCAATGTAACTACACTTAAATATATAATACAATATTGTAATACTGTTATAAAAAACAATAAAGGCTGTTGTAAAAACTTTCAATTAGAAATACCTAACAGTTTTTCATGAGGTCATTTTTCTGTTAGATAATCAAGCTGGGAAATAATTATATTGACTAAAACAAAAAAAGAAAAATGCGGTCAAGGATATCATCTCAGCTTTCCTCAGAACATAATCGCTGTAATTGACATCTTAGTAGTATTTTCTTATCTCTTTCCTTTGTTAGTTTTTTTGATCTGATTCACAATTTGCTAACAGTGAGTTGAATTCTTCGTTAAGTTTTAATATCAATTGTAAAGGTTTTATTTGTTTAAAATACTAATAAATGTTAATATCATACTTACAAATCAATAATTTATTCATAGAAAATACATATATTTGTATCAGCGGAAACAACTGCTACCGTAGAGAAATATATGTAGGTATTAGTCGCCTCTGCTATGCTGGTTGAGGAGACGGATGTGCACCATTCATTGACAGAACACACAGTTGTCGTTAAATAATTGATTAAGAATTTTTTGCTGATACATATAAAAAAAGGAGAAGTTCTGACTGGTTGTTTGATCGACTGATTTATAATCAACGTATACCCAAAACAACGATAGCCGTCGACTTGAAATTTTAAGGGCAGTATCGTATTATAGTGTAGGCGTGCACGAAGAAATTAATTTGCAAAATTATGATCTGAACCGAAACTAGCCGCGATTCCTCGGAAGCGGACGAGTCGCGACGATTGTTCTACAATAAAAGTTATAGAGAATGTCATCTTAGAGTGAAATAAAAAAAAAATAGAAATCTGACTTAGGAAAATATTTCCCGATATAAACCGGCCGTTTGTAGATCATGCTTCCGACTCCTTCTTTCTTACAGGTATAAGGCGAGAGCGAAAGGTATGGGGAGAAAAGTTTTTATATTTTGGGATTATATAGTCGTGGGGTAGTACCACCACTTTTGAATGTAACACCCGTGAAGTGGCCTTGTAATGGTACACATTTGTCTCCTCAAGCCGGCATAGCGGAGACGATTGCCGCCTATAGAAGTTTCTCTTTAGTAACAGTTGTTTCCATTTAAGGACCGCACTCTAGCTTTACATCAGGCGTAGCGTTGTCATATGCCAGGCTACAATAAAAAAAGACGTTAACTTGATGAACCCTGGCAGCGATTGCTAGTATAGTGCACAGATAAGTACAAATAGGTCCACGGCCTTTATTTAACGTGAAAGCCAACACTAGAGGGTCCATACATTTTGTTTCACAACATTGCTTGAAACATAGCAGATTTATCTTGAACTTAAGTAATTTTATAACTTTCTCAGCATGCAAAATGCATTTTAAATATTTTAAACATTTTATATTGGTTATATTTCACAAGCATTTTATATTTTTTGTGTCGTAGCTATTTGTTTGTTATAGTGATTTGCGATAATAATTAATTAGTAAGTAGCTGAGAAAGTTATAAAATTACTTAATTTCAACATAAATTTGCTATGTTTCAAACAATGTTCTAAAACAGAATGTATGGACGCTCAGATGTTGGCTTTGACGTTAACCAAGAACTTAGTACATACAACACAGTATTCATATAAATGCAGAAAAAAAATCGGAAGTCTAGGCTCAAGTGTTTTCGAGTTTCCCTTTTAGCATTCCCCTTTTTTTGTTTACGTTTAAAACCTCAACACAAAGTACGTCAACCGTTTCTATTCACATACTCGTATCCTTTCTACATGTCATGTTCTAGTTATTTGTATAGGGAACAATGTTTTTGTTACTAAAAGACAACATTTTAGACGAAGGTTACTCGAAACTAAAATTAACTAACCATACACGAACTTGCGTCGATGCTTATTTATGTTATGTCTATTTTGAGGTGTCTATATTTATCTAAAAGTTGTTAGCGTGGAATTAGCCCAAAGAGAAATATAGCCAGGTATAGCGAGAGGAGTATGCACTGTCAATCTAGATGGTGCATACTGGAGGCGACTTCGGTCCATAGAGATTTCTCTGTAGTAGCAGTTGTTTCTGTTCATGAACCGCACTCTAGCTTTAAAAAGGCCAAGCCACAACAAAATAAAATAATAATTTATAAAAACTTCTGTGCCTGTATTTGCGGTTCTCCTTCCTCCTCGTCCTTCTGTGGTCTGTAGTATTTTTTTTGTACTACCGTTAGAAAATAAAATAAAAAAACTAATTAAAAAAAGATTTCACTGAAATTGTTTTTCTTTCCGAACGAAATTAGGATCTCTACTCTGTTAGGTTAATGCATTATTAAAATTTAAAAAAATGCGACAACAATAAAAAAAACGGTCAAAATTTTCCCTTATCCGGACAAGAACAGTTGCCCTAATAAGTCTACTTTTCGTGATATCAGCAATATTAAGCAAACGTAATTACATAAATAGATAAAAAGCGTGTTTATTCAGGTCGTTGTTATTTCTTTGCAAATGTCATTAAATATGTATGTATTGTAATTAAGGTCATATTTTAGATACCTCCTACCACAGAAAGGTTTATACATCTGAAAGGTGCGGAACCGAAAAATTCAACACTCAACGGGATTATGGTTGCTTTTATAAAATTACACATATCGCAGAACCCGCCATAAACACGAATATAACATAAATAATGTTTTCATATGGCAATCATAAAAGCAACTGCCTCGTTTTATCCACCATGCGCAAAAAAAAAGAATCGATTCTTGTTATCAATTCGAATTCGTTATCCATTTCTACGAGTATCTCTATATACCATCTTCTATACATTGGATATTCAAGTGAAGATTTTAGGATCACGGGTTTCCTCTTACCTTTTAGAAGGTAGGCTATCTATTGTCATGCAACACAGCCTACAATTAAGGCTTTTAACCCAGATACACGAGTAATATTACTGTTTCAATTAAATATTTTTATTCTACTTTGAACGCGGTCAAGTCAGTTTAGAATATAAATTGTAATTGTTTAAAATATATTTTTTTAGATTTAAAAAGATTTTTTGTTATTCGTAAATTATATTTAATTTATTATGTTAACTAATAAAACGTGTAATTAAATTAACTGTGATATACTCGTACGTCAATGGCGAAGGTAGAAACAACTCGAATGACCTACAAGTTACTTTAATTTAATGGAATAATTTTTTTATATAATTAAATATCATGTGTGGGTAGTTAGTTATTGGTTTTACCTATGTACTATCAAGAGCAGGGTAGCAGTCCCAGTTTTTTTTTCAAATTGTTTATCGGAATATTACAGTTGCCTTCTCTTTCTGATTGTATTATAAGTAAAGGAGATCAATATTGTTGTCAATGTTTCTATATGTTTTTTTACATATTGCACCTCATTTAGTTGTCAATGTTATGAGGGAAAAACCAATCTACACACGCCAGTTGTCATAGCAACGTAAACATAAGTTATATTTAAAGTAGGAGCTGAGAGAAACATAAAAATATGCAAGTAACATTAGTCCTTAAGGTGGGACTGCTCCTCTGCTCTTGATAGTACATAGGTAAATAATATTTACTTAATGTGTACAGGCAGGATAACGTGCGTGAGTGCGGTCCATAAACGGAAACAACTGCTACCATAGAGAAATATCTACAGGCATAACTGGCCTCCACTATGCCGACTTGAGAAGACAAATGTGCAACATCCAGATTGGCAATGCACACTCCTCTTGTTATACCTGACTACTTCCAAATTGGTCCAGAAAAGCGATATAGTCACTTCACGGGTGTTATATTCGAATTAATCTATATTATGCAACAAATATATAAAAATATAGCTGTCACCAAATACATACAATACAATACATACGTACATACGTACAATACAAAACGAACTTCAAGCATGAATAATGATAGGAACTCTAGAAACATTTATTACAATTACTTTGTATCTAATTGCGATCAGAATTGATAAAAATGAAAGAAATAAATCACACATAATTTTATAGCAATTTATGAAAATCACTTGGCAATTTGGAAAGCTCGGCGACTTGAATTTAATGTACCGACGAATTATTCCAAAATATACATATTTTATAATATACTAGCAAAACTCGACAGACGTAGAGAGCGGCAGGCAGACTGGTGATGATTATTAACTCAGTCTGCCTGGTCTAGTACCACTACTTTCGAAATGAAACACCTGTGAAGACCTTGACACGTTTCAGGAGCAGTTCCAAAGTAGGCAGGTATAGCGAGAGGAGTATCACTGTCTATCTAGACGGTGCATACTCGTCTCCTCAAGCCGGCATAGTAGAGGTGACTGCTGCCCGTAGAGATTGATGTGTGCAGTTGTTTCCGTTCATGGACCGCATTCTAGCTTTACATCTGATGGAGTGTTGCCATGTGCCGAGCTACAATAAAAAAAATGCATTACAGTATATTAGAGATCTCTCGTGTATAACTTGTTTTTGTGTGGGTATTATCGATTTAAAGTGAGGACGATGTTAGCCGTTAACCCAAAACGTGGCAGACCACTTATCGCCTCGAGGCTTACCAAAGGAAATTTTGTTAGAAGATTTTGTTAACAATATTCTTATTATCGTTGAGTATTTTCCATTATTATTTATAATATGTTTTCCTACGTAAAAGTCCGATATTTAATAATAAGTTTTAGTTGGTAAATAATATGTTGTTCTCTTCAAAGTTTTATTAGCTTGTATTAAGTTGGTTAATTCTAAATTTGGATGTTTATAACCTAACATAGCCTCAAAATTTAGGAAATTACATTCAATTGTTCGGTTGATTGCGATTTTTCAGACCGGGCAGACTTGCAAAAAACCGATCATCTGGCAAACCCTACTTAGGACTCCAATGTTTGGTTGTAATTTCTTACATCTAATAATCAATGTCGTTGCTTTTGTTGTTTTTATTTTGTGTTTAAGTTGTCCAATCTTTTAAGTATTATAATACTGAGAGGAGTGTGCACTGTCAATCTAAATGGTACATGCTCGTCTCCTCAAGCCGGCACAGTGGTGGCGACTGCTGCTCCCACAGGTTTCTCTGTAGTAGCAGTTGTTTCCATTCATGGACCGCACTCTAGCTTTACATCAGGCGGAGTGTTGTCACATGCTGAGCTACAATAAAAAAAACCATTGACACTGATTAAACCCAGATCTGAGACTGATCCAGGTGGACCCCCAGAAGTCCACGGGAGGCTTAGCCGCAATGCAAATTTTCATATTTAGATCTAATCTTCACATTTTTTGTTGAGTTTTGGTAAGAAATGTAAGCACAGGGGGTCCACTGGAACCAGCTAAATTTTGAAAGTGTTTTATAAAAAAAAAAGTCTAGGGCCCTCAGGTCTATACCTTCTACCGCCGCTCTAAACATTTATGTTTCCTAAATAACCTACTTCAAATATAATGTAATAGATAGAAACGCACGTAATGTTCTTCGAAGTTGTGTCGGATACCCCGCGGCCCACTCGTAAGGGTAAAAAGATTTTTATTTTTATTTTATACCCTTCGAATGACAGACTAAATTTTATTGCTATTGTTACTGTATACAAAATCCTCTTCATGACTCCTTGTGAGCCTTCTTCATATACAAAGATATTTAATATATTATTTACCTTCAAGATCAAACGGTTTCCTTTTCTAAATATTTACGAATATTTGCTTGTAAATGAGCTTGAAAAAGACACTTTTTTTTTAATAAAACCTAAAAAAGGTGAAAGGTCGTGGTTTTTATATTGTAGCGCAAAAAAATTTCGCCTCCGCTATGCCAGCTTAAAGAGATAAATATGCCTCATCCAGGTTGACAGTGTGCGTTTTTTTTATATGCCTGTACTAAACTAGTGCTTGTTTCAAAGGCAATTAGCGACCAAAGTTCATATAACATTTTATTAATTCCCTAATCACTTGAAAGTAGTGGTTTTACCTTACAAAATCAATGTGGCAACATGCCTAACTATAAAATATAGACAATATGATATCTATATGTTTGAAGTCACGTAGTAAATAAACAAAAGATCAGAGAAGCTAGTTAGCTTCGTGACTCCATTTATATCAGACGTCTTTCAACAACTTCCTCGTTTACGACAAATATGAGGGTTTTTTTTTAAAACCAATTACGGGCAAATATTAAGAAATTGTAACAAGATATGAAGCTACTCGTATTTTATTTTTATTTTTATTGCGTCGCATTTGAGGTTCCATGATTGATGTACCCCCAAAATTGTACCAAATCGAGACTGGAGTGGTAACTGCGTCTCAGAGGCAGGGAAATATTTTTTTTTTGGTTTATATATTTAAATGTATTTTATATAAATGTTAATATATTTTTTACACTAAAATTAACGAAAAAGTAACTTGATATGGTACTTATTTTTCTAAACGAAAATACTTATTAATTTTTTGTATTTATTTTTTTTCTCTAGCTAGGAAATAAAAATACCATTCCAATTGTAATCGATTGATACGAAAATAAAATTTCTAACAATTGTTAATAATAAATAACAATAAAGTAGTAATCAATCAGCTGTCAAAGTATAATAGCTACCCCATTCACACCATGCCGGCCTTTTATGTCTATATAATTTAATTAATATTCCATATTGTAGACAAACATGTTACTTAGAAGGGCCAATTAAACATGAATGAAAATAAAACGTTGATATAGTAATTAAGTTTGTAAAATCAATTGTGGACATAATGTGATGTAACTCAGACACGATGCTGACGGCGGAGCTCAGCTGTATATTTATATTAATTGGTAAGTATCGATTTTTTTTTAAATTAAAATTAACGCCTGTGAAGTGACCTACCCGTGTTTCGGATTCAGTATTGTTGAGGCTACTGTTGCCTGGAGATAGAAAAAACAGTTGTTTCTCTTCATTCACCACACTCTACCTTAGCTACTATAAAAAATAGTAACAAATATTCTCATTATTTATTGACATTTAATATAAAGATGATATTTTAATAATTGATTTATTATTGTAGCTCGGCATATGACAACTCTCCGCCTAATGTTAAACTATAGTGCGTTTCATGAACTGCTACTACAGAGAAATTTCTCCAGGTAACTTCTGCTATGCCGGCTTGAGGGGACGAATGTCCACCATCTAGATTGATAGTACAAGTAGCGATAGTAGCGGTGTTACATTGCGAAGGTAGTGATACTACCCAGGACGACAGACTGGCCTATTAACCATCATCATCAATCTGCCTACCACTCTTTAATCACTGCCTATGTAATACAATATTGGTACCGTTCAGAATTCTGCAGGGTTTGAATACGGGTCTCATCGATCGTGAGTCACGCGTCTTACCGGTAAACCACGGCCGCTCAATAAAATTATTGCGACCAATTGTCTGTCTATCCTTGTAGGATTAAAGGTGTGACAATACAGAAGCTAGATAATTTCTATGAAAACAGCAAACTTAGTTTTCCATACAATAAAGTTAGGAGTATTTTCTAAACAGAACTTTAATTAACTGCACCAAACCGCATTGCAGCATAGTGTAGATGTTATTAAGCTGGCTGTCTACGAACAAGTAAATTTTCCCACATGTATGCACCCACGCTTGTAATTCGATGTGCAATATGGTATTGTCTCATACAACCTTATGAATTAAAATCAACACCTATTACTAACCACTAACTCCTTTTATAGGCAATGATGTCTGGTTTCTTGTGGTCTTAATTTCGGTGGACCCTTTCCTAAGCCAAATGTAGTTATAGAATCATTTAAAAGTATAAAAGGGCTTAAGGTAGATCTATTTAGAATAATTGTTTTAATTTTGAATCAAGTGTTCGATATAATTTACAAAATTCTTAATTAAAGAAAATTCAGAGATTTTTTAAAAGTAATACAATCTTAAGCATAGAGTTTAGCGCACCATTCTGTTACACGGAAGTCCCGCGTTCTATTCCCGGTAGAGACAAATATTTATTTGAAATATTATTTTTAAAACAATTTGTTAAAAAAAAGTAAAACGCCAACGACTGTGTAGCTTAGTGACCAGAATAACCGTACGAAAGCAGAGAACGTTACTTGGTTTGAATCCCACATCATTTTCTGTCCAGTTTTAATCATAATTTCATAATAACAAACACACAAAGTATTTGTTTTGTGTGTTATATTATGCTTAAAGTAAACATTTTTTGTATGTACTCTAACTACGATCATATGTTTTGTGTTGTCCTTGTTCTTGTCCTAATACCCATAGGTATTACCCACAGGGTATCCTAGTTTGGTCAGGGTATCCTTCGGGGCATTAAATATGCTATTTTTAATATTAGTATTTTCCTACCGAGATAAACAGATTAATGAGTAAATTCAACAATTCAGTACAATATAAATATGTAAAAGTGGCTTCATAAAGGCAATATTATTATTTCTGATTCAGGAAGTAATAATACAAAAACAGAGAAAAACCTACCTTTATTTTTCCCCAAAAATAACAATATTTTTATCAAACGTAGATTATAATAAAATTATGAGCATGTTTCTGTTTTTTTTTTTACAAAATATATTTTTTTATTATCCGACCATCACAATATTTTCTATTCAAATAATATGAGTACTTATACCTAAGTAAGCTGTTTATTTTGACTATTTTAAACCGACACGCAAGCTTGGCAACCATCGTGGTCGGGACTCTTCTTCCTTCTTATTTTTACACTTAGTGTTGCTAGTAAAACATCGTTTCCCATGTTTAGAAGGAATTTATATGTATATTTTTTTATTGTTTAATGAAACTGAATGATTTACCTTTATTTAAATAAGGTTTGTTATCAATTTTATAGCGTGCCAAAGTGTGCGACGTGAGAAATTGGTAAAAATTATTCGGTTGCTAAGAAAGGAAACAGGATTAATTTCAACTTACATTAATCAATCAAAACATTAAACTTTATTTTATTTAGCTAAAAATCCATGCCTCTAGATATATTATAATCGACACTGAATAAAAATATCGAATTACAAAAAAATATATTTTAATGTGGGGAAAATTTTCAACTACAACGGCAACACCAAGATTGACATTGTCAAATCGTTTGAAACGGCTTACGCCTTTTCTATGTCAAATGTATGAGGTTTGCTCCTCTAGCATATATCTCAATGGTTCGAGCGAAATAATTTTTAGTAGCTCAGCATGTCACCACACGCTAAAATACTGAGAAATAAATGTCTGCAGATAGCGGTCCCCTCCACGTTGCCAGCTTTAGGAGACGACCACGACGGTATAGGGAAGTTTAAGATTGTTTAAATAACATTGGCAAAATTACTTCCAAATGTTATTTTGATAACTCTTACAACTTTAATAATAAAGAAAAAGTTTCAAGGTAGCCATTATAAACGTGTTTAGCTCGAGGGTCTCAACCTAACAATGTTATAGAGAATTAGAAAATAGTTTGATATGATACAATTTTCTTTATTGTAGATCGGCAGGCATTTGCGTGTCCATGAACGGAAACAACTGCAAAAGAAGGCATACTGATGATGGTTATTTGTCTAGTCTGCCACCACTTTCGAATGTAACATCGATGAAGTAACCTAGTGTTTCGGAAGCAGTTTGAAAGTAGAGGAGTATGCACTGTCAATTTAGATGGCGCATACTCGTCTTTTCAGGTCGAGATAGTGGAGGCGTCTGTTGCTCGTAGACATTTCTCTGTGGTAGCAGTTGTTTCCGTTCGTGGATTTCAATCTAGTTTTACATCAGGCGGAGTGTCGTCATATACCGAGCTATAATAAAAAACTACAAATAAACTTCTATAGGCAGCAGCAGGCGCCTCCGCTATGCTGGCTTAATGAGACGAATGTGCGCCATTCAGATTGACAGTGCACACTCCTCTCTTATGTAGAATATTCGGTGTAAATTATTAAAATGATTTCGTAGTTTAGTATAATTATTTATTTTTTTATAGATTAAATTTGAATTATTGAAAATTAATCAAATAAACTATAATACAATCAATAAATTAAGGCGAGCTACAATAAAATAAAATATTATCAGCTACCATTTTTGTTCCAGGTGCTTCAGCTGGCGGCGGCGGCTGGGAGCCACTGGGGCAACCATATTTTGATAACAGCACGAAAAGAGAATCCACAGCCGCCGTCGGTCAACCTGCCTACCTCCATTGTCGAGTCAGAAACCTTGCTGATAGAGCTGTAAGTTAAAAATAATAATGTATTTTTTTGTTTTTATTGTAGCTCAGCATGGGACAACACTTCGCCTGATGTAAAGCTAGAGTGCGGTCTATAAATGGAAACAACTGCTACTACAGAGAAACCTGTGCGGGCAGCAGTCGCCTCCACTATGCCGGCTTAAGGAGACGAGAATTCTCCATCTAGATTGACAGTGCACACTCCTCTCGTTATACTAGCTACTTTCAAACTATTCCCGAAACGCGACAAAGTCATTTTTGTATAATTTGCTAATGCTCAAACTGTGCCTTAACGCGTTAATTAGTACGATAAAAAATGCATTAATCTATTGACGTCAATACTACACGTTAAACGCTAACCCGAGCAAAATGCAGCAATAGTTTTAACGGCGAAAATTTAAGGTTCGTTCAGCAGTGAGACTGAAGTGTTGTTTTCCCCATTAGCTACTTTTTGAAAGTTAACAAAACTAACCTCAACTTTTATACAATCCACCCACATCAAATTACAAATGTCAAAGGTGGTTTTGTTAACTTTCAAAAACTAATCATTGGGGACAAACAATACCTCAGTCACGTCGTGGCCATGATACATGTAGCCTTTGAAACGTCGCGACGCGGCGACGGATCAAACAAACATAAAAATAAACCCGATTGTAAGCAGTCTTTTTATTTCATATAAATATATTAAATTAAGTTACATTCATTAAAGAGTGGTAGAAAGACTAATGATATTATTAGCCCAGTCTACCGTCCTGGGGAAGTACCACCACTTTCGAATGTAACACCTGTGAAGTGAACTCATCGCGTTTCAGGAACAGTTTGAAAGTAGCCAGGTATAGCGAGAGGAGTGTGCATTGTCAATCTGGATAGTGCACATTCGTCTCCTCAAGCTGGTAGAGTCCTTTGACTGCTGAGTGCAGAAATTTCTCTGTAGGAGCAGTTGTTTCCGTTCGTGGCACTCTAGCTCTACATCAAGCGAAGTGTTGTCATAATTATGCCGAGCTACAAGGAAAACAAAAGCATTTCCAACAAAGAAATGACAAGCAAATACACTCATCTATACTGGTTTATACAACTAACATACTTTTTCTCTTCCCTAAACCACGACACCAGTTCTACATTATTCAAAAAGTGAACTAATTCCTGGCTTTTGACACTAAGTTGAAAATTTCAATCCGTTTTAAAATAAAATGATTTCGTTTTGAAACGAAACGAAACTAAAACGTTCATAATACGTTTTCAATTCGAAAAAACACGTTAGGTGACTGACTCTACGACGAAATCTATTCAAAGGACAGTGCCCATTTTTAAGACCGCTTGATGTCTAATAATTTGTAAACAAAACAATATTCCAAAATAATATTGTATTTTTCCATTAAATTATTACAATTATATCAACATATCGTTTACCAATCAATAGATAATGTTTAATTGCATAAAAAAGATATCTTCAATTATTTAGGCATTTATTAATTTTGAATATTTGCATCAGAAAAAAGTCAAATAACTCAATAACCCGGGTAAGAAAATTAAAACAGATTGGTTGTAAGAAATCTAAATTTATTTATTTCTACAAAATGCACTAAAAATCATGGACAAACTATTGCTCTAATTGTTCTGAAAATTCTTAATTTCATAAGTTTATAATGTTCTTTTATCCTTCTTTGTTCACTAGTCTAATTACATTAGGTATATTGAAAATTTTGGGTATACGAATTTTATGAATGCAGATAGGAATTTGTTATGCGCGCGCAGGCGTGGGTGTACGATACGCATGTTATAATTTATATCGCTCGCTTACTTAGAAAAAAAGAAACATAGTTTACACACCTTTTTTAGTTCTGGTTTTTTTTCGATCGAGTCTTGTATAAAGGCTAATTTTGTTCACTCTCTGGTGTTAAGTTAGAGTACGGTCCCTGAACAGAAACAAGTGCTACTATATAGCAATTTCTGCTGGCTTGAGGAGATGATTGTTTACCGTCCAAGTATTTTTTTTTCTCTTTTTTGAACACTTTTATTCTTATAGCAAAATATGCTAGCCTATTAGTTATCTACATTAAATGACACCAAAATACTTCAGGAACAATCCAAGTTGACAGTGCACACTCCTTTCGTTATGCCTAACTACTTTAAACTGATCCTGAAACGCGTTAAGGTCACTTTACCGGTGTACCAATGTAACACGTATCTCATTTTAGTGGCTTAAATTCATTATAAAAAGAAACTTATATAGTATTTACTTCATAATTAAAACGAGATATTAGTACCACGTGTAAGAAATAAATCTTTATGTTCATGCCTATATCATTGTATATTTCGTCCGTACAAAATTTAAACATCTAAAGATCTGATGTCACTTCTCGTGAACGCGTAATGTCAACGACTGAAGGATTAGTTTTGTTTGCCTTTGTGGGTGTAAGCTAGGTTTCCTTGACTTTGTCTTTCAGTTTATCTTTAATTTTTGTTTTATTCTTAAGATTTTATGCGGCTTACTATAGTTTATGTTATTTTTTCAATCTGACCTTTTAAATGCTTTGC
Organism: Tinea pellionella; assembly: GCA_948150575.1. Lineage (NCBI taxonomy): Eukaryota > Metazoa > Arthropoda > Insecta > Lepidoptera > Tineidae > Tinea > Tinea pellionella. Next base: position 6,804,717 of record OX411259.1, on the reverse strand, counting down.
AGCCATCTCGCCGGGACTACGAAACGTCTCGCTCGATATAAATACACGTAAAATCTTTTATGCAAGCCATCTCATTATGAAATTGCAATAAATGTTTCATTAAAATCAATATTGAAGAAAGAATACACCAAAAGTTTTTTTTTTAGTAATTTAGTAAAATATTTTGTGACAATTATTATGTTATGTTATAAATTCGATTTCAAAATCTTCAAGAATACTCTGTCAGAAACTTTCGCCACATTTGCAAAGCAGATGAAACTGACTCACAGTGCCTGGGAAAAGTTAGCAAAGTTTTTCTTGCTCCTAACAGCTTAGGTCCAGTATACAAAGTAGTTTTATCTTGGATGTACAATATTATGTTATGTCGCCGTTGTATTTCAATTTTGACGAAGATTCTATATTATGAGAGTTGATAATGCTACTAAACATTCAAATAATTGTAAAATACTTCACTTAAATATAATTCTGAAGACATAGCTGAATGGGCTTTGTTCCCTTTGCCTTTCCAGAATGAGAGAAGAGAGAGAAGCATAATAAAAAAGTGCTACACTTGTCATAACCAGGTATAATTAAAAGAGAGACGATTAACAAAAGGTTTATTATAATTTATACTAATTTTACACAATTACTGAATTACTTAATATTATATTTAGAAATCAACAAAAAAAATTGTTATTAACTTTTGTCAGTTTGAACTAAAAAAAACAAAAACATATTTGATTTATTAACATAATTATAGGAATATAAGGTAATAAAGACGAAAATTGAATGGCATATAACTCGTCATATATTTAAACGTACATAAATCCAACCCTATCTGTAAAAAATATCTCTTAAATCATGATAATAGAGTTCACAATTTATTTATTATTATGTAAATGGGTCCAAAACCCAATCTATCATATTGACCGTCTACCAATTAGGATGTTGAAGGGTCATTATAATTTATGATAGTTAATAATAACTTAGTTGTTTGTGTTTTGACCATTTTGTTTATACATAGTTTGTTTACTTCATACAGTCCGAATTTCAAAGTTTTGTTATTATTGCTCAATATACTCGTATCTACACCGCTTGATATTATGCCAGCCTTCCACCAAGAAAGGGCAAAGAGCGGGAAATGGCTGAGTGGAGCGGAGTAAAATAGTTTAGCCTTCAAAGAGTTTTATAAAACGTTTTCTTCAAAAGTGACATTATATCAGACGACGCAACGGACTCCGTTGAGTCCGTATAGACTTCGTTGGAAATCCATTCAACTCTGCAATCACTTTTGCTCGCTTGATATTAACAAAGCAGTATTGCACGTTTCGAATAAGTTGCCAAATAATGTTTAACCAAGCCAAATTGGTACTAGATATACTTAGTAATACTTGCTGACGTCCATATCTTTCTACAGTAGAGAAATATTCTTAGTATAGTATCTCTACAATACTAACTGCGCCTCATCTACATTTGTAGCTAACCGAAACCTACTTTGAAAATTTGCATATTCAAAGTGATTATTGGCATGATGTTTCTAATTGATATTTGAGTGAACTAAAGCGCCTAAGCTCACATTGGTACGGGTAGGCAGAGAATAGTCTCTCAGCGGCTTCTCTTTTCAATTAAGGGCAAGAACGCTCTTAATATAGACACTGCATCTAGTACTAGGTCCTAAACTTCTGTAATTATTGTAATTTGGCACTTTGGCTGATGTTAAGCTAGAGTGCAGTCCACGAACGCAAATAACCGCCGCGACAGAGAGAAACCTCAGCAGGCAGCAGTGGCCTCTGCTATGCCGACTTTAGGAGGTAGACACTCAAGACGTGGCTTTGAACCCCTTTTTTATTATGTATTAGAAAATGTTTGTAAACGAAATAAACTTTACATTTTTAATTTTTTCACTATTTTCGGACAAACAAGAAGCTGTCATAAAAAGATATCAAACCTTAAATACCTATTGAATATAAGTGCAATGTAAGTGTGCTGTGTCAATAGAGGCGTCACCTGACCTGTTTTACCCATACAAAAGAGTCAGGGAGGTCACTACGTAGTTGAATTTTGTCGCAGTGACTTTACCTACTTACGTCTAAACTGTAAAAACTGTTCAAATACCTCACAAATGTGTTTCTCTAATATTTTGTGAGACTCTAAATTTTCTGTTTTAGATTTTACTAATTTTTTAGAGGTCACTTATAAATGTCTATTATGGCTAACACTCTCTAAAGAGGACCGCCAGAAGAGATCTAATTGCAAAAATTCACTTACTATAAGAGTTGGCTCGAATAGGACCACACTTGCAGCTAACTTCACTTGACATATATCTCAAAAAAAAAAATTAAATAAATTAACACGATAAAGTTCGTGCGAATTGTGGTACAAAACTAACTGCATTGACAGTTTAGTTGGCTCACATAGTACCTGTATTACTACAAAGTACCCTGCAGGTAACAGTCACCTCCACTATGTCGGCTTAAGTATACGAATGTGTACCATCCAGGTTAATAGTGCATACTAATCACGTTATACCGGGACACGATGTTAAAGGTGACTAGGTCACTTCACGGGTGTTAGTTGATAGTGATGGTACTAACTCAGTACGACAGACTAGGTTATGAACCATCATCAGTCTGCCTACCACTCTTAGAAATATTTCCTGTGTTTCCAACATATTTGTAATAAAAAATACATATTTAGATAATTATTTCATGTCAAAGCCAAATGGAGAACAATCAAATGCGCCTATGTTAGTGCGAAGTTCAGTAATTAATGGATGGTGACAAGGAAAATTTAATTATTCTATCCTCGTGTGTAAAAGCTTACATAATTGTATTTAATAAAATAATATAACATATAACAGTAATGGACTTTGCGTTATTTTGACATTGATAGAATTAAAAATAATTGATTGAATGATTTTCGATAAAACAAACAATAAAATCTGGTACATTACTATCAAAATTACGGAACCTTCGCAGGCAGTATTAAAAATATTTGGTACATAATTAATTAAACACCTAAGAAAATTTAACTTTATCTCAATGGGATAAGTTTCTTATGGTAAGGTATGGTAAGAATGGACGTGTTTCATTCGGAAGCATGCTTTATGATTAGGGTTGCCAACTGTACTACATATCCTGTATATGAAATCAATATAAAATTAACGCTTTCAATTGGTTTGCCGTATGCTCGTATTATTACTTTCAGAAATTTAATAATGGAGTTTTAGTTTTCATCAAAATCGACATTGAGACTCCTTTCAGCATCTCTTATGGTTCAGAATTTGGCCATGAGTGCCCACTTGAAAAATTCAACCTGTATAGTATTTATTGTACTATATTCTAGGTCTACGTATTATATGTTTTTTTTAAGTGTGCGAGGATGGCTAAATCCAAAACTATAGGAGATAAAGAAAAATACTCAAAGGAGCGACGAGGTCGATTTATTGAAAATTAAAACTGTAGATTAGCTAGTAATTGAACCCATTGATTTTAAAAAATAAAATACACTGTGTTACTGCACCAATTATGTCACTATAAATGTTTAAATTCTGGAACCAAAGGAAAGCGTTGATTTTTTAACAGTCTGAAAACCTATGACGTCTTTAAGATTTTAACGATGATACTGTGTTTGGTTTGATTTTAAATAAACAGTTGATGTAAAATTTATTGTTAAAGTCGTACCAGTTAAATATGAATAGAACAGTATAAGTAAAAGGCAGCACATAGTTTAACAATATGTCTCAATGAACGTAAAAGCATTTGCAACAGTAAAGGATCCTTCGGTTAACATCGGTTTCCGTTCTCTAGACGAAATGAATGGAAACTAAATTGCTAGAGAAGTAACGTTCGCATCGTTCGATGTACATTTGATTTTACGTCGCATAGATTCTGAGATTTCATTTTAAAAATAAAAATTTCAAAGTATTTCGCTCCGATTTTACTAACAAAGTACAGTTTTTTCTGTTCTTTTAAAATCATAATTCTTGAATTTAAACTTGGCTTTTAATAGTAATTTAAATTTAATGTTAAACTAGATGTTATAGTTATTTATAATTACGAAACAAATGAAAAATTAAATCAAAACCGGAACCTCCGCGTAACAGTCAAAATATATTACAGTAAAAATATTAACTGAGAAAATAAAGTAGTCATTTATGAATAAAGTCAGTATTCATTATTAATACTATGAAAAGAGGTCACAATCTTGTTAAACTAAGTATGAACTTCAGAGGATAGCGCACATTTTATCCGGATTACCAAGATTTCTTATATAAATAAGCCAATCATAGTTGCGATTTATATTCTTTTTAAAAATTCAATCCTCTCTGATCTAGCTCTGACCCATAAAAACTTTCGAAAGAATAGTTTGATACAACCAGCGAGTGTCGTTCTCTTCTTTAATCCAAGTTGAGAGAAAACTTTATAAACCTCGAGGCGGACTGTTTGAATACAAACGCGATGCCTCTCAATAATATATTATAACTTATTTTATAATTTTGAGCGGCCGCTTTGGTCTAGTGGTAAGACGCGAGAACTCACGATCAATGAGACCCGTGTTCGAACCTCGCTAATTCTGACCGGTACCAATGTAACAATATTAATCACATCTCCCAAAAAATGCCTCAAGGCATTAAGTTCGCCTTTTGCAATTTTTATTTGTGCAATAAAGTATTTTATTATTATTATTATGTCTATCTAATCCTGGTTTTAAATATGTCTATTTTGCAAAAGAGAAGAAATTGTTTTAAACCAAATCAATAAAACAAGTAAAGTTCAAGCGAAAAGGTATTATTTATTAAATTTATGGTTGTTCAGACTTTGGATTAGCGCGAAGGAGGCATTGAAAAATGGGCTTATAATGCTTTCCTTGTTTTAAGTCTTTTCCTTGTGTTTTCTAGAAAAAAAAAGAATGTGCAAAGTTAGCGAGCACTTTGTCTGATTGGAAAAACAATAAAGATTCATTAAAATGTTGTTGGTGTTTGCATTTTATGATTTATATTATAATGTTTTAAGCACATTTGTATATTTTTATAATAGCTCGGTATATGACAACACACCGCCTGATCTTAAGCTAGAGAGCGGTCCAACCCGCTACTGGTTCAGCATTTACTGGTTCAAATCTCGACAAAATCCGATCCATATCTCTATATATCCCAGTAGAAAATATCATAAGAATTGAAAGTAAAAATAGAACTTTTCTTACAGGTGTCCTGGATACGAAAACGAGACCTTCACATACTTACAGTTGGAGTACACACCTACAGTAGTGATGCGAGATTTGCTGCTTTACACGCAGATGGCTCTGATGAGTGGACGTTGAGGGTGGCGCCTGCACAGCCACGCGACTCTGGAGCTTATGAATGTCAAGTCTCGACTGAACCTAAAATAAGTCTGTCTTTTCGTCTTACTGTAGTCGGTGAGTAAATAACTATAATATGTTGTACATGAAAAATATTTTAATTGAAGGTCGGCATATTACCACCCTCCGCCTGATGTTTAACTAGAGTGCGGTTCGTGAACGGAAACAACTGCTACTACAGAGAAATTTCTGCAGGTAGCAGTCGCTGCCACCTGGCTCCTTCTAAACTGATCCCGAAACGCGACAATGTCACTTCACGGGTGTTAGAATAGAAAAAAATCTATATGAATAAACATTCTCACAAATAAGCAGTCCAATTAAAATAAAAACATTATTGAAATTAAAGTGTAACACCCGTGAAGAGACCTAGTCACGTTTTTTGGATCATTTAGGGTGTATCTAAGTATAACGAGCGGAGTGTTCCCTGTCAATGTATGGTGCGCATTTAAATTTCGTAACACTAATGTGGTATAATCGATACAAATTCTACAAATTAATCTTTTTCATACAAATTCAATTTAGCATTAAAATTTATCCGTGAGTTTCTATAAACTAGCAATTCAGCTCGAATGTGGCTCAGTTTGTAAACGCTTTAAACCCTTTCAGCGTATTTTAGTCGTCACATGAAAACAGTTTTAGCAAATTGAGCTATTATATTCAGCGCTTTATGCTTTAAAATTAATATCGGATACATAAACGTTATTTGCTTTCCAATTATACAATACAATAGCACCAGTTTTTTTTTAATTTCGTATTTTTTTGAATATTAGGTTCATTAAAGGTTGGAATGACAAAATGACTGTCATAAATAAGATTTCCAGTCCGGTTTTTTGCATGTCCAGTCTGAAAAATCACAATCAACCAGACGATAGTATGTAATTTTTGAAGTTATCTGAATAGTTAAAAACTTTTTCCGTTTTTTTACAACACATCTGGCAACCCTATTCAAGGCCCACTTGCCTTTTTTCACATTTATACGTTTCATTTGTTTTATTATTAAATTAAATTCTATTTTACTGTAAAGACGTAATAATTGCTATTAAATGCTATTTAAATAAATAAAATATAAATAAAAATAACCGATTATTGATTTACGAATTATGTAATTTAGCAACGAACTGGTAATTGTGGTTTAAAAACAACAGTAATATATGATTAATCCTGCAGTTGGAAAAGCCACGTGGAAAGATAGAATACAAACAAGTACAGCACTAATATCAGAGTAGTACCATCTATGTACGACATGCTAAGGTGCGAATCACGCCGTGCGTTTTTTTTTTGTTTTTTTTTTTCTATACAGCCGTTTCACTATGATAAAAATAAAAAAAGCTGCTAAAATTATGTAACATAGTTTTACATACTATTATAAATAAATTATGCAGAGAATACACATTTTACTGTTTACACAAGTGTTGCGGTTATGCTCTAAAGGAGACCACAGGTTTCAGGTTAAACACTATTTAGAGAATGTTAATCCGTTTTTCTTCAATCCCTTTTCTGAAGTTTATTATCGTTAGTAAGTACTAAATATAATTTAAAAGATAGGTAGAGACTTTAAATATACAATATGTGTCAAACTCAATTTTGCAGAGGGCCATATATTAAATTTAGAATGTGTAGGCGGGCCAGATTCAAATAAAAAATGTACTGAATTATTATAGCATTTTATTTAGCCTAAAAATCTTAAAAAAAACACGATTCTTCTTTCTGTGACACATTGCTCGTCCAATCACCTTACAAATAGTGCCGGAAGGAAACCAGATAGTCACCGTGACTCACGGTGAGCTCGCGTCTGCAATAGCCCCCCTGGTCGCAATCGTCATGCTAATACTATTTAATAATGTTTCTTATGTACCTAAATTAATTTAATACACTTAAATGATTCCCACTTTTATTTAAACATGTGGTTAAAATGATACTTTTGAAACATACGTATTTAAGCAATCTTAAATAAAACAATTTTTATTAAGCACTAAATACTAGGGTAACAACACATGCCAGGAACCAAGGGTTATAGAACAATATTATTTCTTTATTTGAACATTTTTAAGTTTTATTCAAGAAAATCACGATTCATAGAAATTGTAAATCTATCTGCAAATAATATCATCATCGAAAAATCAGTGTTTCCAGTAAAAAAAAATGTCGCTCCGTGCTTTCATTTTTTTTTTTAACAATGGGATAATTATATAACAGTATAGACGGCACCAAGCTTGTCACTGTACGCGTTAGAAATGCTTTGTTTCTTTATTAAAAGTTTAAATAAACTCCGTGGTACGACATGAACAAGGTTTGAAGCTATTTTTCACAGTGATTTACATGAAATAAGCCAATTAATAAAAATATGTACGAACGTTAAATAAGTGTTTTAGTTAACTAAAGCGTGTTAGACAAATTGTTTTCTTATTTTTGATTAATGTTCTTAGAGCTATTTATGTTCGTGGCCACGGAAATTCAAAAACGTTAGGTTATTAGTTATTACCTAAAGCATTTGTTTAATATTATGTTGTTATATTTATATAAATTAACTAGTGTTTGTGCGTTTTTTTCCTACAACTTTTGTTCCGGAACTTCTGGAAATCATGCACTAAAAATTTAAATAGACATTGTTTTTCCTTGTTACAGTGTCAAAAGCAGAAATCTTGTCGGGGCCGGAACTGTTCGTTCGGGCTGGATCGGATATCAACCTGACGTGTGTTGCAAAACATGCACCAGATCCACCTAGGTAAGTTTATTTATCTCATCTTTTTCCTTTAAAACGGTTTAAACTAACTGTATACGCAAATATGAACTCTATTCTTGTCACATATGAACTCGATTTCATTTGTCAATTGCCATTTTCATTACATTTTTTTATTCTACGCCCGTACGTTGGTTTTTCGGTGCTTAGTACGCTTCTTCCTGCTATTGATTATGCATGAATCAGAGCGGCCGTGGTCTAGCGGTAAGACGCGTGAACTCAAGATCGATGAGACCCGTGTTCGAACCTCGCTAAAGACTTTATATGTACTTTGGACGCTCAGTGCCTATAGGTACTATTAAAGAGTGGTAGGCAGACTGATGATGGTTATTTGTTCAGTCTGCCGTCCTAGGGTAGTACCACCACTTTCGAATGTGACACCCATGAAGCGACCTAGTTTCGGGTATAGTTTGAAAGTAGCCAGGTATAACGAAAGGCGGAGTGTTGTCACATGCAGAGCCACAATAAAAAAATGTAAAAAATAAATCAGTCATATGGTATAGTACGAATTTTGTTTTTTAATCTGTAATCTCTGCTACAACTTAATTTTTTCAATTCGCTCGATTTTTTAAATATGTATATCATATGGCACTTCCGGTCCAGAGACAGCTTCCGGTTAAAGTCGGATTTTTCTCGCACTCGCTGGATTGCTCTCTATATTTCTTAAAAAAACCTCGTCGGGAAGTGTGACAACAATTGTGTCAATAGTCAGTGAATCTTTGGTAGTCTAACTTAACAGAGATGGTACTAAAATTGTCACCACTCTGCTAAAAACTAAACTAATGAAATACATAACCATAAGCATTTTGAAAAATAATATTTACAAGATATTTAAAACAACATAGGCAGTATAATAATAGTTATTAGCTCAGTGTAGCCAAGTACACCCGTGATGCGACTTAGTCTCGTTTTTGGAATCAGTTTGGAAGTAGTCAGGTATAACGAGAGGAGTATGCCCCGTCAATGGATGTTTAAGAACTTTATTATGTACTCCAAGAACATTACATTCACTCAATAAGATACACTATACGAGTATTATACACTAAGTAAACACCCGAGCCGGTAAAACGAAGGTGACTGCTGCCTGCAACCTTTTCTGGTTGCCTACACTTGGATCGCAGTTTAGTATTAGGAGGAGTATGGTCACAAGTCGAGTTACTTACTATAATAAAATAAATACGTAATTATATGTATACCTACATATATATGTACACGTATAATACAGATAATAATAAAATACATATATAATATCGCAAGTATTATTACTTTGTTCAATATACGAAATATAACATACAACATACAATTGGGATGTTATTGTCAGTGGAAAATTACGTACAGTAATATTGGTCAGTAAAATAAAATGGATATATCAATTTTCATCAATCAATTTATTATCCCATTTCCAATTTTGTCTATTCATTCCCCCCTTTTTTATTTTGTAGGTAGAGTATCTTTATCGTTCTTAATTATGTTTTGATTTTTCGTAATAACGGCACTTGACAGAGAATCGAAATAAAAGAAGAGTTGTACTGAAATGTTTTGTATTAATTTCATATTATTTGAATCACTAATATTCATTCGCAAGTGAATATAGGTTCGATCCTCAACATTATTTAAAAAAATTTTAAATTGTGGCTCGGCATATCACAACACTCCGCCTGATGTATAGCTAGAGTGCAGTTCATGAAATAGAAACAACTGATACTACAAGTAGCAGTCGCCTCCACGCCGCGCCGACTTGAGGAGACAAATGTTCACCATCCAGATTGACAATGCACACTCCTCTCGTTGTATAAACAGTATACATATTACACACTAATAAAAGTAGTACATATGGCTTCCATTCTGATATTAACCAATTAAATTAAGTAACCAATTAAATATATTCACAACATTTGCTTATCAAAACTAATAACGCTAAATCATATAATAGTATAATAAGAATACAGCAACAAAGAAAAACAACTACATTATTTATTTATTTATAGAAATCTTAGCTTATAAACCAAAAAAGAAGAATAAAAAATTAAACAAAAAAAAGCCAAAACGATTCTAAAAATCCGTTAACATCGAAATAATAAACCAAAATAACAAAGAAAAAAAAACAAAATTGGGTAAACAAAATACATATACAGGTATAACTACTAATTATAATATAAATAATTTAGTAATAAAATATCCATCATTTAAATATGATAAAAATTAATAATAATAACAATACGTAATGGATAGTTTGTAAGTAATTATTTCTATTTTAATTTATACAATATTATTCTAGTTCATATACATTAAATCCGAAAATGTTCGACGACATTAATTTTGAAAATTTATGAGCAACAAAAACAATAGAGTAACCATATTTAGTATTTTAATAAAAGGTTTCGTCATAATAAATAATCCAATTTTACTAAACAATATTAATATATTCGTGCAAAAATTGTACGAAAAAAAAACCGAAATAATACCTTCTATACATCATCATAAAAACCGTGACGTGTTGGTAATGACACGTCTTTTTCACTCACAATAATTGCCTTCTTTTAAACACCATTCTAGGTCTAAAACCGCAGACGTTTCCCGAGCAACTTCGACCACATTCTTCATTACACACTTCAAGACAAACCACAAACAATTTTATAACTTAAGAACTCGCAAATTGTATTCATTTCAGCGCTAAATTCGCTTGCTTGGATACTCTAAAAGTGTAGCTTAGAAAGTCGTCAATGTGTATAATGGAAGTGTGTTATCGTATACCTTTTTACGCTGTCCTATACATTTAGGCATCGCATCTATAAACATGATAAGCGTATTTTCAGATAAAAGGGTCGAGGCGGGTCTTCTAAGTGAGGCATTCTTTGCCTATCACAGTTTAATGGTGTCCTATGTCTGAGATCCTTCAAGACCTTCGTTTTGAATATTGATAAAATAGTACCTACATGTAAAACGTCTATTGCACGCGAGGAAAATCGTTACGTGTATTTATTTCTAAACACGTACAAATAAACATTTATTTTGGTAACAAGGTTTTCTGTTTCTTGTTTAAATTATTTATTATTAAGACATTTAATTAGGTGGGCGTTGTCCTACATTAGGACAACTATCTTTTCTACGTTTAAAATTCAAAGTAATACCTAACTTTATTATGTATTGAGAGCGGCCGTGGTCTATCGGTAGGGCGCGCCAACTCACGATCGATGAGACCCGTATTCAAACTTCGCTAAAAATTCTACCAATAGTACCAATGTAACTATGACATATGTATTTGGTCGTTCGGTGATTATAGCTCCTCTCGCTATACTTAGCGGTGGTACTACTGGACTAATAACCATCATCAATCAGACTACCTAATTATTATGTAGATTACATAATTATAAAATAAAAACATAAATTTTTCGATATTGTTATAGGTGAATAAATAAAATGTAAATAACAATTCGCATAATTCCCACGACACTGACAAGGAAAACAAGATATTCCGCTGAATTAGTAACTCCCTTGGTAAATATTTAACGAACCTGGAGACCTTCGTCGTGTAAAATCTTTACACTTTGACATTGAGTCTAAAATTTCATGAATTTATACTTAAAGTTCTCCAGTTACTGAGCACAGAACCTTTCAAGTGTGTAATTACGAAATATTATTACAAATTTGAAATTTGAAAATTGAAAAGAAAAAACTAATTCTAATTATTAATTGGAATTGTGACGATTTAATAATAACAACAGCATTTAAATATTATGTATTATTTAACCTACAGAATTCTACAAAAAAAAGTTGAAGGTAAGAATTTAAATGAACAAAACAAGAGCCTATTTACCTTTAAATTATCGAAATATTTCTTTTTTATTCTTATTTATTTTGAGAACCTTCACGACGTCGTTTATGACTATGCCGGTCTAAAATAAATAAAGATAATATCTATAAAATAAATACTTACTGACGAGCTTATTTGTACCAACTGGAAAAATGGACGAAAAAAAACATAAGATATATATACATTTTGAAATTGAATATGTACAAAAATAAATTGTACAAATATGACGTCAGCTAGTACTCTAATCTATAAGGGTCGTTTGCACCAGAAGGCCGGTTAAAGTAACTTTAACTATTACTTTAACTGTTACGTTTACATTATGGTGTATATTTACTCCACACGAGTTGCACCATTGGTCAGAATTAGCGAGGTTCGAACACGGGTCTCATCGATCGTGAGTTCACGCGTCTTACCGCTAGACCACGGCCGCTCTTTAAATAAAACAAAATTATCATCCGTCATCTTGAATTCCATTATTTGACCAAGTAACTAGGTTTATGAACACAGAAGCGAATGTACGAGTATGTCCCCAATAAATGTCCGTGTAAATAAACAATATTTGTGTTCGCCTAGTAAACACTCATTATCACAGCTCATTAATGTTTGCTGCATGAATTTGTAGTGGGGACACGAACGGAAATAAACTCGGATTCGATTTGTTAAAAGCTTTGTTGAAAATGACACATTTTTATTAGTATTTCGATGCCGCCGGATGTTAAGCTAGCCAGCGATCCCCTGAGCGGGAATAACTCCTATTTTAGAAGAATGTCTACAGATCACAGTAGCCTCCGCTATGCCGGCTTGTGTTCAGGTTGACATTCTTCTCGTTCTACATGGCTACTTCCAAACTGATCCTGATAGGCGACTAGGTCATTTCACGTACACTTGAAAGTCAGACAGTGCTAATAACCATCATCAGTCTGCTTATAATTGTTTTTATTGTCGACAGTTTTATCTACTGGTATAGGGGTGATCAGGTGGTCAACTACGCACAACGTGGAGGTATCAGTGTGGAAACTGAACAGAGAACGCGGACCAGCAGACTTCTTATAGCAAGAGCTGCCCCACATGACTCGGGGAATTATACATGTGCTCCTAGTAGTTCTGGTAAGTTTAGAATTTGTTATAACTTACTGCTAGCTGGCTGGTGGTCTACCGAACACTTTTTAAGATAACTACTACGTCAGGTGTTAACACTTTAACTGTTACCAGATAGAAATATCTATAGATAGCAGTCGTCTCCGCTATGCCGGCTGGATGAAGCAAATTTGAACAGGACGGTTGACTGTTCAGACCCAAGCTACATTTTTAATTTCCATTACGTTTCCAACACTCGTGTTGTGTATATTTTTTATTGTAGCTCGGCATATGACAACACTCCACCTGATGTTAAAGCCAGAGTGCGGTCCATGAATAGAAACAATTGCTACTACAGAGAGCCCTGTGCGGGCAGCAGTCGCCGCCGCTATGCCGGCCTGAGGAGACGAGTATGCACCATCTAGATTGAAAGTGCACACTTCTCTCGTTATACCCGGCTAATTTCAAACTGTTCCCGAAACGCGACAAGGTCTCTTCACGGGTGTTACATTCGAAAGTGGTGGTACTACCCCAGGACGGCAGACTGGACAAATAACCATCATCAGTCTGCCTACCACTCTTTATCAGTGCCTATAGACACTGAGCGAACAAAGTACATATAACAAAGTTACATTGGTTCCGGTCAGAATTAGCGAGGTTCGAACACGGGTCTCTTCGATCGAGAGTTCACGCGTCTTACCGCTAGACCACGGCCGCTCTTGCTTATTATATAATTTAATGCTTATAATTAAATATAAATTATTAATAATAATAACGTAATGGTGAGAATTTATCATATAAATAATTTCGGTAACTAATAGGTAGATCGTTCGAATGAATTCTATAGAACAATGTTTAGCTATAAATCAGTTGTTTACTTTGCATTTCAATTTCAATTAGCACGAACAGAGCAGATTGAAATTCTGGCTTAAATTAATATACGAGTAGGTTTGGTTGATCTGATTTTGAAATTTGTAACAAACCGTTCTATTTGTATTGTTTACACATATAAATTATATATGTTTATGAGTATAATGTCGATGTTTAATTAATTTCAAGCGACTTCGTTTCAAAATTAATTTTACATGGCTGCTACAATTACGGACGGCATCTATGTACATTGTTATATATGTTGTTGAAAGTGCACACTCCTCTCGCTATACCTGACTACTTTCAAACTACTCCCGAAACGCGGCACGGTCACTTCACGGGAGTTACATTCGAAAGTGGTGGTACTGCCCCAGAACGGTAGACTGGACAAATAACCATCATCAGTCCACCTACCACTCTTTAATAGTCACTAAACGACCAAAGTACATTGGTACCGATCAGAAATTTAGCGAGGTTCGAACACGGGTCTCATCGATCGTGAATTCACGCGTTTTACCGCTAGACCGCGGCCGCTTACAGTCAGGTCACATCATACAATATAGAGCGTTGTAATCTATAAAATTCTGCGAATGTTCTGAACGAAAAATATACGTTCATATGTGGCTTGACCTTTAACCACTTCCAACTTCTCAACGCAAAATTACGTTTAAGTCATTTTACTAATTCATGTATTCACTAATTTTATTATGTTTGTCAACAGAATCTGCATCAGTAATTGTTCACGTATTAAGTGGAGAAAGACCTGCAGCGATGCAGAGTTCAGGGTCACCACAACCGAGCGTAACTTGTGCGACGCTACTAACTACATTGAGCTGCTTCTTCACCACCAAAGACCTCAGCAGCACTTGGATTATTATGAGCATCTTCATCGTTATTAACTTCATAACAAATTACATTTCAGTTTTATCGTTAATTTTAACAGTTACCTGTATTAATCTTTTTTTAAATGTTTGTACGTTTAAAGATTTAGCTTACGGTACACGACGATTTATAACTATGAGATGACCAAATAAATTGAGTCGTAAATAAATGTACAGTAGTTTTGTAAAGAAGACCTGTAAAGATAGTCTTAAGTTGTAATTAATTGTATAGTATTATTTGTGGTTAAACGAACTTACCTGGACTGATTTGTCACCATAATTATACTACGACGTTGAACCCGAAGCTCATTATTTGATGACTTGATGAATATATTCGGATGCAACGTCGTGGTATAATTTGTAATGATTACCTGAAGTGATGTTTGAATATACTTTTATGAGACGTTGCATCCGAAGAGATTCATCAAGTAATAATAATAAATCTCTTCGGATGCAACGTCGTGGTAAGATGCAACACGAACATGTTTTAACTAAATTAAAGATTTTATTCGACTTACTATCTCGTTTATTTTGATTATTTTAATGTGTTTAGATTTTGACAATAAAAGCTAACGGTGTCTAACAGTCTGTTAGTTTTCGGACTTGAGATTTAATTAAGCGTATGGGGTCCCATTCGATAATTGCCAACCACCACAATCACGTTGGCTGCGAAGATTTCAAAACGTCGGATTTAAAAATTTAAACAACCGTGATTGTAAGTCGCATAATTTTTTAAATTTTATTATTTAAATTGTGATTAATTAATGACGTTTTAAATCTGATTTTTATAATATTTATAATAATTCAATTTATGTTTATGCAAGTTGCAAAATTGTAAAAAATTCTTACGCAAATATCTTTTGTTCTGGTTTTATGAATCAGTGAATTAATTCTCGTCAGTGAAAACTGTAACTTGAAAACAATCAAATTAATATCGTTTATTTTTATCAGAGATTTGCTTTTCTTTTTTATATTGTGTAAGTATATTTATTTATGTGTATATGATATTTTAATTACTTATTTGTTAATTTTATTGATTTTGTCGATTTCTTATCATTGCACTGTAGATATCTCCGCTCACACCAACAAAGGTTAACTGGTAGACAATGCCAAAGGCATTAAGCTCGCCTATGTACCACTTATAAGTGCAATAAAGTGTTTTTATTTTTATTTATTTATTGAATTTGCGAACTATTTAAAACATTATGTAACAATATAGGAATTTAAATTTATTATTTTTTATATCAATAACTTATAGTTAAATCTCACCGATAATTGGCACCTGATATTGGCAGAAATTATTATATTTAACAGAAATGCCATAAAAAGCGAATAGTTATTTTTTAATACTTTTTTTTTGGTTACGCTTGGAATCTATATTCAGTTCCATTAAAGTTTAATTTAATAAACCTACCCACAAAGAATATAAAACAATTTTTAAAAACCTTTTATTTGTTTTAGGGCTTTCGCTCACAACCGTGGCGATGTCAGCCAAAAGAATATAAAACATAAACAAAAAGTAAACAGCACTGAACTAATTAATAATTACAAAGAAATAAATCATTATATGTTATTGAAAGCTTATTTTTTCAGTGTTCTTTTTAGTTAGCTTAACGTAAACTTTTATGTATGTATGTACGTATGTATGTCAGAAGTTCTAAATCAGGTCCAAAAAATATATCTGACCTCTAAATGAAAGCTCTGATTAATCTCAATTATATTTCTATAAGAACTCATTACCAGATCGTATTATAGTAATGAATTTTTGGTTATAGTCTTTTGTTACAATTTGCTTGAAATAGGTAGAGCGGCAGAGTATCATATACCCGGTAGAAACGAAGCTAAAATGAAAGAGAGAGGGACAATGAAAGCGTGATAGTGTGAGAATGTAAATGAGTGTGAGAATGGAGGCGCCAATGAAAGTGACAATGACTATCACGTATTTTCCCAGTTTACTTGCCTACGCGTAACATATGTAAGAGAGCTTTGGTAAACGACACATCTTTAATTTTCTAGTGATTTCCTATAATTTTACAAATTGCCTAATTAATCTTTGACTTATCAAAAAGTTTCTGTACTGATCCCACGGGCTGGTCAATTTCCTAAGTATGTTTTCGAGGAGTTCAAGTCTACTATAATACTCAAGCATATTTTTTCATATATATTAATTTATCTTTTAATTCCTGATTGTGTTATTTATACAAATAGAGAAAAGATTTAATCACAATAAGCTTATCTGCGCGTAACAAATCCGAAATAGGGCAGATCGGTTGCGCATCGTATTGCCACGTTATTTGCGTTCGATTTCGCTAAACAAACACAGCCTTTGATAGGATTCCTCTAACCGAGAGTTCGCCTTCCTAACAAAGTTGATAAACAATAATATTTTTTAAATTACACTACCATAATATTGTTTGTGTTGAACTGCTTTGTTCACTGCTGTTGTTGTTGCTAGCATACTTTTTTCAATCAATTTTACTTAGTAATTATAAAACTTGCGAGTCTAAATAAACAAATATATATATATGCACTTTTACTCGGTGAAAACTCTTCGACTAATTTTTTTTTTCATCATTTTTTTTCAGCTTTTTTTTCCGCCAAAATTCTGTTAATTTAATAAAACGCTTGAGAATTATGGACACAAAAATTACCTATAAATCACGGTACATTAGAAAAAACTCTTACCTTTTACGATTTTCGCAGAAATCGACCCAAGGAAATAAAATATAAACTTCTAATACACAATGTTACAATGCAAGAAATCTTAATACACTCACTTGCTACTTTATTCCGTCGTGATAAGGTTCAAAATATTATATTTTTGTTGTGTATAAAGAGTAGTATTGTTTATATGGAAGAGTTACGCTTCTTATCGGTTTATTGACTTTTCGTATGTGAAGTAAACACACTAAAGGAGGACAGTTTTAGCAAATATATGTAAGAGACTGTCCATATAACAATTTCTCCTAATTTTGTATTAAGGTCGAAGTTACACTAGAGCACGATGGGCGATGCGACTAAGAGAGCTAAAGCTGGCCAAAACCATTTCGAGATATCACTTCAATTAGATGTATTTTTTGATTCCCATCTGAAAAAACTAAAAAATCGCAGAGATATTTGAAAAACTGTAATGACACGCGATCGACCTTCTTCGGACGGCTTGACAAGATGGAATACAAAGTACCAACCTAACAGTTTTGTAGATTACTTTGTTGTCTATAGTTGTCGCCTAGTTTACCAAATATATTTTTACATTTAAACTTATATTGCGCTCTCCAATGAGTGTAGCTCTGTATTGTTATTATTATTTAAGAAGACAATGATTTTACAGCAGCTATTGTTATTATTGCACCAGAGGTACTGAGGGACCTAAGTACATATAATATAGTTACATTGAACAGGTTTGAACACGGGTCTCATTAATCGTGAGGTCCGTCCTCTAGCCCTAGATCACGGCTTTTAATGACTGTAATCTGGAATAAGGTCAGGCTTCCACTGCGAGCGGAGCGGACTCCGTAATGATTCCGTTGAGCTCATTCCGCATTGTCCGCTGGCAATGGAAGATTTTTGGTGAAAAGCAAAACTATTTTACTTAGTTCCGCTCTACCATTAACCGTTCATTACCCTTTCTTGGTGGAAGGCTGACATAAAAGTTCTGAAATAAACCTTCTTGTATAAATAAATTAATTGGAATTTAGTTTGTACTCGTATGTTCTGGTCCTTACTTTATTACCATCAACTAATATTGTGAACAAGTGAACCGAGTAAGTTGACGAACATAGAAGCATTTAATTATATTCCGATATTGACATACATTTGATATTGGACGATTCAAAGAGG
Organism: Tinea pellionella; assembly: GCA_948150575.1. NCBI lineage: Eukaryota > Metazoa > Arthropoda > Insecta > Lepidoptera > Tineidae > Tinea > Tinea pellionella. The sequence continues at coordinate 6,786,155 of OX411259.1, read as the reverse complement.
CAGTATTTATATATTTTTGGTGTAGTAGGCAGGCTAATGATGGTTACTAGCCCAGTCTGCCGTCCTAGCCAGGTATAGAGAAAGGAGTGTGCACTGTCAACCTGGATGGTGCACTTTCGTATCCTCAACCGCCTAGCCGTCAGCTGAAATTTCTCAGCGGTAGCAGTTGTTTCCATTCATAGACTGCACTCTAGACTAACATCAGATATTGTGTTGTCATATGCCGAACTATAATAATTTATAATGTATAAATATAGCTAGAGTGCGGAGACAGCAGCTAGGTACAATAGAAAAATGTTTTCGAGGAGCCCTCAGCAGTCGCCTCCGCAATACCTGCTTGATGAGACGCATGTGCAACACAGATTGACAGTTAACAATCCTTACATTATACCCGAATATAATTATTTATAAAATTAGTTAAATATGTACTTAGGTAATTGTAAAATTACAAAAAATGTAATAAAAGAAATGTGTAAATATAAAAACGAATAATTTTAGAAAATGTAAATAATAAATTATGGTATTAATTTTATTTTTATGATTTAACAGCCAAAATGAAATTATTTCGCTTTTATTTTCGTGAAATACGAGTATCTATACTGATAATGTTTTTAAAACATTGAAAAATGTCATTTTAAAATCAATGTTTGTAGTTTATTGAACATGGGTTGTGTAATAAAATTATCACGATGTAGGTAGATCAATTTAAGATGTTACTTAAAGATTTATAAAAATACCGAAAATAGACATTTTTAAAAATATAATTAATTCTTGTTTTATTTATTATCTAGCTGTCCATTACATTGATATATACAACTAGATGTGCAATGATGTGCGTGAGAAAACTTGGCCACAGCCACGTCTAGATTCTCTGTCAGTAAGTATTTAACTTGACAGCAACATTGTCAAATCGATTGAAGCGGCCTACGCTTTTTATGTCAGATGTATGAAGTTTGCACCTCTAGTATACATCTCTAAGGTCCATTATGTTTTTTTTGTTATTGTAGCTCGGCATATGACGACACTCCGCCTAATGTTAAGCTAGAGTGCGGTCTATGTACAGAAACAACTGCTATCACAGAGAAACTATGAAAATGAGGGGAATGCACACTATCCAGGTTGTCAGGCCACATACCTCTCGTTATACTCGGGTACATTCAAACTGATCCATAAACATGACTAGGTCACTTCACGGGTATAGCCGGCATAGCCCTAACTGAACATCAGGTGGAGTGTAGACACATGTCGATATAAAAACACCTAGAAATAAGGGTACGAAGAATCATGCACGTGATAAAAATATAAAGAACCTAATTGCGTATGAAAAAAAAAGGAAAAATTCTTTGTTCCCGTCTTCTGAGAACTCACATTTAACTTATTTCGAAAAGATGAATATTATCATTATCTGGACCTTCGAGCCTTCTAAGAAATACTCGTATATTTCCTTTATAATGTAAGAGGGACCGTTTCAGTTCTTTTTAATATTCTAATTGAATTTTATTTTATAACAAGATGAATTGTAATCTGTTTTAGACATTCCTCGTAATAATAACACTTACGCCCATATTTTCAACAGGTGTAGGTAGATAGGATTAATATCGCGCGTTACCTTTTTAAATTAAAACCTAAAAAGATAATACTTAATGGAGTGTTAAAATGTTCAAATTAAAGCATAGCGTAGTCGTGTAGTCAGAGCGTTCGTATTTAAACATACTCGTACAACGAGGCCGGTCCCCACCTTGGGCTCGTTGTTTAATAATAAAAAATATATCAAACTCAAGTCGAAGATATAAACACAGAATTATGGTTGCAATCATCTAATTTGCTGACGCCCACATCAAATAAAGGCCTTTTTATTATATAAATTTAAATAATACCCGAATAGCCAGCAGCTCTATAATCATAACAACGGGTATCAAATATATGTTGCTATAAAAACTCAATAAAAATTAAATAAATGTCAAAAAAGCAACAAACAAAACAAGTTGTGTTACTTTAATTAACATGAGAAAGCTGAATTGCAATTTCCGAAGTGCACGTAAAAGATTTTAATGTGCGCTTCTAGTAGCTTCTTTTACGGTTCTCCTAATTTTACTGCATAGTGTAGTGAAAAGTTTGCACAAAGACCATAACATTGTTTCAAATCGTAAAAACCCGAATCGGTTTGTAGTATTAAATTCATTTATTGCAATTGATACTCGTAATACATGTTTATACAATATATTTATATATTTTTTTTGAGTAACTCGATATGTGACCGCACTCCGTTGGGGTGTGACATCCGACTATGAAAATAGCCAGGTATAACAAAAACAGGCGACTACAACATACAGAGATTTCTTCTGAGAGGTCTGTGGTTTCCATTCATGGACTGCTGCCGATTTAAAAAAAACTAATATCTGATTAGAAATAATTTTAAATAAAAGCTAGCTATAAATATATTACGTAAAAAATCTAATCTAACAATTCAAACAAGGCAAAAGAAAACAGGCCGAAACGTAAAGCTAAACGAGTTAAAAGAAGAAAAAAAATTCATTGCATTAAGTAAAACGGTCATAAAGACGACGTAAAAGATGAGAACAAAATTGAGGAAAAAGGATAAAGTGCCATTGCGTATCTAAATGAAAGAAAGGAGACGAAAGATGTCATTTGCTGCCTATCGCACAAGGATACGCTGAATAGGGTGGAACGTTTAAACTGATGTATGTGGAAAGAAAACGAGATTTTTCTTTATCAATCATATTACTTCTCTTTATAATCATAAAATATGACTAAAACTTTTTTATAATAACTTCCCTAAATTACACTCGAAATTGTACTGCATTCATTATTATGTTAATAACAGAAAACGTACAAAATAAAATGTATGTTTATTTATTTATTTAATTAATTTTGGTGCTCACACAGACAGTGATCGATTACATCATGCCATACAAAGAGCAAAACCATCCTCCTATTCCTATTTCTAAACATCGTCCCCAGCAGAGCGACCACACAGCATGATGCGAAAACTATTTATAATACCTTACTGTATTACTTGAGTATTAAATAAAAGCACAAAATAAATCAAATAACAAATAAAATATAATAATATACTCGTAATATGACAGTAAATTATGTTCAACTTAACAAGATTTGCAACATTGTAAGACGATTAAAAGGCTGAATGGAGTAAGCAATAAGATTAAGAATGGCCGCTCACTGCACCAGCTTTATAATATTGCAACTTAATTACATTGCAAGACATTTTATTAGTAAAGTGCTATCTCAATCTTCCTTTTGTGCATGTCCTTAATAGATATAAATTATGTTCCATTTAGATAGAATATTTAGCTAGTTATTTTTCCGTCACATTTATTACTACTTAACTCGCGCCCTGTTCCTACTGGGGTAAACAGAAACTATGGAGTGGCAGCGACTTCACTTTCGCTTCGACCACGTCCATTGCTCCTCTGATGCATGCACGTAGATTGAGGACCTCATCTGACTCTTTCTGAGCAGTTGACCAAACTCGCTGAGGAAGTTCACTTTCGCGCAATAAGATTTTCAGTTAATCTCCACGTCAAATTTATTAATTTTACAAAAATAACTCCGCAGAAAAATCTTCACAGAGGCGCACACAATTGATAGAAATACTAATTAGTAGATCGGCATGTGACTAAATTCCACAAAATGTTATGGGCGAAGACAACTGCTACCAGAGATTTTTTTTAATGTAGTAGTCGCCTCCGCTATACCGGATTGAAGGGACGAATTTGCACCGTCCACGCATATACTACTATATAGTAATAGCACGCTGATTTTTTTGAGTAACACCAGTGAAGTGACCAAGTCGCGATTTGTAATCAACTTGGAAATAGAGACCAACTTGGTAATATTATTTATTATTAACAAATAAAATAGTGGCCGTAAATATAACGCAATTCAATCTTAGTTTACAAGAAAATATTATATTTTAATAACATATATTTCTTTGAAATGCCAATTTTGTTTGCAAAAGCAATGTCATGTTTTGTCCAATCCCTTGGGGCCTTCCAAGTTTCGGTCACGTTTCTTTATTTTATTTTTACTTTACGCTCTGTGACCTCTCGCTGGCGAAGCGTTATTTGTTGGATTGGAAAAATCTTTTATAGAAACAGAAAAATATTTGGAAAACTAATAAAATGTATTTATGTATATACGTATAGCGACAATTGTCCAATACACGCTTTAAAAATATTTATTTTTTTAATTATAAAAGCAAGCCGTAGAATCAAATATTTATCTTTCGAGTTATAAATAATCTTTCTATTATTTTAACTATGACATAATTTTCATTTTTTTTTAATTTAAGTTTTAAGTATTGTGGTAGGTTGCCCATGGAAAGATAGAATAGAGAAATTTGACGCGATCACGTGAAGCGCTGGCAGCTGTGTAGCTTAGTGCTCAAAATGCATCCATGCGGAGGATGTGTGGGTTCGATTCACATCCCAAGCGTTCTTTTTTTTGTTGAATTTTCATTATAATTTAATATTATACATGTTTTGTAGTAATATTAAAATGTCAAATCATGTTTTCGAAAGTGTCGCGACCCATATCATACTAAAACAGACACATCATAACTGGGTTAAAATTAAATTATTATTTATTTATACTTTTGTGTTTTTTGTTATAGTATTTATTTCTTCTTCGAATTCTTAGTTCTCGTAAAAATAATTTCTTATATGCCAATTTATCTAGAAATCTGAGTGTCCAAAATACATTAGTACCGGGCGGTTTTATTTATTTATTTATTTATACCAATGTTTTTGGGTTTAAAAAAAATAAATCTGTATTCTTAAAATATTGGAGGCAATTTTGATAATTTAGAGTCGACTTTCGGCAAAAGTAAAATTTTATCAAGTCTTATAAGTCCTAAAAATTTCAGCATCCCTGAAGTGAGAAAACAATAATGTTTATTAGTCAGTAGTTTAGCTTTATACATCATAGAAAAAAAACTCGGTGTTTTGATAGCGAATCCATATTTATAACCACCAAGCTACGGTTTTAAAAGAAGTTTGAAATAGTAGGAACAATTGTAATTTAAACTAAAGTGTAAATCGCTAACAAAATCCTTTAGACGCTTTCAGAACGTCTTTATCGACAGTTTCCGCATAGTCATTGGCTACCTCGTTTGTCATCCCGGCCTCTTGCATCTTGGCACACAAATATCTTTAGTAAAATTTTATAACTATTTTCTAAATTGATGTCGATTTGAAAACGTAATAAGCTATATTTGAATCCTATAAACAATGTTCTGAATAAACCATATTCGTTTATTACGCGTTACAATTACTAGAATCAATTCTAGATCTTGGATAGATTCTTTTAAAAATTTAGAAAATGGAATTTACGAGTAGTTGTAGTTTTTAGGTTATGTTAAATAAACAATATTGCTTAACACTGGGAAAATCTTTTACCGTCTTGAAATAAAATACATGATTAAAATACGTCAGCATATTTTTTTTATTTCCCAATTTGTATTGTGTATTTTAAAATTTACAACATATAATGAGCCGAAATTTAACATAAAACATATAGAGTAGACAGTTTTCTTCGCAAGTAAGTGGATAATTTATTTTTAAAGATAAAAAAAAAATATTTAAAAATTAGTTATTAGAATAAAAATTAGCTTGGTTTGCTGGTCATCGCGGCGTGTCATAAGCTAGTTTTAAATGTAACCCTCATACTGTTACTTGACCTAGTCGTGTTTAAGAATCACCTTAGAGATAGCCGAGTTTAAATAAAGAGAGAAGTATGCACTGGCAAACTAAACGATACACATTTATCTACTTAAGTCGGCATATCGGAGGCGACCGCACACATTTTCTCTGTGGCAACAGTTGTCTTCGCTCGTAATCCATAATCTAGCTCAACATCAGATGGAATGTAGTCAGTCACCGGGATAGGCAGGTTACTATAAAAAAGGAATTTTCTCTAAAATTATTGTCGTCTAAACTTTAGCAACAAATTAGCGTCGTGCGATTTGCTTTGTGTCGTTTTCATTTATTACAAAATTCTGTTTCAGTGACCGTGATATTCAATTTTTTCAGATTTTCCGCGAAATATAACTATAAATTGTAACTTTTAGTTTATAAAAAGAGAAAATATAAATAAAATCTGTCCTGTACGAGATTATAAGCGGAAATATAAAGATAAAAAATACGAATTCAATCCGATATTGAAGTCCGATCGAAAATACACACTTTTTATTGAAATATTTCATGTATTTTTGATTCGTACCCTTTTGTAGGTGCGAGCTAGCGTGAATTTTGATGCTTATAAAACGGTGAGACAATAGACATCACGCTTCACTGATTCAACACTCCAACGAACACTAAAATGTACACTGAATTTATATACTATCCATCAGCCCATGTAAAGAGTTAACACGCGTAATACAATTTGTTATTATTGTTTAACATATTTTACTAGGTATCTACAACATAAATTACTTAATAGATACTATTTCCTAACAAATATCTGGTCATTAAATAAAAAAAAGGCCTTCGGTCGAACATAAATTATTGTCCCCTTATAATAAGTTCATGGTTAGGCGATTCTCACTCTACACGTCAACTAAATTGTGAAAGCAGCATAAGAGAACATCAAATATTCTATAAAACAATTATGCTTTGATTAATGTACTATTAAACCATATTATCTAACTTCACATATCAAAGTATATATAGTAAATTAATTGAATAATCTAATTTATTATTAGAACAAAAAGTTGTGAATTGAAAGAAGTCTACGAAATAAATCTATATGTATTTATAGAAGTAGGCCAATTAAAAGTTTTTACAAATAAATTTTATCGGTTGGATTGTTGGGACACCATTATGAAGTTGGAAAAATTTAATTCAAGGATTTTGATAATAAAATTGTATACAATAATCATACATTTTCATTTTGCATTACATCTAATTATTGACAGCTATATGGTACGGTGGTAGTAACCTTACCAATGTGTAGGACTTACTAACCTTACTCGGAGGGCCTAGTTTCGATACCTGATCGAAACAAATTTATATATATTTTATTGTTTAGATGATCTTTTTTTTTAAAGGAGAATGCCCATTTCTGGGCTTACTTGATACCTAATAGTTTAGTAACAAAACAATATTCTAAAATAATATCTTATTTTTTTATTAATACATTTTAATTATATCAACACATTATTTACCAATCAATAGACAATGTTTAATTACATAAAAAATAGATAGATTCAATTATTAAAGCATTTAAAATAACAATAACCCCAAATATTGCATCAGAAAATATCTAATTACTCAATAACCCGAGTGAAAAAATTAAAACTTATTGGTAATAAGGAAAATCAACATGATACTAGAGAAAAAAAAACTGGGCCCATTTTTCTTAGGCGAATGAGCATTCCCCTTTGGGTAATATAATATGGATACCTATTATCAGGGGCGTTATACGCTTTTTTTTTTTCGAGCTCTAGCAAGATTTTTTTTTATTATTGTAGCTCGGCATAATATGACAACACTCCGCCTCATGTAAAGCTAGAGTGCGGTCCATAAGTGAAAACAACTGGTATTATAGAGAAATCTCTACGGGCAGCAGTCGCCTCCGCCGCCCCGGCCTGAGGAGACGAGTATGCACCAAGAGTGACAGTGCATCCTCCTCTCGCTTTACCTGCCTATTTTTAAACTGCTCCCAAAACGCGACAAGGTCACTTCACGGGTGTTACATTCGAAAGTGATGGTACTACCCCAGGACAGCAGACTGGGCAAAAACCATCATTAGTGTGCCTATCACTCTTTAGATTATATAAACTCCAAAAATTTCAGTTTTTTTTTTTGAATAAAATGTTTGTTATTGAGATTGATGGTGAGCCCTGGATGTCTACATTAACTGCAATGACACCAATGCCCATTACCCTTGTTTCCTCTTATATATTGGCCCTTGTTTCTTTTTTGAAAAAGTAGGCAAGCTGAATGGTTATTATCCCAGTCTGCCGTCTCAGAATAGTACCACCACTTTCAAATTGCATTTTTGAGATTAGCTCGAAAGTAGTCAGGAATTTCTAGGTGTCCTAAACACACTCCTTTCAACAAGCCGGCATATTGGAAGCTAGTCTTATCTGTATTTAATTTTCGGAAACCTGCATATTTATTACATTAAACTTGTAGCTCGGTGCATTTATCATTGTCATACGTGTCTCTGAACAAAATGGAGGTAAACTAAGCACCAGTCCCCGTTTGCTACACCTCACAGCTTACCCTATTGTTGCCGAAATACACAGTATTTTACGGTCCTATGAAATTCATTTACACTTATTCTATTATATACTTATACCGTTATTTTTTACTATTTCCGGGCGTATTTCTTTATTTCCTTTTTTTTTATCCGGCTAATATTAAGCTAAGAACGGAAACAACTGCAACTACAGTGAAATTTCTGCAGACAGCAGTCGCCTCCGCTATGCCGGCTTTATGGGACGAATGAGCTCTATCAGTTTCTTCTCGTTATACCTGGCCACTTCCAAACTGATCCTGCAACAAGGTCACTTCACGGGTGTTACATTCGAAAGTGGACGGCAGGCTGGGCAAATACCACCATCAGTCTGCCTACCACTCATCATCCTACAGATAAGGGTTGGGTAATATGCTCCTAAAAGAGTTCATTCACATCTACTGACATGTCATCTGTCAGTTTCATATATTACAAATGTCATTGTACGCTTATTTGACACATAACATGTGTTCTGAAGTTTGTTATTAAATTATGATGAAAATTGAACAAAAAAAAACAGCCTTGCTTTGCTCATGGATACTTTGATCACTACGCTAATCTGCGTTCATGTGACCACGACGAACTTTTAACCTTTAAATGTAAGATTTTTTGTTTTAAATTAATAAAATCGTATATTATATGAAATTTATCACAGATTACGTAAAATTTAGGTTTAGGTAGTAGATAATAGATATGTATACTTTTGGCAACAATATGCATTTAAGGCTTAATCTTTGCATTCCCAATTTTTTCGTGCGCGGATATTTCTGTCCAGTTTGTATCATAATTCAATAATAACAACTCCAGCATCCGAATATGCCAAAAAAATATAATAAAATTTTTTTTTTGGCAGATACTTATTGTCTAAATATTTAGCTGCAGAAGTGTGTGCTGTCAATCTAAAGGTGTTGTCTCATTAGGCCGGCATAGCGGATGCGATAATATATCCCTAGTATTAGTACCAGTTGTTTTCGTTCATGGACCGCACTCTAGCTTAACATCAGGCGGAATATTGTCATAATATACTGAGCTACATTAAAAAAATAATGAAAAAAGTGTATGTAATACACAATTAATCTTTGTTTAGTTTGGGGCTTGAGCTCACAATCGTGACGATGTCAGCCCCATTGAAGCCTGAACAATTTTAATATATAAAAAGAAGACATAAATGTAACTAAAAATAAATTATAAATAAAAAAAAACGTAAAAGAAAATGAATCCACCTATCTTTAAAAAAAATAACAACTTATAACTCCACAGGGTACAGTTATTGTAAAGTTCTTTTTCTTTTTGTTTTATATGGCATTATAACAATTTGCCAGTGTCAAAGTAAACATTTTTGCATCAAGTTAATAATATTGTGCATCACGAGTCATTCATTCATCACACTAAACAGTCAGGTCAAGTCTCAGTCAAGTCAAAAATTGTTCCAGTAAAGTGGTAGAATCTTTACTGAAACTTCCTGGAAAATGGAAACACAGGTTCTCTTCTTTTGAATTGTTTGCCCACACTCACGCACATTCACGAACACTTAATGGTTAATAATACACCATTATTACACATTAACACTCGAAGAAACACAAGTTAAGGAAAATAATTCAAAACAGACAACCTGACGTCTCAAGATGGCCGCAAAAAAACTCTATTGTAAAGTTTGTAATAAAATATGAGTCTCACTTTCAGTGAAACAGGACTTTACTGGGCGGTGTAAAATAGCACATTCCGTATTCTGTTGGCTTTTCATTGAATGACACTTAGCTGTGACAAACGATAGCCGCACGTGATGACCTCACAACATGCATTCCAACTTTATACCGTTTTGTGTATTAAGAGCAACAAAATAATAATCCATCATCATCCTATAAGCCACATAATGTTTTCTATTATTTTTTACGGGAATGTACTCCTCATTACATCAGCCACCCTTTTAACGATAACGATATGAATTTTCACGACAGTGCAACGCGTGTGGAGTAAAAGAGTAAAAAAGTAATCGTAAAATGTAACAGTCAAAGTAACTTTAACGGGCCTTTTGGTACAATTGACCTTAAAGTTTTTAACCCTTAAACTTTAATCAATCTTGATATTTGGCAACTTATTTAATTAAAGAGAGAATAATCTAAGCTCGAACAAATCCTTATTTTTTTTAATTTGATGTTTTTTTTTTTTTTTAATTTGAAGAAAAAACAATTTATTAATTAGTGAATTTTAGGTAGTAATTTCTTTTTTCTATATCAATTTTAATCGTACTATAAATAAAAAGTAATTGTTGAAATACTGAAGTTTCGTTTATATGTAACGACCTAAAAAAAAAAAAGACCTAAAAAAAAAAAAAAAATTACGACTTTAAGATAAAAATTACTAATGCGTTAAACGTTCGTGTATCTAGGGAATATTTTAAATGGGTTAAAAAAAATCTAATTTTGCTTTGGATCGCGTACGATACAAACAAAGAAGCATTTATTGTATATATTATAAAGATTTGTAAGTACTTTTTTCGTCTAGAACACTTGGTATTTTGCTAAATAAAAAATTAAAATAATACATATTTAAATACATTTAAATTCTTGGCTGAACTTAAATTTTTTAACTTCCTGTACAATCTAGCTATTTGCCCTCATAGTGAGAGAGCCGCTGACAAAAATTAACATTTTAAAACAATCTAGATATTAGTATAGTCCAGGAGACGTATTAAAACATAGTACTACTAATGTTTTTTCTACATATCTGTTAGCTCAGGCCCTAGGGTAGGTAGAAACTATGGAGCGCCAGCGACTCCTTTCTCTACATACCACTTTCGCTTCGACCACATATATTACTCCCCTCATGCATGCACGTCGACTGATTGATTTCGATCTCATTCCGTATTAGCATGTTTCCTTAAACTATCTCTTTTACCCATAAAACAATCTTTAGATGATAAAAATCTACTCGATTTTACAAAAATAACCGCAACGAGATTAAATTTTAAAAAATAATTGAATACTAGTTCAAGGAGATTTGACGACCATCTTGAGACGTCAGGTTATCTGTCTTGAATTATTTTCCTAAACTTGTGTTTCTTCGAGTGTTAATGTGTAATAATGGTGGATTATTAACCATTAAGTGTTCGTTAACGTGCGTGAGTGTAGGCAAACAATTCAAAAGAAGGGAACTTGTGTTTCCATTTTCCCTCCAAAACTCCGTAGAAAGTTTCAGTAAAGATTCTACCATTTTACTGGAGCAATTTTTGACTTGACTGAGACTTGACCTGCCTGACCTGAATGACTCGTAATGCACAATATTATTAACTTGATGCAAATATATATATACTTTGACACTGGCAAATTGTTATACACCATATAAAAAAAATACTAGTTCAATTTAACTCAAGCAACATTAGCTCAATTCTAAATGTCTTTTTTAACTTGTATCCCTTTCCTTCACATGTCCGATTGTGAACTGCATAAACCGCACATTCGTTCATTGGATACTTATAAACAACATAATCGATATTTTTAAATCATAATTTAATTTTTAATATTCAGCTCCTGTACTAAACGCTTCATCCACAATGCGTACATTTTTATTCCAGGCCGCGTCTCATAAATTGGCTGGAACGTCCGGCTTGCGAATTATTCACGTTTGTTCGCCAACGTTACGGAGCTACGATAATTCATTGGTTTTTTTTTTCATATCTATATATCCACGTTTATTACCCCCTCATAGATAATAAAAGCCTGATCCAATATTACCTATATAGGTAGCTATTTAAGTTTTTTTTCTTTAATTTCTTTACATTTTTAACAAAAAATATTAAGAGAATTGAAACATTTTTTAAGTAATAATTCAATTATAATAATGAAAATTTAATAGTGTAAGCGTGGGATACTATCAGTTAACCTTTATTACATTATAAATTTAACAATTTAGATGAAATAGACGCGAATCAAAGACAGTTCAAATTCAAATATCTGATGGCGCTAACTTGACTGATGACTTTTTATTTTTCGGCAAAATATTCGCAAGCCGGCATAGCGGAGGCGAATGCTGCCTGTAGAAATTTATCTGTAATAGAAGTTGTTTGCGTTCATAGACCGCACTCTAGTTTTACATCAAGCGGAACGTTGTCATATGTCGAACGTGTACATGTTAATATTTTTAAATCGTATAAATATAATTTAATAATAGAACAGATTTAGCATTTAGGATGTCAGAAATAAAAAATAACCGATAAATAATAATATTATACAATAATATAAAAAAAGTAATTTTATGATTTCTTTTTATTACTATGTCCCGGGGGACATATTATATAGAGTATAATTTCGTTGTGAAAGTAACAGCCACGTGACTGAGCGATTTATATTTCATTACTTTCTCTAATAAGCCTCGGGACAGCCACATGACTAGAAACGCTTCCCTTTGACTCTCTCACATTTTATTTCATTCGAAGTGCTGGTTCTTTTTCTGTTTTTTTTTTTTCTTTTTTGATGTCTTTTTCGTGTGTACACCTTTCCACTGAGTAAGCAAGTGAGAAAGTTCAATATTGTTTGTGGGATTTATTTGCTTTGATATACAAAAATAATTGCGGCGTAGAGGCAAGAAGCGTAGACGCGGAACACAAAATAGTTAACAAAGGATAATGACCTAAGAGAAATGAGTCCAAATTTTTTTTCTCCAGTTTGTCTTTAATTTTTAGTACATTTTGTAGGAAAATAAGTTCACATTCATTATCATAATTTAACAACATTAATATTTTTACCCGGGATATTGAGTAATTTGACTTATTCTGATGCATAATTTAAGGTTTTAAATGCTTTAATAATTTAATTATAAATGTTTTTTTATGTAATTAAACAATGACTATTGATAAATAAATATTGATGAGAAAATAAGATATTATTTTGCTATATTGTTTTGTTAACAAACTATTAGATATCGCGTGAGCCCAAAAATGGGCATTGTCCTCCCTGCCCTTCAGATAAGGTCATCCATCCTTTGCTCTGAAGGGAATTCCTATAATTTCACTTGTACTTTAAATTTTATTATTATTTAAAATATTACTAAAAAATATGAGCGTAAATTAAATTAAAATAAAAACTTAAACTTAAAAAACATATGTTGATAAAATGTATGAAAATAACCTAAATGAAGTTTAAATAAATTATTCAAAAAAAAGTGGAAAATCGTTATTCTATATGATAAAGCCTCTCGTGGCACATCGGAAAGCAATTTACAAGTGTCACGATACATTTTCTTTTCTTCCTACGTAATCGTACTGATAACGTAAAAGCTTTAATTTCGTCTTTACAAGTCAATAAGTGAAATAAATAACCTTTTTTCGCGAATCATTTACTCTGAATTAGTCAATTATTTGTCTAGTATAATACCTACTTATTCATTAATTTTAAAAATTATTAGAAAAAAAATAGTTTTTTTTTTTAATAACCCACGAATCCAAATCAACAAAGGTTTTTTTATTCTATGTTAATATTAAAGAAAACAAGAAAGTTCAAAGATTGTCAAAGCATTTAATAAAGTAACAAGCTAAACAAAATTGATCGATTAAGCGAAGTTGTCGCTAAAAAAAATAGAATTAACTTAGAACTGAAGTCTACTCTATACCGTTGTAAGCAGTTCTATTAGCATGAAATGCCCGTTTCCGAGAGTGCCAACATAGCTCCTTTCGGCTAGACACCCGTTGGCACTGCTAATCTAAATTTAGCAGATCTAATTTAAATATTATAAAAAAAAATCAGCGAAGAACCTTTACCACGTTAAAATAAATAGTTTTTAACAGTGATAGGTAGTCTGATGATGGTTAAAAATGGTGTTTACTATATACTCAAACCGGCATAGCGGTGGCGGCAGCTGTCTGGAGATGGTTCTCTCTGATAGCAGTTATTTCAGGTATAATATACATATAATATAAACTACAAATTGCGATATTTTTATGTCAAAATAAAAACAAAAACATATAAAATCAAAATATTACAAACTGATGAGAGTTAATAATAATAAAACAAAAACGAAAATAAAAGTCATATATATTATAAGTCAATAAACTTTCCTACATAACTGCACAACTACAGTTGCATTCAGGCATACTCTCTCAGTCGGGCGCCGTGTCCAGGAAACTGTGATTATTCAGTAGAGGGAAGATTGTAAACATCTCACGGTACAGTAGATAGACTCCACAAACAGTACGACAGGTTTCATAGTTCAACGACGCGCAAGCTACCACGCAATACTTTCAATGCAATATATGTTGCTTAAACAAATTTTTATTAGTCAACAAGTCAAATAGTTTTAAAAATCGCAATCACCCCGAATGTTTGCCGTATCGACCAATAGAAGTATCGAAAAAAATGTAAATTGCTTTAAGTATCCTCAATTCTTATGTAATTATAAAGAGGTCAAATTTTAAAGGTTAAAATGGCACTACTTTCGCGTCGCCCTATAGAAGTACTGAGAGGGCGCAAGTGGCTCAACATTTTTATTCCGCGCCGCTTCTCATAAATTGGACTGAACGTCCGGTCTACGAATAATTCAAGTTTCGCCTTCCTTGTGCTCGGAACTATTTGCTGTAATATTTAAATGCATGCTTTGTAATATTCCCCTTGTTTCATGCTTAAACATTGTTTACATTGCGTTTATTTCACTTTATATCTAGTCAGATGCGAATGATAAGCGTGGTTTAATGATTGTGCTGTATATTGCTGCTTTTCTTTATTTATTATTTTATTTGTTAAATTAAAATACGGATATGTATAGAATAGATAGATAGAATAAGTACAGTAAAGGTATGAAACAATGTTTTTTTTAAATTACAATCTTGAGGTTTTTATTATTAAATTGTGTTGAAAATTGAACATTTTCCAACTGCATTTTCGCGGCATTTTTTTATCTCTTTTATTATTTCTTCTCAAGTTTCATCGTAATTTTATAGTACAAAACTAGTTTATCTATTGTAGTGTATAAGTCAAATTACTTCTAAACTCTAAAAGTTAGGTATTATCCAGCATAGCGGAGGTGTTTGGTACCTGTAGGTTTTACGAGTAGACATCAGTCAGTGAAGGGTCAAATGGCGTTCACTTACGTTTATTAAAAAAAAAAAGCAAAAACAACACTTATTAATAAAATTATAAGACAAAGGAATAACTTTGTAAAATACCTACTCTAATTTGTTTGTCTATTACGAAATTCTTAAGAAGCGTACTAAAAATAAATGGAAGTAATTTTCCTTCGAAGTATCTTAATTTAGTATCAATTAAATTAAATAATAATAAGTATTAAAATTTTCGAAATTTCACTAATTCATATGAATTGTGCGTGCGAAAGTTAACACACACATTTAACTAAGAAACAACTGTACTCGAAAAAGACAGAAACTGCGCTTGAAAAATCCGAGAAAAACCACCTATTATCAGTAAAACAAAAATGCAGCAGTTGTAGCTGTATTGTAGCAGTTGTACACGCTCATGGACAGCACTCCAGCGATGTGTGGCTACAAACCGAACTACTATGAAAAATATAACAATTATTAAAAAAAATAGAAGATGAAAAGTTGTAAAGGAAAAATTTTACTTCACGCGAAGTTAGGCGCAAAACTAAATATAGAACTTGATTTATTCTGACAGCCAAGATGTAAGTTCTGAGACTGAAGAAACACCTTTCAAAACACGTGATTTATCGTCTGTCAGTTATAAATATTTAATTTATCATAAAACAAACTCTATATTAGTTCTAAACAATTTATAATACAGTGTAAATAATATTATTCGGATAAACAGATCAATTGGTTACGGAAACATGCTTCCTTTTAACAAAATTCGAGAGGAAAATGCGGTCAGTCAAGTGAAGACGTTTAAAACCCGAACATTTGGGAAGAAAAATTGATTCCGGTGTCAGTCGATTTGCTACCCCAGGAAGAACAATCGAATATTCACATTTAATGGTAGCGGGTAGAACAGATTATCGCTTCAAACAGCCGAAGATTGCTCGTAAAAGTTTTAACGGTCGTACTAAATTACAATTGGGGCCGAATAAGTTTTTCGACCTCTTTAATTTATAGCGAAAACGTCGATCTTAAACCATAAGTTTGTGTAGTGATAAAATCTTTTGCACTCTCTCAAATGGGTCACGGTCGCAATTCCGAATACCAGAGGCGTTAATGACTTCATTGTTAAAAAATTTAAATGTATATAATAAACTAGCTGTTGCTCACAACTTCATGTGTGTACAATTAATATTTTGCGTTTAACTTATTTTAATACAAACTTCCATACATTAATTCACCCTGGAGCGGTTCGTGTCGTCGCGACCACAAAAGAGGTTGCATCGGGCTTCAGTTCTTTTTATTTTGTAACAAATGGTAGCCAGTTTTGATTATTATTTATTATACTTAACATATTTTATACAGTATATAAAACTAAAACATAATAATAAGAATAAAAAAATAATAGACAATGAAGATATAATGTATATAATGACAAGTTTTACTATCCAATAAAGAATAAATAAATAGAATAAACAAAATTATCCATAATAAACTTGGATAAATAATTAAATATATAATCTCTATTACTACATAATTACATATTATACAAAACAAATTATAACTTTATTATGAAAAATAATATACCTTTGAATAAATAATACAATTGTTCATTCGGTAAACAATTCGTGGTCACATTTAATTTTGTTTTTTACATTACTATCGTCCATATTTCGTTACAGAAAGTAATATAGTTAATAAGTATAAATATCTACTACGTCTCGTTATACCTGGCTACTTTCGAACTAATGCCAGAACCAGAAGCGCCAAGGTACATGATTTTTTGTTTTGAATTAACAAAATCGTATATTATAAGGAACAAATAAAGAATATATATTTTGAAGAAGATAGTATGTATACTTTTGGCAACAATATCCATTTAAGGATAAAACTCTGATTGAAGTAAAAATAAACTCAAAATTATATAGTAATAAGCTACATAAAACCTTCTAATATCTGTTTTTTTATTATTAGTTTTTTATTTTATTTTAGCACATCATATAACCACACTCCGCCTGATGTTGAAGCGATGCCTGAACAGAGGCGACTATTGTCAGAGTAGGGAACCTGCAGACAGCAGTCGCGTCTGCTATGAGATCCTTTTTCACTTCGGGGTCCCATGTTATAGGAAGGTGGAAAGAAGTGGCTAGGTTTTTTTTCTATTTTAGCTCGGCATGTGACAACACTCCGCCTGATGCGGAAAGCTAGAGTGCGGTCCATGAATAAATTGATGGAAATATCTATAGTTAAAATATGTTGAAGCAAAAACTCAGATAACATACTATTGTTAATACTAAAGGTTTTACGACTGATTATTTAATAAGGACTAGAATAATGTAAAACGAACGAATTTTTTATCCAAGAATGAGTCGACTTGAAAAAATAAAGAATAAATCTATGCTATTTGTATCGTCTTAAAAAGACATTTGGATGAGAAAAGTTATAAGAAGCATCAAAAGTTTCTCAGAAATAACTCTCCCAGGGAATGTATGAGACATTCACAAACCCCAAGTATGAACCCACAGATTTTCTAGAGACCATAATGCATAATGACTCTTTTTTATGACTTTTTTGTTGTTAATCCAAATTATTTTGCCGTAAAGCAACCCTTTTGAATTTTCGAGATTTTTTTTAGTTAATGCCTAAATGAATTTAGGACCCTGTAGGTTCACTAGTTTGACATGTTAAATTTTAATGGTTCATATAAATAAACATGCAGTTGCGACGGCCTAGCACTCGAAAGGATCTCGCAAACCAGTTGAATTAATAGCGGCGTGCCAAGCTAAAAAAAACTCATTTCATTGACTGGGAAATAAATCCGACATTGAGGTTTGGTCTAGCGCCGCCACCGGTCATATGAATCGAACAATTCGGCATTCATCGATACTGGCACCGGTCTGTGGACAATAACTTTACACATTGTAGGTATATTTTTTTTAGCACGTAGCTAGAGTGCGATCCATGAACGGATGCGACTGCTGTCAGAGAAGGGGATCTGCTGACAGCAGTCGCGTCCGCTATGCCGGCTTGATGAGATGCCTCTTCACACTACGGCTGAAGGATCCCATGTTATAGGAAGGGAGAAAGACGTGGCTGGGAAGGTCGTTCCACAATTTGATGGAACGACAGAAGAAGTATATTGAGCAACGCTAAGTTTACAGCACTTCAAAAACGTCATGAGGATCTTCTGAGATCTCAGAAGCATGAGACAAGCCCCCTTTATTTTAGTCAATTAGGAATATAAACTTGATTGTAAACCAATTTCAATTGATCGATGTCCAAACGGCCGAGAATGAGCTTGTTAAACTGGACAAGCAATCTCTAGTTAAGTAGGCCTTAAGGTGATAGAGCTAATCTATTACTGGTTGTATTGCAAATTTGAAGATCGATATTACTATAGGAATATCGCTATTCCTACTACACGGGTAATGAGAGACTAATGCAAGACAGAGGACAATAATTATAAAGTGACCAAGAAGCATAAATATATTTGTACTAGGCCTTAAGTCACAAGCCAAAGAAGGTTGTCGCTTGATCGGATCGAAAACAAAATGTATGGGACTTGACCTTTCATTGTCACTTAATCATGTCATGTTGTTTTCGATTCGAATAAGTGACAACTTGATGGTAGGAAACGAAACCGTTTTTTTTTAATCCTTAAAGATTCTTTGACATTGTTTTAGCTTTGTTCTCTTAATACTACTCGTGTGTATATGTTTTTTTTTTTTTTTTTTTTATTGTAGCTCGACATGTGACAACACTCCGCCTGATGTAAAGCTAGAGTGCGGTCCATGAATGGAAACAACTGCTACCACAGAGAAATCTGTGCGGGCAGCAGTCGCCTCCGCTATTGTAATGTAATGAAATAAGGCGTACTTGATAATTTAATTATCGCTATATAATTAAAGCTGCCTACACATATTAATAATTGAAGCCTTAATAATTATATGTTATCAAAATAAATGCCAACGTCACAAATGCTCTTCATTACCAGCAAGAACAAAACTGACAGGATTCTGTAATAATTGTTCTTTCTTGTTTATAAATAACACTGAAGTCTCGTAAACACAAAGTAAACACTTCACTCTCTCAGTATAATTTAAAAGAGGTTTGTCTTTGGTTTTAGTATTCGTCCTAATTTGCTAATTCAATCAACGGGCTTAATTAAAACTGTTTTTGGAGACTCTCTGATGAATGAATCTTTACGGAAACTCTGCAAGATAGAGTGTCAATTTGTCATTCGAAAATAGCTATTACTTATTCTCTAAACAAATCTATTTCGAAAGTCACTTTTACCTGTTTTTATCATTCATGCCATTTACCACTGAAGAGATCATTTATAATTTTTTTTTATTGTAGCTCGGCATGTGACAACACCCCACCTGATGTATAGCTAGAGTGCGGTCCATGAATGGAAACAACTGCTACTACAGAGAAACCTGTGCAGGTAGCAGTCGCCTCCACTATGCCGGCTTCAGGAGACGAGCATGTATCATCTTAGATTGACAGTGCACACTCCTCTCGTTATACCTGGCTACTTTCAAACTATTCCCGAAACGCGACAAGGTCACTTCACGGGTGTTACATTCGAAAGTGGTGATACCACCCCAGGACGGCAGACTGGACAAATAACCATCATCAATCTGCCTACCACTCTTAATTTAACCATATTAATTTAATATCCCTAACTACTAATCTACTCATAAATAAAAACTTCAACTAGTAAAATAGTAGAATAACTTAGTTACAAAACGCCGTTACAAATTCGTTTACTGAAGAGACCAGAAACTAACCAATAAAAAGGTAATCCAATATTCCTACACAGGATTCCTAGTAAAATTCCTGTTGAAATCTTTAGGGGATCGTAAACTTTCCAAGTCCTAATACTATGAACATCAAAGATGCGGGACCAATAAAAGACATTAAAATTTCGCCAAAATAAAAAACATTTGATTATTTTTGAAATTGATTTAATAAAAAAAACAGCCAACAATATATTGCCAAGACTTCAGTTTTCATCGTAAATTAGTAATAAAACTAATATTCTGGAAAAACGCGAAAGTTTTGACCGATAATTTAAATATAGTTCGAGTATGTATGTATGATCCGACATACGAGTATAGTATGATAGAACAATGTATGATCCGAAATAGGGGAACCTGCGTTTTAATTTTCCCTTCAAATTATATCAGAAGGTTTAGTTTGCCAGAGATTCGACTTGACTGTTTGTGATGTAAAAATATGAATATTATAAATTACTAACAATAAACGTGTGCCAACTCTTGAATAGTAATAAAATTTCAGTGTCTGTGGAACTTACAATACTATAGGGACATAAAATAAAATTCCTCACCCCAAATACAAGGTTTTGTTCCAATTTCAAACTGTAGTCCCGCCATTTACACGCACAAGTAAAACCAAAGCCAATTTACCAGTTCCAACCAAACACATGCGAAACTTGGCTACATATTGATTTAGTTAGATACATCCAAAACTAAAGTACATACGTAAATGTCACGACTTTCCCTTAGATTTTTTTTCTTACACGAAATTGTGACGAAATACGAAAATATGCACACGCCTCTACTTCTGATTGTCAAATAAATACAATGTTGACATATACCGAACTACAATAAAAAAATAAAATCTTTGCAGTAAATAAACCTAGTAACCTTTTTTACGTTGAAAGAAAAAATGAATTAAATTTCTTACTTCAGATGCAATAGTTGATATATAAATTCACACATCTTTTGTAATATCTAAAATCACGTTTAAATGTTTAAATGGTAAAATTTATTATCAAAGCATCTTCCTGGTTTAGAATTATAACCGTTCGCAATAGATTTATCGTTTTCGTAAATTGACTGAATTAACTGAATTTAACATCAATAATAACAGTTAACATTACCTATAGATATATTATACGTTTTTCATATATTCAATTTATTTCTATTCTATCTTTAAATGTAGTGAAATAAAAAATATGTAAGAACTAGTAGGTATATAGCAAACTATACCGTAAATCACAACATATATTCACATTATTTATTTATTTTTTTAAATACACAAAACATCGTCAAAATATCAACAAGCAATGTAAATGTGCGATTGATATAAGAGTGGTATCGCGACGGCTTCGCGAAATTGATGAGCGCGATTATGTAAGCGTGTTAGGCGTCCATTGCGGCTTTATTTAATTATCTAGTTTTTTTTTTGGCTAGGTTTGAGGGTAATTTTATAAAAAAAAATTGAAAAAAAATCTCGATTTCGAAATTCTGGCCCTATCTCGTTTTGTTCCGGAGATATCGCGTTCCGGAACCGGACGGAACGAACTTTTGAAACATGGTTTTCGCGAGGTCTCCTTCACACACCTCGAAAGTTTCAAAGAGAATTAAATTATTGAATTCTTCCTTATTTGTTAAATTTATTATCGCCGTACAATAGAAATACTTCTCACCTAATGGCAAGTTAGCGTGATGATGCAACTTTTTTAACTGCTTCCTATTTTGTGATATATTATCATGTCTATGCATTTGTTTTTGTAATTATTTGCATACTCAAATATTGGGGTTGTCGTTATTAATTGTGATGTAAAACCAGTAATATGTGACGTGCCGTGGTCTAGCGGTGAGACGCGTGAACTCACGATCAATGAGACCAGTGTTCGACCCTCGCTAAAGAGCGGTACCAATGTAACTTTGTTATATGTACTTTGGTCGCTCAGTGCCTATAGGCACTATTAAAGAGTGGTAGGCAGACTGATGATGGTAATTTGTCCAGTCTGCCGTCCTGGAGTAGTACCACCACTTTCGAACGTAACACTCACCCGTGATCTTGTCGCGTTTCGGGAATAGTTTGAAAGTAGGCAGGTATAACGAGAGGAGTGTGCGCTGTCAATCTGGATGGTTCTTGCTCGTCTCCTCAAGCCGGCATAGTGGAGGCGACTGCTGCCCGGGCAGGTTTCTCTGTAGTAGCAGTTGTTTCCATTCATGGACCGCACTCTAGCTTTACATCAGGCGGAGTGTTGTCACATGCCGAGCTACAATAAAAAAAAAGTCATTCAGCAGGATGATGAAAATGATAGAAACGAGGAAGTTCGATCGCAGCAATTTCGAGCAGTATGCGCTTTGATTTTTTTTCTATTAATTTTTCAATATATTTTAATATCTATGCATTCACCATAGATTATTTCATAGTTAATTTACAAAACCATTATATATAAATTTTCTTCAATATAAATAAAGCTCATAGAGTCAGTTATACGGCATAGTTTTTCTTATTTCTTATACTAATATTTTATCTAATAAGCAAAATGTTATCCCAGTCTGCCGCCCTGGAGTATTACCACTACTTCTGTGTGTAATACTCATAAAATAACCTAGTCGTATTTCGGGATGAGCTTGAAAGTAGTCGGCTGTGGCGGGAGAATTTTGTCTCCCCGAGTCGGCATAGCGGAGGCGAATGATGCCAGCAAGCAGTTATGTTGTGATAGCTCATGGATTCCACATGCCGAGTTACTATAAAAATACATATGTAATCTAACACTCTCTTCTAAAATATATGAGGATTAGAGAGACATAGTACGCGGAAACGATCTGTCCAGCACGAAGGACAATTTGTCATACTAAACCATTCATTACAGCCTTCCGTGCACACAACACCCTGTATAATTCATAACAATACATGTTGGATTATCATTCTGTAGTTGGCACACATGTACGTGCGAATAAGGCATGAGATGAAGCTGCTAGATTATTATCTTAAGATTTTTTATTTAGATTTGTGTAAGACAATATTTACAGAGGCTGTAGTCTGAACTCACGATCGACGAGACCTGTATTCAAACATCGCTAAATGTTATATATTTTAAACATTTTATATTAGTTATATTTCACAAGCATTTTATATATTTTGTGCCGTAGCTATTTGTTTATTATAGTGATTTGCGATAATAATTAGTGCTGAGAAAGTTATCAAATTATTTAATTTCAACATAAATCTGCTATGCTTCGAATAATATGGTAAAACAAAATGTATGGACGCTCAGGTGTTGCCTTTCACCTTAAAGTGGATTTGGAGACATACATACAAACATTCGTGTAACTTGGTTTAATATAATAGGATTTCGAATTCAATTTAAAAAAAACCTATTACTTTCACAAAAAAGGTTAATTTGCGTATTCACAATCGTGATACAGCAATTACACGTTAAAGATCTCTAACAAATTATGCTGAACCATTATTTATGATCTCCCTTTGAATCGGAACATCCTTATAACATTTTAATACAGGCACTTGTATATAAAAGACCCCCTTTTAGGGGTAAAAACTGACGAGGGTCTCATTTAGAAACACCGTGAAAGTATGTAATTAGCTCGTTTTACCGCGGCCTTCATTTTAAACTCTTATTTATATTTGACGCTATGAAACAAATAAACATTTTTAAAATAATGAAGAGGAGTGTGTCTTCTTAAACTGGCATAGCGGAGGCGACTGCTGCCTGAAGAAATCCATTTGTCATATGTCAAACTACAATATAAACAAATTAGCAATATCAAATTAAATGGAATACTTTTATAGCGTAAAATACTAATCCGAAGAATGATAAGCCACTCATTATAATGATATTATTATATTAGTAACCGCCTTCTCGGGGAATAAAGTTTTCGTCGTCTGTCGACTCTCCCAGCGATGAGAGACGAACTCTATATCCTCTTCTCACGACGAAAACAGGTACTTCATACGTCGCCTTAACGTGAAAGCCAACACCTGAGCGTCCATACATTTTGTTTTACAACATTGTTTGAAACATAGCAGATTTATGTTGAAATTAAGTAATTTTATAACTTTCTCAACAGTAATTATCATCGCAAATCACTATAATAAACAAATAGCTACGGCACAGAATATATAAAATGCTTGTGAAATATAATCAATATAAAATTAGTGCTGAGAAAGTTATAAAATTACTTAATTTCAACATAAATCTGCTATGTTTCAAACAATGTTGTATAACAAAATGTATGGACGCTCGCTCATGTGTTGGCTTTCACGTTAAGACAACACAGCCTTCTCAACTAATAAGAGTGAGAATTTGTATAGAAAACTGTATTTTGTATTTAGAGCCCGAATGGTCCAAATTTTAGACCATGAAAAAAGCGAGTTCGTGTGCTTCGGTGTTAAGTTTATCATAGACTTTTAGGACCAATTGCACCATATGACTTAACTATTACTTTCACGTTAAAGTAATGGTTAAAGTTAAAATTGGGTTGCGAACGAATTTAAGCCTTTTTTTGAGTCTTTTTTTATATTTTCTTGCTGCCCGTTGAGCATATTTTGAATGTTTGTTGGTAAAATATTGTAGAGATTAGATATTTGGTATTTGATACTAGATAGATAAATTAGATATATTTATTTTATTAATTATTTCTTGGCATTTTAAAGTTTTTACACTAAATTAATCCCTATAGAATTAAAAGTGTAATTAGGAGACAAAATGTGATTATCAATTCGAGTAGACAGGGTAAGGAGTTTCCAAACTTACTCTTTGTCATTTTAGATTAAGAAACTTTGACTATCATTGCTACAGTGCTACAGGGTGAAAAGAAACACCCACGCATTTTGAAATAAACGTTACTTTATCAAAAGTCAAGATCAACTTTCATAATTTGAGCAACGGAGGCCTAAAGCTTGAATAGGAAAGATTTTTTTTATTCCAGCTCAGAATCCGAAGTATCCTGGTATCGTTAGGAGTGTGCATTGTCCACTTGAACGTGTACCTATAGAGACAGTTTCTCGCAGTAGCTGGAAAATCATCTCGATTTCGTCGACGTTATGACTAAAGCGTTCCGAGCTCGTGTCTCATCGAGGGGACGTACTAAAGACAGAAAACCACACTCTTTCAGTCCAGGTTGACAATGCACACTCCTTTCATTATACCCGGCTAGTTCGCATATAATTTGTCATCGCACTATGTCGTCACGATGCTATTATCTCAACGTGAATAGAATCGCAGTTCATGTTCCTAAGATCTATTGTCTATAAACATAATACCTAACTATTATGTCTGGAAATTGCATGGACAAAATCTGATTGGACATGGATATACTTAAATGCATACCTTAATACTATTTTTATTGTTTTTTTCGTTAGTTATTCAGTATACATATGTATTTATATGTATAATAAGTACATATATAACGCCAGTTTTGATGAACAAAACTTCAAGAACTTTACTTTTACACTCCGGCAGATGTTTTTTTATTGTAGCTCCGCCTGATGTAAATTCTTCATGTGGACAGCATCAGGCAGCGCGGCGCCCTAGTTGTCTAACGATCTCGTTAATTTTGTTTTTTATTGTAGCGCATCATTATAACCGCACTTCCCCTAATGTTGCAATGGTTATTCTAGCAGAAAAACTGCGGGCATGAGTCGCGTCGACTATGCAGGTTTAATGAGATACCCCTTCACACTGCGCTTAAAGGAATTTGGAAAGACGTGGCTAAGAACGTGTGACAGAGAAATGTAACTTTTTTTTCATTATTTTTGTTTTATTGCCTGTACTAAGTTAGTGCTTGTATTATAGCATATGTAATATAACATAGTTATATTGGTACTGGTCAGAATTTAGCGAGGTCCGAACATGGGTCTCTTCAATCGTGAGATTTTTTTTAAATTGTAGCTCGACATGTGACAACACGCCGCCTGATGTAAAGCTAGAGTGCGGTCCATGAATAGAAACAACTGCTAATACAGAGAGACCTGTGCGGGCAGCAGTCGCCTCCACTATGCCGGCTTGAGAAGACGAGCATGTACCACTCCTCTCGTTATGAACGGACCTAGAGACCACGCCCGCTCAATCCTCAACTAGGACGGCATGCTAACCTAATAACCATAAACAACCTGCCTACCACTCCTAAAAACACTTTAAAAATATCATATCTACATAACTAGAGATAGGAATAGAACTCAGGAGTGAGGGCGTTTCCGCAACCGGCTCCGGCGCCGCGCCATTTCCGTATCCAAACGGAACAGTTATTATTTTTATTACCTTTTCACAAAACTCTGGTTTTTTAAATAATATCTCGGCAATTCAGCATGCGAGTACACCCCGCCTAATAAGCTAGAATGCTGTCCATGAGCGATAGTCGCCTCCACTATGTCCAGTGAGGAGACTAATGTACACAGCACAGAGGTAGACAGAGCGACAGACTCCTCACTGGGCCAACCATCACCAGTCTAACAACCACTCTCGTTTTTTTGTAATATTATACTGCGTAATTTTTAGAATAATTATGTCATTATAAGAAGTAATTTTATTAATTTAATTTATTTTCTATTACTGGGTTCACAAGGATACTTATATAAACTGGCTTAATTCTCTTATTAAATTAAATATTTCAAATAGTGCTAGGCAGAATAGTGATGGTTCTGAGGTGGTACCAACACTTTCAACTGTAACACCCGTGAAGTAACCTTGTCTCATCAGCTTAAAAGTAACCAAGTATAACAAGAGGACGCACTCGTCTCCTCAATCTGGCGTAATAGAGACAACTGCTGCTAGCAGAAATTTAGAAAATGCTCTAGATCACAGCTGCATCATTTTAAACAAAAATACAGTAACCCCCGCTTTACGCGACCTCGTTACGTGCGGTTTCGGTTTTACACGAATTTCAAATTTCGCGCTAAAATGGCTCTTTCAAAGATTTATTCAGGTTTGGACATATTGCAGAGCATAGACACTGATGATGACCGTATTTTAACTGTGTGTTAATCAGTAAAAAACAGTGGTGCGTGTTATGAAAATATTTTACAAAACCGTAAACGAAACGCAACCTAGAAGACACTAGATAGGTACATTTTTCCGTAAAACAATGTATAATGTATGCATGTAATGTGTTTTTAGAATTAAAGTATGTATTGATTTGCATTTTGTACTGACTTGGTTATGCTTAAACGTGACCCCCTTATACGCGAATTTCACTTAACGCGAGTTTTTGCGGAACGTATCTCTCGCATTAAGCGGGGTATTACTGTAAACTAAATAAATAACAATATAAAATGTAGGGACGTCAGCCCCATTGGCGCTTGGTTGACCATATGACAGAGTGAATATACACTTATTCACATTTGAAAAGTGTTTATACGCTTGAAAATTCTGTCGTAATTTGAATTAATTTTAAATACAATGAAATATTTAAGTAATTTTGATAAAAGAGACTTAACAGCTATAACGCTGAGCAAAATTCCGAGAAGTTCTTGACACTGAAATTTACGAAGCGAAATCTTTAAATATGTAAAGCTTTAAACATGACAAATTGTTTTCTTATACATTTGTATGTTACAATGAGTTGAAGACGGTGGGCAGACCGTCCCGGGGTACTTATGTCACCACTTTTAAATCAATTTGGTAGCAGCGGGGTATAATAAAGGAAGTCAACCTTGCACAGGTTCCATTTGTCTCCTTAAGCCGGCATAGCGCAGTCGGCTGCCGCCTACAAATATCAGATCTGTGAGAGTGTCATTTAACACCGGTCGGAATGTTATCACTTATCGGATTAAACTATAAAGAATGTCTGAGATATTAGTAAATATAGTAAGTTGTTTTGTAGACTAAGTGAAGGTGCTCGGCGTAGCTTGTTCTTATCAAGTTTACATAGATTGTAGAATCCTCGCGGGCGCCTTTTTCCGCAATTGAGCAGCTCTAGTCGCTCGTTGTGCGTGAGGTGGTCTGCATCACCGCAGCCACCCGATGTCTCCCAGGAAGGCCAAGAGACTTCTCAGGTTCCTGCACACCTCCATGCAGTGACTGTCTCTTCAGCCCCCATGCAACCTCTGCACAAGAGGGCTGTCTATAATATTAATGGTGAATAAGTGTTTGTTGAGTCAGCAATGCCCCGTTATAATACCTATCACTAGGCGGAGCTGGGCTCGGTGAAAATCAAGTTCACATATCCCGTAGTATGAATTTTTTTCTCCCCAAACCACCCTCTCTCGCCTTATGCGATAACCCGTGAAAAAGAGCGAAACGGTACCTCCGTTAGTACGAGTCATCTTAGGAATGATGACAATCTCTACAATGCCGTCCCTAAAATTTTCTAACCTAACCTAACCAGTCAGGATTTCTTTTATCTGCATATAAAAGCAACAATCTAAACTCTAAACTTATATAAAGTTAAAAATTGTGTGAGCATCTGCGCCGTAGCAATTTGCAACTGTAGTTCACAAAGGAAATGATGTTTGCTTTATGTCCGAGCTACAGAGAGATAGCTTCTTCAAATGTATTCAACCACTTACGTCACAAGGACACGGACAATCTCTAGGGGTTTAATAATACATAAATCCTTTTTTCTCGATCACCTAAATTATTAAGAGCCATTGATAGAGATTTTTTTATTCGAAAAATAGCTATAAATTTTAAGACCAGAGTTACGTCATTTCATTTTATTTATTTTTTAATTATTAAATTGCAATTAAAATTGAATAGAAAAAGAAAATAATCACTGTAATCTATACAATTTGATAGTGTACATTCATTTCCCCAAGCCGGCATAGCGAAGGCGACTACTGCGTGTGGAAATTTATCTACCAACGTAAAACGAAACTATGCAAGATCGCCGTAGGCTTTACACACGAAGAGTCATGAACATCCAAAAAATAATTTAAAAAACCCCTATATTCTCATGATTGCAGACTAGGCTAATAACCATCATCAGTCTACTACTCCGGAGTAAAATACATACCTATATTTGTAAACGCGCAAGCATGTTCTATCTTAAACAACTTAAGCATACAACCTCATTTCAGAGCCACTGAAAACGTGCGTATATCGTTACAGTAATACCTTAGGAGCATTCATCACAGACCGTGATTTACGTAGCGAGTTGGGCCTACCCGAACAATAAAAAGCAATTTAGATATTTTTTTTCTCTCTCCTACTTTTTTTCATTAGCAAACAAGAATGACGTGTAAAACAAGCGAACCCCTGACGAGGGTTACAGTAAATAACCGTGGGGAAGTAATTATCACGCTACGTTTGAATTTACAAAACGTGACATCATATATCCATTGTCTAAATAGATATTTATTTCACGTAAAGATTTGTTTTTGAGCCATTATCGTGTGATCGTTTTGGGAATTTATTTTGTTGCGAAGTTTAATACGTTCCTATGGGCTCTTTATTGATACCCAAATAATAATTTGGCATGATTTAAAAAGTTAAAGGACAACGCCCATTATCGGCCCTACTCTACTATCTAATAGATTGTTACCAAAACAATATTCTTAAATAATATCTTATTTTTTCATTGATTTATTTCAATTATATCAACACATCGTTTACTAATTAATATTCCATTCCATAAAAACAAATGATATTTATTATTAATAAGATATAATTAATAAAATAATAACCTCAAATATTGCATCAGTTTTGGTGCAATTACTTTTTTTTTTCAATTTATTCATTTTATTGATACTTTATAAATAGAACAATCTTGTGCCTCTCAAAGCCCACACTTGATAATTCGGTTTAAAAAAAACTGATTGGTGATAAGAAATGTAGATTTAATTTCCTAGAAAATGTTCTATAAATCATTGACTAATTAGAAAAAAATTTGTGGGCCCGTTTCTCTTAAGGGAAGGGAACAAAATATATTATATAATTTTTTATTAAAACTTTTTTTTTTATTATACAAAGAAAAAATAATACCTAATTTACAACAGAGACATTGTCAACGAATTAGGCTACTGATACGAAAAGTATAGGAATTCCCCGTGGATAAGTAAACTAAGTTTTTCTTTCTGGTCTGAGTCGGTCGCGAGGGAATTTAGGGACATTACATCACGTCCTGGACACATTTATCATTCGTGAAACTTGTTCGGCGTCTCTCGGGTCCCGCTGCGACATATACCAGATATCTGCAGTAAAAACCACTTATGCGACTAAGAATATCGCCATATTGGATAAAAATATTTTCAATAAAAGATGTGAGAGAATTTACATAAATTTTGTTTACTTTGTTCTTTTTAATTTTAATTTTCAATCGTCTTTTTCATATGTTCAAATCCAGATAGCAATCCCTTAAACCACGTGTAGTGTAACCACCAAACCAAACACATCTGTATTAATATACTTAAAGCATATATTGTATTAATGGAAAAATAAATAATTTAGTTACCCTAAATTAACTTCCAAACTTCCAATAGGTAAAATACAAATAGGTTAGGATGTATTGATTAAATTTATTTCCAATATATAGAACAATAGTCAGAATGTATTTTTAAACCCTTTGTGCTTACTAAAACGTTAATTTATATAATTTCAGCCAAAATTTTCTTTTAGTATGGTCCAACGACGGTTACAAACAAACAAGTTACTGCTATTTGCAACCGAGTGACATTGTATGGAGGAAGCCTGCAAAGTTGTTAAAATTAAACAAGTCAACTTTGTTAACGCACATTGCTAAGTTTAATATTAACAAAACTGTATTGCACATTTTGAATAAATTTGTTGTATGTTGCCGAATAATTTTTAACCAAGCCGAATTGGTACTACAAAGAAATTACTGCAGTCCGCAGTCACCTTTGTTATGCCAACGGTTTGGGCCGGTGAGGTAATTCCAAGCTGATCGCGAAACGCAATCACGTCCTATTACATGTAACAATATAATGTTTATTAAATTACGATAAAAATTAAATTAAAAAAAATTAACGCTTATTCAATATTTATATGACATCAACCCAAGAGCTGGAGGTGCTGCCGATGGAAACATAGAATGAGAGGAATTCCGCCTTTTCTCGATGTGCGTGTCGATTTTATTATTCTATTCAATTGTAATTAAAAAAATATATTGTTGTTTTTTTTTTTTCAAAATAATCTTGGTAAAACAAATTTTTGTTCATTTTCTTTTAAAAAATATAACCTAATAGCTTACTGGCACAGAAAACACATATACGAGGGGGAAAATTCATTACTCTCAAAAACTGCTGTACAGCAAAATGTGGCAACGAGATATGGGATTTTTCAACGTTAAGTTATTGTTTGTGACATAGTATACTCTTCAGTGCTAATAGTGAGTCGTTTTTCAGTGTACATAACCTCTCTTGTTACTCGAGCCACTCCCAACTTTCATCCCACAACAATAACCTTCATAAAACGACATTTTCATCTTAGCTGTGAGTATTTATTTGACAAATACCAAATGCAATCATATTTTATTAACACCAAATTGAGACATTTTTATATGACATCAGCACGTCTGTGCGGTACGGCAAAAAAAATAAAATTTGTCGCCTCCGCCATGCCGACTTGCAGAAGTAATACTAAAACGCGACTTGGTAACTTCACGGATATAATAAAAACAAATAAAGCGCTTATTATGATAGCAGCCACGGAGAGTGGCAAGCAGCAGTCGCCTCAACTATGCCGTCAAATTACGGAGACAATATTCAAGTTGTTATTGCCTTGTTGGAAGTTGCCATCCAAGCTAACACGGAAACGCGACCAGACACTTTGAATTGATGGTACTACCCCAAGACGTCAGACTGGACCTTCATAAACACCATATACGTACTAACACAACCCTTTTTTTAATTATTATTATGACACATGTGACCTCGACAAGACTGTTGGTAAGCATAGTAGAGGTCCATGACGGTCCTGACGACTCGAGAACCGCTCACTCGGTGGCTCCAGTCTGAAAAGCTTTATCACGCTCCGCTTGAAGGATCCAATGTTAAAGGATTGGAAGAACACATAAAAACCATTAGATCAAACAACGCTAACAAATAACTTCTAAGTTAAAAAATCCCATTCTCTTTGTCACATTTTGCGAGACAAAACCTATTTTCTACTTTATTCATTCGCGTAGGTACTAGTATCTCTCTCTGGAGTAAAATTGAAAATAAATATAGCTAAGCCCGCGCTCTTGACAGTACGGGGGCAATTTAAGTATTTTTAATGTTATTTTTAAAGGAAACTTTTTATGTTGCTTCTGCCCAAGAGAGGTAGGCAGACTGATGAAGGTTATTAGCCCAGTCTGCCGTACTTGGGTAATAACACCCGTTAAGTGATCTTGTCGTATAACATTGTCAATCTGGATGGTGCACATTTGTCTCCTCAAGCCGGCATATCTGTAATAGCATTTGCTTCCGTTCATGGACCGCACTCTAGCTTTACGTCAGGCGGAGTATGTTCACATGCCGGGCTACAATATAAAAAAATACTTCGTATGCGTTTTATCTCATCTCATATTATATAAAGCTCGATATCACTCACTGACTGACTGACATCAATTCTGAAGCACTTGCCGGGGGGTAAGAGAGATTTTTTTTATGTTATGACATGTTCCGAAAGTATAGTTAGGTATATAGTTAAGCAGGGTTGGATGAATGCTACCGTGTACCCAACCCCTCAGCACTTTGGTGGCCATGAGGAACACCGTGGGGTTTTAGTCGGTTTGCGCGCTATTTGTAAGGGAGCCCGACATAGCCCTGGCACCTTCCCCGAGGTGCTAGGGCATCCGTAATGGATTTCTTCACGTAAAAAAAAAGGTATATAGTTAAGTAAGGTATAGTCAGACGTATTACTTTAAATGAATATTTTCTTACGGCGAATTTTTAATTTACGCAATTTCATACTCTAAATAAATGGACAAAAGGAAATAAAAAAAATGTAAAATATTTTCAAACGAAAACCATTAAAATGAACATTAAAGAAATGACAAAATAAGCTGCTCTTTTTTCTATCGTCAATAAAATATTTTGGTACGTTTTTCATTCAATACAGTCGAAAGTGAAAAAACCAATCTTAGGGATTGGGAGGCTGTACACGCGAAAAGGAGATTGGAAACCATCCACGAAATAAGACGGGACTCTTTTGGATAGAGATTATCTTCGTTCTGTCTATGTTGTTATACACTATACATCACCCTTTCTCTTTGACAATATTTCTTTCTATTTAAAAAATGTAATCGAATACAGATAAATAAATGTATTTTTAAACTAAAAAGAAAGTACATGTTAACGATTTTTTAATATATTTTCATAGAGGAGCTCATACATTTGACATAAAAAAAAGCGTAAGCGTCAAGTCAAATACTAACTGACAGAAAACCTAAAAGTGACTGCGGCCATCTTTTCTCTTGTGTCACATTGGGAGCGTTATTGCATATTATGTGTATAATGTATATTATATTAAAAATTAATATGTACGTATATACACGCCACACTTGCATATGTACACTCTAATTTTTTTTTATATAAATATAAATTTATTTGTTTTATATTATAATGAAAATTGAGTATTAAAAAATGAACTTGCACACAACAGCTAGCTCAACCTTCGCCATCCATTATTATATGACCACGTGATTGTGACGAAATTTCTCCTCTCTATCTTTCCATCGGCAGCCCTGTATATATTATAGTATACATACTGTATATATAATAATTATAGTATACATTGTATTTTTAGTATTTTTTGTTTTCTATTCAATATAATCAATCAATATAATTTATAGATATAATAAATTATAATTTAATAATTGTTCAAAGCATACTTAATTAAACATACTTATATCGTGTTTAACAAAGTCTACAAAGAAAACTCCACTTAATAAAGCCCAATAATAACTTCCTATAACTCTAAACAAATGTTTTCATCAAAAACAAAGACGTTTTACAATCTGGAATTAAATTTCTCTTGTAAATACACAGTGAGGAGCGCTTTAGCGACAAAAACAGAACACAACGAGTGCTTTAGTTAATGGGAATCATAATTCACTCGGCGGTTCCGCTTAGGGAGGGATTTCGGACTCTTTTGCTATGCACAACGATATTATTTTCTCACGCTGATGTGCGTATTTTTATTGGATTGGCTGCTTTTTTTTCCTCTGTAAATTACTAATTTTTTTCATAATACTATTGTAACTCGTCATATCCGCCTGATGTTAAGATCGAGTGCGGTCTATGAACGGAAACAACTGCTACTACAGGCAATAATCGCCTCCGCTATGCCGTCTTAATGAGACGAATTGCCAGTGCACTCATCTCATTATAACTGGCTACTTTCAAACAAAGTCACTTCATGGGTTCATTCGAATGTGGTGAAACTACCCCAACACGGCAGACTGGGCTAATAACCATCATCAGTCTGCCTGCCACTCTAGTTGTACCACATAATATAACACAACGATCTAATCGCATTTCGGAATCAGTCTGTCAATGGGTGGTGCACAAGCTATAGCAGCAGTGTTCGCCTATGAATCGCACTTTAGCCTAACATCAGGCGGAGTGTAGTCACTTGTCTAAATCTTTGCTGAGATCATCGTGTGCCTTACACATCCAAAGGATTGGACTGAGAAACATTATTGCTATTTACAGACAAGAAGAACTTTTGTGAAATATAGTAAATTATAGAAATATAAAAAAAAATAGTTTTATACAGAGCGGCCGTGGTCTAGCGGTAAGACGCGTGAACTCACGATCGATGAGACCCGTGTTCGAAACTCGCTAATTCTGACCGGTACCAATGTAACTTTGTTATATGTACTTTAGTCGCTCAGTGCCTATAGGCACTATTAAAGAGTGGTAGGCAGACTGATGATGGTTTTTTGTCCGGTCTGCCGTCCTGGGGTAGTACCACCACTTTCGAATGTAACACCCGTGAAGTGACTTTGTCGCGTTTCGGGAATAGTTTGAAAGTAGCTAGGTATAACGAGAGGAGTGTGCACTGTCAATCTAAGATGGTACATGCTCATTGCTCGTCTCCTCAAGCCGGCATAGTGGAGGCGACTGCTACCCGCACAGGTTTCTCATCAGGCGGAGCGTTGTCACATGCCGAGCTACAATTAAAAAAAACTGTAATAGTAAAATAATTAAATTTCCATTTAAACGGCAATCGGTCATTCTAAGACTTCTAAAAAATGTAAACGAATTCAAACACGTATATATTATAAAAATATATAAGCTAAATAAGTATTTTAGGAATATACTCGACAAAAATTAATTATAATTTTAATTAATATTAGGAAGCCGAGCTCAGTTAAAACATAAAGTCGTCATTTATTAGGATTCTTTTTTAATTAATGTATATGAGTTTAAATCAATTTACAGCGAGTTGGTCGTTTTTAAGAGTACAGACCGGTCTGCCGTACCGATACCACCACCTGAACTAGTCGCATTTCGAGATCATCTATAATAACGAGAGAAGTATGTCCAGGAGTACCTTCAATCTAGACGGTGTACATTGGTCTCTTTGAGCCGGCATAGGGGAGGCTATTGCTGCAAAAAAAACTGTGATGTTTCTCATAATGCGAGCTACAATAAAAAAGTATTCTCTATCTGAAATAATAGGGTCTGCAAAAAAAACATTAATCAAGTTTGTCGTTTGACTATTATGTACCACAAATCAGTGAGGCAACAAATCTCGTTTGGTTGAATCGAGATCGTTTTGTATCTGACATTAATAGGGCGGGCTATTCGTCTTCACATCTCCGTTTTATTATTCTATATATCAATGCAATATAAAACTTCATACTTCTAATAAATACAATACAATACAATACAATTGTCACGCCTTTTGACGCTAATTTTAATAAAATAAAAAAAATCCTTTATCAGAAAGCTGGCAATAGTTATGATGGGAATGTGCACCATCCAGATTGACCGTATCCGACTCCTACTCCTCTCGTTATATCCGACTACTCACACTATGTCACTTCACAGGCAGTGGTGGAATACCCCGGGTCGACAAACAGCTAATAAACATCAGCAGTCTGCCCTACCAAACCTTTTTTATCCTTGCTCGGCATATGACAACTCGCCATGAACGGAAGCAACTGTTACCACAGAGAAATTTCTGCAGAGACCAGTCATGTGAACACCCGTGAAGTGACCTTGTCGCGTTTCGGGGATAGTTTGAAAGTAGCCAGGTATAAGAGAGGAGTGTGCACTGTCAATCTAGATGGTACATTCTCGTCTCCTCAAGCCGGCATAGTGGAGGCGACTGCAGCCCGTAGAGATTTCTCTGTGGTAGCAGTTGTTTCCATTCATGGACCGCACTCTAGCTTTACATCAGGCGGAGTGTTGTCACATGTCGAGCTACAATAAAAATTAAAAAAAAAAATGTCCGCTATGCCGGCTTGAAGAGACGAATGTGAACTATCCATCTTAACTTTTATTAAATCATAATTAACTTATTTTTTCTTAAATATTTATAAGTATAAAAGCTTAAAACCATTGGAGTTGAAAGTTGTCAGTGAAAAATAATGTTTCAGCTTCCAAGATAAATGTCCATCAAGTCATTGTTGCCATTTCCACGCGAACCATTCACGCTTTACCGATATGAATAATGACAAATTACTTTATGTCACTCACAAAGGATTCCTTCGAGAGACACCTATTTATTTAGTGAATATTCAATTTGGAATTTTCGATAACGATTTATTATATTAACGATTACGTCAAAGGTTTTGCTGGGTCAACTGCTACGTTGGTTTATAGTCATTTCACTTTAATAAATCTACGATCCTGACTGCCTAAATTGGAATAAATCTTAATTAATCGGCGTATCTTGATATCTTAAATGAGTTAACATTGATTGTTATCTTTGTTTTCCTATTAATTTTTACCATATTAACATTATATATTACGTTTTACATATTTTTGTATTAGTTCATTTAGCTTCGTTTGCACCAAAAGGCCCGTTAAAGTTACTTTAACTATTACTTTTATGGCGACGACGTAACCATTAATGGTTACATTTACTCCACACTCGTTGCAATATCGTGTAAATTCATATTGTTATCGTTAAAAGCGTGGCTGATCCCGAAAAAATAATAGAAAAACATACTTGGCTTCTTTTCTTTCTGACATTGGTTTGACGATTACTTTAACATTAACCAGCCAAGATTCGCTGGTTACGGTTACGTTAAAGTAAACGTCAAAAATGACAGGCGCTACGATGTTGTAACTCGTGTAAATGTAAACCATAATGTAAATATAACGGTTAAAGTAAGCCTAAAAGTAATAGTTAAAGTAATTTTAACAGGCCTTCTGATGCAATCGGACCTGAGTTTTTACATTTTTTTTTCTTTTTTTTTCTCTTTTTTGGGTCAATTTACAATTGATTTAAAATGTGAACCCTGATCCCTGCAAATTAGTTTTTATTTTAGGATTTGTCATATTTTATATTAATATATTGATTTTAATTAAATTATAATAAAACTTAAATAGAAAAAATAACTGTTCGTACACAGTCCAAGGCGAGAATCGAACATCGCGTCATTCGTTATACGTACAAGATGCTCTGACCATTGAGTTACTCTACTTATGTTACCAGAGAGTATTTGATTTTTTAAATTTTGGTTTTATGTACTTATTAATTTTGTAACAATTAACATAGCGTGTAAGGCGTGTGAATATTATAAGAAAAATCAACTATGAACTCTGCCGGGGTGGAATACGCAATATTCTGAAATGT
Organism: Tinea pellionella; assembly: GCA_948150575.1. NCBI lineage: Eukaryota > Metazoa > Arthropoda > Insecta > Lepidoptera > Tineidae > Tinea > Tinea pellionella. Next base: position 6,748,353 of record OX411259.1, on the reverse strand, counting down.
GTTCGTAGGAAGTATGTTATTACAGACCTCAACAAGTCACATAAAAACTTAGACCTTATCGTTTAAACAATAAAGTTTAATTTTGAGCAATATTTTTTTTTGTCGATGAATTATAATAATTCAAAAATACGTTTTGTGTAGCCGTAACTTTTTTAACATGAGAAAGTCAAAAATAACAAAAAATAATTTAATTTACATTCGCAATAAAGAAAAATTACTGAAAATTCATAGTCGTTGTTTTTACTGAATTATTCAAAAAGCTTTGGAATATATTTTTTTGCCTACTTCAAGTAAATTCCGAATGAATAAATTACATAAATGTTAAAATGAGGTTTCTAATGTAAAAAATACATACAATATTTTTCCGTTTTATTTACGACACTAGCTGTCGTCCCGTAATTTTGCCCACAAAAATACAAATTATAAAAAAATAGGCGCTCCCACTATTCCGGCTCATTTCAAAAAGCATTCCTTCCATCCTCAAAAGCAATTCATTCTCACCCTTTCTATTTGTATCGTCTTTTTATTTATTAATTATTATATTTCTAATACGATTTTATCGATGACGTGGAAATTGAACCTATGTCTTCCGCTGTGCTCGCGAAAGTTCTGACCACCAAACTATGCCGTTCTGATCACTATTATCGTCTTAAAATTCCTATATTGTTCTAACTGATGGATTAAGTTCGTATGTTACTGTCGTTACTGATTTGTTTTTTTTTTTGTTTTCACAGCAACAAGCTCTATTGAAACAAACAATGAAACCCGACTAACTGTTTTAAGACCAATTGAGTTACCGGTCCTCTCTTTTTTCATTATTTTATACACTAACAAAAATAGAAGTAAAAAATAAACTACATTTCAGTATGATAATTCTTAAGTTTCAGCAAAGCAATAAATAACAGAAGAACTAGTAAGTTAACTAAGAAGTTTTCGTTTAAATCTCGAAAATCGTAAAGTGTACGTTGCCGGAAGAAAGTTCTCTAAAACCATTACACTTTGGTTAGGTTATCTAGCACACGGAAACGCGGCTAAATCTATAGTAAACTATACTTTGTGAAAATATGTATGTAATCACATAATCCTTTGAAAAATTATTTTGCCATCCCGGAGTAATGCCACCACTTTTAAGTGTAACATAAAATAGCCGGAATAGCGGCCGTGGTCTAGTGGTATGACGCGTGAACTTACGTAAGACCCGTGTTCGAACCTCGCTAAATCCTGACCGGTACCAATGTAACTTTGTTATATGTACTTTGGTCGCTCAGTGCCTATAGGCACTATCTAAGAGTGGTTGGTAGACAGTCTGATGATGGTTATTCGCCCAGTCTGTCATCCTGGGGCAGTACCACCACTTTCGAATGTAACACCCGTGAAGTGACCTTGTCGCGTTTCGTGAATAGTTTGAAAGTAGCCAGATATAACGAGAGGAGTGTGCACTGTCAATCTAAATGGTACATGCTCGTCTCTTCAAACCTGCATAGTGGAGGCGACTGCTGTCTGTAGAGATATCTCTGTAGTAGCAGTTGTTTCCATTCATGGACCGCACTCTAGCTTTACATCAGACGGAGTGTTATCACATGCTGAGCTACAATAAAAAAAAGAATAGTACTAGAAGAGATGATACCATGTCAAATTGGATGGTGCACACTCATTTCATCAACAGCGTAGCAGACGCGACTGCTGCCTGCAGATATTTTTCTCGGTAGCAATTGTTTCCGATCTTGAACTGCACTCTAGGTTAATATCAGACGAAGTATGGAATCATCACGGAATACTTGAAAAAATATATATTAAAAACCTATAAGAATATTAAAGGTAGTGAATTCGATTCTCGTCACAAAAAATTTTGTTACTTACTCGCAAAATTTTTTAAACTTTACAACATAAATATATATACTTCAAGAGCATTTCTTGTCAGAAAAAACAGCAGCTGCCATGAGTACATCTAATATAAGAATGTTTTCTCGACTCTCGCTTCGAAATAACACAATAAACTGAATTTTGATTTGTGAAAGTACAGAAATGTATGGAGAAATACTTTTTTGGTACTATTTCATTGGCGCAAATGTTGTTCCAATGTTTTTGCTCGGTTCTAGACTCCCATATATCAACGTGGGCGCTTTTAATCTCGCTTGGCCTATTTATTTACATTTATTCTAAGGATATTTTGCCACCGAAATTTCCCCTTTGGAATTGGCAACATTTCCCGCGCTTAGTTGATTTAGTTTTATTCCTTTATTGTGGTTTATATTTAAGAACAAAAACAGTTTAAGAAAGAGAATGTTTTATGTCTTTACGAGTATATTACATGATTTATTAAAATATTTTTTGTTGGTTGCCTCATGGAAAGCTATCACCTAAAACAATCGCTACCACAGAGAATTGTCTGCAGCAATCCCCACGGCTATGGTAGTCAGGTTAACAGGTCCTATTCTTACCCAGCTAATTCTTTTTTTTTTATGATGACACTACATGTGACCTCGACTGGCCTGATGGTAAGCTCAGTGGAGATCCATGAGCACTGACGACTAGAGAACCGCTTACACGGTGGCTCCAGTCGCCACTACTATGCCGGCCTGGGAAGGTGCTTTTTAACGCTCCGCTTCAAGGATCCAAGTCGATTGTACGACATAAAAAGGATGCGCCAAACCGTTTAGTTCGGCTTTCAATCCTGTCGACACAATGTGGATGCTTCCCCCGCCCAAGCGGGTGTTACGGGGGTGGAAGTAGGATGTAGAAATAAGGTTAAAGAGCTCATCGGAGCCTTCACCATGGTATAGGCGATAGAGGACACACAAGGACGCTATGTCCCTGCGAAGTTGCAGGGGCTCCAGGCGCCTAGTAGTAGGAAGACTGATGATAGTTTTATTAGCCGAGTCTCCCGTCCTAGATAGAGTACCACCACTTTCGAATGTAACATAAAGTACCCTTGTCCTGTATGGGTTTGTAAGTACTCAGGTATAACGAGAGAAGTATGCACTGTCACCCAAGTACACATTCGTCTCCTCTTTTTGTCTAATTTAGCTAAAGAAGTACAGTCACTAGCGTGAACTTTTTATAAATTAAGACATAATTTGCGCTTATAAATATTATTCCGATTTCAATAACTCCATAATAGCGCAATTATTTTCCAAAATACACAAAGACGTGATTAGTTTTGTTAGAGAAACAGCGCTACGTGGATTACGATACGACCTACTTTGAAATAGTTTCTTAGTGAAGCTGATGTGATGAATGAATCATGACCTTAATTAAGGTTTAGTCGCAACTAAAACTACTTATTCATATCTACCAAAGCCAAATTAGTCATTGCTTAGTGTTCACTATAAATACTAAAGGTATGTTAGGCCAAGACTTAAGCCCAACGTATACCGAGTTTATTTGCTTGTTTACTGCCGCTTGGTCATGCCTCCAATACAGGTTGGATTAAGGTAGAATAGCAAACTCGGCATCGTCAGGCCGCCTATCACTAATTGATGTTACATATTCGTCTCCTCAAACCGGCATAGTGGATGCGACTGCACGACATTTCTCAGCGGTCCTCATTCTAACTTAACGGAATGCGGTCACTGAAAGAGAAAAGTTCTTTCCACTTAACGTTTTAATGCTAAAATAAAATAGCGACTCAATTTCTAAGACATGAAGCATGTTAATAGTATATCAAAGTAAAAAAATACTCAAAGTATCTTTATATAAAGTTGTTTTATTTAAACGAATCTGCTCCAAGTAAAACTATATAATGTTAAAAAAATACATAACTCTACGCTCGGGAAAAATCCTTAAATATTACATTTTATATGGACAGAGCGCTCAGTCAAAATGCATAGTTAGGCGGGAATTTAAAAAAAAAACTAGGGGATTTATGAGCAATTTATCTCATATTACATCACGGTCCAACGCTTACTATCTTTTAAAAAAATATTGGCTATGAATACGCATTAACTTTTGTCATCCATTCCAATGTTTGGTTAGGACTGTCAAAGTGGAATATTTTTTAATTTGTTGTTTGTCAAAATTGAAATAAAAAAGTGTGCACGTGTGTGCGAAGTACCAATTTGGCTTGGTAAATTGTTCTGCAACATATCACTAAAACTTATTCAAAACGTGCATGTTGACTTGTTTAATTTTAACAATAAACTTTGCAAACTCCTTCCAAACAAAATCACTCGGTTGCAAATAGCAATAACATTTTTATTCAAAGTCGTTAGTCGCAGTCCAAGAGCTCCGCTCTGCTGCTATTACAGATAGACAACACTCCGCCTGATGTAAAGCTAGAATGGGATCCATGAATGGAAACAATTGCTACTACAGAGAAACCTGTGCGGGCAGCAGTCGCCTCCACTATGCCGGCTTGAAGATACGAGCATGTACCATCTAGATTGACAGTGCACACTCCTCTCGTTATACCTGGCTACTTTAAAACTATTCACGAAACGCGACAAGGTCACTTCACGGGTGTTACATTCGAAAGTGGTGGTACTACCCCAGAACGGCAGACTGGACAAATAACCATCATCAGTCTTGCCTACCACTCTTTAGTGCCTATAGGCACTGAGCGACCAAAGTACATATAACAAAGTTACATTAGTACCGGGCTGAATTAGTGAGGTTCGAACACGAGTCTCATTGATCGTGAGTTTACGCGTCTTACCGCTAGACCACGGCCGCTCTTAAACCTTCCTATGTCTGCTTGATTAGCACCGTTCAATTTGACAATACACGCTCCTATCATTAATAACACAAGTTTGTTAAAGGTTAAACATGAATACCTATCTCCCGCGTTTCACTCAATACCCGAGTTTTTACTACATAAATTTTTGTGTAGTAAGTCTCATCGCCGCAAAACTGGTAGTAGATATTTATATTCCGCAGTGCGACTCATAAATTGTTTGAACGTCCTCTCTGGGCAGCGCACAACCGTCGTCGTATAACTCTGGTGCGTACTCGACACGATATACGAGTATTTATGACAAGCTAAGATTTTATTTTTTAATTAATTTACCGGAACATTTTCTCGTAAAATAAAGTAACAGTTTTTGTTTTTTGAATTGATTAAATGACTAATAAAACAATATTAGAAATAAAATGCTGCAATTTTTTTTTTTATTATTGTAGCTCGACATGTGACAACACTCCGCCTGATGTAAAGCTGGAGTGCGGTCCATGAATGGAAACAACTGCAGGTCTATTGCGCACGGTTATAGAAGTCGAATAGCAGCGCTGATAACACAATTTCGTATTGTGCACCTAAACTTCCAACTTCAAAACATGTCAAATTAGCAGCGGAGTCTAGGTTAGTGCGCACGGTCCTTTTAGTATGAGATTTCGTATTGCGGACCGGCACGAGAAGCGGAGCTTAACGCACAATGAATGTCAAAATAGTAGTTTTGCAGAAGTTACAAAATGTAACTTTTGTTGAACTTCGACAGGAATAATATTGATTATTTTAAGGAAATTAGATAGTAATTAGAGTCTTAATACATCTTTAAGTGTTTGTTTCGTCAGGGTAAGTAGTTTTATTATGTTTCACAGTATTAATATGCATCAAATTAATTGTATATAACTTTTCAATTTCACGAATTAATATTTCTTATTTACAAGTTATTTATGAGTAAAAATGAGTAATACGAGTATAATTAGGTAATTACTTGTAAGGCTTGGGACTTTAGGTGGATTTATTTGGACGAACTCGTATTTTACGGGCGTTGGCAAAGGGGGATCGTGTACCCATTACGAAACTGATAATTTCATATTGTTAACACTATTTTTCATTTTTAAGATTCTACAGTGAGTTTGGTATCCCTGGGCTTATTGGATGTGCAGATGGCATACACATTGCATCGATGAGGCCGGCAAATGACACACTATTAACACACAAATAGTAAGTACTATATCTCAGTTATTCTCTCAACATATCAAACTAATTCCTATGTATATTTATGTATATTTATCCTATATTTCATGTTAGATTATTAAATTCTTATGGTGTTTTGCCTTTATTCAATAATTTTAGATTTATTTATTTTTCACTTATTTATTCTTATATTTTTGTTTCTGCACGGAAAACACTTTTCCACCACACCAAAGGTTAACTGGTAGAAAATGCCTCAAGGCATTAAGTTCGCCTTTTGCAATTTTTATATTGTGCAATAAAGTATTTTTATTATTATTATTAATTCCCATGGTTTATCTTAGAAAAAATCAAACACTCAAAAAATCATATATTGTAATCAATAAATAATTTGTTTTTTGCAGATATGAGACGCTTCATTAAATATTATATTAGTGGATGCTAGTCACCCCGGGTCGTGCCATGATGCTTTCATGTAGAACGGCCACATGATGAACCAACACAAATAGCTGAAGAAGTGGTGTGCTTGCATGCAGGTCCAGCTCATTCTGGAGATTTGTAGACATGGCAGTTGTATTTATAGATAGGGATGATACATTTATAAATGATATGCTCACACATTTGACAACATTTTACAAAGAGCACATGGAAAAAGCTATTTTAGATAAGGTATTATATACACACTAGCTGACGGTGCCCGGCGCTGCCCGGGTTTTTTTAAGTTATTGTTACACATAAGATAAAAATAATGCTTTATTATAAATTACCTATAGCTGTTACCCACAACTTATTTGGATAAATAAATAAATAAAAAACAAATTTATTTCGATAAAGATTAATATTATTATGTTTCGACCAAATTTGATTATCATAAAAACGGTTATTGTAAGTTAATCTTAAAAGATGGACATATACTGTCTCGGACATTTTTTTAGATAATTTAAAGAGGAATAATTCTTTCATACATATTTTTTGGGTATCTCGAACGGTTTACGCAGCGCACGCAACGGAAGCCTTCAAAGATGAGATTTCTTCGCTCCTATTAGTCGCAACCTGATGTTATATAGCCTATAACCTTCCTCGATAAATGATCTATAAAGTAGTTCCTGAGATTAGCGCGTACAAACAAACAAACAAACTCTTCAGCTTTATAATATTAGTATAGATTAGGACCAATTAAAACCATAAATTACTTGAAAATTGTTTTATTTCTTCATTATACTTTCTCCTAAGTTACAGCACATAAAATGAACAAAAAATATCTTAGAAACCAAAGGAATATAGGTATGGTGTAGCTCATTTTTCAATGTATTATATGTTTTCATTAACCCTATTAAACTGTTTAAAACTATCAGGCATATAATATTGCATCAAATCCTTTTCAGGCCAAATGTTAAGTTTTGTCCATGACTGATGAATAAAATTTATCCAAGTTACATTTATCTTGTCGAAGTTTCATTAGAGTTTAAAAAAAATTGATCTTCAGCACTAACATTTATTACAGAGCTACCATAATATTTTATTTTTTCTACCATCGGGCTCAAAGTTAAATAAACAAGATATAATAGTAACTAGTAACATATGAAGCACATTTTGAGGCTTATTGACATTATGCACAACAACATCTACTTCAATTTCATTTCCTGCATCTGGTACAGGTTCTACATTTGATGTGTATATTGTTTCTGTAGAAGTAAAAGTAAGTTTTCTTTGACATCTTCTCTCAACACGTGCCTGTCGCTCCCTCTCGCTAGCGGAGTTTCTTGCTTCGTAGGAGAATATAGTTGGTACAGCGGAATGCTTCAGAAATTTCGCAATTGGCGCTTTTCCTAAAAAAAAAAGTATTTTATTAGCAAATTTATAATCAAAACATGAGATATTGTGTCGGTGTAACTTATTTCCACATAATAACGTACCTGTATAAGCGCTCTTGCCATAGTAATCATCAGTTTTAAAATGAGCAGAACATAACCTCGCCGAATCTGTAGCTTTCCAGTTTTTTCTTTTAAGACTTCTTTCCCACAACTTTCTGCGCATAGGATCTTTAGGAAATTTATGAACATGAAATTTTTACATTTATAGGCAGCACATTTAGTCATTTTTAGTTTTTATTAATAGAAAACCGGTTTGTTTACAAAATTTTATATGGTGTATGACACCTGTGACAGATTTTGTGTGAACACTCGCCCATGCGACCTCTGTCGGGATAAAAAATTAGTGTTCAACCCCATTGTCAGAAAATAATTTAATAAATTCATTCGTATTTTTTTATCATTTTAAATGATTGTTTTGCCCATATAGTAATAAAGATATGTATTTTTATTCTTATAAAATAAAAACAATATTTTTTAAAACTCAAATTCTCAAATTATTACAGTGTAAATTTTGAATTTGTAAAAATATTTTTTAACTGTGGTCTCCCCATTTAGAAGTTTATCTTCTATTGAACCATGTTTAACTTCTGTCGATAGCAGATTATAAGTTTACGCCTTTATCTGTCCGCAATACCAAGTTATAAAACCGCTCAACTTCGACTTCCGCTGCGCTTCGACTACACTTCTACTTCATTTCAACTTCTACGTATTTTGCGCAATAGGCCCCCTGCTACTACAGAGAAATCTCTACGGGCTGCAGTCGCCTCCACTATATTATTAAAATAGTTTATTAATTTAAATTTTATTTTCCCAATAATTAATTATTCATATGAGTGTAATTATCACTCATTTATCGTAATTTTGATTTCATTTTCATTAATTTATATTTTTGTGTAATCATTTTAACAATGCTGTATACGTCTATAATGGCAAACATAATTTATTTAAAAATATTTTTAAGTATAATTTGTGCAATTACATCTTGCTGTTGGCAGATTTTCCATTAATAAAATTTAAGAAAAATTTAAAAAAATCTTTCTACTCGTATTTTCAAAATGAATCTGTATGTATTGTATATATATTAATGTCTATATTAAATGCCTGTATAAACATATATTATAACATAGTTACATTGGTACCGGTCAGGGAGATTTGAACACGGATCTCATCAATCGTGAGTTTACGCCTTCTACCCCTAGACCACGCTGCCGCTCTAATAATGTAAAAAATGAGTTTCAAGAGTGGTAGGCAGACTAATGATGGTTATTTGCCCAGTATGCAGTAACCGCCACTTTTTAACTATGACGCCCGTAAAGTGACCTAGTCGCGTCGGCATCAGATTGGAAGTAGCCAGGTATAACGAGAGGAGTATGCGATGTCAATCTGTATGGTGCACCTTCGTCTCCTCAAGCGAGTATAGCGGTGATGACTGTTGCTTGTAGTATTTGTTTCCCCTCATAAACTGAACTTTAGCCTAACATTAAGGACTACTATAAAAAATATAATAATAAATATAAATACATTGTATTACACTTTGAAACATTGTTTAAGGGTATAATAAAACCGTTCTCTACCACAAAAGCGTTTCTGCCACAAAAGAGCTTCTCGTTACGTATGTGTTAATACATACTACATAATTAGCATTACAGACTCGTTGGAATAGTTTAATATTTCTCTCACGTACACCTTTATTATGAAATGGTCTAGAAACTAGATTTTAGAAAGCACTTATTTTGTAGATGTAGTTGAAATTTTGTATGAGACCTTTTTACTGATTTTCAGAATTGGCTGCGTTGAGTGACAACTGTTAGCACAGAGAAACAAATGTTTGCAAGCAACAGTCGCCTCCGCTATGCCGGCTTGAGGCAAAGAATGTGCACCATCCAGGTTGACAGTATCATTATGCCTACCCCTTGCCACGTGATGATATGAAAATATATGAAAATTTGAAACAGCATTTTAGATTTTAAAAGTTCAACTCAAATGTCATAAATATTATTTTCATTATCACGTAAATGAAAACCCTGATTATGCAATTAATTTTTGCGGTAAATAAAATTCAAATATATAGTCATTTGCGTGTCTGACAGAAAGTAGTCAACATTTAAGCTAATTAAAACTACACATAATTTTGTTGAATTTAATTCGCCTTTTACATGAACTAGCACACACTAATTGCGTTCGTACAATTATTTTGCTACGAAACTACGAACTACGATAGCTACGAAGTTATTCGTAGTCCACTACGAGAAGTGCTATATATTGTATTGTTAACATTTCTGTGGCTAGGTTATATTATAATCATTTCTTTCTTTATAAGTTTTCTCTCGAATTTGCAAGAAAATAATACTTCTTTTAGAGTAATATCTCGAAATACACGATATGCCGAACAAGGCTTCAAACTTCCCACTGCTAAAGATCTTGAAAACGAAAAATTTCATCACAAACAAGTAGAATATTAAGTAAGAATTTCCGAGTCTTAATGGAAAAGTTGGTGGAAAACTCCTCGATTATAAGAGAGTCGTTAACTTTGTAATAAATGTGAAAAAATGATAAAATACTATCGCTTTCCTGAGACACTTTTTACGAATTACAATTACTATTAGACTATACCTATTAATATACAGTTATCTTTCTAGCAAATTGATTTCTAGCTTCATATATTTCTTATTTTGTCTATCTTTTTATATATATCCATTTGTATAATTTATTAATTTTATTAATTGAGTGTATGTATTTATATTATTATATAGATATTTATTTATCTATTTGTTTTTCTAGTATTATAGTATTGTACCTATAGTATTTATTTTACTCATATTTTATTGGCCCTGTGGTAATGGTTAGCTGGGAGAAAATGCCTAATGGCATTAAGCTCGCCATTGAATACTGTACAATAAAGAATTATTATTATTATTATATTTTTAAGATAATTTTGCATGTCGAGAGAATTTGAATAATGCTTCCGCAAATAAATAAATTTTATTTCATTTCATTTATCAAATATTTGCTGCTTATTGTCTATCGTCATTTGCGCGAGAGCGTGAGCGGCCTCGGTCTAGTGGTAGAGAATGGACCTCACGATCGATGTGACCCGTGTTCAAATCTCACTAAATTCTGACCAGTACAAATGTTATATGTACTTTTATCGCTTATCACTAGCTTAGTACAGACTTAGTACAAAAGTTGATTTTAATAACCGTAGATGTATAAAAAATGGTAGAAAGGGTGATGATGATTATTAGCCCAGCCTGCTGCTCTGGGATAGTAACTAGCCACTACTAGTAACACCAGTAAAGTGTTTCAGAATTAGCTTTGAAGTAGTCAGCTATATGAGAAGCTTACTCTTTCAACCTAACAACGCGACGTGACACGTGAAATGAAGCCGGCATAACAGAGGCGATTGTGGTTGTAATATGGCAGTTGTATCCATCTTAATAGCTGGACTGCATTCTAGCTTAATACGATACAAAATAATAATTAATGGTTAAGGGTGATATTTCTTAAAATTGACCTTAATAATTTATTTTGTTACTTTCAATTCTAAGTTAGTATGCAATTTTAAAGCGAATTTCAAATATAACGTAATTTTTTATAAGAACGTTTCAATAAGCAATAACTTAATTAATACAATATATTGTGTCATTGAAGAATACTTGAACAATAGTGCTAAAAAAAACTTGTTTCGTTAGAGCGGATCATTAAGAGGTCGCTAGCGCTTCGTCGCAGTTTGCAAAGCCAGTGCTTGACCTAATTAGTGAGGCTCTAGTGTCGTGGCGATGAGGCCTGTTTTTTCTTCAAACTCGGGCTTCTAATTTTTTTTATTTGTACGCCTATCAACTTATTTCTTTCGCATTATTAATTAATTTGTTCATTAACACAGCGGTAGCAACTGATGATTAATAGCAACCAAGTCTGCCATTCCGAGATAGTACCGCCGCTTTCAAATGTAACCTAATTGCGTTTGTATATTCGTCTTCTCAAGCCGGGATAGCGGAGACGACTGTTCCTTACAAACATTACTTTTTACATCAAGCGGAGTGTGATCATACGTCAATCTACTATAAGAAAAAGAAATCGCCTCAAAAATACGTGCCTCAATAATATAAAACAATCGAGAACAAACAATCAAACCTTACCATAAACAATTTATACAAAGGAAATGTGTTTTTAGAATCGAAATACTACTTTTACGTTCACCTTCGGCATTGGTTGAAACTAAGCACTATATACTCCCGAGGGATAACCACAGACCCCTTTTTAAGGCTTCGAGTGATATGGGATGAACGCGTGAAAGGGAAACGAAAAAAGGACTTTTATATTAGACGGCCCATCTCAACATTACTCGCGTAATTTATTCATAGCAACTTTTTTTACTTGATCCAAAGGATAATCTGAAGCACCTTCACAAAATGGAGACGTCGAATTCAAGGTCCCTTTTTTCTGAATGATTTAGCTCCATGTTTTGTATATAAGATCAATTCATATTCAAATTCCATTCAGCGATGCTCACATTAGGATTTCAGTTCTTTACGAGTCAATAACTGTATTGGTTTTTATAGAATTCCAATAATAAATATTGGAGTAGTATTAAATTGCAGTTAAGGTTCTATCCACATAAACGCTACATGACTTTAACATTGTAAGATATATAAAACAATATCGTAAGTTATGATATTTAAATGTATCCTAAGTTTTAAAAACTAAAAAATTAGAACTACTAGTAATAAAACATATTATACTCGTATACATGTATAGGATTGTAGTTTTGAAGACATCTTAAGTTAGTTAGTGTTTTTTCAAATGTTATATCGCGTATATAATAGTGGGTTATTGTTCGTAAACGTTTATAAATTAATTAAATAAATAAAATGTTGTCACGTTTCGGAATACTAACCTGTCAGCTGTTGTTTTCTGTTTTTTTTTTTACATTTTTATTTACATTATACAATTATTATTACAAATTAATAAAACAAAAGCATTTAAAATACAAAAAAAAAAACAATAATAATAGTATATTTAAAGAGAAACTTGAGCTAGTTCTGTCTACCCGTAAGCCTTTATTCTTCAATTAATTCTAATTTTTAATAAATCTCAGAATTTGTACATAAATTTTGTCAAGATTATTTTATTAAAATCTTTTCCGCGTCCTTTCTATTCAAAAAGGCAATTTTCACTCATGGTTTTCACTTAAACAAAAAAAACTTTTTTAAATACAAGTATTTGCACTTCCAACTGCTGTTTTATACTTTTGCGAATATTCAGTCGCCTGTATAAATAGAAAGTTTTAAATTTCCATAAGAAACTTAAATAAAGTACAAAAATGACAAACCTTTCCGCTTCACAGTTTTTATCATATTTTTGAGATAGATCGCGTTCTTTTTTTTTAAATTCAGCTCTCTCAAGGCAAAGGGAACAAAGTCTATAGAGCCACGGCTTCAGTATTATATTTTCTTCTTTTATGTATCGAATTATCGAATAAAACTATACCATATCTTAATGGATATATGTAATATGTATATAATATAGGAACCAAATGGCAATGTTATTATTTATTTTTGGCTTCTAGTTCATGAGTAGTTACGATATAAAAACTTGTAGAAACTTTTCTAGATCGTACGTAACTGAAAAAGTTCTAATACTAACTTCGGAGGTCGGACACTAATGTCTATTTAATTGTTAGGTTTGTAAGTACAAAGAATAATAATAATTCGGTGACGTTTTTTCTTTGTTATATTCAGACTTTGTTGGGTTATCTGGTTTATCATAGAACAGGTCTGATTAGTGGAGGTGACTTCTGTTTGCAGAATTTGTTTTTTATCGTAGCTCAGCATATCACAGCACTCCCTCTGATGTTAAGCTACAGCGTGGTCCGTGAACGGAAACAACTTGGTAACCAACAGTCGCCTCCGCTATGCCGGCTTGAGGAGACGAATGTACTCCATCTATTAAGACGGCGCATTCTTCGTGTTATATCCGACGACAACACTTCACGGGTGTTACGCTTGAAAATAGGGACTGGGCTAATAGCCATCATCAGCCTATCTACCACTTTTATCTGTGACAACAGTCGTTCTATCAGGTGGAGTAGTGTTATATGCCGACCTACTATTAAAAAAACATTCTGACTACTGGTAAAAACTCGGATTAATTTAGGGAAAAGTACTTAACAATTTTTATACTAACAAATAAATAAAACACTATACACAACTTTACACACCCATTGTCTGCGTTCAATACAGAATTCGTAGTTGAAAACTCGTGTTATCTTTACACTAGTCAGATGAAAACAAAACAGGAACAAACTGAAACGTTCTAGGAATAGGGTTGTCACACATACTAACCGAATTTATATTTTTTTATGATAAATAATTATTATTACCACTTGAACACGCGATCTTAATTAAATTTATAGTAACCCTAACTATATATTACATACATATTGTATGTAATACATATATTATATTGTTCTTTACTTACCAACTTTCATTACATATTTGTTACTTGATCACCTCTAAATCTTTCTGACGCTCATGTAAGCAACAGTGGTATTGGAATAAATATAACAAGAGTAATGTGCCTTATCAATGTATAGGTGCACATTAGTAATAATAGCCGGCACAGTGGAGGGGACTGAGACGACTAATTTTAATATTGTGAAATTTTTTAAAAATATAGACGGCAACACGTGAGCAACCCACAATAGGTGCGATGTCATGTATATTAGACCACGTAGGTATACAGGGTGTAAAAAGATAGCTAGCAATATCGCGAACCAGAAATTGTATATGTATACATAATAATAACAAATTCTTTATTGCAGTTAACAGAGTTATAGAAATACAAAATCATAAATAACTTACTGCAATTAGCGGTCTTATCACTAAAAGCAATTTCTTCCAGACAACCAATTGATATTAAATAAATAAATAAATAATAGAGGACGGGGCCGAAAAATTGAGGTGACAATGAATGATAGGTGACAGGAATTGTATCTACGATTGAGTCCTCAGTCCATAAAAATCTTAAAAAGCTAATACCAAAAAAAACTTTGCAAAAACCTTTTAATATTAATACTGTAAAATGTGTCTTTTTCCATTATCATAATATTATTATGTCAGTGGTTAAATAATAATTAATAATAATTAGAACAGAATTAACCAATCAGATTGCTTCATTTAGTTAGATTAACATCGATGCTAAAATTTTAGACTAACTACTATTTTCCATTAGGTTTGCCAAATTGAAAAACGGTGTTCAAGCTTTCACTGGTAATTTGCACAAAAATACATAATTATCCAAAGCTTTTATTAAATTATAACGATAATATAGTCTATACTACGAGGTACCATACCGCGCGGCGCAGAAGTATTATATTAGTAATATATTCTATTAGTTATGTAACTAAATCGTCTAAAATAAGTCGTGGGTAACAGCTATAGGTAATTTATAATAAAGCTGAGGAGGTAGGTTTGTGAACAAAAAATAAATATGATTCCCAAAATAACTATTCCACGCGGACGAAGTCGCGCGCACAGCTAGTATATAATAAAACAAAAAGTCAAACAAAGATATAGAAGTAATCGTCACTTTATAATATATTCTGTGTATTGTCCAAAAATAGAAGAAGAAAAAAGAACAATATTTCTAATCTTTTTCTCCGTCGGCTCAGAGATTGAACGGTCCTCGCAGATGACAAACGAGCGGTAAAGTGAGACGAGAAAATATTTCGGTTTGTAGTTATTAGGCATGTATTTAACTCGCGTTAATAGTGCGAGTTAAAACTTAATGCACTAATAATGACAATGAATGTTAACAAAGTGCTATGTATATACAGGGTGTATCAGGCATCGTGTAAAAAAATTAAGGTAAATATTAAGTGAGCGGTCAACACCCCTCAAAAAATAAATTTACTAAATATAAGTTCTCGTGTATGGTGTTATCACAGAAACAAAATGTCTATAAATGGACCGGCTGACGTGGACATCGAGCGCTACGAAACTACGAAAGTACAGCGGTCATAAAAAATAATTTATTGAGAAAGTAGTAGAACAAAAGTGTTTTAGTATAATTGACTTATTAACACAATGATTAGGTAGTTTACCTTCAATCCGCCTACGAAGTTCACCGCGGTCGTTGACCTCACCGTCTCTGTCAGAATACACGCGCCGCTTTATGTCACCCCATAATTAAATGTCACAGGGCGTTAAATCTGGGGAGCGAGATGGCCACTCGCAAAATGTAATGCGAGCTTATACGGGTGTAGGTCTTGCCCACGTAATAACCTCCACGCAAGATTTTGAACAATTGTTAATACGCGTCGTACGGAATCGTGTAGGATACCGTTCTCTCCACAAACATAAGGCAGCACTTAAATTTCCACCACTTTCTCCACACAAAAGAACGATCACAAAGTTCAATGTTCGAAAGTGACATTGTCGCGTTAGTGTTATTTCGCATTCACCGCAAATCTTACGAATACGCGCACGTGTACACAGTTACGCGGCCATTCGGCTACTGACAGAATAGTCGTTGCAGGTGTGCCGGCACCTGGTTTGTCGGCGCGAGATCAAAGGCGAGGCGGCAAAGGTTGTCGGCGTCGATCAAAGGCAAGGTCATTCGTTTGATGCACCGCCGGCCGACACAATGATTACACGTGTTTGTAGCAAATTACTCGTATGTATGTTTCTACAAGGAAAAGGTGGACATTTGGATAAAAAAAAAGTGTTTATTTTGTTAATTAATCTCTGCTCAGAATCACTTACTGAGTCATCGCTTGAAATTTTTTACACGTTGCCCGATACACCCTGTATTTATAATATATACTTTTATTTTCGCATTAACTTTAAAAAAAATATTGTATTATATAGAATGTGTATAATATGTTAACTGTTAATATTGCACTAAATAAATAAATAATATATAGATCAATTCAACACGTATTTCAGGAAATCTTTTACTTATATGAAATATTTTAAATTATCGGTCTTTCTATGCAGTTTTATCTTTTAGTGTAGACTTATGTTTTACATGTTTTGCGCTACCCACGTTTATTTTATTTTTTTATAATATTTGGGAGAACAATATTCGTCATAATTTAATATTTTAAATAAATTTTTGACACTACAGAAGTCAACAAATATCAAAAACAAATAATTCACTTTTATTATAATACATTAATGAACAAGATATTAGTGTACAAAATTGCGTTTCGAAATAAATAGAGGCTAGCTATTGAGCGAACTAAAATCGTGCGAGATGCCACCTGACCAAGGCATTTTAATATTCAACGTACCGTCTCAGCCACTTCCTTTATACTTACAGGCGACTTTCAAAAACTTGGAAACAACCCCTAAATTATGAATAAACTTTAAAATGTCCCATTTTACTTGATTCTGAATATTAGTAAAATAACGAACTTACCTTAGTGTTATACTTCACTAGCGCTTATTAATCGCACTTTAAAGAGTAGCAGGTACACAAACGATGTGTATAACCAGTCCACTTTTCCAGGCACACCCTAAAGACACCAATGATCCGGTCGCCTGACCGTATTCGTCTGTTAAAGCCGGTAGTGCGCAGGTGACTGTTGTCTGTAGAAATTTCTCTATGGTAGCAGTTGTCCGTTCATGGACCGCACTCTAACTTAACATCAGATGGTGTATTGTGACATGCCGAGTTACAATAGAAAAAAAATGAAGATGTTGAATTTAACTTATTGATTTTGACAATAAACTATACAAGTTTCTCAGTGACCTAATTGTATTAAAGCAATAAGTATAAAATTGGAATAAATCACAATAATAAAATATGAAATAGAAAATATTAATTAAAGTAAATATAATTTATAATAGCAAAAGTATCAAGTAACATATCATATCAGATTTTAATTAAAATCCCTAATAAACATGAAAACAAAGACCGAAAAGATTTTTTTAAACGGTATCAAATCTCACATTTTTTAATAATAAATTCGAATACAACATTTTTTTATTACGTCTACTCCGCTATTCCGGCTACTTCATAGTTAACAACGATCGTTTTTTTTTAATACTCGTTACTTCTGAGCTACTCCATTGATTAAAATATTAATTATGATATGTCGTTATATATATTTATCCTATATTTCATGTTAGATTATTAAATTCTTATGCTGTTTTGCCTTTATTCAATAATTTTAGATTTATTTATTTTTCACTTATTTATTCTTATATTTTTGTTTCTGCACCGAAAACACTTTTCCACCACACCAAAGGTTAACTGGTAGAAAATGCCTCAAGGCATTAAGTTCGCCTTTTGCAATTTTTATGTTGTGCAATAAAGTATTTTTATTATTATTATATTTTGTATTTATGTATAGTATTTGTATGTATGTGTATATATATTTATATATATGTCTAGACTTTAGTTGTATTTGTTTAAAAACCTGCTTCTCTTCGCTCACATCTGTAATAAACACGGAGGTTAGTTAGAAGAGACTGCTAATTAGCATTAAGTTCGCCTATGTGCATGCTACACTAAGCTTTAAATAAATAAATAAATAATTTATTAATTCAATGATGTCTGGAACAATCCAGAATTTAATGTAATCAGTTCCATAATAACAAGATAACGGAATCTTGTTCGTATGAACATAATTAACTATGTTCTAATATTAATTACGCCGTAACGGTTTATTGAGATTTGAGAAACCCGTCTCATGCCATTCATTTGTCATATTATAAGCTTTCACTAACTACATTAACTAGAAATATGCTTCAGTAATGCTTAAAATAAAGACGTTGGTTTACGACAGAGAGACCCGTGTTCAAATCTTTAAAATTACCGACTAGTAATATAATAAAAATTGTTACACTCGTGGCCAACTATACAAGTTGAAAAAGTAATAAAATGTCAAGTATTCTTTTGATTATATACAACATTGTAATATTTGGACATGTCGCTATCTAGCAGTGTCGCTTCATTGCCTATATGTTAATTGGGAATTTTACAATTTGATCATCTTTAGAAACGGTTGTTTTATATAATATGACCATTTTGCTACATATATGATTCAATACTAAGTGTACCTGTCTTCCGTCCATCCTGAGGTAGTACCGGCACATTCAAACTATAAATACAAAGCTATATAAGTAGGGACTCCTAATTCATATTAAGTCTTATAAAGTTGTGAACAATTTGGCCCTAAAAATGTCTAAGTAGAGATCTGTGTCCGTTAACCTTCTTGTCTCGTAAGAAAATTAAATTTAAAACATTTTATGATATTTTTCCTCAAGTTGGAGACGTGCCCGAGAATCTTCAACAAAACGCTTGAGAATTACACAAATTGTCGCGAAAACTCATTAAGCATAATATGCAGTGATTCTTTCTACTATTGTTATTATTATTATTTCAAATTAATTTAATTTATAATTATATCACTATTTCCCACAAATTCAGATGCGTTATGTATAGGTTAGTATTATGCATTAAGTGTTCCCGATCAATCAGGAACTTTATAAATGGGAACATCGCGTTTGATGTACATGTTAATAAAAAAAGTTCAAAACCATATATTTGAGCGCTAGTGGAGTAATTATAGATTACATTGTAACTTATAATATAAATACGAGTTAAATCTAATGTTTTATATATCTGCATATATGTGTTATCTATCTAAAATAAACTTTATAATCTTAAAATAGGCTTTTTTATTACTTGCGTTAATCTTTTATCGATAACTCGCGTCTCAGAATAGACAACAAGACATGTCGGACCCCCCGGTACTCCCCAATATCTCTCTAAGTGGTGATGTCGCAGGCATATCTCAGGGAGGTACACACAGACCCTCACCTCCACCACTTAAGGACGCACACGGTGGAAGACCAGCAGCTCCAACGATGTCACTAGGGGCTATGAAACTGTCACTCACGGTCATTTTTAAATCTTTTTATTTATATTTTTAAAAAATATTCAGTATTTACGATATAATTATCTAATTAAAGGACAATAGCTGTATTAAAAAAAAGTAAATATTATATTAAAAACTTTTAACTTTAAACTATGCAGCAGGTTAGGTTACCTAAATTGCTTTTAGTTATAGAGAAATTTCGTATAACTTTCTGCATACCGCAAAGTTGACTTCACGGAGTCGCTGTCCAAAATAATTTTAACATTATGAACTTCAGTTCAACTCCATCTAGAATTCTGCTTCATTGGTGTTTAATTTTGCATAAATTATATTAATATTATTATAGATTTAAAGAAAAATACGCTGAAACGCGTAATTCTTTATTTCTTACCTTCAAAAATAAATTAAACAAAGTAAATTTTCATATCTCGTAACTTAATGATTGAGTTTCACATTTCCTTCAGTATTTTTTTAGGCAAAAGGTTGCCCGTATCGAGTAGATATTTAGTAGTAGACAGGAGGCATTAAAAATGTAACAATCAGACATAGTTACTTCTATTTTTTTTTTACAATAGATATCCTTTTTTTTTCTTATCTTTTCTTTAGACTTACAGATATTCAAAACACATAACAATTACAGACAGTAGTCGCGAGTAGAGCTACAGTCGGATATTTCAAAAAATTATTAGTGTTCTCAAGTAAAAATATGAATTATAAGAAAATGAAACAGATAGTTTACGAATAGATATATATGTATTACGTAATGACTATGTTAGTCCATTTTCAACGCAAATTTAAAGTCGCTAAACACACTTTAATGTAACAACGTTTTAGTAACGTGTGTTGTGATACCGTTGTGTGTTTATATATTATAGAGTCATTAAAGAAAAGCGTAAACGCCTATGTCATTATCGTTCGTCTGCTGCTTCAGTTACCTAATTACTGAAGATTAATGATCTGCCATGTGTCGTCACGCTCGTCGTTTAGGCTACTTGAAATTTAATTCTTGCAGCAGCTGAAGAAGTTTTACTTTCGCCTTGTGTTTTTAGTTTTAGAGATTTTTTGCACTGACTACTAACACTCTAAATTTTAGAGATTTAAGAAATTTTGTGCGGTGTATTTTTAAAGATATAACAGATATACATAGTCTTATATCTCTACACTTTGTCCCCTAACCTTTGTTGTTCTGACAGAGATATTTAGAATGCAATGAAAATTGCCAATTAACTACCAAAAAAAAAATACAATACTATTATGCTATCATAGACTATTTAAAGCGGCCGTGATCCAGCGGTAAAAGGCGTCACGAATCACGATTAATGCTACCTGTGTTCAAATCTTAGCTATATTTACTTTGGTTTCTCAGTGCCTATGACACGAGCACTGGCTTAGCAGAGGCAAAAGCGTTAAAAAATACGTGTAAAGAGACTAAAGTATGTACATTGTACATATACCTAACAAAGTTTTTTTTTGCATAAAAAATTACTAGATTATGGTATGGTTACTACAAAACTAAGGAATGGAATCCCGCATAACTTCAGCACGGGTTATCCTAGTGAAATATACAGGTACAGCATGCTGCGTCTCAATAAATTTTGTACACATTAATTAATAAATAAAAAATAATAATTAAAGTGAGCGGCCGTGGTCAAAGTCAAAATTTTAACCGGTACCAATATAACTATGTTATATATACTTTAATCGCTCAGTACCTGTGATACAAGCACTAGCCTAAAAACTTACATTGGTACCAGTCGAGATTTTTGGAGGATTCAGAACTCGCTTGTTTATTTTAAATGTTAAAGTCAAAAAACAAATTTCGTGATGCTAAAGTGATAATTCAATAATTTATGTTTATTTTTATTTTTTAACAAAATTCTCTATAATTCTAAAAGAAAATACAAAGTTCAAAACAAATATCATTTCTATACGACATTTAAAACTACAAAATAACTATTAGTGCATGCAAAGATATTATACAAATTGCATCAATGTTAGTAAGTTAGGCAATTAGCTTAGAACTTCTCCAAATACCTAGGTACAAAGTTGTATTGTTGAATTTCCTTGGGATTGGGAGGGCGTATTAAAGCTTGTGTTCACACTTTGTTTAACAAAATATAAAATGTAAATGTACACTTAAATATAATAATTTTACCTATATTTTTTTTTTATTATAGCTCGACATATGACAACACTCCGCCTGATTTAAAGCTAGAGTACGGTCCATGAACAGAAACAACTGCTACCACAGAGAAATCTCTACCGGCAGCAGTCGCCTTCGCTACGCTGACTTGAGGAGACTAATATGCACCATTTAGATTGACAGTGCACACTCCTCTCGTTATATTAAAATATAGGCATAAATGAGAATACTTTAAATTAAATTAAAATCTTCGGTATTTCACCCATGAGGTGCCAACCTAGAACGTTTCAGGATCAACTCGGAAGTACACTGTCAACCCCTTAACGGAGGATATTTGTCTCCTAAAGCTGGTATAGTGGAGGCGACTGCTACCTATAGACATTGTTTCAATAGTCAACAAGCAGACAAATAACTCCATTCCTTGACTTTCTCACCTAACTTACATGAGGAGTGTCGTTACATGCTGGACTACTGTAAAAGAAGTTTGGAGGACAGCTCATGTGATTGCGATTAGAAATCAAGAAATTAAATAAAACCCTATTAAGTAATTGTTATTTTTTTCAGTTCTCAAAATAGCTCTTATTATGGGACATTTTTCGCAGGGTATTATAGGAATAGACGTTATATAATATACTAGATTACCCGGTACAGATTAGATTATATAATATAGTAGAGGGTTCTACTAAATAAAAAAAATGAGACACGAAAATAGATTTAGATACTTTTTTTAATAATATCTTATAAAAATAAATGTTACACACAAATAAAAGCTTTGACACGGACTCAAACCTGGGAACCTCACACAAAAGTTTGGCTGGCACTACTGCGGGACATAGCGGCGAAAGTTTTTAAATAACTTTTTTTAATAGGAGTAATAATAGGTTTTTTAACACCTCTACTAATCTATTGTATCATAGGTACTAATTTGTACTAAATATCCTTCAAGCGCAGTGTGAAGAGGCATCTCATTAAGCCGGCATAGCGGACGCGACTGCTGTCTGCAGATCCCCTTCTCTGACAGCAGTCACCTCCGTTCATGGATCGCACATAGCTTAACATCAGGCGGAGTGCGGTCATATGACGTGCTAAAATAAAAAAAATAAAAAAAAAAAATATTGTACATAAGTATTGGTACCGGTCCGTATTTAGCTAGGTTTGAACACTGCTAGAGAGGTCCGTCCTCTAGCGCTAGACCACGACCGCTCTTAATGATCTTAAACAACAAAAATCTATCAAATACTTTACTTCAAATTTATGTGTATATGCGTGATTAGAAAAGAAACGTCAAGCCATAAAACTGAGAGACTGAATTGACTCATAACTCAGTCATGAGTCTACCCACGTCTTTTCAAACATGCCGTATATTATTAATCCTGATTTTTATTTTTATTTTTAGATCGTCATATCGTTCACATTTACCACTAAAATGTGCCTAGAGTATGACGTATAACTTTTATTAAGTCAACCTACTCCTGTACTTTTACCTCGCCTGTATAAAAATAAAGATATTACATTTATTACTATACTAGCTATTGACTACAACTTCATATGCGTATAACTTGAGAAATGATGGGTTCTCCCTCTGCATTTTTTTTTATTAAAGGTAGCCTATATTCTTCCCCAGGACGCATTCTATCTCTTTGCCAAATTTTATCGTAATCTATTCAGCAGAAAGAAATAGAGTTGTATTTATATTTATACATTAGTAGGGTTGCCATACGCCTCGATTTTACAGGAGAGTATTTGTCTCATTTTTCCTTTAAAGCACTTAAACAACCCAGTGTTCCAGCCTCTCTGTGTAGCCAGATATAACGAGAGGAGTGTTCACTGTCAATCTAAGATGGTACATGCTCGTCTCCTCAAGCCGGCATAGTGGAGGCGACTGCTACCCGCACAGGTTTCTCTGTAGTAGCAATTGTTTCCATTTATGGACCGCACTCTAGCTTTATATCAGACGGAGTGTTGTCACATGCCGAGCTACAATTTAAAAAAAAATAGTTCATGAACGTTATGGTAACCCTATAGGTAATAAGTACGTCTTTTGATCTAAGACTATAATTTGAGTACTTAACAAACGATATTATCAGCTCTCATATGAAACCAAAGTCTAACGTTCCAAGATCAATAACAAAGTAGGAATTATTAGCAACATTGTAACTCGCTTCATATTCATATCAAGTAATACTGAACTTGACTCATTCTATTCGCTAGAATTAAGGTAGTAACTATATGGGACGACATGCGACACGTCAACGTTAAATCATTGCTTTGCGATAATAATCTTCGGCATATGAGAACGATCTGTTAGAGTGAGGTCCATGAACGGAAACAACTGCTTCTACAGAGAAATCTCTACAGGTAGCAGTCGCCTTCGCTATGCCGGCCTGAGGACACGAGTACGCACTATCTAGATTAACAGTGCACACTTCTCTCGGTATACCTGGCTACTTCCAAACTGTTCCTGAAACGAGTCAAGGTCACTTTACGATTATTACATTCGAAAGTAGTGGTACCACCCCAGGATGACAGACAGGACTGATAACCATCATCAGTCTGTCTGCCACTCTTTAACCAAAGTACATATAACGAAGTTACATTAGTACCGGTCCGAATTAACAAAGTTCGAAGACGGGTCTCATTGATCGTGAGCTCGCGCGTCTGCTAGACCACGGCCGCTCTTAAATTAAACATCAGAAAGTTGCTAATTGAGTGTTGTTTTGTATATTATAGTTTTGTGTCCTTATTTTTATATCCTATTTGGATGCTTCGCTATTGTTAATATAATATAATATAATCTATACTAATATTATAAAGCTGAAGAGTTCGTTTGTTTGTTTGTTTGTACGCGCTAATCTCAGGAACTACTGGTTCGATTTGAAAAATTCTTTTTGTGTTGGATAGATCATTTATCGAGGAAGGTTACAGGCTATATAACATCACGTTGCGACTAATAGGAGCGAAGAAACAGTCGAAAATGTGGAAAAAACGGGGAATATTGTTCATCTTTGAGGGCTTCCGTTACGTGCGCTGCGAAAACCGTTCGAGATACCCAAAAAATATGTATGAAAGAATTATTCCACTTTAAATTATCTAAAAAAATGTCCGCGACAGTATATGTCTATCTTTTAAGATTAACTCACAATAACCGTTTTTATGATAATCAAATTTGGTCGAAATTAATGCATTATTTCAAATTATTTGTCAGAGTTGTATCAACATAATAATATTAATCTTTATCCAAATAAATGTGTTATTAATTAGGAGTATTTAACTGTGAACACAATTGTCTTTGACATCAGCTAATTTCAATAAACATCTTATAAGATAATACAATTTTAAAATAACTCTAAAACAAAATTCACACGCGCCGTATGATGAGCGCTGAGGAGAGGCGGTGCTTGCGGGCGAGGCGAAGGGGGGTGTAGCTCTACGATATCTTATGTGTAACAATAACTTGAAAAAACCCGGGCAGCGCCGGGCACCGTCAGCTAGTATAATATAATATAAGACAGTTCAACTTGTACTGACTCAATATCCGCGTAAGATTACGACATTCATTCGTACCGCACTTGACTGTGTGTTTGAATACTAGTGCTATCAATTAAATCATCTAATCCATGGACGATAATGTAATGGACGGAGTATTAGACGCTGCCCGAAACAAATTTTCCGTCCATACGTAAATTTGACATTTGTTAGTGGGCGATAACTGCGTTGTCAACACTGATAATCAAACTGGTCGTACAGTACTTGTATAAATGATCCTTGAGATATACCGTTAAATTTCGCGTAAAATTTCTAATTTACGATCCCGTATAGTGATGCCCTTAAATAGAAAGACAGTAACCAAGTTTTACCACTTCGAAATCTCTGTTCCTAAAGTAGATTCAACATTCAAAAGTTTACCCAAACGTGTTAGGCAGACTGATGATGGTTATTAGCCCAGACTGCCGTCCTGGTGTAACACTACCACTAAGACTTTCGAATGTAACAAACCGTGAAGTGACCGAAGTTTGGGAGGTATAACTATGCCCTACTGAAAGGAGAATGCCCATTTTTGGGCCCACTTCATACTTAATAGTTTGGTAACAAAATAATGTTCTAAAATAATAACTTATTAATACATTTTTTTATTATATCAACACACCATTTGCCAATCAATAAACAATGTTTAATTATACAAAAACAGATACCATCAATTATTTAAGAATTTAAAATAATAATTATCTCAAATATTTTCATTAGAAAAGAACAAATTACTCAAAAACCCGAGTGAAAAATTTAAAACTGATTGGTAATAAGAAAGTAGATTTATTTTTCTACAAAATTAACTAAAAATCATCGACAAACTCGAGAAAAAAAATTATGGGCCCATTTTTCTTAGGCGAATAGGCATTCTCCTTTAAAAAACCAAAATCTTTGAAATGTCTTATTCCAAAGTCAACTAACTCTTCTATAGGTACTAACAATTATGTTTATATATTATTAGGTAAAGGATAAAAATTCGATCAAAGTTAAGCTAAATTTATCACAAAAAGCAGGACATCCTTTGCTCCAGATATGAAGACGAAAAAGTAATGTAATAAAAGAAAACATATGTATCTACTTCCGGAGAGAAAATAGAGACATGCGAGTAAGTCATAAATAAATAAACGAGTTTATTAGGGATTCAGGGTTTGAGTCGTGACTACCTCTAATTGTGATTAAGACTTTCTCATTTTTAGGTACGATCAATGAACAGAAACAACTGCTTCCAAAAAAAATTACTGCAAGCAGCAGTTCCCTCCGCTATACCCGGCTTAATAGGACGCACCATCAATAATTGATAGGGCAGTCCTCTCGTTACATAGCCTCCTTCCCAGCTGATATCAATTTTAAAGTCAGAATGTAAAATTTTATGTACAAAGTGTGAACTTCATGACTGAGCGGCAGTGGATCTTACGATCGATGAGACCCCATGTTCGAACCTCTCTAATTCTGACCGGTACCAATGTTATATGTACTTTGGTCGCTCAGTGTCTATGATATTAGACATTAATTAAAAAAACAGACTGATGATAAAAACACAATAATAAAAAATTACATAAAATAAGTAACAGTCAGACGTCGGAACGCATGTAATAATTTAATATGAATAAAATGTACTTACATAATCTCCTTTCATAACTATAGGTAATCGAGATACATAAAAATACTAAACTTTATATGAACATAGTTTAGGAGATACAACCTTTTATTAAATATAATTTGATTAAAAAAAAACCTAAAGCGCGATCGAGAAAGTGTGGGTATAAATGTGGACTAAAAATTAAGAATTTCCTAAAAATCCTGACAATGTCGGTCCCATCTTAACATAATTTTTTTAACCTTTTGTAAGGAATTTAAACTAAAACCTCTTTCAAAGACTAGCACTGGCTTAGTTAGGCATAACAAAAAGTAAAATAAAATATAATACAAAAAGAAAACACATTCACAATTGCGTCCATCATGTCAAAGACGCGTACTTTATAGAAACTTATGAATTTTCCGATAAATTATTAAAGGCCTAAAAATAAATTACCTAAGTACAAAGAAAGGACAAATATATATTTCAAAGCTTTATACCCTCTCAAGTAACGTATTCATAGTTTGATATCAGAACGATCGTCCTTCATATTGCTTTTGTATGAGGCACAACTTACTGAAACGAGTGGGCATATTTTTGCATGAACACACTTATAAATTTTACGATTTCTCGGCTCCTATTGGTGGAATAATGTTTATTTGAATAGCATCGGAGTTCGCCGCAAACGTTTACGAGGTCGTACCCAGCAATATATTCTCATTATTCTACATTTATATTGTCGAAATGTCGTTATCAAATCTTTTATTACGTTACCTTCACATGTCACTATGCAACGATGATTTTAATAAAGAACCTTGTTTGTGAATAAAGAACTCTTACATAAGACAATACGAGACAAAGGAGAATGTCCATTTTTGGGCCCATTTGACATCTAATAACAAAACAATATTCTAAAATAATATGTAATTTTTTTATTAATTCATTTTAATTATATCAAAACATCATTTACCAAGCAACAGATGATGTTTAATTAACTAAAAAATGTCATCAATTATAATTAAAGCATTTAATATAATAATAACCTTAAAAATTGCATCTGAAAACATCTAATTACTCAATAACTTGGGTGAAAAAAATAAAACTGATTAGTAATAAGGAATATAGATTTATTTTTCTACAAAATTACTGAAAATCATCCGCAAACTCGAGAAAAAAATTGTGGGCCCATTTCTCTTAGGCGAATGGGCATTCTCCTTTATAAAGATATTAAAATTATATTATATTATATTTCTTTTCAAGCCTAATAAATTATAACACATGTTTATTTTGCTTATCTTTATTTTTTACAAGACTTCAAAGTCCTAAAGTACCTTTTCAGCAATAAGGCCGTGAAATGACTGATTGGCAATAATACGTACTCATTTCGCGGTCTAGCACCAACAATTAATTGTTTTATAACTAATCAATATTACAATAAATGTAATGAAGCATTTGCTTAATTAGATTATCCATAATTCAATTCTGCTAATTAGTTTATCTAGATATGTGATTGTGCTTTCAGCCTACATACATACTAGCACAGACTAGACCGTGTGAGTTGTTTTTTTATTTTATAGTAGCTCGGCATGTGACAACACTCCGTCTGATGCGATCCATGAATGGAAACAACTGACCGGCTTGAGAAGACGAGCATACACGGGGAGCGATCAAAGTACATAGGTGATCAATATTTTGTTTGAATACAGATCTCATCTATTGTTACAGCTCTGCTTTTTTATTATTATTTTCTATCTAAATAAAACATAATATCATAATATATCTCATACATTCTCTAATCAATGCAAAATTAACATGAATACCTACTGAATGTCCAAGTTAAAGCATACTGATGGTGTCCTCAGCTGTGAAACTTTGTAAATTACTGATCCAATTACTCCAAGTCAAACTTGAATACCAAAACCACCTTACAGACACTTCCTCCTGAGAAATTTGCTTAATTTACACTAGTTTACAAAATTATTGGCTTCAGTCAAAAGCACTTTTTACAAATTCCTTAATTTTGTAAAAATGCTAAAACGAATATGAATTATCACATCCTTAATTTGATTTTGGGTCCCCCAGTCGAACTTATCACCCATTTTCTTGAGCAAAAGGTAAGCTGTGTCCTCCCCCAGGATGCGATCAATCTCCTTGCCAAAGGACAATGCCCATTTTTGGGCCCAATCAATAGACAATGTTTAATTAGATAAAAACGGATATCATCAATTATTAAAACATCCTATACAATGATAACCTCAAATATTGCATTAAAAAAGTCTAATTACTCAATCAATAACTCCGGTAAAAAAATTAAAACTGATTGGTGATAAGGAATGTAGATTTATTTTTCTACAAAATGAACTAAAAATTATTGTAAATCTCAAGGAAAAAATTGTGGGCCCATTTGTCTTAGGCGACCCATTTGTTCCTTTTATCGAAATCCAGTCAGCGGTTTAGGCGCGAAAAAGCAACAAACAGTCAAAGTTACATTCACATGTATATATTAGTAAAAGTACAGATATATTTCTTAATATATTTCAGTACAAAATTTTAAGTCAAACTCCATATAAGTGATATACCTATTCATGCATGTCGTCACGGCAAATTAATTTGAGGCAATCAATTAAATAGCAAAGCTTAAAGACTCACGTGAATTAGAGTACCAGCTTTCGTGATATGATTGATCGAATTCCCTACTCTATATTTATATTCATTTACTTATTTATACTTTATAAATATTACCACGATTAATAAGTCTGGTACAGCACTAGAACGTAATATAAATTGTTATAAATACAATGTAAAATACAATTTATGAACGCGCGATTCGCGCGGTAACGTCGAACGACTTCTTTATAAATTGTTTACAATTGGTGTTATTATGTATTATGTGGTATTAATTTGTATAATAATGTGCTGCGGTAGTAAACAACTTGTAAAAATTCTATAGTATATAGTGCAGTAAGCAGTATTTACGCCGTGATATGTTCATATATCGATATTTATGTCAAAATGTTGCTGCCAAACACTCAAAACATTCAATTGTAAAATACCTACAATTCAATTTTCAAAGACGAAAAAATACTGAAGACGTGGCTGTATGGGCATTGATCCCTTCGCCTTCCCTGAATGGGAGAACAGAAAAAAATAAAATTATAATAAAATGTAATAATGTTTTTTTAACTCACAAATATACAAACTAGGTTATCTAATTATCAAAGTACCTGCCTACCTATTATTATCTAATATTATATAAAGCTCCTCATTAATATCTCATCAGTGTTCTAAAATTAATTATTACACAGACGGCATATTTACGTAACGAAATTCACTTATAAATTAATTAGTAAGTTAAATATTTAGTTCACTATCTATTCATAAATGAGCAAGTCTTTAAAGTTTAAAAGATTAGAGATTAAGAAAATATTTATAAAAATACTACGTATTTATTTACAGTAATACCCCGCTTTACACGAGGGATACGTTTCGCGTGTAAGGGGGTTAGGTTTAAGCATAAGCAAAAGTCGGTTTTTTTTACGAAAAAATGTACCTATCTATTGTCTACTTCGTTGCGTTTCGTTTACGGTCTTGTAAAATATTTTCATAACACGCAACACAGTTTTTTACTAATTGACACACGGTTAAAAGACGGTCCACATCACTGTCTATGCTCTGCAATATGTCCAAACCTGAATAAATCTATGAAAGAGCCATTTTAGCTCGAAACTTGAAATTCGCTTAAAACCGAAACTGCGCATAACGGGGTCGCGTAAAGCGGGTTGTTACTGTATTTAAAAAATGTATTTATTTAATTCGAACAAATCCTCATTCTTATAACTAAGCATCTCCCTATTTAGTACTCTAGAACTTGTTAATCCGCAAAGAAGCTATGTTGTACCCGTGTAGAATCGCAATGAAGTGATCAAGGAAGACTGCGTAACTTCGGATAGCTGACGCTCCTGATGACGGTCATTACAGAAATTCAGCAAATTCGCGACCTCACCCCTTTGACGACGTGACCGGATAACAAGATTGACCTGCGAAGCTCATTGCCACTATATATCTAGGTAGATATACGTAAAGGGTTTGACATTTACGAGTCTTACATAAGAATTCTCTTTAGATTAAAGGATAATGGATATAATACAAGAAGATATGTATTTCAAGTGTAATAACGACTGTGCACTGTCAGCACTAATACATACGCTGAGCCAGTATAGCGGGGGTGACTGCTGCCTACAGAAATTTCTCCGTGGTAGCAGGTTACACCGTTCTCAGACCGTACACCGGCCGAGCTACAATAAAAAAAGAGAAAAATAAATCAATTTCGAAATATTTTTAAATTCGAAGCTGATATGTCGTGTTTATTTATTTAACTTGTCTATAAATAACATTATATAAAAGAAAAAGCATTAAAAAATGTAATTTAAACCATTTAAATTTTATTTTTATAATTTATTAAATTCTATTAAAATAGTAAGTTTATCTAAACTAAGTCTTAGAAGAGAAGCTTTGTATTTATCAAGTTTTCATTAGAATTTTTAAATTAAAATTTTAATATTTAAACTATAATTTATTTAAATTAATACACACATTTAAGTCAGGTATTTACTTTTTTTAGACAGAAGTTAGATTAAATAATATTCTACTCATTGATATATAACATTCAAGAGCGGCCGTGGTCTAGCGGTAAGACGCGTGAACTCACGATCGATGAGACCCGTGTTCGAACCTCGCTTATTCTGACCGGTACCAATGTAACTTTGTTATATGTACTTTGGTCGCTCAGTGCCCATGATAAGCGAAGCGATAAAGAGTGGTAAGCAGACTGATGATAGTTATTTGTCCAGTCTGCCGTCCTGGGGTAGTACCACCACTTTCGACTGTAACACCCGTGAAGTGACTTTGTCGCGTTTCGGGAACAGTTTGGAAGTAGCCAGGTATAACGAGAGGAGTGTGCACTGTCAATCTAAGATGGTGGACGGCATAGTGGAGGCGACTGCTACCCGCACAGGTTTCTCTGTAGTGGCAGTTGTTTCCATTCATGGACCGCACTCTAACTTTACACCAGGCGGAGTGTTGTCACATGCCGAGCTACAATAAAAAAAAATAAAAAAATACAACTAGATGTGCAATAACGCTCCCAATGTGACGCGAGAGTAAAACATGGCCACAGCCACGTTTAGGTTCTCTGTCAATTAGTATTTGACTTGACGGCAACATTGTCAAATCGTTTGAAGCGGCCTACGGTTTTTTTATGTCAGATGTATGAAATTTGCACCTCTAGTATACATATATCTCTATGATTCTACTAATTCGTTCATTAATGAAAATTTAATAGAAAAAAGAGGAGGACGTGGGTTAATTTCACATTTCAGCAAAGGCTGTTTTGTGCGTTGATTTTTTGTATTCGATTTACATTATAATTTAATTACAAAACAAACAGTATGTCCACTTCTATCTCCGTCATAGAAATTGCTTTAAGACTACATATGACTACACTCTGATGTTAAGATAGAGTGCAATACAATAAATTTCAGTGGACAGCAATCGTCTCTACTATGCCGGCAAGGCAAGACAATTTTGTACCATTGACAATCCACACTCCTTTCGTTATACCTATTTCCAAACTGATCCCGAAACGCGATAAAGCCACTTTACGGGTTTTGCGCTTGAAAGTGGTGGTACTATCCCAGGACGACAGACTAGGGTACTGTACAATCTTTATGTTAAATTTTTATCATAATTTTATATCATTTTTGTATAAAAGTATTTAAAAAAAGATATAAAAGTAAACATGTTGTTAAAATAAAGTGTATAACAGCTTACAAAATGCGGATTTTCAGTTCGCGAACGTAACATCTGGCTATGGGAACGGGACATTTACAGAATAACAAAGACTAACAATTATTCAGGCACACAACTGCCAAACTCACATAAATATCCACAGAGGCGTAGCTAGGGTGTCACCCGGGGTAAACCTATCTAGTGTATTTGCAGTGGTCATCACAAGAACTACCTCATTATGGGTAATTTGGTTAAAATAAGTGCTTTTCACGGTCAGGTAATATCTCCAAACTGAGATGGCAAATGGGGAAGGCCCATATTGCTATTTACAACCGAGCGACTTTGTTCGGAGGGAGCTTGTAAAATAAGTTTTTTTTAACAACTTTGTTAATGTACATACTTACCCAGTAAAGCTACGTTGCACGTTTGGAATAAGTCCTTATCGTATCGTATGAAGCAACCGGCATAGTAATGGCGACTGGAGCCACCGTGTAAGCGGTTCTCCAGTCGTCGGTGCTCATGGAGGCTGCGCTTACCATCAGGCTACCATGTCGTTTTATCATAAAAGAACCACGTCGAATTGGCTAAAGCTTCGGTTTCTCAGTATAAGCATTGTATGTATTTAATATATAAGAATATACGATATAACTAAAATATCTTAGTGGCATCGATATTTTGCAAAGTTATCTATAAAGAGGAGGATGATTCAAGCATCGTTCCATTATTTTACAAACGGCTTGAATAATGAGATATTGAACACCCTATCACGCTTCAAAATGTCTTTATTATTCACTAAAACAAGCTATTTTCACACTAATTTAAACGCTGATAATAAATAAAGTATTATAAAATCTACTTCCTTTTGTAGAGTCGGTTGCGACGACGACCGTTAAACGTTTACATTTACTCCACACGTATTGCAATATTGTGTAAATTCATATTGTTATCGTTAAAAGGGTGGCTGATCTCGAAAAAATAATAGAAAAACATATTTGGCTTCTTTTTATACATGTGACGTTAGTAACGTTTGACGATTACTTCAACTTTAACCAGCTAAGATTCGCTGTTTACGCTTAAGGTTAAGGGTCAGAAATAACAGGCGCGTCGATGGTGCAACTCGTGTTGAGTAAATGTAAACCATAATGTAAACGTAACGGTAAAAGTAATAGTTAAAGTTACTTTAACCAGCCTTTTGGTGCAAACGACCCTTTCGGTAGCTCGGCATATGACAACACTCCGGCTGATATTAAGCTAGAGTTCGGTAAATGAACGGAAACTACTGCTACTATATACATTATTGCAAACATCAGTCACCTCTGCTATGCTGGCCTAAGGAAACGAATGTGCACCGTCTAAATTAACAGCTCACACTCCTTTCGTTATACCTGGCTACTTCCAAACTGATCCTGAAACGTGACAAGGCCCCAGAACGGCTGACTTTACTAATAAGTCTGCCTACGACCATTGAATAATTTTAATATTACTTAATTAGATATGAGATATCGATGGCAAAAGTTGGCGATTCTTATGGAACATGTCCTATTACCGTTAGTTTGAAAGTTTCAACGAAAGGGGTGAAAAGTGTTCGGGTGGTAATTTGTCGCCAAAATCCTTATTTATTGCAAGAGAGAAGTTGGATCGGCCCCGGGGGCGTATTCCTAAAGTTCGCCCCTTTAACTTTGCTTCACTGAATACGGACACAGTTGAACACATATTGAGGTTGAATTCTCGTTTTCTTCTAACACTTGAATTATGGGAGAATACTTTAATACAATTTGAAGATTGGAAATTTCCCCCTGTGTCGGAAGACGCGCAGGTCGCGGGACACAAAGGTGAATTGAAACTATATTTCAATCAGTTTCCTAAGTCCTTTTGGCAGAGGGCATCCGGCGCGCGCTCCTTCCAGTTATTCTTGTCTCTACGTAAATAGGTCTGTTACATACAGGTAAAATTAGGTGAGTATAAATTATATACTAAAACACAAATTCTTTAAATTTATTAATACCTAAATGCATTTTTGAAAAAAATTAAATCGACTTCTAAATACAACACTAAGTCACTAAAGAGTAAAAAATAATTTTAATTGATTATACCTACATACAAAGTAATAAGCATAAACAATAATAGATGGACATTACCTATTTACAAATTTATTATCTATATATTATCTTGCATATTTCTGGAGTCGGTGCCAACTAAACATGAAACTGCATTGTTTGAATCTAGGTATATTTCCAATCATAAAACATGTTTTCTAGATACATAGACAGACTTCAGAAATATGCTAAATAATATACAGACAACTGGAAAATAGGAGTGTGTACTATCGTCTCCTTAAGCCGGCATAGTGCTAGCGACTGCTGTCTGCAGTAATTTCTCTATTTCCGGTCATCCGCACCCTAGCTTAATATCAGGTGGAGTGTTGTCGTATGCCGAGCTACAATAAAAAAAAGCCTTACTCGTTATACTCGGTTAATAATTATAATCCCATTAATATAAGTTGATTTAATATAATAATAATACAAAGTGACGAAACAACATAATATTATAATATAGGTAACGTTGTTAAGTTATTAGTAGAAGGAAGCGGATGCCTTGTGGCTTAATCTGACGACAACTGGTAACATAATTGAACCATGCTCGCGTGTTCCTGAATATTCTATTAGATTGTTTCAGTTCCTAGTTATTATTATTACCAGACCTTTATTAGCCCAGTCTGCCGTCCTGGGTTAATATTACCACTTTCAAGTGTAACACACGTGATGTGTTCTAGCCAGCGTTGCCAGACGTCCCGATTTTGGCTGGACATCCCGATTTTTAAATCAAAATTAAATGTCCCGCGCGGGACACGCTCAGTCCCGCTTCTCGGACTTGTGTGTGTATTGTGACGTCGGATGAGTATAAAGCTTACTGTAAACTGTGTAAAAAGAGTTACAATTTGTAACTCACTCTTTAGACTATTATTTGAAACACCACATTTTTCTAACGGACACATTCCCCATACATTTTGATGTAACTATCGTTTACGATCTGTCAAATTTGTATGGTTATAACGCTTTTTAACGCAAACCGAAGAATTCAGAAACCGGCCATAAGAAGACTCAACTACCTAACAATAGGGTAAATCTGATTTAAAATATCATATTTTTATGTAAGTACATTTTCTATGGTTATTTTTGCTATCTATTGTCACGTAAACGTAATTTAAAACTCAAATAAAAGATACACAACACTTCTGATTATATATGTTTTTTACTATGTCCCGCTTTTGAAGAAAGAATCCCGCTTTTTTCACTGAAAAAGTTCCGAAATCCCGACTTGGCAAAAAAAATCTGGTAACGCTGGGCTTCTAGTGTAG
The DNA here is from genome assembly GCA_948150575.1 of Tinea pellionella. NCBI lineage: Eukaryota > Metazoa > Arthropoda > Insecta > Lepidoptera > Tineidae > Tinea > Tinea pellionella. The sequence goes on along the minus strand of OX411259.1, from coordinate 6,712,343 downwards.
TTTATTATACAAGTTAATATTAAAGCGGCCGTGGTCTAGCGTTAGAAAGCATAGACTGAGGATCGATGTGACCCGTGTTCAACTCTCGCTAAAATACCAACTGTAACTATGCTATATGTTCTTTGGTATAATAAAGGGATTCATGGGAGTGGTAGGCAGACTGACAATGGTTATTAGCCCAGTCTGCCGTTCTGGGGTTGGTACCATCGCTTTTAAGTGAGCGGTGACCAATCATAAATCTATGCCATGAAGTAACCTTGTCACTTTTCGGGATCAGCTTAAAAGTGATTTAAGCCACGTATAACGATTAAATGAAGTGGTGCATATTCGTCTACTTAAGCCGGCATAGCGGAGGTCACATGCAGATATTGCATTATTATATATAACCTTTGCAGTGTATTATTTCTATTTTTAAAGTGTTCATTATACTTACGTAAATTGTACATTATAATTACACGTAATAAATAAAAAATAAAACAGGGAGCTACTATAATTTATATTTTACGATAATTTATAATTTATTTACGCGGTCTATTAAGCTGCAAAGTTTTGTCGTCAAATTAAATTAAACAAACAAAATCTTTTATTCAGTTAATTTATTCATGAGCGGCCGTGGTCTAGCGGTAAGACGCGTGAACTCAAGATCGATGAGACCCGTGTTCGAACCTCGCTAATTCTGACCGGTACCAATGTTACGTTCATGGACCGCACGCTTTATATCAAGCGGATTGATTGTGCTATGACATCACAAATGCATAACATATTGAATTATCACGGGTCACTGATGGCATTTATCGTACACATTGCACACACAGTCTAATTAACGACCAGTTGAGAGATTACTCTCAGCTAATTAACGGCCAGCTGCGGTTTAGATTGTAATTGACATATTAGAATATTTTGGACGTTTATGTAGTTATATCACCTCTGTTACCGGGTAAATTTGAAAAGATGAAACTGTGTTGTAGTAAAAAAAATCAATAGTGATGGGCGAATGTGAATCCATCTTCTTCTTCTTCTTTTGTTAAATGGCTTCAGATGTCATAACAACAACAATTCTGCCAATGTCGAGTAGTAAATTCTTGATGTTTTTGCATCAAATTGCAATTGTGTTTTACAATTTGACGTTTTCATGGAGTATTTGGCGGCAATTCACAATTTCAATATGACCGTTTTCACGGCGTGGGATAACCACAAAAAGAAAAAACACTTCCGTTGCCTCATATAGAGTGAATTTTAATATTTCCATAATTACTTACATGCGCAGAATAAAAGTACGCAAAATAACACCGATTTTACACAATAATAACCACTAAACTAATTAAGGAAAGGGATAAAAAAACCTTCCCGGGCAAAAGCGCGCCAAACACTCGTGAATCCTTCATTCGAATGATTATTCTATTGACATTTTTTCGGAACAACGACGTCATCTTACAGTTAGAAGGGCCGTGCAGCTAAATGATCCAAGAGCATCCCTAAAGCGAAGGACGTAAGTTGGACTTTCTCATCTTAATTCAAGAATAACAAATTCAAAAATTATTATAAAAGAAACGGTTATTGTTATTTAGTTTTTATTGTAATAATAATAGAACTTATTTCTTCATATTATTCATTAAAGCGAATGCTTTGTAAGACCAATTTATGAGCTGAAACAAAATAATGTATTATATTAATTTTAATTATTGTCGCCTCCACTCCAACAGAGATAAATAAAGATCATTAGACACCTTTCTTTATTTATTTCTTTTTATTAATGACGTCATCAATCAATCTACATAGACGCTCTTCTTCAAAGACCTGACTTATGAGTTTGAGACTTATAAATGCAAACTCGTACTTAGCCCTCTGATGTATAAAAGAACACAGGCTAAGGTTTTGTGTTTTCAGAAATATCATTAGATAATTAGTAATAATTTTCATACGTGACTACACTCCGACTGATTCTAAGCTAAAGTGGAAACAACTGCTGTTACAGAAAAATGTGTGCAGTCAATAATCACCTCCGTTGTGCCGGCTTGAGAAGACGAATGCGCACTATTAACAGGGCACACCCAAAAGCCTATAATAAATAGAGAATGAAAGTAACTTACAACAGTGTAAGTTTCAAGTGATAAAGTGAATATTTTTCCCGCGGTAACTTTGAGAGGGCGCTGGCATCGCTCCCTGAAGATTTTTAAATAAACTGCGCAACTGGAGCTCATTGTCATCCAGTCACCGTTGTAAGCCGCCTCTTGTAGTAGACCACTCTGTAAATAGTTTGCTTACTTTTTATATTTAACTATTTCGAAAATTTAAACTATGAAACTAATTTTTTAATACTTGTTATACTATTTTTTTCCTACTAGAGTGATAGGCAGACTGATATGATAATTATGCCCTTTTGCCACCCACTTTCAAGTGTAATGTACTAAAAAATAAGATGGTGCACATTCGTCTCCTTAAGCCGGCATAGCGGAGGTGAGTGCTGCCTATAGTAGCCGATCTTTATGCTATAACGTTAAGCGGAATTTGGTCACATGCCGAGCTACTATAAAAAATCTAATCAAATTAAACGTATAATAAAAAAAATCTTTGAAACCATTTTTTAGGTTAAAAATTTTGGTTCCAGAACTTCTAAAAAGAGGATTAAGATTCCTAAATTTCTTCGCAAATTTCTAAATCTACAGCGCTCAAAATTCTCAGCAAAATGTACTTACACCTATTTGAACAAAATGGAGTTTTGGCAAATGGAACCCGAAGATACTCATAACATTTTACATAATTTATAAACTTTTTTATTAATTCATTACAACTTATTTTTATTTAGACAATGAGCATTGCTTTTAAAATTCAGTTTAAAAAGTTAAAAACTTTATTTGTATTTCATAAAATCGTATGTAGGTAATCTTCTTGTCTTTTAACAAAACCCGTTTGGCGTGGAGTGAAAATGGAGTGCTTTCATCATCACCAATATAGATAGGCATCAACAACAAAACACTACTTGCCACTATCCTGACACGCTTCCCTCACATTCAAAATTCCCTTCATACGAGCTCTACGGTTAACGGTGGCGGCACTATACTAAACCTGAACGTCGGCGGTAAAGGCTTTTTTTAGCTCGGCTTACCGCTATTAATTTAGCTTGTTAACTACTTTGCGAGATCTCTTCAAGCATGAGGACTGCTCAGACTGACATCTAGCACCACAGAGTTCCTCTCACGCATAATTTTGGCATAGATATATAAACAAGTTTAATTCTTGTAAAACTTAACTTACTTTCCAAATTAATTCGTTACCAAACCAACATAATATGAATACTTCACATAGCATACATGATAAATAGATAGCCACCCATAATATTTGCATCGGGTGACTTCCTGGGTTTTCTATCTGCAATGAAAACTTACATTTTTAAACATTTCATACCACTGAAAGGACTAAATAAAATACGGAAGCCATTGAAATAGTTTCTTTATCTATTCAGGAATTCTTGTTCTAATATTTTTATTTCTATTGTTGCTCCGCTTCTTGATGTTAAGCTAGAGTGCGATCCATGAACTGAGCAAGTAGCACTATGCCGGCTTTGTGAGATGCCTCTTCACACTCCGCTTGAAAGATCTCAATATCGACTAAATATTGTTGTTTCTTTTATAATAGCATGTAACCACACTGCCTAGGCCTGTTAAACTAGATCGCAGACCTAGACGCGGTGATAAGGTGAACTCACGATCGACGAGACCCGTGTTCGAACCTCGCTAAAGATGGATACCAATGTAACTTTGTTATTTGTACTTTAGTTGCTCAGTACCTATAGGCACTATTAAAGAGTGGTAGGCAGACTGTTACCATCAGTTATTAGCCCAGTCTGCCGCCCTTGGGTAGTACCATCACTTTCGAATGTAACACCTGTGAAGTGACCTTGTCGCATTTCGGGAGCAGTTTGAAAATAGCCAGGTATAGCGAGAGGAGTTTGCACTGTCAATCTAGAGAGTGCATACTCGTCTCCTCAGGCCGGCATAACGGAGGTGACTGCTGCCCATAGAGATTTCTCTATAGTAGCGAAGAAATAAGAGTTTAAAAAGAACAACGCGGCGGTAGACTAATGAATGAATATTGTCAATCTGCTGTTATTTGTTTCTTAAAAAATACTAAGTATTTTCATTTATTATATTATAGTTTAAAAAAATACCGAAAGAATTTGTATTCCAACCAGGCATAATACCATTGCACTTAGCATAAACTGCAGTGCTGAAGCTAAATTGAATGCATCTTCCACCATGGATACATAACTGAAAAAAAAACATCATAAAATAATAAATCTACGAGTATTAAAAATATAGCCTATACTGTATTTCACTTTTAAAAAGCTCATTGTCGCAACCAACTTTAGTATAAGCTCAACATCTCTTAGAATTTCTGCATGAAAGCTGCCCATCATTAGATATTCCAGTATTCCAAATCCAGTACGCCTATGTCACCCACATACTGCCTCCGCTAAGCCAGCTTGTTTGTTTTTTGCTATATACATTCTCTTGGTTCTTATTTAGTTTTTTATTAATGAAATATTTAATTTTCTTTTTGTTCACTATCTTATCGTTTAATAGAATTATAAGTTTTTAGTTTCGGAAAAATAAATATTAATTCGGCGTTTGATCACACTCTAATAACAACTGTTATCGCAACAAAATTTTTGCTGCCAACAGTCGCCTCTGCTTTGTCGGCTTTTGTAAACAAAGGAGCACAATCCAGGAATATAATTGTCAAATACTTTAATTTATTCTTCTAATTAAAACAAAATATTAACAGCAAAGAATTAAATAATGTAATCTAGGTACCATTAAAGAATTGCATACAGTATAATTTCTCTCTTCAGAGAAGCGATCAATGTTCAACCGTAAAACTCTGGAGACAGAGTCTGCCTTTTAAAACTTATTAAAAAATCTATTTTATAAACGAACCCTACCGTATAATACTATTATGATGAATTATGCAGTCCCTCAAAACATCTTTAATATAATATTCTGAATTTCGTATATTATGTCCTCCTTTAGAAATGGCCCTCATTCGTCTCCTCTCGGCGACCTCTCGGACCCTCTCCAAATTGAAAGACAATATTTCTATTTGACCGACTGAAATTGTTGAATTCTTTTTAGACACGAAATTGGTTTTTGTTATTGGAAATTAAGTTTTCTAGAAAATTATATTACTTTATTTTTTAACCTAATTTGCACTTATGATAACATTATTGCAAAATTAATTTTTATTAGGACTAAAATATGATAACATTGTTTGAAACATAGCAATTTTTTGTTTTAAATTACGTAGTTTTATAACTTTCTCAGTAGTAATTATTATCGCAAATTACTATAATAAACAAATAGCTACGGCACAGAATATATAAAATGCATTTAATAATTTAAAACATTTTATGTTGGTTATATTACTTATTACATAAATCTGCTATGTTTCAAACAATGTTGTAAAACAAAATGTATTGTCACTCAGGTGTTGGCTTTCACGTTAAGGTAAATAAAAGACAAAATACTTACGTGCACAAGCGATAAATGAAGCTAAAATTGTATCCATAACTCCATCAATTATACACGTAGCTGGCTTGTAATATATCTGGAATAAATAAATAAATACACCTATGCACAATCCCCTAACTCCAAATTAACTAGGACACCTGGCAATAGACGCTTATACGAGTAATACCCAAACGTCCTGGGGGTAGTACGACCACTTCCGAATGTAACACCCGGGAAGTGACCTTGTCGCGAATAGTTTGAAAGTAGCCAGGTATAGCGAGAGGAGTGTGCACTGTCAATCTAGATGGTACATGCTCGTCTCCTCAAGCCGGCATAGTGAAGGCTTCTGTAGTAGCGGTTGTTTCCATTCATGGACCCCACTCTAGCTTTACATCAGGCGGAGTGTTGTCACATGCCGAGCTAAAATAAAAAAGAAATAAAAAAAACTTAAATAAATTTTTCAACTATATTAAAAGATTTTATGCGGTTTACTATCGCGTTTGTCATCATTACGATCATTTCGAAACGTCGTCGAATCAAAATAAATGCGATAGCAAGTCGAATAAAATCTTTTAATTCAGTCGAAACATGATCAATGATCATGCATACCCTAAGTAAACGCTAAAACCTAGCGGTCGACAACTGGCGGACTGCGGTCAAAATTCAGACCGCGAAAGGTATAAAACAAAACCACCAAAAATTCTTGAAAGTATAATTTGTAATAATACATCAATTAAAACAAAAGTCTTTAAAAAATTTCATGAGAGACCCCACCCAAAATTAGTTGCCGACCCCTGCTGTAGCGGGTATATTAGCTGTTACTCGCAACTTCGTATTCACAATTCTATGCAAAATTTCAACAAAATCCGTTCAGCCATTTGAGTATCATGGCTGCTAGACTTTTTTGTTGTTCAAGAAGGGAATGTAAACACAAAAAAGTACGAAAATAGTGGAAAGTTTTAGCGTGTACGAATACATAGCCTATCGTGACGGCTTAATACCAGTAGATCGTGCAACAAATGCACTAAAATTTATAACGAGCTTTTAACGGGTGAATTCTTTTTTAACGTTTTTTATTCTTGAACTATTAATGCTTGAAATTGTGTAATTATGAACAACCATGTTCAGTAATTAGGCATGCTTAATGTTTTTTTTAAAGGAGTCTGACAATATGTGATCACAGTCCGCCTCATGTGGTCCATGAACAGAAAAAACAATTGCTGCCACAGAAAAAAATCTACAGCCAACAGTCGCCTCCTCTATGCCGGCTTAAAGAGACGAATATGTCCGCCTATATCGAAGCTGATCATGCTTCATAGCTGTTACATGCAAAGTAAAAATCTATACACATTGAGTGACAGACTGAGCTAATAATGATGATTATCAGTCTGCCTGCCAGACTTTAAAGGTTTTGTGGCTAACCATTGTACCTATTTTTTATATTAATACGATTCGAATTTTTACTTTCAGTAATCTTAATAATCACCAGCCGAATTCTGTAAATATTTGTTCTTTTCGCGACGACAATGGCTACAAAGCATTCTTAAATATATTGAATTAAATTAATAGTAAGTCGTATAAAATCTTTTATTCAGTCAAAACATGTTCGCGTTAAACCTAAGAAAACATTGTATTAAACAAACTTACGTGATGTACATACATAAGTTCATATGTAGGTGATTTGTAAACATCAAAAAATGGATATTCAACATTTGTTGGTAATATTTCAAAGTTCTCTGTCAATGGCATTATTATTCCAACTAGAAAAAAAAAGATTGCACTAAATTTTTCATGTACTTTTGTGATAAATAAAATAACAAAAAACAAAAAAAAAACAAAAAAAAAACAAAAATAACAAAAACAAAAAAAACACATGCACAATAAAATGTTATTGTTTTAGGTAGGATTCATGTAACTACCGAAAGACCGCAGAGATGTGGAATACTTGTAATTTATTGAAACTCTTACCTAACTAAATTATAAGATTTTATGCGTTTTACTATAGCGTTTATTTTACTTTTAATTCGACGTATCGAAAGCTTTGCAGCTATCATGATCACACATTTTGTTAAATTAAATAATCATACTAAACGCGATAGTAAGACGCATAAAATTCTTTAATTTAGTGTTGTGTAATAATGAACATGTTTTAGTTCATTGTTCGTATTTGCAATTTAATTAGACGTTAAACTAAATTGTGTTTTTCGATCAAATCGGAGACATCCTTATGAAAGCTGCCTAGTGCCCATAACCGTCGGGCGTGCATGAAGACAATTGTGGATGTGAGTGAAGCGAGGGTGTTATGTCAGGATCGTGGTAAGTGGCCTTCTGTTGTCTCTGCCTATCCCTGTGGGAAAAAAGCGTGACAATTGTATTGTATTGTATTAAACTAAATTATGATAAAAATTTAATACAAAAGAAACGCCAGTGGCCATGTAGCTTAGCAGTCAGAGCATGCGGAAACATATCGGGTACATGAGATCGATCCATACAGCTTTTCATTTTTTTCTATTCTATTTTCATCGTAACTGAGTCTAAGGTCTAATTAATTTGCAAATACCAATAATATAATTTACATGGGACAATATGCCAAAAATTTATTTAAAATATATTTTTTTTTTTCTTAGAATTGCGCGATAGATGTGGTTTGAAAGATGATGTAGTGACGAGAATTGAGAAAGGAATGCTTCGATGGTTTGGGCACTTGGAAAGGATGAATGAAAGGAGATTGACGAAAGGAATATATAAATCTGATGATGGATGCGTTAAACAAGGCAGACCCAAAAGGGTGTTTTCCGATCAAATAGGAGACATCCTCATGAAAGCTGGGCTACCTAGTGCTCATAACCGTCGGGCGTGCATGAAGAGAATTGTTGATGTGAGGGAAGTGAGGGTGTTGTGTCAGGATCGTGGTAAGTGGCGTTCCGTTGTCTCTGCCTATCCCTGTGGGAAAAAGGCGTGACAATTGTATTGTATTTCTTAGAATTTTGTGTATTATTATTAAACCCTTTAATAATCTTACCAGAAACAGCCCCAACGCACATTACGGTATATGACGTCATGATAAATCTAGCTTTTCTGATGCAGTTTATCAATATTGTTTCATGTTCAACCTCCCGAGGCTTGAACTCGTTACAATGCAAATAATTAAGAAGAGCCAGCACCTTGTCTTTGTTAATCCAAAACGCTGCTATCTTTACATATGTATACATCTCACTCAGAAATAGGTAGAGACTAGGAAAGGAAATTAAACCTTAGTAATTAAGAATTAACAGTAAAAGTAGCTTGTACAATTGCTTAATGAATTGGTGATTCTGTCGAATACCTATGAAGTATAACGTAATTAAATCTGTATATATTATATCTATACTTAATCCTTTAATATACTGAATGCTGTTGAAGCAATTTTTGAGTGAAAACAACTGCTACCACAGAGAAATGTCAACAGGCAGCAGTGCCCTCCGCTATGCCGGCTCGAGGATACGAATGTAGGCTTCACAAAAACAAATAATGTATTTTTTAAAGTATATTTTTCCTTTAATATCAATATCAGCAAATAAATACCTGTATCGAAGTAAATTGCTTGTCGCAATGTTTACCTACCCTTCAGCGACATCCCCTATGTTATCTCTCCGTTTGAGTAAATACACAACCTCTCCAATACCGGGTAGAAAGCAAACTAGCCACAGTACAAAAACAGCATAAAATACTTGAAGCCAAAATAAAAAGCTATAAGGAGAATTATTATTGTACCACAATCCGTAGAATTTCAACCAATAAATATGTATAGCGTGATATAAACGTGGGTTTAAATCATCCCACGATTCTAACACTCCATATGGGAGGACAGGCTTGAGAAATTCTAATATTGAGGTTTTTTTAAACATTTTTCTTTGACGAATAACTTGCTTGGTATGATTTTCTTTAGGTGTTTACTAAACTATAGCGTTTAAAGACAAATGACAAACGAGCTTTGGTAGTTGTCGTAATATAAAGGGGTATTTAAGTGGGTATTTAAACACAAAATATTAAACATTGTTAAGGAGCAATCTTTTACTAACATATTTGACTATTTATTTATTTACGTTTTTATTATACATCAGCTCACCATGTAACAACACTCCTTCTGATGTTAAGATAGAGTGAGATCCAGTGGAAACAACTGCTACCACAGATAAATTACTGCAAGTTACAGTACCCTCCGCTATACCGGTTCAAGGAGACGAATGTGTACCTTTGATTGATAGGGCACCTTTCGTTCGAAAGTTAAGTCTCTTTGGCTTCGTCTGGCATTTAAAAAAAAACAGATATTTGGTAGTTGGCTATATTTATTACGTAGGTAGTGTTTGGCGCGCTTTTGCCCGGGAAGGTTGAGATGTTTTTTATCCCTTACCTTAATTAGTTTAGTAGGTATTATTGTGTAAAATCGGTGTTATTTTGCGTACTTTTATTCTGCGCATGTAAGTAATTGTGGAAACATTAAAATTCTAAATTCTATATGAGGCAACGGAAGCTGTTTTTTTTTTTTTTGGTGTCATCCCACGCCGTGACAACGCTCATATTGTAACGTGACCGGGTGAATTGCCGCCAAATACTTCAAGAAAGCGTCAAATTGTAAAACACTATTGCAATTTGATGCAAAAACATCAAGAATTTACTACTCGACATTGGCAGAATTGTCGTTGCTATGACATCTGGCCATTTAACAAAAGAAGAAGGAGTACGTAGGTATGTTGTGGAAAGAAATATGTTTAAGTGGCTCATACAAAGGAAAAGGATGGATCAGGTGATCTTTTGTGCCTCACAATCGACAAATGGAATGCTTTGCTCTCCCACATGTTCTATCCCTTTAACCTTTGATCCTTTGAACGAAGCGTGATAAAGCATCTTCTTAGGCCGGCATGGTGACGACGATTTAGCCCACTGTGTCCTAGCGCACACTTGTAACCTCCACTATGCTTGCCATCAGGCCAGTTGAAGTTACAAAACAATAACTAAAAATAAAACTGACGGCGACGCATTTTTTGTTACTACGTTTTTATTACGTTAAATGAAATTAAATTAAAATTTGTATTACTCTACTTTGAAAAGATTTATCTAACAAAATATTATTAATAATAAATAAGTACTGCTAACAAGAAAAAAATTAATAAATTCAGTTCGTTTTTTTTTTGTTTATTAAATATAGTTAACGTCTTCAGTTCATGATAAGGAATATAAGTACATTTCAGTGGTTACATATCAGAGGTTTTTACTATATTTGGGAATGTCATTTTCAAGGTATCCTGTTTATAAAAAAAATTACAAATCTCTAATGAAGTTCTTGCGAATGCCGGAACAAAATGGTGTCTCGACAGTCCTATAGTAATATTATCTGCTTTCCTATGAATATTAAAAAAATATATTTTAAAACTACATACATTATTCACAACTTTAAAAATATTTTTAAAACCATTAAATTATTCACGAAATATTTTTGAAATTCAAGTCAAGCCTATTCGCGGCTTGGCTATTGGCTAATTAGATAAGTAGGAAGTTTTAGCAAAGATGCTACCACTTTCCTAAAGATATTGTTGACTTGACTAAGACTCGACCTAAACTTTAGCGTAATGCACAATAATATTAACTTTTTTTTTTTGTTTTATATGGCATTATAACAATTTGCCAGTGTCAAAGTAAATATTTTGCATCAAGTTAATAATATTGTGCATCACGAGTCATTCATTCATCACACTAAACAGTCAGGTCAAGTCTCAGTCAAGTCAAAAATTGTTGCAGTAAAGTGGTAGAATCTTTACTGAAACTTCCTACTGAAGATCTTTACTGAAGATTCTCTTCTTTTGAATTGTTTACCCACACTCACGTACGTTCACGAACACTTAATGTTTAATAATCCACCATTATTACACATTAACACTCGAAGAAACACAAGTTAAGGAAAATAATTCAAAACAGACAACCTCAAGACGTCTCAAGATGGCCGCCAAAACTCTAATATTAACTTGATGCAAATATTTACTTTGACACTGGCAAATTGTTATAATGCCATAAAGAGAAGAAAATACAGTATTATAAACTTCGTAAGACGTTACAATATAAATATAAATATGTAAAATAATATGAAAGCGGCACCTTAACATGAACTCTTTATTATTAAACGTTAACACAACCAATTACAATAATTAAATCCGTCACGAAAATGTCTGATAATTGTATTTACCAATTTCAAATTAAACCGTAGTCCAAGAGATCACTCCTCATTTGGTGTTTACTTATTTTATTTTCACTTAATTGTATTTTCTTAATATCAGCCTATCGCGTGACAATCCTCTGCCTGATCCTCTGCCTAAAGTGCTCACAGGCAACGCGTGCAGACAGACTTTATAACTCGCCTAAAACAATATAGCTATTCGTCGATTCAAACTTTATGACGTCTCGGAAGTTAGCCGTGGACGCTATTTCGTGCCGGTACAGTCAAGTTCACAATTATAAAATTAGGAGTTAGTGTTAAATATGACTAGAACATAAAAATAACCTAGGGTAGATAGCGCGGGAATGTGCCCTAATTTGTGCCAGTGACTTCTGCCTAACTTCAGAGCCGCGTTTGGTCCGTACTATACAATCCCTAATACAATTATTTATTTCATAATCTAAGCGCCCAATTTATGTTTAAAAAATTAATATTGAATGACATATCAAGATCCTATACTACAGACACCTACAAAACATAAACTATGTATGCAGATTTCCACAAAGAAACAATTAGTATAATTATCAATATTACCGTTAAAATACGAATTGTCTAGATTTAAATGCATCATTGAGATGAAGTTTCATTGGTAGAAGTAACTTTAATCAGAACCGAATGAGAGGAAACTTTTCTTTTACTTGTGAAAAAAGACAGAGAAGTGTTAGTATGTATGTATGTATTTTTTATTTTATCTACATTTTTTTTTCTTCTTTTTCTTCATAATTTTATTGAGTACGATGTGGCACCTAAAGGTGGAAAAGGTGGCATTTACCAAAAAATTAATCAATCACTGTAAAGCATGATTGGTCGCCCTTAAAAATATTAAAATAAAAATAATAGAAAATTCTACAAACTTATTTAGTTATAATTATTTTTTATTTTTTTGGTTACTTTATTTTGACATCTATTGTATTGTTATTACATTTTTCTAATACTTAAGTACATAAGACTAAACCTAAGATTTTACGGTACAACTTTTTTTTTCCGAATAAAAAATAAATAAATAAGTAGGTTAATTTTCTAGACCTATTTTTGGTAGTAGAGACCTGCATTTAAAATAAGGATCGTTACAGCAAACGGTTTTTTAAGACGATCGATAGTTTGCATTGCGATTGCTAACATGTCGAGACTGCATACACTGGGAGGCAACTCCCGAATGTAACGTACATATTAATTTATATACTTTTCATTTCTACTACTTTTGATAGCCAATAGGAACTACTACGGAACGGAAACAACTGCTACTACAGAGAAATCTCTACAGGCAGCAGTCGCCTCGGCTATACCGGTCTGAGGAGACGAGTATGCAACAATAGTGCACACTCCTCTCGCTATACTTGGCTAATTTCAAACTGCTCCCGAAACGCGACAAGGTCACTTCACGGGTATTACATTCGAAAGTGGTGGTACTACCGCAGGACGGCGGACTGAACTAATAACCATCATCAGACCTCCTCGAACATTAAAAAATAATTATATTACGCGAATAAAAATAATAATAAGATAAAGAAACCCATTTAACATTTTTCAGAATCATTCCCAAAGAGAACTTTAACAATTTCTTTTGTTCTAATAATAAAATGGATAAAAAACCGTTCCCTGTTAAGATATCAAGTTGTCACTTAGCGTTGGTCGTTATTATACTAATATATAGCTGCAATACCACTCACTCACTCACTCACTCACTCACTCACTCACTCACTGACTGACATCAATTATTTAGTACTTGCCGGGGGGGTACGGGGGTGAAATTTTCGGGGTGTATAGGGGGTGTCGAAAAAACCTCGAGAAAAATACGACTTTGACCGGAAGTCGATTCTGGACCGGAAGTGACAGCGATATCTCGGAAACGGGGCGAATCGGGGCAGTCACTCCGAAGAGAAAGTTGTAGAGAATATCATTTTATGGCGAAATCAAAAAAAAAAATCATAATCGGGCAAAAAAAAAATTCAAATCGGGCAAAAAAAAAACCATACAATTTTCGGGGTATTTAGGGGCGGTTAAATTTTGTTTTTTTTAATTTTCTAAAATCGCTATTACTCAAAAAGTACATACGTTAGCGTAACCGTGTAAAGACCAATATTGTTCAGTATGACCAGCACTCCTTTTTTTTTTAATTTTTTTTTTTTTTTTTCATTTTTTAAAATCGCCATATCTCGAAAAGTAGATTTATTAAAGTAGACTCGAATAGTAGACGTTAGTGTCAACGTGTAAAGACCAATTTTTTTCAGTATGACCAGCACTATTTGTTTTTTAATTTTTTAAAATCGCCTTATCTCAAAAAGTACATACATTAGCGTAACCATGTAAAGACCAATTTTGTTCGGTATGACCTATTTTTTTTAAATTTTTTTTTTTTTTTTTAATTTTTTAAAATCGCGATTTCTCGAAAAGTAAATACATTAGCGTAACCGTGTAAAGACCAATTTTGTTCAGTATGACCAGCACTATTTGTTTTATTTTTAATTTTTGTTTTTTTTTTTTAATTTTTTAAAATCGCCACATCGTAACAAGTACATACATTAGCGTAACCGTGTAAAGACTAATTTTGTTCAGTGTGACCAGCACTTTCTTTTTTGTTTCAATTTTTTTAAATCGTCATATCTCAAAAAGTACATACGATAGCGTAACCGTGTAAAGACCAATTTTGTTCAGAAAAGTAAACGCTTTTAGATGGCGAGCTAATTATTTTCAAAACTACCCTAAAATCTATTCGATCTAATACGTTTTACGACAAAAAGGGCCTCCGCGGGCCGCTTGCGCCCGCGGCCTTTACCCAACAGCTAGTACTAATATATAGCTGCAATACCACTCACTCACTGACATATATTATTTCGCACTTGCCGGTATAGTGGAGGGTAGCGGTTTTTTGAGTCGTATAGAGGGCGTCCCAAAACCGTCGAGAAAAATACGACTTTGACCGGAAGTCGATTCTGGACCGGAAGTGGTAGCGATATCTCAGAAACGGAAAGAGATGAGGCAAAAGTGCCGGAACAAACGTTGTAGGGAATGCCCTCTAATTTCGAAAACGATACTTTTTTTTTCAAAATTGCTCAAAAAAAATTTTTCCTCGATCGTATTTATATCCTTTTCCCGCCGGTACGCCAATATGAAACGGAGCATGGCGGTGGGCGTGGCCTAACAGCATCCGCGACAAGGCATTTTCGGGACGAACGATCGAAACGGCTTTACCTCGGTCAGTCGGACGGTGAGCGCGGCCGCGTGAACATCGAATTTGCTCCGCGCGGCGGGCTTTCTTTTAAATATCTCAAGAAGTAGATACGTCAGAGTAACCATGTAAAGAACAATTTTGTTCAGTGTGACCAGCACTATTTTTTTAAATTTTTGTTTTAGTTTTTTTTTAATTTTTTAAAATCTTCATATCTCGAAAAGTAGATACGTTAGCGTCACCGTGTAAAGACCAATATTGTTCAGTATGACCAGCACTACTTTTTTTTTAATTTTTTTTTTTTAATTTTTTAAAATCGCCATATCTCGAAAAGTAGATACGTTAGCGTCACCGTGTAAAGACCAATTTTGTTCAGAAACGTAAACGCTTTTAGATGGCGAGCTAAATATTTTCAAAACTGCCTAAAATCTATTCGATCTAATACGTTTTACGACAAAAAGGGCCTCCGCGGGCCGCTTGCGCCCGCGGCTTTTACCCAACAGCTAGTTATATTTTTATAACCACAGTGAGCTTGATTTGTACTTCCTTTGGGTTTTTCTTCTTAATACCAATGGTAGTTTTGTTTGTATCTTGCATTTTCTTTATTGAATTTTCAAGTTTACAGGTCGTCGTCGTGGCCGGCGAGTCGTGTGAGATTTAAACGTGCAGCAAACAGTTTATAGCCGTTTATCTACGTAAACGATAACGTCAATAATATGTCGATTGTCGATTTTTCGGTAGTGATATTACAATGACTTTTACAGTTATCGATGACTAAGACTGGAGCACGTTTGTCCACCTCACCGTTAAGTACAGATTGACGGAAAACGATATTATGGGTTGTCATGGACAAGTTCAGCGTCATGTTCTGCTGTTGGAATTGAAAAATTATTTGGTACCATATGAATGCTTGACATCTTGTAGTATTACTGTAAAATTTACATTTGTTTTCTTCTTCAATTTCAAATAGAAGATAACATGGCAGAGACTCAAGTTCAGGAGAAAAGTCAATTATCACATTTTGATGGTTCAGGCGCAACAAAATACCAAATAATTTTTCAACTCCGAAGAAACCAAATCCCTCATAATATAATAATAACACATATAATTATAGAAGCGTTAATAATAATATAAGTAATAAAATATAAAATTATGCAAAAAAAAAAAAACAATACGTTTGCAATGAGAAATCACCTTTCAACTCGCTAGCTGACTGATTGTTGCCGACTCGTCTACGTAAAATATTATAGAGAACATTTTGATAAAAATTCATTATTCTGTGGATTCCGTAGGTGTAGATTACAATGTCTAACGTTACATGATTTATATGTTAGTTTGCGTGTTAGAACTATGGAAATTAATAGTAGATTTTCCATTAGAATCTCAATTTATCACATACTCGTATTAATTTTGGTTTGTATTTATGTAACTACGTTATAACAAAAATAGAAAATATTAGTCTATAGTATAGACTTACCTGTATTAGTTATATTTAGTAAATAATATAACCTACCTTTGCACGCCTAAAATGCATTCGTACATTAACGTGAAAGCCAACACTGAGCGTCCATACATTTTGTTTTACAACATTGTTTGAAACATAGCAGATTTATGTTGAAAGTGATTTTATAACTTTCTCAGCACTAATTACTATCGCAAATTACTATAATAAACAAATAGCTACGGCACAGAATATATAAAATGCTTGTGAAATATAACCAATATAAAATGTTTAAAACATTTAAAATGCATTTTATATATTCTGTCCCGTAGCTATTTGTTTATTATAGTGATTTGCGATAGTAATTAGTGCTGACAAAGTTATAAATTACTTAATTTCAACATAAATCTGCTATGTTTCAAACAGTGTTGTAAAACAAAATGTATTGACGCTCTGGTGTTGGCTTTCATGTTAATTAAATCGTTTAAAGTTTATCTATATCTTGAAATTTGTCGATTGTAGATTCCCTTATCCGTAATTGAATTGTGCGTTAGGTGGTCTGCATCACTACAGCCACCTGATATCTCCCAGGAAGGCCAGGAGACTCTTCACGTTCCTGCACGTCCTGAATATCCTTGCTGTGTTGAGGAACTGAACTGAAGTTTATCTTTTATTATAGTCTATTGGGTCACAGGTTTGCTTCTAGTTCAAGCATCAGCGCTTGTAATACTAAGATTAAAAACATATAAATGTATGAATACAAAACGAAAAATAACACTCGGACCCTAATAGATAGTGAAATATGAAACGATTTATCGTGATTGAAGCAGACAGCTGGTCGAATTTGCATAATCACCATTGCGGAGGTTGCCATAATGAAATACGTGATCTCTCCGAAACAATGCAATAACAACAAATGTACCAGCTCGTGTATTGTTCGTGAGGCATGACGTTTTTTAAAAAAAAAAAACGCTCTCATTTTTTTTACTTATAATTGTACAAAATATAAATTAATCTATTTTATATTTGGATTAACTAAAAAGATTTATTTTGCGAAAGTGGATGGCAGTGTTGGAAGAGGGCGTCCTAAGAAGACCTTTCTCTAGCTAGATAGGTTAACTGATCAGAAAGGGTTAGGTGAGGAGTATGTGGTCGAAGCGAAAGTGGTATGTAGAGAAAATAGTCGCTGGCGCTTCAAAGCTAGAGTACGGTCCAAGAACGGAAACAACTGTTACTACAGAGAAATCTCTACGGGCAGCAGTCGCCCCCGCTATGTTGATTTGAGGAGACGAGTATGCACAAACTAGATTGACTGTGCACACTCCTCTCGCTATATTTATTAGTAATGATTATGAAAATTATTCTAGTTATCCTTAAGTCTAAAACAGTTTTTGGTTAACCATTTGTTTGTAGCGCACATTCTTCCTGTGATATGAAGGTAGGTTGGCGTGAAGAATAGCTCGGATTCACGCGACCCGTCAACATTAATTAGAACTAACAGCAACTTGCTTTAGAATGGTCGATTGTTATCAAGTTTGAGGCACGCGAAACTACTTCGAAGATTTGTCCCTTCATTCAACAACATTTTAGTTGTTTTAGTAACAGAGGTAGGCAGACTGAAAAAGGCTGTTGGTTCAATTTTTCGTTCCGTGATAGTAACACCACTTTTAAGTCACCCGAGAACTGGGATGTACCAATCAAAAATTATATGCTATAGCGGCAATCAAAGCTTTACAAACTATCCAAGCATAAAACAAAACTGAAATACTTATTATTATATGATATTGTTCATAATAGTGATGCTTGTGTATTGTTGCTTAGTGTTAAGAAAGTTATAAAATCATTTAATTTCAACGAAATCTGCTATGTTTTAAACATTAATATAAAATAAAATGTATAAAAATGTATAAAAAAAATAAAAATTGATGCACCTTAATTTTTATTGCAACTTTTGGTGCATTTTATTTATTATTAAAAAAATAAAGGGCTATTGTGCCCCACCTGCCCCACGCCACTGCCCGTGAAGTCCCACCTGAGGAGTCCCAAGGAGTAACAAAATTGATCTTTAGTTACACCGAAAAATTCGCTTTTGTTTCAAAATTTACACCGTTAAATGTTTACATTTCCTCCACACGCGTTGCAATATTTGGCTTCTTTTCATACATTTGACGTTAGCAACATTGGTTTGACGATTACTTGAACTTTAACCAAGCCAAGATTCGCTGGTTACGGTTAAGGTTAAAGTAACTGTCAAAAATGACAGGCGCGATGATGGTGCAACTCGTGTGGAGTAAATATACACCATAATGTAAACGTAACGATTAAAGTAATAGTTAAAGTTACTTTAACCAGCCTTCTGGTGCAAACGACCCTTAAAAACTTTGGTTAAAATAAAAATACAAGCCAATATTTTTAAATGTAAAACAATTTGTTGAGGGAATTTCTTATTCGCTCAATGAAACGAAGCGCTGAATTTTAGTGGTTTTCCGCGGGCAGTAGTAACTATAATATTTATTTACATGCAATGTTCAACCACGTTCACAGATTTATATAACTGTTGAGGCTCTCTATCTTCTTGCTTTCTCTACTTCGCAGTTCCCGAGAGCTAGAAACCGCGTAATTATATGTTTTTTTTAGATTTATTACATTTTAAGTGGTCTAGCGTGTAACCACACTCCGACTGATATTGCGAGTGCAGTCCATGTACAGAAACAACTGCTAGCATACAGAAATTCCTGCAGGTAGCAGTTACCTTCGCTATGCCGGCTTGAGGCGACGAATGTGCATCATTCATTGACAGGGACACTCTTCTTGTTGAAGGTGAAACTCGTACGTCACTTCACGGTTGTTACTTAGCTAATAACCATCAACAGTCTGCTTACTATTTTGGACCATTATTTTAATAAATGTCTTATTATACCATATGCACAGAGCTACTAACTTATAATAGTATGGTATAAGTTTGAAATAGAGTGTTCGGCGTACTTTTGCCCGGGAAGGTTGAGGTGTTTTTTATCCCTTTCCTTAATTAGTTTAGTGGTTATTATTGTGTAAAATTGGTGTTGTTTTGCGTTATTTTATACTGCGCATGTAAGTAATTGTGGAAACATTAAAATTCACTCTATAAGAGGCAACTGAAGCGGTTTTTTTTGTGGTCATCCCACCCCGTGAAAACACTCATATTGTGACGTGACCGGGTGAATTGCCGCCAAATACTCCAAGAAAGCGTCAAATTGTAAAATACCATTGCAATTTGATACAAAGACATCAAGAATTTACTACTCGACATTGGTAGAATTGTCGTTATTATGACATCTGAGGCCATTTAACAAAAGAAGAAGAAGTTTGAAATATCAGTATTATTAAATGTAATAAAAGTATATTTTTCGTATGAAATAGTAACCCCTTTTTTCGCAAATCTCTCTAACAGTTTGCCTCCATAATTCTTTTTGAGTTACACACGATAGGCTATCTCGCATGAGCCTAAAATATCTATTTTATCGACACCTTCTTATCCCAACATGATAGAAATTGAATAAAATATATGGAAACCACATTTTTTCAGTTTATTTATTTACTTTAATTAAGTTAAGGAAAGCGTTAAACTTATTATTTTATAATCGTTTATTGATTCCTGTTCGCAAGCAAAATAATAGACCTAAATAAACATTTTAAAACAATTTTTTTTTATTGTAGCTCGGCATATGACAATGCCGATCCTGATATTTATTTATAAGCCTACCAATAAAATTACACACACATACAACAAAAGCTAAAGTACGGTCCATGAACGGAAACAACTGTTACTACAGATAAATTTCTACAGGTAGCAGTCGCCTCCGCTATGCCTTCTTGAGGAAACGAATGTGTGCCAACTAGATTGACAGTGCACACTCGTCTCGTAATACCTGGCAAGGCTATCTCACGAGCGTTACATTCGAAAGTGGTGGTGGTGCTACCCCAGGACGGCAAAGTGAGCAAGTATTAAGATATTGCTTGTAATTTATAAGGACAAAATTTTAAATAAGACTCGCAAACTTTCCTTTAATATTGCTTTCAAAGTTTAATGTTAAAATAATACTAAAACGAATTACTTTTGTGGTCAATAAACGGAATACTCGACTTAGAAACTTTATTATTTTTGCAATACTTATAAATTGTATTGCAAGTCGTTTAGGAGAGGAGCGTGCATCATCCAGGTCGTCATAGATTTTTTGAACAATCAATAAATCACCAGCTTAGTATAAGCATCTAAAAAAAAATTAAATGCAAGTAGACTAGCTCTGCCTACGACTCGCTTTATAAAGGATTTGTCATTTTATTTCTTCATGTTACTCATTAAAGCAAATGCTTTGTATGCCCAGTTGATTAGCTGAAACATAACATTAACAGTTAATAAAATTAATAAAACTGTTATTATTTTTAAAAATATATATAGTAGCTCGGCATATGATAACATTGCGCTTGATGTTAAGAAAGTTACAGTGCGGAAACAACTGCTAGCACAGAGTAATATCTGAAGGCACCAGTCGTCTACGCTATGCCGGCTTTGGATTAGAAAAATTATTCAATGTCAGACAAGGTGTAAATATTTTCATTCTCCCATCAAAATTTCGCTGAAAGGTTTAGTAAAGATTACACTGCTTTACTACAATAATACTGAAGGCTGAAAAATTTAAATATTATCCGGCTGCATGGGCTATCCCTTTGCCTTTAATAAATCAACAACATTACGAAAAAAATCATATAAATACTTCCTATTCACTCAAACTTACTATAGTATAACTATCAAGTGATAAAGTGAATATTTTTCCCGCAGTGACGTTGAGAGGGCGCTGGCATCGTTCTCTAAAGATCTTCAAGTAAATTGTGCAACTAGAGCTCATCGTTATCCAATCGCCACTGTAAGCAGCTTCTTGGAGAAGACCGCTCTAAAAAAGTAAATTATATTTACCACCTACTAGAAGGTCCGGCCGACTCGCGGCCCGCTCTCTGCAGCCGAGCACAATATCATCATTATGAATTTTGTTACATTTTTTTTATTCTAGCTTGGCATGTGACAACACTCCGCCTGATGTAAAGCTAGGGTGCGGTCCATGAATGGAAACAACGGCTACTGCAGAGAAACCTGTGCGGGCAGCAGTCGCCTCCATTATGCCGGCTTGAGCATGTACCAATCTGGATTGACAGTGCACACTCTTCTCGTTACTGTCTGGCTACTTTCAAATTATTTCCGAAAGGCGACAAGTTACATTTGAAAGTGGTGGTCTGGTCATCAGTCTGCCTCTTTAATAGTGCATATAGGCACTGAGTGACCAAAGTACATATATCGCACTTTCACACATTCGAACACGGGTCTCATCGATCGTGAGTTCACGCGTCTTACCGCTAGACCACGGCCGCTCTAACATCTATAATACATTTTGTGTTAACAATATGTTTACCTAAGGACGACCCCCTGTAACATTACACTTATAAAAAGTGCTTGAACCGCAACTACGATGACTGTAAAGCTTTCGAAACTTTTCGGATCAAATTAATCAAAATAAATGCGGTTGTAAGGTGCATAAAATATTTTATTCGCTTTATTCAGCTTTGAACCTCAGAATATACATATAATTATAATAATATAATAGTGCGGCCGTGGTCTAGCGGTAAGACGCGCGAACTCACGATCGATGAGACCCGTGTTCGAACCTCGCTAAAGACCGGTACCAATGTAACTTTGTTATATGTACTTTGGTTGCTCAGTGCCTATAGGCACTATTAAAGAGTGGTAGGCAGACTGATGATGGTTATTTGTCCAGTCTGTCGTCCTGGGGCAGTACCACCACTTTCGAATGTAACACCCGTGAAGTGACCTTGTCGCGTTTCGGGAATAGTTTGAAAGTAGTCTCCTCAAGCCGGCATAGTGGAGGCGACTGCAGCCCGTAGAGATTTCTCTGTGGTAGCAGTTGTTTCCGTTCATGGACCGCACTCTAGCTTTACATCAGGCGGAGTGTTGTCATATGCCGAGCTACAATTAAAAAAAATAATAATAATAGTATTATAGCTAAAAGTTTTAAACTAAATTTTATTTATTTATTCTTTTAGGTACTTTATGACTACACTTACTTTCCAAATCAATTCATTGCCAAACCAGCACATTATAAAAACTTCAATGGACATGCACGTCATATAGATAGCTATCCACATCATCTGTCCAGGATGGCTTGCTGGGTTTTCGATCTGCCGATTTTATGTTATTAAGAATTTTATTTTGTCAGGTATGATGCGACTAGCGTAACTGAATCAAATACCTAAATAATATTATAGTATATAATATTTTATGTTTAAAAAAATGTATATTTCACTTCACGGGTGTTAGTTCTATCTAGTAATACGAGTAGTTTGTTGTTTGTGAAAATGGAATGGTACATAATTGCGTTGCAAAATATTTTACATCCATGGACAGTTCCAAGGATTAAAATTTCTTAGATGGGAATCAAACCCTCTTTCTTCGCTTTACGCACGGGTGCTCTCTCTGCTTCTCCAAAGTATAACACTCGTAAAGTGCCCTCGCTGCAGGAATAGCCCAAGCAATAGCCCTTGCACCGAAGTTATATGCGGTAGCAGTTATCTCTGATATTGGACCGTAAACTAGCCTAACTTCAGGCTATATACTCGTAATAATAAAAATCTAGACGATCTCGCCGAGAAAGAGAGCTTTAATGAGCTAATGAACTAAT
The DNA here is from genome assembly GCA_948150575.1 of Tinea pellionella. Lineage (NCBI taxonomy): Eukaryota > Metazoa > Arthropoda > Insecta > Lepidoptera > Tineidae > Tinea > Tinea pellionella. The sequence continues at coordinate 6,689,248 of OX411259.1, read as the reverse complement.
AATTCAATTGATTAAATCCAACATTTATAGATTATCAGACAATTTTAATTTGGAAATTCAGAATTACCGACAGTAATTGCACTCCGATCAAACAAAGAACGATGGCACTCAACATAAATTGACAAGCTGCAGCCGCACTGAATGCACTTTCCAATATTGATACGTAACTGAAAAATGTTAATTTATATCAAAATTATTATGGAATTACGATGAATTCAATAGAGAAAAAATTAAAACGCACAACAACTGCCTGAGTTGAGGTGGAATTTTAATTGTTAATGTGACGAATTTTTTTCTATTTTCATATTAATTTAAAGAAATTCTAACATTTAAAATGCCAAAATATCTAATTATATCATATTTTCTCAAATAACTTTTTTATCACGAATTTTAGCACGCCTTTAATAATGTTCAATTTGTAACAGAGATTTAAATAAAAAGTTAAATAAATAAAATTCACGTTTAATTTCATCTCTGTCAATTGCCTAACGACGAATAAGTGTGGTCCAGCAAAAATAGCCCTTAGATCTTCGAAGTTAGAGAAATAAAACGCTATATTGTTATGAACTTGTGTGTAGATTGAAGTATATCTCCACTTTTACATGATTAACAAAAAAATAATGGTGCATGAGTGACAGGAAAATAATAATTAAAATATTACCGTATAATACTATTATGGTGAATAATGCAATCTCTCAAAACATCTTTAATGTAATATTCTGAGCTTTGTGCATACCCTGCTTCAGAAAGCGTCCTCATTCGTCTCCTCTCGGCGACCTCACGGACTCTCTCCAAATTAAAAGACAATATTTCCATTTGACCGACTGAAAACGTTGAATTCTCTTTAGATGTGAAATTGGCACTTCTACGGCTGTTTTATTGAAATTCAATAGCTCAATATTAATAACATAGATATTCGTGTGTATTCAATCGTGTAAATTTTGGATTTAAACTACGCAATTTAAATATTGGTTAATATTCTGTATATAGAAAAACACGTATATGTATATTTGTGTATACTTATGTATACACGTATATTTGTGTTTTGTGAACCAGAAGTTGTATATTCTGATGCGATAAAATACTTTTCTTATTTCTTTTTGAGATCATATTTAAAAAAAAAAACAAATTAAAGGAATATCTCATAAAACTATGATCAATTCTTACGGATATTTGTAATTCAAACTCCCATTTTCTTTCAGTTCCATTCATTTGTTTACCTCACGAACAACCAGCGGTCATAGTTGCTCAAAGAGCCCGCGAGAAATCCACAACCCCTTCAGATGAACAAAGGAAATTGACACTTACTTGCACAAACAATAAATGACGCTACTATAGTATCCATTACTGCGTCAATAATGCAAATAGCTGGTTTGTAATATATCTACAAGGAATATCAAAATATATAAAGAATACCTATAGCTGAGAATTGCGTTAACGCAGGTTATGTTGTAGTAATGTAATAATTTTTATTTAACATTACAAAATAATCTCTTTTAAGCCTACTGATACATGCAAAAATTCAACGAACTAAAAAGTGGATTGCAATTAGAATTGGCAGTGGAGTTGCAAATTCAACTTTTTTACAAAATTCCTATTGGAAAATGATTAGCGGGAATAGTGGAAAAAGGAATATTTTAGTACGACTATTCTCTTTAGGTGTAAGCAGGTTAGCTTTGGAATGACAAAGAAGTATATTATACATATTATAATCAATACTACTTTTAATAATATTAAATAATTTCAAACTTTTTCTTTTATATTGTCTTATTGTAGCTCGGCATATGACAACACTCCGCCTTATATTAAGTTAGAGTGCGGTCCATGAACGGAAACAACTACTACCACAGAGAAATATCTGCAGGCAGTTGTCACCGCTATGCCGATTTGATGAGACCAATGTCCACCATCCAAGTTGACATTGCACACTCCTCTCATTTTCTTTCGTTTTTCGCGTATTATAGAATGTTAAATGACCAAGGGTAGGTAGAGGAAATGGCTTGCTTTTCCTTCTGTATGTACTTACTTGTTGTATATAAAGAAGTTCATATATAGGTGTCTTATATACATCAAAAAATGGATATTCAACGTTTGTTGGTAACATTTCGAAATTCTCCGTCGCTGGCATTATTATACCAACTGAAACAGAATATAAATTAAGAGTAGTAACCAGCCTGATAATGATTAACATCCGCGAAATGACCTCATCACATTTCGAGAGCAAGTAATTGCATACGAAAGGAATGTGCATTGCCAATCTGGACGGTGAACATTTGACAATCCAGCATAATGAAGGCGACTGCTAACTGCAGATATTTCTCTTTAATAACAGTATCATTGGCATTCTCAGTATCATTTAAAAACTTTAGTTAAAGTTTTAATACCACTTTAATGAACCAATTGTTGACTTGACTGAAACGACAAGTTTTTTATTTTTTTTATTTTAGCAAGTCATATGATGTTAAGCTAGAGTGTGATCCATGAACGGAGGCGACTGCTGTCAGAGAAGGGGATCAGCAGACAGCAGTCGGGTCCGCTATGCCGGCTTGATGAGATGCCACTTCTGTATGATACACGCATTCTTTCATTTACTTTTTTTCAGTGTGTGAAAGTGGTCACCATCATCAGTTTGCCTACTACACTTTTTTTACAATTCTTATAACAATCTTACTAGAAATAGCTCCTAAACAAACGATAGTGTAGCCACTCATGATGAATCTAGCCTTCCTGATGCTCCTTAACAAAATCTCCCTATGCTCCTCTTCCTTAGGCTTAAATTCCTCGCAATTGAGGTAATCAAGTAGAGCCAAAACTTTCTTCTTGTTAAACCAAAACGCTGCCACTTTTGCAAACATGTATATTTCACTTAGATATATGTAAAGACTGGAAATGTTGAAAATGTTATTTAAGTCAGTTTTTGTTGTAATTTGTTGAATGTTTTTATATAAAATTTCCACAGTCAAAGTGGACCGATGATGCTTGAAAAGTAGTCAGGTATATAACCGAAATTGTCTCTTTAAGTCGGCATAGCGGAGGCGACAGGCGTTTTTCTGTGATAATCTGTAGTTATTCTAGTTTATTGTCTATAATATGGCAAGCTACAAAAACTGTACTTATACTTAATTTTTTTTAAGTAAATGAAACTTTATTAGGAGAGGAGTGTGCACTGTCACTCTAGATGGTGCATACTCGTCTCCTCAGGCCGGCATAGCGGAGGCGACAGCTGCCCGTAGAGATTTCTCCGTAAAAGCAGTTGTTTGCACTCATGGACCTTTTACACATTTTCTCTTGCTTAATGTATACTTATACATGTTCTAAGTAATACTTTACTACCTACCCTTCAACAACACCACTAATATCATCCTTACGTTTAAGTAAATAAATAACCTCTCCATAACCAGGAAAAATGCCAACCAACCATAACACTAAAACTGTGTAAAATAATTTAATCCAATACATAAAGCTGCATGGCGAATAATTATTGTACCAAAGACCATAGAATTTTAAGCAATAAATATGAATAGCGTGGTAAAGACGGGGGTTCAGGTCATCCCATGATTCAAATACTCCGAACGGAACGATTGGTTTAAATATTTTTAATATCGAATAGTTTATATGCATTTTGAATATTCGATTACTAACAGAATGTAGGGAATTCACGAGTCGACAGTTAATTAAACAATAAGTTTGAAATTCCGATATTCGGATAATTGTATGACAATTAAAAAACATTCATATTTAAATTTAAAAGGTTATGTACGGGTATTTAAGCGCCCGTTTACGCTCTAAAAGAGAAAATATTAAGTATGTACACTAATGAAGGGTCGACATTGACTAATGAATCCCACATTTGTATATAACAGCGAACTGCGAAAGAATCGGGTTTCTATTTGTTAAATAGATTGTGTGATTTATGGAGGTTTTTTTTTTGGTCTAAATTAAGGAAAATAGTTCTAAAACATTTGGGTTAAAACAATATTATGAATGAAAATTGAACAGAAAATATCCCACAGGAACACAACAGCTGAGGCAGAAATAGAAATTTATTTTTTATCAATTTTTGTCATAATTTATAATTAACAAAAAAAAAATTTATGCCAAAAATAATTCACAAATAATAGACAAAGCTGGTGCAATTTTACACAATTTATATTTTTTAAAAAACTTGTAATAAGTTAGGTATCTTAACAAAAACGTTTTTAAATATTAATAATAATATAGTGCAAGTAGCTAATTACATTAATTTGTGTCTTTTGATGATGTTTTCAAATTGGCTGTGTTATTAGCGTCTTCAAAACAAGCACTAGAATGCATAATCAAAGAAACGATTAATTCAAATTAGTATTTATATTTTAATTGACGAAATTAATCTTTCAGGGTTAGAAAATACTCTATTTTATTATCAGACAAACGAAGTTGCACACGAAAGTCAGTCGCAAGCCCTCGAATATAAAGCATGTTCCAGTTACAACTTTAAGAAACAAGAAATTATTTTAAGTCTGAAGTTCTGAAACACACTATGTAAAACAGAAGCATTATTAGAAAGCAATCTATAGCCAACTAAAACCGCGTCAAGTGTACTAAAATGAGATTTAATATAAACTGAATACGCCTTTCCGCCATTAACGTTAGGCAAGGCCTCGTTAGCTTTTTTATTCATTTTTTCATTAAGGAACTTCAACCCATTGAACCTTGACTTATTCTATTTTTTTATTATTCTATTTCGGCATATGATAACACTCCGCCTGATGCAAAGCTAGAGTGCGATCCATGAACAGAAACAAGTGCTACTAATTTTTAGTTTTGCCTGCACTAAACAAAAAACTAAATCACAATTTATTCCAAGCCTCTTATTAAAATATATTTCGATGACTACATAGTTAAAGTGGATCTAATCAATCTTTCTTCGTTGCGAAGACGCGTCAAGCAATAGTGCTAATTATACAGAAAGCTCTGTCTTTGCAAACTTTTTAGGTTAACTGCGAGATGATGTATTACATGCTTTTGCAAAGCTCTGAAATTGTACATTAAAGTTGCTCTAAAAATTATATTTTAGAAGTTTAATACGAGTATATTCAAACTATATAAATAATAGGATATTTTAGAGAAAATTGTAAAGATATTTTATTTTTATATTATTTATAAATTTGTATAGTATATGTAAGAACTCGTATATCATTTTGTTTTACATATTAAAAAATAAAAAATACATACATACTGAAAAAATACATAGTGTTCAGAATACCCGCGAGAACAGAGGTGCGAGGGTTCGATTCCCATCGCAGCAATTTAATAATTATCATGTGTAACTTTCTAAATATTTGTATTATTAGTGAATTTCTAATGAAATCAATAAAAGCCGCAATGGAATCAATATCCTTTATCAAACAAGCCACATTTTCGCGCTCGTTTTGAATGACAAAATGCTATTAACGTCGAGTGATAATTAAAATCAAACCCTTTATATAGATAACATGATTAATAGCCTACCTAGAATTTACTTTATTTTTAGTTAAAACTAAACACTAGTACTAACAATTAATATTATTTTACATCTTGTGGTGAATAAATCAATCCTAAATCGAAAACTTGAAACCCTTTTACTAAGTTTGTGATGAATATAATATGATTTTTAAAAATGTAGTTTAGTTTCATTAAATTATGTTAAAAATTGAATAGAAATTATACGAGTCGCGAGAGCCACGTCGAAATTCTTCCATTTTTTATTTTTTTTCATCTGTATGTATTTAATCCTTCCAATTGCCGAGCTACTATTAAATTAATACTATTATTCAATGTATGCCTGAGTGCCAAGTATAAATTTATCTTTTACGCTCTCACAGAGTAAAGTAAGGACTCTTAACTAATCAGACAATATCATATTGACCGCCAAGGTTTAAAAAATCAAATGAAGCGATCGTATTGGTGGAGAGGTCTCACTATGAACTCATACCCAGTCCTCAGTAAATGCTATATAGTAATTGAAGTGTTATTACTATATTTGTTGTAACTAATTCTGAAAAATAGCATAATTTGTGGAAAAATCTTAGCCATTAGTTTGTGGTTTTAAGGAGTAAAAGGCAAACCCATTAAATCAACACAAAGAGTAACATAGTAAGTAAAGGCCCACAATGCTTACCACATATAAGACCAAATTCTTCGTGAAAATTAATTGTGTGGAAAAATGGCGGTTTTGGCCTCTACAACAAACACATTTATCAATATTATTCACATACGAAGTTATTGCTTTCCCAATATGCGGTCTCGTAGCAGTAAATACGGTCAACAAACGCGATGGTTAGGTATTTTCGTGGTTGTAATTCACACTAAGAGCAATAAAATCCTACGGATCTAATCATTCATCATTGATCAATTAGAGTTAACGAGGGAAACACGGCGTTTTGGGGGCATTCGAAAAGGACTGGTTGATCTCATTAATCAGAAATACCTAAGTAGTTATTAGAACATTACATTTTCACAGAAATATTATTTGCGTATGTATATTTAAAAAAAAAGAAATTGCCATCCGCATCGCATCCATCGGCCCCAATTCAATCAACTATAGTTTTTTTTAGAAATTATTAATATTATTGTCATGTTATTCCCTTTTTTTTCTTTCTTCTTCCTTCTGCCAACAAACAAGTAATTTCGACAAATTCTTCTTTGTCGCTTTCTTTTGCTTTTATTTTTTCTCAATTCTTACTTTGCATTACGTTCGCTATGAAAATGATCAAATACATATGGTCGTAGTCGTCACGTAGCGGGATTCCGTTTGATGCGAGGCGTATGAAGCGGACAGGTGGACGCTTACCGTATGTACAAGCGCGGTGAATGCGCCGCGCACCGTACTCGTCATCTCAAATGTCATTAGTGTCATTCGTTTCGCCAGCTTGGGGATTCCGGCTGCGGAATCGGCTAATTTTCGGAGAATATTATAAAAATCCAAAATAATTATCTTAGAATATCTCAAAAAATATCATCATGGGAGATTCTCTAGACGGGAGTGAGAATTCTCCCGAGGCAAATGCGGTCGTGGTTGATTTCCAAGACTTCGCAAACTATCTGCGGAGAGCTGCAACTGTACTTTTGCCTGAAGACGACGTCGTTCCTCCGACTTTGAACGCGGCGTTGGAAGACAAAGTGAATCAAGAATGCATAAGGAAGTTTATAACAGACCCGCAAGTCTCCGCTTTGTACGTGCAACGTTTTTCATCGAAAGGTGTGTAAAATACCGTATGATGTCACCATTTTCTAATTTATTCCACTTTACTTATCTGTATTTAACTTTTTGAGACGTTTTGTGTTACCTGTAATTGACATGAAACAATTATTTGATTACCTTCAATCAAAAACCAACAGTATTAAGTTATTCTTGTGTAAATGTGCATTTTCTTATAAGATCTTTGTTAGATTTAAAATTTATGTTTTACTAATATTATAATAGATGATGAAAATGAACAGCCACCTGAGGGTGAAGAGGAGAAAGAGGCTGTTACTTATCAAATCGGCAATGAGGTTAGTTTAAAAAACACATTTTTTATACTATATTTTTTATACTTTTATTTATTTAGGTTAATATAGTAATTTTGTTTAAGGCCCTCTGTACATGACCTTTCAAAAACTGACTGCAGTATACAGGGTAATTTTTTTAACTGGGACAGTATGGGGAAATCCGAAACCACAGGACATACAGGAAAACTGTCTTAGGAACCATTTGTTCTTTTTTTATGAAAACGAATTTGGCATTATAATTTTTCTGGTCAAGCTTGAGTTGTCCATGGAAATGAGTCATTTTGATGAAAAATTTTTTTGATGCGGTTCGACTCAGTTTCATGTAAGGATCATTTCATTGTATCGGAAGAAAAAAATCGAAGCAGCAGATGTTAATCAAATTTAGTCAAGTAATATTTTTAACGGGGCAGTATGGGGAAATCCTAAACCACAGGAGATACAGGAAAACTGCCTTAGGAACCATTTGCTCTTTTTTTATGAAAACGAATTTGGCATAGTAATTTTTCTGATCACTCTTGAGTTGTCCGTGGAAATGAGTCATTTTGATGAAAAAATTTTTTGATGCGATTCGACTCAGTTTCATGTAAGGATCATTTCATTGTATCGGAATAAAAAAATCGGAGCAGCAGAAGTTAGTCAAATTTAATGAAATGGTTTGTCATACAACGGACCAGTACATGGTAGATACTGAATGAACCATAGTCGATACATACACACTCAAAAAGTGTTCCATAATTAAAAACTAAATTTTATTTGCACTCAAGAGGTAGAAGAGAACCACTATAATCTTACGAGTTACGGTTAAACAAAATTTTAAAAAGTTTAGAACGAATATTGTTCTAACTGTGATTTTTATTAATAGTGTACGAGTATGTTTACAAGTCAAATATCTAGAGATGTTGAATGTAGTTGTGGATTTGCATGAGACCATTTCAAATAAATTTCATCTACTAACAAGATGGTGCACCTCCTCACAATGGTACAACGAGTAAACGGTTTTTGATGAACACTATCTAGGTCGTTAGATGGGCACATTGGTCGGTGGTCCTGATAAATGACCACGACGTTCAGCCGATGTGATGCAGATGAATTTTTCCATGTGGAGTTACGAGTTTCGAGTTTATGTCGTATCTCAGTAATTCTTAATAAAATATCATACAACGCAATTCTTTATCATTTAACAAGATTCACCACACAACTTTTTGTCACTAGAATAGTTCTGAAACGTGCCCGTAACATTTTTGCGTTAGTATTATTAATGTAACCATCAGATTACTTACAAATTGTATGGGAATACATTTCATTAAATTTGACTAACTTCTGCTGCTCCGATTTTTTTCTTCCGATACAATGAAATGATCCTTACACGAAACTGAGTCGAACCGCATCAAAAAAATTTTTCATCAAAATGACTCATTTCCATGGACAACTCAAGCTTGACCAGAAAAATTACTATGCCAAAATCGTTTTCATAAAAAAAGAGCAAATGGTTCCTAAGACAGTTTTCCCGTATCTCCTGTGGTTTAGGATTTCCCCATACTGTCCCAGTTAAAAAAATTACCCTGTATATAAAATGCATTACACACATTATGTGTTCATTTGTTTACAATATTTCTGTGCTGGTATTCATATTTAACAGAGACGCGTCATGGACCTTAGTTAAGAATTTAAAAAAAAAATAAGCGGCCGAACTACATATAACATAGTTTGCATTGATACTAGTTAGAATTCAGTGAGATTTGGAATATTTATTGTACAGGTCCATTTCACCTCTCCTCGAGTGGCAGCGTTTGTCTGCATCAAACGAGGAATTGTCATCGAAGCCGACAAATCTATTCATAGTCAGATGAGACTCATCAACCTCTCAGATGGTTCACCTTACGAAACCCTCCATGCTTTCATTAGCAAGACAATGGCACCTTTCTTTAAAAGTTATGTCAAGGAAAGTGGCAGAGCTGATAGGTAATTCAAATTATTTAACTATAGTAAATAAAAAAAAAAGTGATCGGCAGACTGATAATGGTTATTAGCCCAGTCTGTCGTCCTGGCGTAGTACCCTCACATTCGAATGTAACACCCGTGAAATGAGCTTGTCACATTTTGGGATCAGTTCGGAAGTAGCCAGCGTGCACTGTCAAACTGGTTAGTGCATGTTCGTCTCCTCAAGCCAGCATAGTGGTGGCAACTGCTGCCTGTACAAATTTATCTGTAGTAGCAGTTATTTTTGTTCATGGACAACACTAGCTTAACATCAGGTGCAGTGTTGTCATATTCAGAGCTACGATATAAAAAATAAAAATAAACATCATTAATTTTGTATTATATTTATTTTTATAATCTGACTTAATCCCATGTCTCTTAAGGTAGGCAGACTATGTAGTGCCAGTGACATCTTAACCATAACAAATTATCTTCTCATTAGCTTTATAACCCTACAACGAATTGGCCATAGAAATATAACTTTAACGTGAAAGCCTACACACAGTACATTACAGTACAGTACAAATAGCTACAGCACAGAATATATAAAATGTATTTTAAATATTTTAAACATTTTATGTTGGTTATATTTCACAATTTTTCATTTGTTTATTATAGTGATTTGCGATAATAATTAGTGCTGAGAAAGTTATAAAATTACTTCATTTCAACATAAATCTGCTATGTTTCAAACAATGTTGTAAAACAAAATGTATGGACGCTCAGGTGTTGGCTTTCACATTAATTAGTTAAAAATCATTTTAACTGTTTTGTGCTGTTAATATAAATAAAGAATTTAAGGCATCAGTTTACCACACTAAAAGTTATACAAATATACAGGGATGGAGATAAAATGGCGCCGTCTGTTGAGAAGAAAATAGCGGAATTGGAGATGGGACTACTCCATCTTCAGCAGAACATTGACATACCCGAGATCAACTTACCTGTGCACCCTGTTGTTGCTGCTGTCATTAAGAAGTATGTAACTTGAATTTGCAATAATTTTATTCTTATTTACAATACAAGTTAATTAAATAGTTTTACACTAATATCTACGAGCCTAAGACAAGATAAAGAAAAAAAAGTCAACTGTCAAAAACATGAGAGACAAGGAGAATGCAAAGAGAGATTGCCGCTCGCCGTCCCCGCGTATCAACTTAAATTTAAAAGAAATAATAAAAGGATAAACAAAATAAACTTCTAATAATTGCTTCCGCAACATCTATTCTAGATACTTCTCTCTTTGCTGCTCGCCTGGGTAGTTTTTCCTTTTCATTCTATTTTGTGGGTACCTGATGTCATTACAACATGGGTTTGATTTATGTTGGTGCTCCATTATTTATGGATGATATATAGTTACGATCTTTTTTTTTCTGAATTTAAAGTTTTTTTTTTTTGTTAATTATAAATTATTATATGCACAGGCTATAAATGACGAGTTTCTTGTAGCTATATTCTCGTCATACACCTTTCTGAAGCCATGGTAGAGTCTTAAAGCAAACGTGTGCTAATAACATATTTTTGTTCATTCATTCATAGAGCTGCAGATGATGGCAGGAAGCCCCGAGTTGCTGATTTTGGGGACAGAGTTGAGGATTCAACATTCCTTAATCAACTGCAGAATGGTGTCAATCGATGGATTAAAGAAATCCAGAAGGTATGGAGGAGTCTAAGTTTGACTTCGCCCAAATCATCTTTTTTTAACTCTGTAACACTATCTGTCACAAGAAAGACATGCAGCACTAGTTGTAGTGTTTTTGATATTTTTATTTATTTTTTGTTATATGTATGTTCGTCGCTCAGTGCTCTATTAAAGAGTGGTAGGCAGACTGATGATGTTATTAGTCCAGTCTGCCGTCCTGGGGTAGTACCACCACTTTCGAATGTAACACCCGTGAAGTGACTTTGTCGCGTTGCGGGAATAGTTTGAAAGTAGCCAGGTATAACGAGAGGAGTGTGCACTGTCAATCTAGATGGTACATGCTCGTCTCCTCAAGCCGGCATAGTGGAGGCGACTGCTGCCCTCACAGGTTTCTCTGTAGTAGCAGTTGTTTCCATTCATGGACCGCACTCTAGCTTTACATCAGGCGGAGTGTTGTCACATGCCGAGCTACAATAAAAAATAAATAAAAAATTTACATGCAAGGTACATGTCCTACTTGATATCGGCAGAGTAGCTCCTTATTAACGATTTATCTTAAGTTTTCTATTTTAAATTAATAGTTTTGTGTTTTTAGGTGACAAAATTAGACCGTGATCCATCAAATGGCACTGCCCTGCAAGAGATCTCTTTCTGGCTCAACTTGGAGAGAGCCTTGCATCGTATTCAAGAGAAGAGAGAAAGTATTGATGTATGTAGCTTTTTTCATTGTAGCTATTTATTGACGTATTTATTCCTCCGTTATTTAAAAAAAATTAGGAAAATTGTACTGATAAAAAAAGAACATTCTGAGGTGAGAGTTGAACTTATAAAAGGGTTTTTTCTTGTCAAGTTATTGTATGTACATGTCACTTTCATCCAACCGCCACACTTCTAAGCTAGTCATCAAATATAGATCCTTCTTCTAAGTCTCAAATGCACTTTACTGATGTGTTTATTCTGCAGGTGGCGTTAACTCTCGAGATATTGAAATACGGCAAGCGTTTCCATGCGACTGTTTCCTTCGACACTGATACGGGACTGAAGCAAGCTTTGGCCACGGTATCTGATTACAATCCACTAATGAAGGATTTCCCAATCAATGACCTGCTTAGTGCTACAGAACTTGAGAGAATTAGGTAATGTGTGAAAACTATAAGCTATCTATGTTATATGTACTATCAAGAGCAGGGGAGCAGTCCCACCTTAAGGACTAATGTCACTTGCATATTTTTATGTTTCTCTCAGCTCCTACTTTAAATATAACTTATGTTTATGTTGCTATGACAACTAACGTGTGTAGATTAATTTGATTGATGTTTACATGTCATTTTTTTCGTTTTTCCCTCATAACATTGACAACTAAATGAGGTGCAATATGTAAAAAACATATAGAAACATTGACAACAATACTGATCTCCTGTACTTATAATGCAATCAGAAAGAGAAGGCAACTGTAATATTCCGAAAAACAATTTTGAAAAAAAAACTGGGACTGCTCCCCTTCTCTTAATAGTACCTTGATCGTTCAGTGCCTATATGTCTAAAGTCAAATTTATATTATTATAGGTTGGCTGTTCAACAAATATTTTCTCATTTACGTAAGATAAGATCAACTAAGTATCCCATACAGCGCGGACTGCGTCTCGTTGAAGCTATCTCAAGAGATCTTGGACAACAACTTTTAAAGGTAATCCTTTTAGAAGATAATTGATTCAGCTCACATCTATTGGCACAAGCAAAAATAGTCTTTAAGGAGATACAGCTAACATATTACGGACTGTACCTACAGTTAAGTCTTATTAGTCGAGATTAGGGGTTGTCAAATAGTGGCCCACGCAAGATATAAAATTAAAAGTACCTTTTTTCCTGTAATCTGTTAAAAAATGTTTCATCAAGCCGGCATAGCAGAGGCGACTGCTGTCTGTAGGAATTTATCTGTAGTAGTGTTGTCATATGCCGAGCTAGAATAAAAAAATAGGTACCCAGTTCCCACCCAAGATTACTTCCTGAGCCCCTACATTTGTCTGTGATAGGAGCTGTCCCCACGTACAGACGCAAGTGAAGTGACAGTTTACTTTTTAATTTTAGGTATTAGGCACTCGTCGTCTAATGCACATACCTTTTGAGGACTTTGAGAAAGTAATGACACAGTGCTTTGAAGTGTTCTCCTGTTGGGATGATGAGTATGAGAAGCTTCAAGGATTACTCAGGTATTAAAGTTTATTTACCCTTAAATTGTTTTTTTGCTTTAACTCAGAGGTCCACGCTTCTATTGTTTTTTTCCCCAACGGATCTATGAAGAAAAATACAATATACTTTAGTGGTGCATCCTTAAAGTAATTACTAACGAATTCACGTTACAATAATAATAACAAGTATGATTACAAGAAGCTGGATTAAAATAGACTTCTGATGAATGACAGATTCGCATCACGAAAGCAAAGTGGACCTATTAATATGAATGAAACCAGGTATAACGAGAGGAGTATGCACTGTCAATCCAGATGGTACATGTTCGTCTCCTCAAGCCGGCATAGTGGAGGCGACTGCTGCCCGCATATGTATCTCTGTAGCAGCAGTTGTTTCCATTCGCGGACCGCACTCTAGCTTTACATCAGGCGGAGTGTTGTCACATGCCGAGCTACAATAAAAAAAATAATTTATTTGAAAACAATACATTCGTGGACTTCTGGGAATAAGTAATTTTTTAGCTACGATCATGAAGGGATGGAAACTTTAATTGAAATGTGAAATAATTCACTAATAAAACTAACATTATTTTATTTGTTTACAATACAATACAATTGTCACGCCTTTGTCCCACGTATTTGTTTATAAGTTTTATTATTTTTTATAGAATTATGTATGTATTTGAATTAATAAAAACTAATTAACAGGTCAGGTTCAGAAAGGTTGAACCGTCTTACACCTTCCAAAGGTCGACCCGGCACTATCCCAGTGTGAGTTAGTCGGGTTAACAGGAATATACTTCATGCACACATATATATATACCTATATATAAAGCACATTATCCTATACCTATTATATGTATGTCTGTTACTGTATTGTATTAGGGGCCGTCCATAAATTACGTCACACTAATTTCATGATTTTTTTGAGCTGGTCACATTCGTGAGACTCCCCCTCACCCTAGTGTTACGTCTCATATTTAATAATTGGATTTTTTTAAAGTGGTGATGTGACGTCACGAATGGATTGCCCCTTATGATCTGTTACTATAAGAAAAAAAGAAATAAATACATGCTTTTAACCTAGTTCAAACTCCTATTAAGTTGGTCGGAATAGTGACGGCGACTTGGGCGGCAGTGTGCCGCTGCCGCGTTGTAAAACGAGGTTTTAAGCAATTATCCCATTTCTCTTGTGATAACTATAATGTGTATAAAATGCTGTATATTAAAGGCTCTTGAATGTTTATATGTATCTTCTTAATATGTTTATTAATCTAATTCCATTTTTATAAACCAGGGACATTGTGAAAAAGAAGCGAGATGAGCATCTCAAAATGGTGTGGCGTGTGTCACCCTCGCACAAACGTCTTCAAGCGCGTATGGAACACATGCGCCGGTTCAGACGGCATCATGAACAATTGCGCACTGTCATGCTTCGAGTAAGTTATTTTTATAGACTGGTAGACAGATTGATGATGGTTATTAGTCCAGTCTGCTGTCCTGGGGTAGTACCACGACTTTCAAATGTAACACCAGTAAAGTGACTTTATTGCATTGTGTGTTGTGTGGCCTAGATGAATGTGCACTGTCGACCTGATGGTGCTGCTGGTGGTGGTGACTGGTGGCAACTGTGTCCCTGTTCATAGACCACACTCTAGCTTAACATTAGGCGGAGTGTGTCAAGCTACATTAATATATACTATATAATACTATAATATATACTTCATTCCAGGTGCTGCGTCCTCGTGCGAATGTGCAATCAGGTGATAATGGTACAACAGGCGAGACCACGCAACCTCATTCGTTACCAATGGACGCTGCTGATGCTAATGCCATTGCTGAGGTAATATATCTAATGAATTTTATAAAGTGTAAGTAATTATAGCGGCCGTGGTTGCGGTCGATGAGACCCGTGTTCGAACCTCGCTAATTCTGACCAGTACTAATGTTATATGTACTTTGGTCGTTCACTATTAAAGAGTTCACTATGGTAGGCAGACTGATGATAGTTATTAGCCCAGTCTGCCGTCCTGGGGTAGTACAACCACTTTCGAATTTAACACCCGTGAAGTGACATTGTCGCGTTTAGGAAGCAGTTTGAAAGTAGTCAGGTATAACGAGAGAAATGTGCGCCGTCAACTATGATGCATACTCATATCCTCAAGCCTGCATAGCGGAGGCGACTGCTGCCTGTAGAGATTTCTCCATAGTAGCAGTTGTTACCGTTCATGGACCGCACTCTAGCTTTACATCAGGCGGAGTGTTGTCATATGCCGAGCTACAATAAAAATAATAAAAGAATGTAAGCTTATGCATGTTTAAAATTTCAGGTAAACCTTGCTTATGAGAATGTGAAAGAAGTGGACTGCTTGGATATTTCACGTGAAGGTTGCGACGCATGGGAAGCTGCAGTCAGACGCTATGAAGACAGAATTGGTAACTTTTTATAGATATTTTTTTACAAATAGCTTATGTAATAAAAACTTTCCTTTTGGTAATTGACTGTAAAGGTTCGACGACGTACATACGTGTATACGATGCGTATCATGCATGTTTATACGCATCAAAGAACTACCAGCTTATGTATGGCAGAAGTCAACCCTGGGGGGCTATAGCAGACGTGAGGTCACCGTGAGTCACGGTGACTATCTGGTTTCCTTCCGGCGCTATTTGTATTCTGATTGGACGAGCCGCTGTCAACAGGGTCCGCCCCTCGTGGCTCGTCCAATTAAATTACAAATAGTGCCGGAAGGAAACCAGATGTGACTCACGGTGAGCTCGCGTCCGCAATAGCCCCTCAGTTCTACTTCAAGTTAACGGATTGTTGGGCAAATAAATAGTGGCCATAAAAATGCATTTCTTAATAGATCGCGTGGAGACCCGTATAACAGCTCACCTCCGTGATCAGCTGGGAACTGCGAAGAACGCCAACGAAATGTTCCGCATATTCTCCCGCTTCAACGCGCTCTTTGTGCGCCCGCACATCCGCGGCGCTATACGGGAATATCAAACGCAACTCATACAACGCGTCAAAGATGACATTGAAGCTTTGCATGAGAAATTCAAGGTAAAATACTAAATGTTTCTTCCAGTAACCTTTAAGAACTGCCGTGGTCTAGCGGTAAACCGCGTGAACTCACCTTCAATAGAACCCGTGTTCAAATCTCGCTAATTTCTGATTAGTATTAATGTAATTAGTATGTATTATGTTCTTTGGTTGCTCACTATTAAAGAGTGGTAGGCAGACTGATGATGGTTATTAACCCAGTCTGCTGTCCTGGGGTAGTACCACCACTTTCAAGTGTAACACCCTTGGCGCGTTTCGGGATCAGTTTGGAATTAGTCAGGTGGTGTATAGCTTCAATCTGGATGATGCACATTCGTCTTATTAAGCCGGCATAGCGGAGGCGACTGGTGCCCTGTAAAAATTTGTATGTAGCAATTGTTTCCGTGCATGGACCGCACTCTAGCTTAACATCAGACGGAGTGTGGTCATACTGAGCTACAATAAATAAAACTTTCGCAAGATCTTCCTACAGGTCCGTTATTTGTTTGTTTCCAGGTGCAATATCCACAATCGAAGTGCAGTCGCCTGTCGTTAGTGCGTGACTTACCCCCCGTGGCGGGTTCTATTATTTGGGCTAAACAAATTGATCATCAACTAACTGCTTATTTGAAAAGAGTTGAAGATGTCCTTGGTTAGTATTTTGATTGAATTATATAATTAATGGTATCAGGCTTTAGTTTGCGGAAATCCATTACCTAGACAATCTTTTTACAACCATTGAACCGAAATCTTGTCACGTTTGGAAGTAGCTAGGTACGAGTATAACGAGAGGAGTCTGTACTGTCAATCTGAATGGTGCACAATTGTCACCTCAGGCCGGCATAGCGGAGGCGACTGCTGCCTGTAAAACTTTATGTGTAGTAGCATTTGTTTTCATTCATAGACGGCGGTCTAACTTTACATCAGGCAGAGTGTTGTCATATGACGTGCTACAATAAAAAAAAAACATAATAATGTATTTATTATAGGAAAAGGTTGGGAGAACCATATTGAAGGGCAGAAATTGAAAGCTGATGGGGATAGTTTTCGCTTAAAACTTGACACTCAAGAAGTATTTGATGATTGGGCAAGGAAGGTAAGGTGTTCCTTTCTGTGAAGGCAAAGATATCAAAGCCCATACAGCCGGATTATTTTTTTAAAAAATTATTGTCATTAAAAGAGTTAATTTTTTTTTATATCAGGTACAACAAAGAAACCTCGGTGTATCCGGTCGTATATTCGCAATCGAGTCAGTCCGTGCTCGTTCAAGCAAAACCGGTACAGTTCTTAAGTTAAAAGTTAATTTCTTACCTGAAATTATCACCCTCTATAAGGAAGTTCGTAATCTGAAGAATTTGGGATTCAGGTCTGTTTATTTTGGGATAATAATTTTGACTGTTTATACTATAGTGTGTTCCATAAATCAACTTCAAACCAAAATCAGATGATGGGCAAAATATAAAAAAATCGAGTAGTGTATTTTCTAAATTATACACAATTAAAAAAGTCAAGAAAAGTATCGACTTTTAATGTTTTTTTTAATTAAATAGTTTTCCCGTAGCTGTTTTCCTTAGCCCATCCCCGATTTCGAATTGACGTTGATTTTTGGGACATTCTGTGTGATAATTAATATTTTTGTTATTTATTATTTTAGAGTGCCGTTAGCGATCGTCAACAAGGCACACCAAGCTAATCAACTTTACCCATTCGCTATTTCACTCATAGAGAGCGTTCGCACCTATGAACGTACTCTGGAAAAGGTAACTAACAATATCAGTTTTTTTTTATTAAGGCACTGGCCAAGGGCCATCAGCCAACAATATTATCAAGTAATTCTTTTTCCATAATTGAAATTACTCATATTTAATAAAAGGATTTTTACGATTGGTCGATTTTTACATATTTCAAAAATAATATCGAGTTTGTTGAGTTTTTCTTAAACTTTGTTGTTCTTAAAAATATTTAGTTCGAAGTTTATGGCGTGTCTAAATAAAATTATTAGAATTGCTTTTTAAAACTTTCATACAGTGACTAACAAAGGTTAAAACCCGTATCCATTGGAACGTTCCATCATAGATGTAAACAGTTTAATAGAAAAATTACTAAATACCGCGCAATTCGCTTCAAAACATTTCGTTTGTCTACAATGAGACGCTTCAGTGAATTACGCCTTAACACTCGTTTGTTTTAATTCTGCAGCTAAATACTAGGAATCATACGAAGGTAGAAATTAATTATTGCATGCCTTCAATGTTTCTTTTTTTTATTGCTTTTTTAGCTTTATAGTTTACCAGTTAAAATATTGGGGTTGGTATTGAATCGTCTATGTGGCGAAATGTCCAAGGCATAATGATCTACGTGGCAAAATGTCCATATACAGGGTGTATCGGGCAACGTGTAAAAAATTTAAAGAGATGACTCAGTAAGTGATTTTGAGCAGAAATTAATTTAAAAAATAAATACTTTTTTTAAATACAAATGTCCACCTTTTCCTTGTACAAACATAGATAATTTACTACACGAACGCGTAATAGTTGTGTCGTCGGGCGATGCATCAAACAAATGACCTTGCCTTTGATCAACGCCGACAACCTTTGCCGCCTCGCCTTTGATCTCGCGCCGACGAGCCGTGTGGCGGCCCACCTGCAACGGCGGTTTTTGTTTTTGTGATAATACCATACATGAGAACTTTTATTTAGTAAATTTATTTTTTGAGGGGTGTTCATCCCTCACTTAATATTTGCCTTAATTTTTTTACACGTTGCCTGATACATCCTGTATAAAACGACAGATGAATTAGATTTTTTCTTAATCAGATTTAACTAATTCTGCCGACTGTCTAGGAAAATGTTGACTACCCCTGAAATGTCACTTTGACTGTGACATTTCTTTGTGTACATTTTCGATCTCGAATTTAATTCGAGATTATAGATGTAACATGGACAAAATGCTAATAGAACGTTTTTGTTCCACAGACGATTCATCACCAAGCCAAATATTGATAATAATTTTTATTATTAAAACTAACAGAAGCGTTGCATGTCGTTTCTTTATAGTAGTACAGCATATTAAACTCTTTTAATTACGCTCGAGTGCAGGCCACGAGCGAAGACAACTGTTACTATAGAGCAATATCTAGAGACAGTTGTAGCTTACGCTATGCCGGCTGGACGGGGCGAATGTGCACCGTTCAACTTAAAGAAGCTCTTGTTATTAGTAGTTAAATATACCTTACTTTTTAGCAAATAAATGTGTTTATTGCTCGTTTACCTTTTGATGTATGTTTAGATTCGTGATAAAGCGTCGATTATACCGTTGGTTGCTGGTTTGCGTCGCGATGTCCTCAATCAAGTGTCCGAAGGCATGGCTCTTGTATGGGAGTCATACAAACTCGATCCGTACGTGCAGAAGCTCAGCGAAGTTGTGCTGCTCTTCCAGGAGAAGGTATGTCCGAGAATTATGCAGTGTTTTATATAGTAGCTCGGCATGTGACCTAGATTGCGGTCTATAAACGAAAACAATTACTACCACAGACAAATGTCTGCACGTAGCAGTCGCCTCCGCTATGCCAGCTCGAGGAAACGAATGTACACTGGTCTAACTGATTCCGAACCGTCACTGGTGTTACACTGTTACAGGTGTTACTGCTCTAAGTGTTTGCAGACTGGTCTAATGAAAACTGTCTATCACATTTTAACTAATCATGATTATGCTTCTTAGCTCACAGCAGAAGCAGCTAGGGTAGGCAGAAAATGGAAGTTGATGGTGCGAGGCATGAGCCTTTTTTTTATTGTAGCTCCGCCTGATATAAAGCTAGAGTACAGTCCATGAATGGAACAACTGCTACTACAGAGAAACCTGTGCGAGAAGCAGTCACCTCCACTATGCCGGCTTAAGGAGACGAGCATGTACCATCTAGATTGACAGTGCACACTCCTCTCGCTATACCTAGCTACTTTCAAACTATTCCCGAAACACGACTAAGTCACTTCACGGGTGTTACATTCGAAAGTGGTGGTACTACCCCAGGACGGCAGACTGGACAAAGAACCATCATCAGTCTACCTACCACTCTTTAATAGTGCCTATAGGCACTGAGCGACCAATGTACATATAACAAAGTTACATTGGTATGGTCAGAGTTAGCGAGGTTGGAACACGGGTCTCATCGATCGTGAGTTCACGCGTCTTACCGCTAGACCACGGCCGCTCAGTTCTTTCTGAGCAGTTGATCAATTCGGCTGACTAAGGTCATCCTAGGGCGCTCTCTTCCTACACTGCCTTTCACATCTTAATCTTCTTTCCAAATGAACTTGTACCTTGAACCACCTTACCACTCATGATTATGATAAATAATATTTTCTACTCATCAGGTCGAAGATTTGTTGGCGGTGGAAGAACAGATTTCTGTGGACGCACGTTCATTGGAAACTTGCCCGTACTCGGCGCAGAGTTTGGCTGATATTTTGGCGCGATTGCAACGTGCCATCGATGATCTCTCCTTGAGGCAATATAGCAACTTGCATTTGTGGGTGCAGCGGCTTGACGAAGAGGTGAATATTTGTGCGAATATTGACTATATTATTACAAGCTTTTCCGTTTTTTTTTTTTACATATATTTTAGAAACGAAATTTTACTCATAAAAATAATTGTCTATAGATTTTTGATATGTTATTTCCTCTGTGGTTGCAATGTGGTTTTGATATATGTTTAATTTATTTCTTTTTTTTTTGTGGTCTTCAATTTATTGTTGACAATTTTGTTTTTCTGAATATTTTTTTTATTAATTATTATTTGTGTAGATCCTACTCGTCATACACCTTTGTGAAGCTATGGTAGAGTCAGACGATGAGCAAGACCATGTCTATGCTAATAAATTTAATATATTATAATAAAATTTTATAGGTTGAGAAAAGTTTAGCAGCTCGTCTTCAAGCTGGTGTCGAAGCGTGGACCGGCGCTTTACTCGGCAAAAGCACTGAATTGGACCTATCTATGGACACTTATTCACCAGCTGAACCTACTCACAAACCTGGTGGAGAACCACAGGTAGTTTTTTTCTTTTAAATTATTATTGTAGCTCACTGTAACAACACTCCGCCTGATGTAAAGCTAGAGTGCGGTCCTTGGACGGAAACAACTGCTACTACTGAAAAATGTATATAGGCAGCAATCGCCTTTCCTATGCCGGTTTCAGGAGACGAATGTTCTCCCTCCAAATTGACAGTGCACACTCCTCTCGTTATACCTGCCTACTTCTAAACTGATCCCAAAACGGGTGTTACATTCGAAAGTAGTACTACCCCAACACGGCAGACTGGGCTTATAACCAATCAGTCTGCCTACCACTCTGATAATGCCTGAACGATCAAAGTACATATAACATAGTTACATTGGTACTGGTCAGATATTAGCGACGTTTGAACACGGGTCTCGTCGATCTTGAGTTCACGCGTCCAACCGCTAGATCACGGCCGCTCAAAAACTGCAATAATTTTTAAAAAGTTTATATATAAAACCTAAATCTAGACTGGATATTTCAGATTGCCCGCGTAGTGCACGAAGTAAGGATCACTAACCAGCAAATGTATTTGTTCCCGTCGTTGGAGGAGGCTCGTTTCCAACTAATGCGACAAATGTTCGCTTGGCAAGCTGTCGTTACCAGCCAACATCGTTTGCAGAGCACCAGGTACTTTTTTTTAAATTGTAGCTCGGCATATGATAACACCCCGCATGAAGTTAAGCTAGAGTGCGATCCATGAACGGAAACAACTGATATCACAGAAATCTCTATGGGCAGCAGTCTCCGCTATGCCGGCCTGAGGAGACGAGTATGCACCATCATAGATTAACAGTGCACACTCCTCTCGCCATACCTGGCCACGTTCAAACCGTTATCAGTCTGCCTACCGTTCTTATTTAATAAGTACGGCTAACTTTTTTCGCGTTTCGGGAATAGTTTGAAACTAGCCAGGTATAACGAGAGGAGTGTGCACTGTCAATCTAAGATGGTACATGCTCGTCTCCTCAAGCCGTCATTGTAGAGGTGACTGCTACCCGCATAGGTTTCTCTGTAGTAGCAGTTGTTTCCATTCATGGACCGCACACTAGCTTTACATCAGGCGGAGTGTTGTCACATGCTGAGCTACAATAAAATAAAAAAAACATTTTTATAAATAAATTTTAGTTCAGCTGCTTACTGATAGGTTTGTTTTTTTTTTTTGTTCCATAGAAGAAAAAGAAAATTAACTCAGACGCAGTAATTTTGCATTTCCGTTATATTTTATAATTAACCTATTTAGTTAGGTTTATAAGTTATATCTAATATTGATTTGCATGGTTGAAAATATTGAAATTTTGTTATCAGGTACCAAGTGGGTGTTGCAAGAGCCCAGACGGCTACGTACCGCAATTTACTAACCAAACTTCCTGGAGGATCAGCACCTTTGGAGAACGCATATGACGCCATCGAACAGAAAATATCACAAGTTCGGGAATACGTCGATGAGTGGTTGCGGTAAGGACTTTTTTTAATATTACAGGCTGTGTTATTATTATAGGCACTTCAAAGGAAACACATTAGAGAAAAGTATTGAAAATAAAAAAAAACATCCTATATTTTTAATGCCAAAATTGGAATTGTTTGAAAGTAGCCAGGTATAACGAGAGGAGTGCGCACTGTCAATCTGGATGGTACATGCTCGTCTCTTCAAGCCGGCATAGTGGAGGCGTCTGCTGCCTGTAGTGATTTCTCGGTAGTAGCAGTTGTATCCATTCATGGACCGCACGTAAAGCTAATTAAATCAGGTGGAGTGTTGTCACATGCCGAGCTACAATAAAAAATAACCTTTTTACTGTCTGGACTTCTTCAGAGCGGCCATGGTCTAGCGGTAGAGAAGGGACCTCACGATCAATAAAACCTCGCTAAATTCTTATCGGTACCAATGTACGTGTAACTATGTTATATATACTTTGGTCGCTCAGTGCCTGTAATACTAGCGTATTTACAATTAAAAATTTAGTTTATATCATTTTAATGCGAAAAGTCGTGTTTTTCCTTACGAATATTTGTCATTACAGCTACCAAGCACTGTGGGATTTGCAACCGGAAAGTCTTTACGGACGTCTCGGAGAAGATATTACTTTATGGATCAAGTGTCTTAACGATATTAAGTATGTACTCAAGTATTTTTCTCGTCTTCTAGCAGAGACCTGAGTATGAGTTTATATTTACGCTGTCACCGCGTAAAGTGAGACCTCTCCATCAATAGGATCGCTTCATTTGATTTTTTAATTTTTACTTCGGCGGCAAAATATTGTCTAATTGTTGTCACTTTACGTCGCGACAACGTAAATAAAGGGCTGGTGCAGTGATTCTCAACCTTTTTTTTTTGTTGCGACACACTTAACGATTTCAAAATTTGGCGGCACACAAAGAAAAAGATAAGTTTAAAAATTCTTTACTTACCTATAAGACTCTGCGTATATTAGTTTTTTTAGATAACAATTTTGAATGTGCGAAATAAAATAATATGTACTACAAAAATAACAGTACGTTTATTGAGGGGTTATAAGGAAGGGAAAATTACAAGTTAATAATAAGAATACTTGTAATGCGATTTTTCTCTTTAAATTTAATAATATTAAATAATATGATTAATTATTATGAATAAATTTGGCGGCACACTTTTAGAATTTCGCGCCACATAAAAGTGCCACGGCACAGCGGTTGAGAATCACTGACCTAGTGCATATAATAATTTAACATTTTATCGTTTTATTAACACAGAAAATCCCGAACAACTTTCGATACATCGGATACTCGTCGGGAATACGGCCCCGTTGTGATTGACTTCGCCCGTGTTCAAAGTAAAGTTGCATTGAAGTATGACGCGTGGCATAAGGAGGTCTTGGGGAAATTCGGTGCGTTGCTCGGTGGTGAAATGGTGCAATTCCATGGGCAATTATCCAAGTCGAGGACTCAGTTGGAACAACAAACTATTGGTTCGTAACTTAATTTTTATTATTAAATTCTAATGAAAGAGAGAAAGATACGGTGAAAATTCGACACGGTCACGTAAGGCGCTAGCGGTTTGTGCAAGTGATCAGAATGTCCGTGCTTAAAGTGGACGGTTCGATCTCCACCTCTGTTGCATAATGAAACCGTTAAACATGTTGTAAAAGCAGATTGTATTTTAACATCCCATTTTACAATAAACAACAACCCGGAACCATAGCAACGTTTTTAGTACTTTTAGTCGTAAGGCCTACGTATACAACAACCTCGATTCAGGCTGCTGAGTGCGCAGTGATTTTTATGTAAAAAAAAATTCTCTCTTTTTTAAGGCTTTATTCTTACAGAATATGCCAGCCTAGTTGTTCTACATTACATGACATCAAAATATTTCAGAAAAAGGTTCAGCTAACGATACTATTTAAGAATACTACTTCCAACAGTTCAACTTAAGTTTATTAATGACCTTTTTCAACGTAATTTAATAATAACAAATTCATCATCAAACTGTTGGTCATGTAATTGTTATCCACCACAGAAGCGGCATCAACAAGCGACGCTGTATCTCTGATCACATATGTGCAGCAATTGAAACGCGAAGTATTGGCTTGGGAGAAACAGGTCGACATCTACAGGGAAGCTCAGCGGATTTTAGAGAGACAACGGTAATTACGGTTCGATTACATTGTTTTTAATTGTAGCTCTGCATTTGACTGACTGCACTTCGCCTGATGTTAAGCTAGAGTGCGGTCCATGAACGGAAACAACTGCAGTCACCTTTGCTACATTTCCACACCACTCAGATTGACAGTGCACACTCCTCTCATTATTGCCGACTACTTTCAAACTATCCCGGAAACGCGACAAGGTCACTTCCCGGGTGTTACATTCGAAAGTGGTGGTACTAGGACCTCAGACTGGGCTAATAACCATCATTAGTTTGCTTATTACTCTTAATTCGTATATTACACCATATTCACTGAGCGTCTAAAGTGCATACTATAACATAGTTACATTGGTACCAGTCGGAAGTATCACGCGTCCTACCGCAAACCCAGTCACTCTAAATAACCATATTCAAGTATACAGAACTTCTATTAAAAGAGATGTTGTATTTCGTAGTTTCCAGTTCCCAGCACAATGGCTCCATGTAGATAATATCGAAGGCGAATGGAGCGCTTTTAACGAAATCATGCGAAGAAAGGATTCGTCTATTCAGACACAAGTGGCGTCCCTCCAACAGAAGATAGTGGCCGAAGACAAGGCGGTCGAGACGCGCACCATTGAGTTTCTCACTGAATGGGAACGAGGGAAACCAACAGACGGAAGCACCAGACCTGAAGATGCACTCGCCAGACTCCACGCCATGGAGACGAGGTATGCGCGGCTCAAGGACGAGAGGGACAATGTAGCCAAGGCGAAGGAGGCACTCGAACTTCACGACTCAGGTATGTCGACGCGTCTTTGGTTTCTTCGCGAATTTTTAATATATTACACTAATGTTTTTAATGATTGTAGGCGGCTCTGTGAACACTGAACGTATGGGTGTCGCTTTGGAAGAGCTTCAAGACTTGCGCGGTGTTTGGTCTTCACTTAGCAAGATCTGGACCCAGATTGATGATATCCGCGATAAACCTTGGCTCTCTGTACAACCAAGAAAACTTAGGTATTATTTCTTTTCTTTTTTGAAATTATGAAAGTTATACTTTTGGAAATTATTGATTAATACATTTTTTTTTTTCATCAGTTAAATAGCAAAAGAAAAAGGTCCATTATTCCTAAGAGAAATGGGCCCAAATTTTTTCCCTTCGATGATTTGTAGTTCATTTTATGAAAAAATATCAGTTTTAATTATTTTACAAACTTTAATTGTTTTACTAATCATATTATGTTTTATAACACAGGCAACAATTAGAAGTAATGTTGGGTGAACTCAAAGAACTACCTGCCAGACTTCGCATGTACGACAGCTACGAGTACGTCAGAAAACTACTGCAATCTTACACTAAAGTAAGATATTTAACATTGTTTATTTATATTCAGAATAGATTCGTCTCTTCTTTGGAAACTGTCAAAAATGAGGTTCTGGGCTTTAGAAATCATCTGTAGTTTTCTGCTACAGCATTGCCAACGCCTGGCCAACCCAAATGGCCTCGCGGGCCACTGTATTAACGTATGGTAGAAGAAGCAATAAAGTAGGATTAATGCGGTCTTTAAGAAGTGTATGTGGAGTCACGATAGCGGATAGAATGAGGAATAGTGTTGTGCGCGATAAATGTGTTTTTAAAGATGATGTAGTGACGAGGATTGAGAAAGGAATGCTTCGATGGTTTGGGCACTTGGAAAGGATGAATGAAAGGAGATTGACGATAGGAATATATAAATCTGATGTGAATGGATGCGTTAAACAAGGCAGACTCAGAAGGAACTCATTTTCCGATCAAATCGGAGACATTCTCATGAAAGCTGGGCTGCCTAGTGCTCATAACCGTCGGGCGTGCATGAAAAGAATTGTGGATGTGAGGGAAGCGAGGGTGTTGTATCAGGATCGTGGTAAGTGGCGTTCCGTTGTCTCTGAATATCCCTGTGGGAAAAAGGCGTGACAATTGTATTGTATTTTTAAGTAAACGTGTATCTTAAAAGATGTAATACAGACAGAAATTGACAAATACTACTATACTATTATGCTTTGATTCAGTATGATTTATTGATAAATTCAGAGTTGCAAAGAGAAAAGTCATAATGTAGGGCTGTTTTGTAATTATTTCTAGTAATAAAACTGCAAACAATCGAGATATCTGAGGGTCAACCACAAACTCTTATTGCAATATCTTACATGTGAATTTCATATCTAGATTTTTTTTAAATAAACCCTAGATTGCCTTAAGAGTGTTCATTTAAAGTAGGACCTAGTTGACTCGCCAAATTGTCCTCACTGCGGTCACGTTGAGGATATAATGCACCTGTTGAGGGAGTGTGGCCTGTGTGGGTCTGAGCGCATTGAGTTCATTAATAAATTAGGAATCAATTTTAAGTGTAGATTTAGTTTTATTTTAATTTAATATTTAGCAGTAGTATTGTGTAGATTGTAATTAGGCTGACTTATTCTTGTTTAGAATAAAGCCTTTAAAAAAATAGATTTAAAAAAAAGTAGGACCTAATCTAAAATTGGTTTTATATTATTTTAGGTAAACATGTTGATCGTGGAACTAAAATCAGACGCATTGAAAGAACGCCATTGGCGTCAACTTTGTCGTGCGCTCAAAGTGGAATGGTCTCTCTCAGAATTGACTTTGGGACAAGTATGGGATGCTGATTTGTTGCGTAACGAACACACGGTCAAAGATGTGGTGTTAGTCGCACAAGGTGAAATGGCCCTTGAGGAGTTCCTTAAACAGGTGACTTTTTAATTTTGTTGGATTATGTTTTATATGTGGTTTTTTTTTTTTTTTATTTCTTGATTATTTATTTGGGCTTTTAGCGCCATAGCGCTTATGTCAGCCCCATTGGTAACACATTATATACTACCTCTCAATACACACTCTTACCTCTTCTTAAAATATATATTTACAAAATCAAATAGCATCCTAGCTGAAGCAGAAGTTGGTTCAGCTAGGATGCTATTAAATGCTCCCACATCCAAAGCGTTGATGCCCAACTCATTCATCAATACCTCTCTCTCCATTTTGCATCGACCACATTGCCACAACAAATGCATAACGTCCTCCTCCTGCGAGCATGACTCGCAGTTGGGGGACGCAACTTTTTTCATCATGAATGCAAATTTGTTGAGGGGAACGTGACCGGTACGTAGACGAAATGCGTTGATCAACACAGCCCTTGGAAGCTTAATTTGTGCAAACCATGGCACCCGAGGAGGCTCACCTTGTATTGTCTGATACCATATTCCCTTACTTAGAGATCTTTCGTTAAAGAATTTTTTCCACGAATCATAACAAAGTTTTTTATATTTGAATAGAACCTCAGAAAAGTGCGGAGCAACACTCACCTCTTCCCCCTCTGAGGCTCCCAATTTTGCCAAAGAGTCAGCCTCCTCGTTGCCTTTGATGCCTATGTGAGAAGGGATCCACTGCATACGAACGAAGCATCCTTTTGATTTTAATTTGACTACTTTTTTAATTATATCATATGCAATAGATACCCCTCTCCCACCAGCACTACAACATAACACGTGTTGAAGAGCACTTCTGCTATCCGTACAAATAACAAACTGTTTAACATCACCGGCATGCCCCTCAATATAAGACAATGCCTTTGAGATCGCAATAAGTTCGACCGACATTATTGAAAGCTTATTGTTGATCTTAAAACAGCTACCACTCATAGATGCAGGATCATAATATGCGGCCCCCACACCGGTACTGTTTATAGAGCCATCTGTGTAAATTTTATGCCATCCATCATATCTTTCATAAATCTCCTTTAATACATTATACTTAATCAATGATTCATCATAATGTTTTTTTCCATAATTTACACAATTTAAAACTGTATTTACAAATTCGCTAATATTAATCCCAGACATGAATGTTTCCATAGAAAATAATTCAACAACCTCCACAGAATGAACAGCTTCTTTCTTAATGTCTCTATATATACATGTGAGTAACGGACGTTTTTTCCTTTCCCAATATACACTATTACTTATACAATTGAATTTAGTACATAAATCAAGCATTGTATTGTTCTTCATTGACATAGCTTTCAGAATGAATTTACTCCCCAGATATTTCCTCCGAACAAATAATGGTGGAATACTAATCTCACTCTGCATCGAGTGGATAGGTGTGCTTTTAATAAATCCTCCCACAACTCTCATGGCTTGGTTTTGGATTTTATCTAGCTTATACAAATGAGAATTTGCAGCATTATCATATAAAAAACATCCGAAATCAATACGACTCCTGATTAATGCTAAGTATAATCTACGCAAATGCCACGGATGAATACCCCAACTAGGACCAGCCAGGACCTTTAGTAGATTTAAAAATTTCGCTGATTTTTCACAAGTATTATTAATATGGTAACCCCAGCGCAATGATCTGTCCAAACCTATACCAAGATACTTATAAGTTTCAACAGCATTAAGTGCCAATCCACATATGTTTAGTTTTATATTTTCTTTTCGACGGCCTCTCGTAAAATTAATAAATTTAGATTTTTTTGCCGAGAGATTTAAACCAAATTGATCTAATAGATTATAAACGATATCGAGCGAATTTTGCATCTGCTTGACATTATTATTTGTATTGCATCCACTTGTGTATAGTACAAAATCATCCGCGTATTGTACAACATTAACCTTCTGAATATGATGGCAGATGACAGACGTAGCAATGTTAAACAACAGCGGAGATATCGGATCCCCTTGAGCCAGTCCTTTATTCGTCAACCTAATAAAATCCTTTTCCAAACCCCCACCCTTTATTTTTAAATGCCTTTCGCTTAAATAATTCCAGAGGTACCTGCACAATTGTTTACCAGCGTTTAAGTCGTCCAAAAATGTGACCACTTTATTTATATCAATATTATTATAAGCACTTTCTACGTCGAGAAAGCATGCCAAAGTTGCCTTATTATTTGTCAGTCCTAACTGGACATGTGTCACCAACCGCGCTACACAGTCAACACTGGATTGAGTTTTTCTAAACCCAACCGTATTGGAGGAAAGAACACGATTCTTTTCGACAAACCATTCTAAACGTTTAACCAACATTGTGTGAAAAATTTTACATACACAAGAAATCAATGATATAGGTCTAAATTTGTTGTCATGTTTAGGGATCAGCAAGATCTGAATACTACGCCAATGTGATGGAACACAACTGCTGGTGAAAATACAATTATAAAGCCTCAGCAAATAGTGTTTACCCATCTCTGGAAGGTTGGCGATCATGGAGAAGGATATGTCATCTTCTCCTGGGGCGGAATCTTTCTTTTTTATGCTATTGACTAACTCATGCATAGTAAATTCTACTTCAAGAGAACTATTTGAAGACGTGAATGTTGGTCTTTTGGGAGTCACTGAGTCTGGAGCCAATTCATGAAGCATTTCCTCTTTGGTCTCACTCGAAGCGTACACTCTAGATCTTTTTAGTCCCTTCAACCATCGCATTTTATTCCACATTTGAGATATAGAAGTTGATTCATCGATGGAGTTACAGAAATTATGCCAACTTATAGATTTTTTCTGTCGAATCATTCGTCGGGCCTCTGATACTCTTTCCTCCAACACGGTTAAGTTCTGAGGTGTCGGATTGCGCCTAAACAACTTTAAGGCCAGTCTGCGTCGAGCAACCGCAAGCGATAGTTCCGAACACCAATACTCCCTCGGTCTAAATTTACTCTCTGGATTTGTGCAAGTTTTTGCCAAAGGAATACTAGTTTCGGCCGCTTTGTTTATACACTCAAGAAAGTCATTATATCTCTCCTGAATATTGTGAGCATGAAACTCTTCAAATTTTAAATTATCTTCAATTGCCTTCCGATAAGATGTCCAGTCAGCCTTTTTAAAATTACGTCTCTGAATGAAGCGTTTAATGTCTTGATAATTCATATTGATTTTAATAATTAAATGATCGCTACCCAAATTTTCGTTGCATACATTCCACATAAACTTAATCATAATGTCCGAGGTTGCAAAGGTAATGTCTGGGGACGTTTGTTTTAATACACAATTGACGAGTTTCAGTCTCGTAGCCGTCGCATTATTTAGAGAAGCATAGCCACCCTCAAGCGCCGCGTCAAACAGCTGAATACCCCTAGAGTCGTTCTTATATGACCAATTTGTATGATGGCCGTTAAAATCTCCGGCTATTAGACTTTTTGTTGGAAACCTAGAGAACAAGTCATCCCAGTCAGCTTGGGACGTATGCACTGATGAAGGACAATACAACGCTACGATATTTTCTAATTCATTACAATTTAGCAATTTAATATGAACTAATTCTATACCTGAATTATTAACATCAACACTACATACCATCGACCTAATAGATTTATGCACTATGAGGGCTACTCCACCATAGGAATCCTCACGATCTCTTCTAAAAATGTTATAACCCCGAATGCTCAGCGAGGATTCTGGCTCCAACCACGTTTCACTCACTGCAGCTATATGAACATTTTCTTTACATAAAAAGGCTTCGAATTGATCAAGTTTTGGCCTCAAACTTTGCGCATTCCATTGTATTATATTCAGCATAAAATTATTAGTATTACTCCCCATCAAAGATATTGAAAAATGAATTAAGAAAATTACCTCCTTTAACAAGATTTAAACAATAACCAGTCACTTCACTAACTATAAGCTTAAAAACTAACTTAATTTTCTCTTCAAATGATTTTTCTGACATTATAATTTCTTGCATCCTTTTCAATATTATCTTCAAATCAAAATTATACTTGCATTCTGATCTCTTTTTCTTCTTTTCTTTTCTATCCTCCATACTTTCTATATCACTCGATAAATTCTCGCCTATTGGAAGACTCTTATCTTCGTAATTAATCTTTTTCATTTGTCTATTTTGAATTTTTTGCTTCCTTTTCTTGTCTCTTTTTGTTTTTTGGGCTACACTTGTTGATTCTTCTTGACAACTCTCCTCTTGTAACTCGCTATCACTGTCATTTTTCGATTCCTCAAACACTACCGCATCCTGTATCAAAGCATCCCTGTATGACATTGTGGCTCTCGTGAACGCGGGTAATATAAACGACGCCTTTTCTTCATTGTTACTACGATCTTGCAAAGATTTCTCTTGCATTATTCCTACTGCTTTTTTAAAATTGCAGTTTTGTTTACACATTGTCGTCCTAATTTCCTTTTCTCGTAAAAACATAGGACAATTTTTATCTACTGACAAATGGGGTCCACCACAATTTATACATTTAAATCGCTTACTCTCACAATTCTCGTGGTCTTGTCCACATTTTGGGCACAGAACTTTCCGAGTTGGACAGACGCGTCTCACGTGTCCAAATTTCCAACAACCTGAACATTGCGTGACGGGAAAAACGTACGGTTCCACTTTAAACCTGCAACCGTAGCCGTAAATGTATTCAGGCGGCGGGCTGCATCTGAATCCCACTCGCACGGTCTCACAGACTACCCATTGGCTCCCATCAAATCGCTTTAAACGTTTTATACTCATTATTTCATAATCACACTTCAATGTCTCCAACAACTCTTTTTCCTCTACGTCCAAGTCGACATTTTTAATTGTTCCATACGATGTTTGTACATCCGACATTTGACATTGCAACTCCTTACTACGAATATTTTCACTTCTAATTAATAAATCTGCATCCTTTTCGTTTTTAAACTGAATAACCGCCTTGAAAGGGCCCCGGTATTTGATGTTAAGGATATTATTTATCTTCTCGGCCCTCAGTAGTTTTGCCAAAGCAATTTGCTTTGGCAACGGCTCCTTAATGGATGTAACATACACTTCAAAAGTCTCCTCTTTCGTAATTGAATCTTCCGTGCTAGGAGATACAGTCACACGGTTTCGTTTGGCTCCCCTTTTCACGGTTATAAAATTGTCATCAACGTCCTCCGTAAGCGGTAATTCAAAGGATTCACCCGCATTATCCCACACAAAATCATTTTCGTGCACTACAAACTGCACTTGGTCACTCTCCATGTTAGCACTTTCATTAATTAAATTTATATAATTATTGTTTTCATTCATAACAATACATACACACAAAAACAGAAAGAAAAAAAAAGAAAAAAAAAAAAGGTAGGTAGTCGTGCAACAACTATACTACAATATAATCATCCCCGAACTACGTGAACATGCGCTCTGGTTGGCGTCTCGCGCGCGACTGTTATATGTGGTTAATAATAATATTTTTTTTTTATTGTCGCTCGACATGTGACAACACTCCGCCTGATGTAAAGCTAGAGTGCGGTCCATGAATGGAAACAACTGCTACCACAGAGAAACCTGTGCGGGCAGCAGTCACCTCCACTATGCCGGCTTGAGGAGACGAGCATGTACCATCTTAGAGTGACAGTGCACACGTCTCGTTATACCTGGCTACTTTCAAACTATTCCCGAAACGCGACAAAGTCACTTCACGGGTGTTACATTCGAAAGTGGTGGTACTACCCCAGGACGGCAGACTAAACTAATAACATCATCAGTCTGCCTACCACTCTTCGCCTCATTTTAATAGAACTTTAATGTTTTTAAAAGACTAGGGCGTAAATAGACTGAAAATGTTCTCTTATCTCAAAGGTTTACTACCACTTTCAAGTTAACGCCCGTGTTTCGGGAATAACTTTGAACCAGGTATCATCAAGGTTGGATGTTTAGAAGCTGAAGAAGTTTCAATTGAAAGCCGAAACAGTTGCTTCGTCGGCCTTATCTATTATATGGATTGCGAAGATATTTATCAACAATTTTTTACAGGTTCGAGAATCCTGGCAAAGCTACGAATTGGATCTCATTAATTACCAGAATAAGTGCAAAATCATTCGCGGTTGGGACGATTTGTTCAACAAAGTTAAAGAGCATATCAACAGTGTTGCTGCTATGAAATTGTCTCCCTATTATAAGGTATATATTCAGGCCCCGAACTTAATTTTTTAAAAATACAATCACGATGTAAAATCCCGGTTTCAAATCAATACTCCTACCAAATAGGTATTCGAGGAAGAAGCGTTAACTTGGGAAGAGAAATTGAACCGTATCAACGCTTTGTTTGACGTTTGGATCGATGTGCAACGTCGGTGGGTTTATTTGGAAGGTATCTTCAGCGGATCTGCTGATATCAAGACTTTATTGCCCGTGGAAACTTCACGATTCCAAAGTATTAGGTAAATCTTTGAGTATTTTATTTCTTTAGAGGTTATAAGATTCTTCATGCTTTAGTAATAGTGATTTAAAAACTGTACAAAGTTTATGGATCAATTACATAATGTCAAAAATTACATACTATTGTCTAACACAGTGGTTCTCAACCTTTTTTTTTTAATGCGGCACACTTTTCACGATTTAAAAATTTGGCGGCACACAAAGAAAAAGATAAGTTTAAAAATTATTTACTTACCTATAACACACTGCGTAAAATAGTTTATGGTAATAATTTTAAATGTGCTAAATAAAATAATATGTACTACAAAAATAACAGTACGTTTATTAAGGGATTAACTACAAGTTAACAATAAGAATACTTGTAATGCAATTTTTTTTTTCTTTAAATCATATTATTTAATAATATTAACATAATTATATTATCTAAAATTTGGCGGCACACTTTTAGAATTTTGCGGCACACAAAAGTGCCGCGGCACAGTGGTTGAGAATCACTGGTCTAACACAACAAAGCAGACTACCCGTGACAGGGTACACGTCTCATCAAGTCTGCATAGAGAAGGCAATACCTCCTGTTGGTGATACTAATTATCTATTGTAGCTGTATTAGAACTCACACGCACTTTACAGCCTGATGGAAATATTTTAATAATTTTGAAAAAGTTTGCTACGGTCACGTGAAGCGACAATAGCTGTGTGGCTTTTTGTTTAGGGAATTAGTGCGCATAGCATAAAACAACTGTTAATACGTCATTCTATTTTCTAATTCTAGCTCTGAATTCCTCGGCCTTATGAAGAAAGTGAGCAAATCCCCGATGGTGATGGATGTGCTGAACATACCTGGCGTGCAGCGTTCCCTGGAGAGATTGGCTGATCTTCTCGGCAAGATACAGAAGGCACTTGGAGAATACTTGGAACGAGAGAGGAGTAGCTTCCCTAGGTACGTGTTAGAGAGGGATAAAAGATTATCTTGAATGACTTTTCCTATAATTTGACTAACTAAAGAACATCGCCCACCGCCCGTAAAGAAATTGAAATAGCTAAAATCGCTTAGTCTACAAGGGCCCAGCGATATTGAATCCCTGCTGGGATCCCATGGAAATATAAAAAATTACCTGGTGGTGCGGTAGGTCTGCTGCTCAGTGGGTATTCAGAGACATACCGGTGGCTTTGTGCTATATCTAAACTTAGTAAAAAAAAGTAATTTAAAAAAAAATCTACTTATTCTCTATGCATTTATTAATTCAACACAGATTCTACTTCGTGGGTGACGAAGATCTTTTAGAGATAATAGGTAACAGCAAGAACATAGCTCGTCTCCAAAAACACTTCAAGAAGATGTTTGCTGGTGTTGCCGCTATCATACTGAACGAAGATAATACTATTATCAACGGCATTGCCTCTAGGGAGGGAGAGGAGGTGAGTTACTGCTGTCTCTTTTACACTCTGCAAAAAAATAGGCGAGTGCTGCCTGTAGAGATTTCTCTGTAGTATCGATTGTTTCCACTCATGGACCGCACTCTAGCTTTACATCAGACGGAGTGTTGTCACATGCCGAGCTACAATAAAAAATAAAAAAAACCTGACCTGACCTCCTAACACCGTTTAATAATATTTCACGATTTGTAATAAATTCTACTTCAGGTTTACTTCACGGCTCCAGTGTCGACCGTAGAGAATCCGAAGATCAACTCGTGGTTGTCGATGGTGGAACGCGAGATGAGAGTGACTTTGGCATGTCGATTGAAGGATGCCGTGGCGGATGTCAAACAGTTCAAAGACGGCAATGTCGACCCACAAGCGTTTATTGCTTGGTGTGATAAATATCAGGTACATTTAATATTATGTTTTATATAAAATAATATAACATTTTTTTTCTTTTTTGTTATATATGGCATTATAACAATTTGCCAGTGTCAAAGTAAATATTTTTGCATCAAGTTAATAATATTGTGCATCACGAGTCATTCATTAATCACACCAAACAGTCAGGTCAAGTCTCAGTCAATCACGCACGTTCACGAACACTTAATGGTTAATAATCCACCATTATTACACATTAACACTTAACTCAATTAGTGATGTCCTAATGCTTTACAGAATCGATTTTTTACAATTGATTTTACTTATGAAGAAATTTTAATCAATTCTACACTTACTATTTAAAAATGAATTTTGATATTATAAACTAAATGTTTGGATGGACAATAGGATGAAATTTAATAGAGAAAGTCAACACGTAAACCACAGCATAAGTTGTGGTGGGATTCCTCTCTCTCATCTCAAACACTTTTTTTCCAACAGGCCCAAATAGTAGTACTGGCTGCTCAAATATTGTGGTCTGAAGATGTAGATGCGGCCTTAAGTGGTGGAGGTGAAGCTGCACTGTCGCGTGTATTACAGCATGTGGAGAATATGCTGAACATTCTAGCTGACTCAGTGTTGCAAGAACAACCGCCACTCAGAAGGAGGAAATTAGAACATTTGGTACGTAGTTGATGTAGTGATGAAGTGATGATTTTTTTTTGTATAAGTTACTGATGCAATTGCATTTACCTTAGGTTTCCTTCAGATCACTGCTAAAACGAATTTTCTACATCCACCAGACGTCTCCGCTATGCTGGCTAATTAATTAGTTTTGACCAATAATCAAACCAGAGTCTCCGTTTAACAAACTGGTGTCAACCATTGCGCTGCATAGGTTGTTTAAGATAAAATAATTTAACAATAAACAAAAGTTAAATGCAAATATCCTTAATTGCATTCTAGACTGAAAAGAAATTAGAAAAATAATGTATTTGTGTGGCAGCCTGGGGTAGTACCACCACTTTCGAATGTAACACCCGTGAAGTGACCTTGTCGCGTTTCGGGAATAGTTTGAAAGTATCCAGGTATAACGAGAGGAGTGTGCACTGTCAATCTAGATACACTCGTCTCCTCATAGTGGAGGCGACTGCTGCCCGTAGATATTTCTCTATAGTAGCAGTTGATTCCACTCATGGACCGCACTCTAGCTTTACATCAGGCGGAGTGTTCTCGTATGTCGAGCTACAATTTAAAAAAACTTTACTGTAATTCTATTTAATTTTTTTAATTCCAGATCAACGAGTTCGTCCACAAGCGCACAGTGACACGTCGCTTGATTGCTTCTAAAGTTAACAGCAATCGTTCCTTTGAGTGGCTGTGTGAAATGAGATTTTATTTCGATCCTAGAAATGCGGATGTGAGTATACAGTTTTATATATGAGCCCAGTCCTTTTACCTCGGATCCTTCAAGCGGAGTGTGAAAAAGCACCTTCTCAGGCCGGCATAGTAGTGGCGACTGGAGCCACCGTGTTAGCGGTTCTCCAGTCGTCAGTGCTCATGGACCTCCACTGCGCTTACCATCAGGCCAGTCGAGGTCACATGTCGTGTCAAAATAAATTTAAAAAAAATACTAGTTTTTTGTGGCGCTGGGATAGTTTTATGGGTACTTTTGAAAAAAGTGTCGATTTCGAAATTAGAGGGCATTTTATTCTTATCTCGTTCCGTTCCGGAGATATAGAGATATGTCGTGTTTTATCTGAGGTCGCATAGGTCTTCTCTATACGTATCAGAGAAAGTTATCTCTCTAACCCCCCGGCAAGTGCCTCATAATTGATGTCAGTCAGTCAGTGAGTGGTAATCGAGCTTTATATAATATGTTTTTCCAATCGACAGTGACGATCTTGGTGTTGTAATTACCGTTAAAAAATTTCCCTACATTTTTTAAATTATAAATTCAATATTTTTCCCAAACAAATGTTTTACTGGCAACATTGAATGTTATCATTTATTATATTTTTTAGTTATTTTCTATGATATAGATATGAAACAATAAATATTTCGCTTTCAAATTAAATAAATTAAATTTTACATGTCACTTTATGTCGTTAAATCGAATACAAACTGACAGTCAAGCCCAAGCTGCATTTGAAAGGCGCGGCATGTGGCTACGTGGCCAAATTTGGTCCCAAAAAATATATAGCCGCTTCGTGCCTCTCAAGTCCAGTTTCCACTTAAAGATGGGATTACTTTCGGAGTTTTGGCGGCCATCTTGAGACGTCAGGTTATCTGTTTTGAATTATTTTCCTAAACTTGTGTTTCTTCGAGTGTTAATGTGTAATAATGGTGGATTATTAAGTGTTCGTGAACGTGCGTGAGTGTGGGCAAACAATTCAAAAGAAGAGAACCTGTGTTTCCATTTTCCCTCCAAAACTCCGTAGGAAGTTTCAGTAAAGATTCTACCACTTTACTGGAAAATTTTTTGACATGACTGTGACTTGACTGTTTGGTGTGATGAATGAATAACTCATGATGCACAATGTTATTAACTTGATACAAAAATATTTACTTTGACACTGGCAAATTGTTATAACGCAATATTAAACAAAAAGAAAAAAAAAAGGAATTACTTTCGATATTTAGCATTAAGTTCGCCTATGTACATGTTATATTAAGTTTAAATAAATAAATATTGGGCGAGCAGTGGAGAAGGCTCGTAAAACCTGTAAAAATTATTATTTAACACATAGTATTAAGTGTTTGATTGCATTCGCAGGTTCTCCAGCAACTAACGATTCACATGGCGAACGCAAAATTCCTATACGGTTTTGAATATCTCGGTGTTCAGGACAGATTGGTACAAACACCGCTCACTGATAGATGTTATCTTACAATGACTCAGGCGCTTGAAGCGAGACTAGGAGGATCACCTTTCGGTATGTTTTGTTTTTTTTATATATAAAGTTGACTGGATATTGCTTTCCATAATCAAAGTCACTTTACCCAGTGACTCACTGTTGACAGGGTAGCAAACGCTTCTGTGAACATTACTTAATGTTTAGTCTCGATTGATCGATTGTTTGTAAATTAGACCGACCGTGGTCCAGTAATAATGGTCAAAGTCGTGAGCTTACCGGTACCAATGTAAAAAATATATATTTCAAAATTATTAGAAGTTTTTTTTCGTCTTAACAGGTCCCGCTGGTACAGGAAAAACTGAGTCAGTAAAAGCTCTCGGCAATCAGTTGGGTCGCTTCGTGCTCGTGTTTAATTGTGATGAAACATTTGATTTCCAAGCTATGGGTCGTATCTTTGTCGGTCTTTGTCAGGTGAGAACTTACTGCTTATGAATAGTAAAAACTTTTTTCATTGATCAACGCTCCAGAGAGTTAAGTACGAGGTTGAATTTACGCCGTGACACTGTAAAGCGAAACATCTCCACCAATTAGACGATGTTATTTTGACAGCTGCATTTAAATGAAGTGTTCCTATAAATAAAATAAAAATAAATAAATATTAGTGGAGTTATCTCGCGTCAGATACCCGATTTTATTACTATATTATATGTGAACGTAAAATAGCCCGACTTATGGTGGTTTTTAGTCCTGGGACACTACCACCACTGTCAAGTGTAACCTGAGTGAACTGATCTAGGGCCTAAGTCAAATGAACAATGAGTATTGTCACTTGATCGAATCAAAAACAAAATTTGGATTTGATGTTTCGCCGTCATTTGAGTGACAGTCGTGTTTGCGAGACAGCTTGGAAGACCAGTATGACCTGTCAACGGATGGTGCATGTTCGTCTCCTCTGTCCGGCATCGCGGAGGCGTCTGCTGCCTGTAGAAATGTATCTATAGTAGCAGTTGTTTCCGTTCATAGACCCACACCTTTAGTTTTACATGAGGAGAAGTTGTCATATGCCGAGCTACAATTAAACAAATTCGTAGGTCGGCGCATGGGGATGTTTCGACGAGTTCAATCGTCTGGAAGAGAGAATGTTGTCGGCCGTATCACAACAAGTGCAAACGATACAAGAGGCTTTGAAGAGTCACCAGGAGGGAGAGAATTCCAGTAAGTATTAGTACACAAAAATGATCTTTAATTGTATTTTTATAAAGGCGACTATTGCTCTGCTCTTTCTAGTAGTAATTAAATTCCATAAAACAGATATTGTATCTATTTGAGAAATTATTATACTAGGTAAAGACGCATTAATACAAAACTAAAATTAAAATATAACGAGGGGAGTGTGTCCTGTCAACGAATGCTGCACATTAGTCTCCTCAAGCCGGCATAGCGGGGGGGGACGGCAGTCATTTTCTCTGTGGCTACAGTGTTGTCATATTCAAAATTACTATAAAAATACTTTTGTTTCTTTTAGCAAAATCGATTACCGTGGAGTTGGTTGGCAAACAAGTACGTGTAAGTCAAGACATGGCCATCTTCATCACAATGAATCCTGGTTACGCCGGACGCTCCAATTTACCTGATAATCTCAAGAAACTCTTCAGGAGTTTGGCTATGACGTCACCAGACCGACAACTCATCGCTGAAGTGATGCTTTTCAGTCAGGGCTTCAGAACAGCTGAAAAACTCGCCTGTAAAATCGTGCCTTTCTTCAAATTGTGTGATGAGCAACTTTCGAATCAATCTCATTATGATTTTGGATTGCGAGCGCTTAAATCTGTGCTGGTGTCAGCTGGTAATGTGAAACGTGATCGTATACAAAAGATTAAGGTTAGTTTTTTTTTTTGACACGACATGTGATATCAACTGCCCTGGTGGTAAGCACAGTAAAGGTCCATGAGCGCCGACGATTGGAAGACCGCAGTACACGGTGGCCCCAGTCGCCGTCACTATGCCGGCCCAAGAAGGTGCTTTTACACGCTCCAAGCGTGGATCAAGGTTAAAGGAGTGGGCGTTTATATATAACCCCACGACAATTAAGTGTTATGGTCTATGCTAAGCTAGTGCTCGCACTAAGCTACCAAAGTACTTAACATAATTTTGGTATTAGTAAGAATTTTGGTCAACCGCTCAGAAAGGGTCAGATGAGGAGTACCCTCAACTGACGTGCATTCACGAGGAGAGTAATGGATGTGGTCGAAGCGGGAGTGGTATGTAGAAAGTGCAGTCGCTGGCGCTCCATACTTCTGCCTACCCCAGTGGGAACAAGGTGTGAGTTAAGATTTTACGGGATTGAGTGAACATGGGTCTCATCGATCGCGAAATCGCGCTTCTATCTCTAGACCGCGGTTGTTCTAATATCTCAGTCCCTATGATATTTGCCCCTAGAAGCCTGTCACGTTCTCGCAATGTTTCGATTTACGTTTGGTTGGATCCGATGATAATTAATGAACAAATTCCTATCAAATCCGAATCCTGATTCAGTAGTTTTAAAATCCATTTCATTAAAAACTTCCACAGGAGAATCTTTTAGAACGCAATCCCGAGGAAGTGCCCGATGAAGCGTCGATCGCGGAGTCTCTTCCGGAACAAGACATTCTTATACAATCGGTTTGCGAGACAATGGTGCCCAAATTAGTAGCTGAAGATATACCGCTACTATTCTCGCTCCTAAATGATGTCTTCCCCAATGTCGGTTACACGAGGGCTGAGATGACTGGTTTGTTCATTTGTTTCTTTTTTTTTTTTTTGTAAAAAAAATTACCTCAACATTACTAAAGACTAAATAGTAAATTGCCTTTTTCTATACAATATAATGGCTCAAGGTGTGACCTCAACTGGCCTAACGATAAGCACGGTGGAGGTCGGTCGTCACTACACCGGCCCAAGGTGCTTCACAGTATAATTAATGCAAAAACTGTTTTTTAATTTTATCTTATCTCGGCCAGATGTTAAGCTGGAGTGCGGTCCATGAACGGAAACTACAGGCAGCAGTCGCCTCCGCTATGCCGGCTTGAGACGAATGTGCACCATCCAGATTGACAGCGCACACCCAAGTGTTACATTCTACCAATTTAATTGGTACTACCAACACCAATTGGTACTACACCAGAACAGCAGTCTGGGCTAATAATAACCATCATCAGTCTGCCTACCACTCCTGAATATGACAGAGAATATGTAATAGAGTATCTCTTTTCAAGGTCTGAAAAATGAGATTCGTGCAGTCTGCGCTGAAGAATTCCTAGTGTGCGGTGAAGGTGATGAACAAGGTGCTACCTGGATGGATAAGGTTGGTTTACTTTAACAAAAAAAAAAAACAATAATAGCCAAAAAGTAATTTCTATTTAAAAAAATGTAAAAGTATATAATCCTAGATCCCAAAAAAAATTTCTCTGGGTGGAGAAAGATTTAAAAATATACTTTATACGAAAAACCGGACCTCACGATCGTGAGACCCGTGTTCGAATCTCGCTAAATTTTGACCTGTAATACAAGCACTAGGCATTTTAAAAAAAGGTCAACTATGAATTGACATTGACGCTATCACGACGTACAGTGAGATCTTCCTACCTATTTTAACCGCAGACGTTAAAAAATCTCAAATGAAATTGTCCTATTAGTGGAGATACTCGCTTTACGTCGTGACAGTGTCAACCTAAACTCGTACTGATGTTTTTGTACAAAAAAAAACTTAGGTCCAAAATGTTTTTCGTATCGCACTTTTGTTTGAGAATAACACAGACATCTTACCATAATTTATCTAACATATTAACTAATAATAATCATAGTTAAATAATATTTTAATATAATTGTTTATGTAACTATTCCATGCTAACTCGCTAACCTCCTTAGCGCAAGTCTTCATCGCGCGCCCAACACAGCACTTGGATAGAGAAGGTCAGTCACCTCGTATTGTGGTGCCACTCGCTCATTTAGGCTACGTTCACAAGTTCAAATGTAACGCGCGTTTATTTGCATAACTATGTATATTATTAAATTCTCGTAACACATATATTTTTGAATTTAATTATTTTTTGCGGAGAGCCAAGTATGAATTTAAATTTACGCTGTTCGTGACCAAATACCCCATAATTCTCAGGGTGAAAAGACTTCGACATGCAATAGGCACGTTACATCTGAACTTAGTCTTGTTTTGTCTTTCTTGTCTTTGTGATATCATTCATTTTGTATTTAGTTTTCAGTTTTTGTCCTAGATCTTTATTTGTGTGGTGTGTTGTATTATTTATTTAGCTTATTTTAAATTTTACTACCTACCCTACCCGCACGTACACGAAGGCAACTTTTCGTGCATAGTTACAATAATATGTTGAAGCCTGCGTGAACGGCGGATCTAATTTCGAATGCACTGTTATTTTTTTATAGAAAATCACCGTGCATGTGTTAGCTTTCTAAAGGGTTGTAAAGGCGGGTACAGACTTACGAAATGTAACATGAAAGGAGCATTTCATAAGTGTGAATGCAGCG
Source organism: Tinea pellionella (assembly GCA_948150575.1). Lineage (NCBI taxonomy): Eukaryota > Metazoa > Arthropoda > Insecta > Lepidoptera > Tineidae > Tinea > Tinea pellionella. The sequence continues at coordinate 6,645,822 of OX411259.1, read as the reverse complement.
CGCGCACGAACCGAGCATGTACCTACTCGCATCTGTTTCCGGCATGCGCGTATGAACATAGCTCAGTCTGCCGAGAACACGCGAAGAGAATGGATCGTGACGACCAATTAGTGGTCACGATGATTGTCTGTTCTTCATTATTAATAGTGAATCATATGGTAAAAAAAACGCCGAAGACTTCGACGTTCAAGTGTAGCCTCTGCCGTAGCTGTGTTTTTTTCCTCCGATGTTCGCGCGCGTTCCGCAGTCCACCGACACACAACCCGTCCACACTGGCGCTCCGTGCACACTGCGCGCCACTTTGTGTTCGGCGAAAAAACCGACAAATGGCGTATCTGTTACATTGCATGATACATTGCGACAATGTGGACGGCAAAATCTTTCATTGCATGTTACATTTCTTAAGTCTGTACCCTGTATCTTTGTTTTTGTTTATCTGTCATTTGTAACAATTATTTTACTTAAACCACGCTTTTAATGTTGTTGAAAAACAGGGTTAGGCAGGCAATTGATCACCGTCTTTCACTACCTCCTATCACCTTTTTTAAATAAGCTCCTTCATGCATCCTTTGACTTTGTGGTCACCGTCGCCGATTACTTCGATTAATGTAGCCTGATTTGTGACCGCACTCCGCCTGGTGTTAAGTTAGAGTGCAGTCCATGAGCGGTAATAAATGCTACTACAGAGTGACGTCTGCAGGGAGTAATCGCCTCCACTTTTCCGGATTAATTTTAATAATTATTTAATTTACTATCCATCCATCCTTTTATGTATGCAACGCATTGTAGTATACCTTTCTCAATCCTTGTCACTATACTCTTTCGAATACACTAATTATTTAGTTTAGTTTTTTTTTTTTATATATATATATCTTTTAAAATTATTAATAAATGCTTTATATATTAGGTGCTACAATTGTATCAAATTTGCAAATTAAATCATGGTCTCATGATGGTCGGTCCGTCTGGAAGTGGCAAGTCTACCGCCTGGAAGGTTCTTTTGAAAGCTTTGGAAAGGTACATATGAATATTAGTAATACAAAGGGGAATACCCATTTTCTCTAGGAGAAATTGGACCACGGTTTTTTGTTGTTTTTTTTTTTTACCGAGATTTTTAAGTAACGCAATATTTGAGGTTATTATTACGTGCATAAAAAATTAATATCTATTTTTTATGTAATTAGACATTGACTTTTGATAAATGATGTTTTGACATAAATGATTTTTTGAATAACTAAGTTATTATTGTTTTGTTAACAAAGTATTAGATATTAATTAGGCCCAGACATGGGCATTGTCCTTTGGGTGATCAAGTTATTTTTATTTAAATTTTTGTTTTTGCAGATTCGAGGGAATAGAGGGAGTGGCTCACGTTATTGATCCAAAGGCGATGTCCAAAGAGACGTTGTACGGTGTACTCGATCCTAATACACGCGAATGGACTGATGGTCTATTTACACATATACTCAGGTATGGTTCTTTTACTTGGATAGACAGTTAACGGATCAAGTATTTTGCAATATGAACTATGCTATACTATATAAAGTACTCTTTATTAAAACTGTTGAGAAGGATAAGTATGTGTTTATATTTACGATCTCACGGCGTAAAGGTAATATCAGATAATATTATTTTGACCGCAGAGGTAAAAAACTTAAATGAAACCGATCCTATTGGTGGAGAAAACTCGCTTTACGCCATGAGAGCGTAAATTAAAACTCATACTCTGGATTCTGAAGTTAATTAGCACATAAACCGGAAGGTGACGCTTAACGGACAGAAAACAAAAGAAAGCGTTTAAATTAAAGAAACCGTGCCCTAGCAGTAGAAGGCGTGAAGTCACAATCGAATTCTAACCGGTACTAATGTACAATGAACCGGTACCAATGTACAATGAACCGGTACAAATGTACCAGTGTTATATGTACTTTGGCTATGTTATGTGTACTTCTTCGCTCCTATTTTTTACAGGAAAATTATTGACAATGTGCGTGGTGAGATTAACAAACGTCAATGGATAATTTTCGATGGTGACGTCGATCCGGAATGGGTTGAAAATTTGAATTCTGTGCTCGATGATAATAAATTGTTGACTTTACCAAATGGTGAACGTTTGTCTTTGCCGCCTAATGTCCGGGTTATGTTTGAGGTACGTGTATAAATCATCTTAATAATATATCTTAGGTTTTGTCTCTGGTAAAACCTGTGAAGTGTCTTTTTTCCTAGTCAAGAGCAAATGGTTTGGAACGTCAAATTAATTATATTTGCTTGTCCCGTCCAAAAATGCCTTTAATCACAGCTGTGACGTAACCGGATGTGACAGAGTATACTGTTAACCTCCTTAAGCCGATATAGAGAAAGAGAGCTACCTACAAACATTTCTCTCTGGTAGCAGTTGTTTCGACTCTACTAAATAATTTTATTTTGCCATAAGTACGTGGCTAGATTTATTTTTTTTAAGTAAAATAACTTTTTTTTTTTCAGGTGCAAGACCTTAAATACGCCACATTGGCTACAGTATCACGATGCGGTATGGTTTGGTTCTCGCAAGATGTGCTCTCAACTGAAATGATATTTGAAAATTACCTTATGAGGTAACCATCATTTTTTTTAAACCATTTTTTTTTCTATTATTATTATTATAGCTCGGCATGTGACAACACTCCACCTGATGTAAAGCTAGAGTGCGGCCCATGAATGGAAACAACTACTACTACAGAGAAACCTGTGCGGGCAGCAGTCGCCTCCGCTATGCCGGCTTGAAGAGACGAATATGCACCATCTAGTTTGACATTGCACACTCCTCTCGTTTTAAACGTAAAATTAATGTTATTATGTTGATTTTTTTACTTCACAGATTAAAGAACATTCCTCTAGAAGACGGTGAAGAGGATTCCTTTAGTATTGTCGTCGCGGCACCTACTTCTGGTGGAGATCAGAACGCTGTTGAAAATATTCTCTCCCCGGCACTTCAGGTAGCGTCTTTTTCAAAGGACAATGTCCATTTTTTATCCACTATGTCTATCAGTTTGTAAATAAAACAATATTTAATTACTCTTCTATTCTCGTTAAGTACTGTGGTCATGTCTAATAGGTCTGACGTTAGCACAGTGGTGCTAAAGCCCAAACAAAAAAATAGAAAAAAAAAACTTGAAATATCACTTTATTTTCTCATTAATATTTCAAAATATGTGTTACCAATCAATTATAGTTTAATCATTAAAAAAAATATACAGGGTGTATCAGGCAACGTGTAAAAAAATTGAGGTAGATATTAAGTGAGGGAAGAACACCCCTCAAAAAATAAATTTACTAAATAAAAGTTCTCGTGTATGGTATTATCACAAAAACAAGAGGTCTATAAATGGACCGGCCGACGTGGACCGCGTTCCTGTAGTAAATTATGTATGTTTCTACAAGGAAAATTTGGATAAAAAAATAGTATTTACTTTTTTAATTAATTTCTGCTCAGAATCACTTACTGAGTCATATCTTGAAATTTTTTACACGTTGCCCGATACACCTTGTATATAATTTATTTTCAAATAATTTTGTAACCTCAAATATTGCATCAGAAATTTTCTAATTACTCAACAACTCGTGTAAAAAAATCAAAACCTATCTTTGGGAATGAGTATAAATTTATTTTCCTACAAAATTAATCAAAAATCATTGACAAACTCGAGAAAAAATGTGTGTCCATTTCTCTTAGACTAATAGTTGATAGACGTCGTTATTTATATTGTGGTTGTAGACACAGCGCGATGTGGCCGCCATCTTGGGCCCGTTGTTCGGCGGAGATGGAATAGTGGTTAAGTGTCTGGAGCGAGCGACTTCCCTGGATCACATCATGGACTTCACTAGACATCGTGCCTTGTCTTCACTGCATTCAATGCTCAATCGCGGTGTCAGGTTCGCCTATACAGTTATTTATTAAGATATAAATGTAGGCAGACTGGTGACGGTTATTAGCCCAGCCTACCAGCCTGGGGTAGCAGTACTATGTCAACACCATCCAGGTGCACATCCGTCTCCTTAAGCCGGCATAGTGGAGTCGACTGCTGAGCTACAATAAAAAAATTAGGTTAGGTTATGGGGCCGTTATATAGCCGATTTACTATTTTTTTTTTTCAGAAATATCCTTGCATACAATCGGCAACACCCCGATTTCCCTGTTACGTCAGATCAGTTGGAAGCATATGTGCCTAAATGGTTGGTCTACTCGTTGCTCTGGTCTTTCGCTGGTGATGCCAAACTTAAGGTAACATTTTAAAAAGAAATATATAATTTTGTTTGCTGTTTTTTTTTTAAATTAATATACTTCGATTTAGGATCGCAACGAGTTGGGTGATTTCATTCGTTCGGCGAGCACAATGCTTCTACCTAATTGTGGACCAAATCAGCATATCATTGATTTCGAGGCGAGTAATTTATTTTTATTTCAACCGATATTTTATTTAACTAAGACATACAAGAACGTTTTAATGTAGAGAGTGAATGTGACATAGTGACTAAAATTAAAATATTTTATTAGCGTGTCAGAAGGGGTATAATGGGAAAAGTACTCATCAAATAGCCAGTGCATATTTTTTTATTATTGTAGCTCTGCATAAGATAACACTTTGTCTGATAGGGTCCCTGAACGTATACAACTGCTACCACAGATAAATTTCTGCAGGCAGCAGTCGCCTCCGCTATGCCGGCTTTAAGAGATGAATGTACAGTGTACAACACCAGATTGGCAAAGCACACTCCTCTCGTATTACATGGCTACTTCCAAACCGATCCCGTTACGCGACAAGGTCATTTCATAGATGTTTTACTTGAAAGCGATGATCCAAGATATCCATATCTTTGGTTGACAAGTGTCCTAGTCCTTTCACCTCGGATCCTTCAAGCGGAGTGTGAAAAAGCACCTTTTCAGGCCGGCATAGTAGTGGCGACTGGAGCCACCATATTAGCGGTTCTCCAGTCATCAGTGCTAATGGACCTCGGCTGCGCTTACCATCAGGCCAGTCGAGGTCAAATGTCGTGTCAAAATAAAAAAAATAAAAATATTTTATAAAATTTCGTGTTTGAAAATGTATTAAATAGAACAAAAATTAATTCATATTTTAGTTTATAAATTATAACATGATTCAATTATTTTAATGTATAGTCCGACTAATTAAAGTTGTATTTATTTGATTGTGAATTTGTATTTAATTTTGGTCAGGTGTCAATAACTGGTGAATGGGTTCCGTGGTCCGCTAAAGTACCGCAAATTGAAGTGGAAACACACAAAGTAGCCGCACCTGATGTCGTAGTACCCACCCTAGATACTGTACGGCACGAGGCATTGTTGTATACTTGGCTCGCTGAACATAAACCTTTGGGTAAGTTTTTTATTTTTAATTCCGTACGCTCTGTCAAGTTGCACCCGGCATAGTGAATGCGACTGCCTGCAGATATTTCTCGGTAGTTGTCTCCGATTGCAATTAAGTGCCAAAGTATTATTAAAAAATACAGCCTAAAGATTATTAAATCATAATAAATCTCAGTTCGTATGCTAAATAATAATACTAAAGCCGGCATAGCGGAGGCGATTGCTGTCTGCAAAAATTGATCTGTGGTAGTTAAGTATTTATTTCCATTCATGGACTGCACTCTAGCTTAACATCAGGCGGAGTGTTGTCCTATGCCGAGCTACAACTTAGAAAAAATCTATTGGGACATAAAACTAAAGAAGCATGATTAAGTTCAATAAATATGTATAATGAGCGGCCGTGGTCTAGCGGTAAGACGCGGGAACTCACGATCAATGAGACCCGTGTTCAAACCTCGCTAATTCTGACCAGTACCAATGTAACTTTGTTATATGTACTTTGGTCGCTCGGTGCCTATAGGCACTATTAAAGAGTGGTAGGCAGACTGATGATGGTTGTTAGTCTGGGGTAGTACCACCACTTTCGAATGTAACGTCCGTGAAGTGACATTGTCGCGTTTCGGGAGCAGTTTGAAAGTAGTCAGGTATAACGCGAGGAGTGTGCACTGTCACCCGTCTCCTCAGGCCGGCATAGCGGAGGCGACTGCTGCCCGTAGATTTCTCTGTAGTTGTTTCCGTTCATGGACTGCACTCTAGCTTTACATCAGGCGGAGTGTTGTCATATGCCGAGCTACAATAAAAAAAAATAGATCTACCTTGTTAGTATCTTGTAAACAAACTTTACTTTACATTGGCAGTACTCTGCGGTCCGCCTGGTTCCGGTAAGACAATGACACTGTTCTCCGCACTCCGAGCACTGCCCGATATGGAAGTGGTCGGTCTGAACTTCTCATCGGCAACCACTCCCGAATTACTGCTGAAGACCTTCGATCATTATTGCGAGTATAGGAAAACGCCTAATGGCGTTGTCTTGGCTCCAGTTCAGGTATGTTTATTGTTATTTTTCATCTTCATTAGCGTTTCGGCTTAATTATAATTTTTTTTTATATTTTAGCTTGGCAAATGGCTGGTGCTGTTCTGTGACGAAATCAACTTGCCGGATATGGACCAATACGGAACGCAGCGTGTCATCTCGTTCCTCAGGCAGCTTCTTGAACATAAAGGATTCTTTAGAGCTTCAGGTACCTACCTGATAGACTAATTATGGTTATTTGTCCAGTCTGCCGTCCTGGGGTAGTGCGACCACTTTCGAATGTAACACCCGTGAAGTGACTTTGTCGCGTTTCAGGAATAGTTTGAATGTAGCCAGGTATAACGAGAGGAGTGTGCACTGTCAATCTAAGATGGTGCATGCTCGTCTCCTCAAGCCGGCATAGTGGAGGCGACTGCTACCCGCACAGGTTTCTCTCTTCTCTCAGGAAACAACTGCTACTGTTTCCATTCATGGACCGCACTCTAGCTTTGCATCAGGCGGAGTGTTGTCACATGCCGAGCTATAATAAAAATTAAAACAAATAAAAACCTATTATTTATTAGTACCATCACGTGTTCTATTTACGTATAACGCAGTGTGGAGAGGCATCTTACAAAGCCGGCATGACAGTAGTCGCCTCCGTTCATGGATCGCACTCTAGCTTAACATCATATCGTCATATGACGAGCTAAAATTTTAAAAAAATCACTATATCAACCTGGATGATGAATACATGAATGTTGTTAGAAATCGAATAGTCCAGAAAAAAATTACGATGCGGATCTGAACCGTGGTCCGTTAGTTGCCGACTTCAGATCTATAGTAGCAGTTATTCCCTCTCTAGCTTAACATAAGGCAATGTCGGACTACTATAAAAATCGTATTTATTATTTTTAGATCACTCATGGGTGCATTTGGAGCGTATACAGTTTGTCGGTGCGTGTAACCCACCTACCGATCCCGGACGTAAACCTCTATCCCATAGGTTGTTGAGGCATGTGCCTGTTATTTATGTGGACTATCCCGGAGAGACTTCACTCGAACAGGTATGAATTGATTGTATTCACGACGAACAAAAAATGTAAAACTAAGGTGACCAACTACTTCGCAATCTATCTATCTATCTATCTCTCCAGGTACGTAATACGGCCTCTCAATTGTGCCGGAAACGCCAAGCAATATACGCGCGTGAAATTCCAATCACTGTCAAAATAATTTTAAATATTTAATTAATAAAATTGAAATAAAATAATCTAAAAAAAATGTTTTAGAAATACAAATGAGTACTTTCAGAGTACAGGATTTAAAAAGAGTACGGTTTGCGAAAAAAGAGTACAAAACTCAGTAAATGAGTACAGTTGGTCACTTTAGTAAAACTCATGGCAACACTCGGGACCAGCGGCCGTGCCCAATGCTTCCTCACTTTTTTGTTTGACAATAGTATTATAACTTGATTTGTTTAAAGAAAAAACGTCATGTAAAAAAAATAGTAACACCGAACCAGCAGTAGAGACCGATCTAAATCCAAAAATTTTTTAAAATTATTTCTACAGATCTACGGCACGTTCACACGCGCCATGTTACGCATGCAGCCGGCTCTTCGCGGATACTCTACACCATTGACGCAGGCCATGGTTCGTTTATATTTGGCCTCGCAGGAGAGGTACACGCAGGACATGCAACCGCACTACGTATACTCACCAAGAGAGATGACCAGATGGGTGAGAGGCATCTGTGAAGCCATCAGGTATGACTATGACATCAGGGAGCAGTTTGAAAGTAGCCAATTATAACGAGAGGAGTGTGCACTGTCAATCTAAGCAATGTACCATACATGCTCCTCTCCTCAAGCCGGCATAGTGGAGGCGACCGCTACCCGCACATATTTCTCTGTAGTAGCAGTTGTTTCCATTCATGGACCGCACTCTAGCTTTACATCAACATTAAAAATTTGTTTGTATTTTTTAAATTATTTAATCTTTTTTTATTATATTTTTATTCACAATTAATAACATAATTTATTGAGATTTATGTTCAGTCAATATCAATTACAAAATGGACGGATGCAGACGATTTCAATTAAATTATGTATGACAGAACGCGGACGAGAGCGCTGTCCAAGGCTTCTATCCTCCATTTGTGGGCGATATATCCAAATCAATATGCTGAAACACGACAGTTCCTCCGCACAAACAAGTCTCAACGTGTTCGCCGCGTCGCTTGTTTTCAGAGACTCTGTCAAAGCGTAACGACGCTTTTGTTTCATATCCAATTAGTGCTTGTACTCATGACCGCGTATTCATTTTGTTCCAAGTTAGTTCCCGTAATAGTTCAAATGAGAGCCCGTATTCATGACCGTTCCGACATGTAGATTTTTTAATTTGACTATATTTTTGCTACTTGCCTTTATTATGAATACAAATATAATAAGTACATTTAGGTCTCTAATAAGAAACATAAAAAAAATATTTTTTTATTTTATTTTTCTAGACGAAGTCAAATTAAATTTTCAAAATGTTCAATATATAAATACATCTCGGGCGTCGATTGTGTTTTTAAAATTCTACACAGAAAGCCCGTTTCTGAGAAAACGGAACAATTTTGTGTCCCGGAGTTAGTTTCTGTTACACCCGAAACAAACACTACTTTAATAATAAACCATTCTCTTTTTAGACCACTGGACAATTTAACTGTGGAAGGATTAGTGCGTCTATGGGCACACGAAGGGTTGCGTCTATTCCAAGACAGATTGGTCGAGGATTCTGAACGACAGTGGACTGATGAAAATATCGATACAGTCGCTATGAGGTTCTTCCCTGGTAAGGAAAATATCTTATAATAAAACAAAGAATCGAATAAAAAAAAACACTATCCTCGTCGCGTTTTGCGATTATCATGTCTACCTGGATAGTAGACGCGAGGAGAAATGTGCACTGTTAATCTGGAAGGTGCGCATTTATCTCCTCAAGCCAGTATAGCAGCGGCGGCTACTAGATTTCACTGTGGTGTTGACATAGTAAAACGCTATAAGGTAAGGGGTCACGTTTTACACCTCTTTCGCATCTTTATTTCATTTTGTTTCGTTCCAGGTATCAACAAGGAAGTCGCATTAGCAAGACCAATATTATACAGCAATTGGTTGAGTAAAGACTATGTTCCAGTTCAGAGAGATCAACTACGCGAATATGTGAAAGCTAGGCTCAAGGCAAGTGCTTTTTTTTTCATTGTAGCTCTGCATATGATAACGACCCGCTAATCTAAAGCTTAGAATACGGTCCAAGAACGGAAACAGCTGCCGCTACAAAGAAATTTCTACAGGCAGCAGTCGCCTCCACTATGCCGGCTTGGAGAGACGAATATGTGCCATCCATACAGTGCACACTCTTCTCGCTATACCTGGCTACTTTCAAACTGATAGTTTAAAAGCTTAAATAGTTTAAGTGTTACATTCGTAAGTGGTGGACCCCGACCATCATCAGTCTGCCCACCACTCGTTGATAGTGCCTATAGCACTATTTGAACGACCTGAATTTAGCTAGGTTTGAACACTGGTCTCATCTAGTCACGTATTTTACCGCCTAGACCACGGCCGCTCTAACATTTTTATTTATAAAATACTGACTTTTACATTATTTGGATAGAAATGTAACTTTCTGGCATGCAGTTCGGAGGCCGTCGAATACGGTATAAGGTGTTAAAAAAATGTAAAATCTCTTTTATAGGTATTCTACGAAGAAGAGTTAGATGTTCCGCTCGTGTTATTCGATGAAGTACTGGAACATGTTTTGAGGATTGATAGAATATTCCGTCAACCGCAAGGACATCTGCTTCTTATTGGTGTCTCTGGTGCTGGAAAGACCACATTGAGTCGTTTTGTCGCTTGGATGAATGGTTTAAGCATATTCCAGATTAAGGTTTGTACATATTTCTTTTTTTTTAAATGTCTATACTAAGCTACGGCACTGAGCGACCAAAGTACATGTAACATATAGTTACACAGGTACTGGTAAAAATTTAGCGAGATTCTACCGCTAGACCACGGCCGCTTACAGATACATATGTAATTTTCACTCTACAGGTCCACAATAAATATACTGGTGCTGATTTCGATGAGGATCTGCGTTCGGTGCTGCGTCGTGCTGGTTGTCGCGATGAAAAACTGGCCTTCATACTGGACGAGTCCAATGTACTCGACAGCGGATTCCTCGAGAGAATGAACACGCTTCTTGCCAATGGAGAGGTAAAGCTCGGCATATGACAACACTCCGCCCGATGTTAATGTCTGTATTCAGCACTCGCCTCCGTTATGCCGGCTTGAGGAGACGAAAGTACACAATCTAGATTAATAGTGCAAACTCCTCTCGTTATACCTGGCGACATTCAAACTATTCCCGAAACGCGACAAGGTCACTTCACGGGTGTTACATTCGAAAGTGGTGGTACTACCCCAGGACGGCAAACTGGACAAATAACCGTCATCAGTCTGCCTACCACTCTTTAATAGTGCCTATAGGCACTGAGAGACCAAAGTACATATAACAAAGTTACATTGGTACTGGTCAGAATTAACGAGGTTAAAACACGGGTCTCATCGATCGTGAGTTCACGCGTCTTACCGCTAGACCACGGCCGGTCAAAATGATGGTAATGTCTGTATTCAGCACTCGCCTCCGTTATGCCGGCTTGAGGAGACGAACGTACACAATCTAGTTTGATAGTGCACACTCCTCTCATTAAACCTGGCTACTTCCAAGCTGATACGGAAACATGACCAGGTCACTTCACGGGTGTTAAACTTTTAAACTTTGGTGATACTATCTCAGGACGGCAGACTGGTCTAATAACCATCATCAGTTTGCCTTCCACTCCTAAGATCGCCTTCCACTGCTAGACCACGTCCGCTCTATTAACAATATTGTTTAAAATTAACGTCGATTGTTTTCAAACAGGTGCCGGGTCTTTTTGAAGGTGACGAATACGCGGCTTTGATGACACAGTGTAAGGAAGGAGCGCAGAGGGAGGGACTCATGCTCGATTCTAACGATGAACTTTATAAATGGTAAGGAATCCCGTAGTTGGCCGCTAGATGGCGCTAATTCGCACATAAGTGTATTTTTATGGCGCTGTAGGGGTAAATTGTTATTATTATTTACCCCAACCGATGATTGATAAATATATAGACTGGTAAGCCGACTCATGATGGTTATTAGCCCAGTCTGTCTTCTTGGAGAGGTACCACCACTTTCAAGTACAACACCCGTGAAGTGACCTTGAAGTCGGGGCTAACGAGAGGAGTGTGTCAACCTAAATGGTGTACATTCGTCTCCTCAGGCTGGCATAGCGGAGGCAACTGCTGCCTGCATTCATGGAGCGCACTCTAGCTTTACATCAGGAGGAGTTTGTCATATGCCGTGTTACAATTTAGAAAAAAAAAACTAAATCTTGTTATTTTGACGCCAGGTTCACGGGTCAAGTGATGCGTAATTTGCATGTGGTGTTCACAATGAATCCATCATCCGAGGGATTGAAAGATCGAGCTGCCACTTCGCCGGCGTTGTTTAACAGATGTGTACTGAATTGGTTTGGAGACTGGAGTGATGGGGCGTTGTTCCAGGTATGAATTGTTTCCATTATCCCTCTGTTGGCGAGCCACGGATGTGTAGGTGAAAATGGATTTTAAAAGAAACCCCAGACACTAGTTCAACACAAATATTTCTTAATTTGTTTGTTGATTTATGGTATATATTATATTATCTCAATACGCCTCACACCCTTGTAATGACGGCTATAGTGATGCCCAGGCACGATAGGGCTGTACCTCTACGTTAATCGATTCCTTTTTAAATCAATAACAGTATTTAATTTAGTTGATTTTTTTATGTTACCTATAGCCATAAATGACCAAGGTCCTTAAAAATAAATAAGATTTAAAAAAAAACCTTTGCGGATAAAATATTTTTCTCTTTGTTAAATGTTAGTATCTTAGATAGAGTCGAGATTTTAAACTCCTCTAGCGTTGTGTCTTATATTCTGTTATAGATACTGAAATTACTCGTATATTAGTTCAAATAATAATATTAACATTGTATTATAATTTAACTAAACAGGTCGGCAAAGAATTCACAAGTCGCATGGACTTGGAGAGTTCGGAGTATCTCCCGCCAGAAGAATTCCCCGCGGCTTGCGGTAAAGTCGGTTCACGGCCGACGCACAGAGAGGCTGTCGTTAATGCGTGCGTTTATGTGCACCAAACGCTGCATCGGGCTAATGCAAGATTAGCTAAACGTGCCAACAGGACTATGGCTATTACGCCCAGGTATTGCAGTTTTTGTATACACTACACAACTTTTTTTTAAATTGTAGCTCGGCATATGACAACATTTCGCCTGATGTAAAGCCAGAGTGCGGTCCATGAACGGTCAGCTGCTACAGAAAAGTCTAGATTGACAGTGCACACTCCTCTCGTTATACCTGGCTACTTCCAAACTGTTCCCGAAACGCGACAAGGTCGCTTCACGTGTGTTACATTCGAAAGTGGTGGTACTACCCCAGGACGGCAGAGTGGGCTAATAACCATCATCAGTCTGCCTACCACTCTTTAATTACTGAGCGACCAAAGGGCATATAATAAAAGTTACATTAGTACCGGTCAGAATTAGACTACCGCTCAGGCTTAATTCTTTCAATTGGCAACACTTTCAACTGTTATTGTATTTAAATATTATTTCAGACATTACCTGGACTTTATACAACAAATGGTGAAGTTGTATGGTGAGAAGCGGGCAGATCTTGAAGAGCAACAACTTCATCTGAACGTTGGCCTCGGCAAGATAGCCGAGACTGTGGAACAGGTTGAGGAGATGCAAAAGAGTTTGGCTGTCAAATCACAGGTTTGATATTTATAAAGTATAAGGTAGTTTTTTAAAGAGTGGTAGGCAGGCTGATGATTGTTATTAGCCCAGTCTGTAGTCCTGGGTTAGCATCGCCACTTTTGAATGTAACACCCGTGAAGTGACCTCGTCGTGTTTCGGGAACAGTTTGAAAGTAGCCAGGTGTAACTAGAGAAGTGTGCACTGTCGATTTAGATCTGCATACTCTTCTCTTCAGGCCGGCGTAGCGCAGGCGACTGCTGCTCGTAGAGATTTCTCTGTAGTAGCAGTTGTCTAGCTTTACATCAGGCGGAGTGTTGTCATATGCCAAGCTACAATTTAAAAAAATATATTTTTGTAGGAACTTCAAGCTAAGAACGAAGCCGCCAATGCTAAACTACGTCAAATGGTCAAAGATCAGCAAGAAGCCGAAAAGAAGAAGGTTGAGAGTCAAGAAATTCAAGTAAGTATTTATTTGGTGGTATTCAAGCATGTGGTTCGTAGAGCGTCGTCTCTGTCACTCATGCATTTGTGCGAGAGAGACGACGCTATACGAAGCTGAACCTGTCCATTGTCTAAATCTAAATAAAAGTTTGGACGGCCATCTAGAGACATTAGGCTATCTGTCTTGAATTATTTTCCGAAGCTTGTGTTTTAATTCTCCCTCCAAAACTTCATAGAAAGTTTTAGTAAAGATTCTACCATTTTACTAAAGCTATTTTTGACTTGAATGGGACTCGACCTGAGTGGTAGTAATAATAATATTAACTCGGTGCAAATAAAGAGTGGTAGGCAGACTGATGATGGTTATTTGACCAGTCTGCCGTCCTGGGGTAGTACCACCACTTTCGAATGTAACACCCGTGAATTGACTTTGTCGCGTTTCGGGAATAGTTTGAAAGTAGCCAGGTATAACGAGAGGAGTGTGCACTGTCAATCTATAGGATGGTACATGCTCATCTCCTCAAGCCGGCATAGTGGAGGCGACTGTTACCCGCACAGGTTTCTCTGTAGTAGTAGTTGTTTCCATTCGTGGACCGCACTCTAGTTTTACATCAGGCGGAGTGTTGTCTCATGCCGAGCTACAATTAAAACAAAATACTTACTTTGACACTGGCAAATTGTTGTAATGCCATATAAAACTAAAAAACAAATGTAACGATTGATGTGTAATATTTTCTAGTTCTCTGATAGCAATCAGTTCCGTTCATGGATCGCACTCATCGGGCGGAGTGTAGTCATATGAAGAGCTAAAAAAAAATGTTTATTATTTATTATTAACAATGTATCATGTAATAGGCGGCGCTGGTAACTCAAACTAAAGTAATTGAAGATAAACGCCGAGACGTGATGGCTGATCTTGCGCAAGTAGAACCCGCCGTTATTGAAGCACAAAACGGTTTGATTTTTTCACTTGTTTATTATTATCGTTTTACAAAAATACGGTTTAGAGGTTAGATTTTTTCATTTCGCGTTTTTGTTTTATATCTATTCGTTTGTAGTTGACTAACCTCCAACCCGTCTTTACAGAAATATATGTTTTGAGTTTTAATTAATTCTTTTAGATTAGATCTTTAATTTTATTTAGTTTTTAATTTTGTCTAATAATTAGTTGTTTATCGGAATAAATACATAGGTTAGTGTTACATAAATTAGTTTAAATACACAGCGGTAAGGTCAATAAAGAAGCAACAGCTGGTGGAGGTGAGGTCGATGGCGAATCCTCCCTCTGTCGTCAAAATGGCGCTGGAATCGATATGCACCCTGCTCGGAGAGAAAGGAGACACGTGGAAGGGAATACGTTCGGTCGTCATGAAGGAGAACTTTATATCGACTATCGTTAACTTCGAAACTGAAAATATTACGTTAGTGGTTATTCTTGCTCTTTTCTCCTTGGATATTTTAATTTTCATTCTTTGGTATTTATTTAAATGTATATGTATACAAGTTTGTTATAGAGCGGCTATGGTTCAGTGATTGAAGCGATCCGTGTTCAAATCTCGCTTAATTCTTAAAAAAGTACTATCAGTAATAGTACCAATGTAACAGTGTAACAATGTTATATGTACTTTGGTCGCTCAGTGCCTGTAGGCGCTATTAAAGAGTGGTAGGCAGTCTGATGATGGTTATTAGCCCAGTCTGCCGTCCTGGGGTAGTACCACCACTTTCGAATGTAACACCCGTGACGTGACCTTGTCGCGTTTTGAGAATAGTTTGAAAGTAGCCAGGTATAACTAGAGGAGTGTGCACTGTCAATCTAGATAGTATGTGCTCGTCTCCTCAAGCCGGCATAGTGGAGGCGACTGCTGTTGTTTCCATTCATAGTTTGCACCCTAGCTTTACATCAGGCGGAGTGTCGTCACATGCCGAGCTACACTAAAAAAATAGGTTAGCTGTAACACGTTAAGGGCTATTCTCGGCAGCTCGGATATCATCTTAAATAAAGGAGGGTGTGAGCAGACGAGTATCCTTGATTGTATTGTTTTCTTTGTTTTTTTTTTTTAATATTCACGAAAAACTACACAGTATAGCAGCAAAGATGCATGGCTCACGGGAGTAGAGTTTCTTTAATAAATACCAAAAATGATATATTAAAATATTCAATTATAACATTGTTAACTCATCTAATAACAAATTCAACATTTAAATATGTCAAAAATAACTGGTATTTGATTAATTTATATAACCCGGCTAGTCGGAAGGGCTGCCGATGAAAAGATGAATTTCGAAAATGAAGCGCCAGTGGTTAGTGGTGGCAGCATCCGTGGGTTCGATCCCCATCTCAGTTCAGATTGTTGTTTGCGGGTTATTTTTTTCTATTAAATTTTCATCATAGTAATTGTTAATTTATTATTCTAAAAGAGCATTTTTTTATTTATATAATTGTGAATTTCACTTAAAATAAACCAAAGTTTTTTTTTTATTGGCAAAAACATTTTTGTGCCGTCGTCATCCCGAGTGTGGTTTACTTTTAGCGACTTCTTTAAATGCCGCTAGATGGCGTGTCGCACTACAATAACGCGTTTGTTTAGAAGAAAACAGATTTGCAGATTCCCAACTTGCCGTCCTGGGGTAGTACCACCATTTCCGAATATAACACCCGTGAAGTGACCTTGTCGCGTTTCGGGAACAGTTTGGAAGTTGCCAGGTAGAACGAGATGTCTATCTGGATGGTGTACATTCCTCTCCTCTAGTCGGCATAGCGGAGGCGACTGCTGCCTGTAGTAACTGTTGTTTCCGTTCGTGGACCGCACTCTAGTTTTTCATCAAGCGTGTTGTATGCCGTGTTAAATTAAGCAATAAATATTAGCTCCTAAGTCCCTAACCAACCACACTTTGATATATTGTTATTATTTATTCAATATTTAGTAATTTTATTTGTATGTTATACTTTAAATCATTGCCTGATTTGTGTAGTTAGATTTTTGCTCTGAAATTGTTCTTAAAACTTTCTGCATTTATTATGTGATAGTATTGTTGCAAATTCTAAAGAGTGGTAGGCAGACTGATGATGGTTATTTGTTCAGTCTGTCGTCCTGGGGCAGTACCACCACTTTCGAATGTAACACCCGTGAAGTGACCTTGTCGCGTTTCGGGAACAGTTTGAAAGTAGCCAGGTATAAGAGAGGAGTGTGCAGTGTCAATCTAGATGGTACATGCTCGTCTCCTCAAGCCGGCATAGTGGAGGCGACTGCAGCCCGCAGAGATTTCTCTGTGGTAGCAGTTGTTTCCATTCATGGACCGCACTCAAGCTTTACATCAGGCGGAGTGTTGTCACATGTCGAGCTACAATAAAAAAATACATTTTTGAGTTACGTTTAAAATATTGCGGGTTGAACGCAACACAATTCACTTGAAGCGGAAAACCGCAACGTAAAGACTAGCGGTCTAGCGGTAGAAGTGATGAGACCCGTGTTTTAGAAATATTTCTGTTAATTTTTTTATGTAATTCTGACTGATACCATTGTAACTATGTTATGTGTACTTTGGTCGCTTAGTGCCTCTGACACAGACACTAGCTTAGCATAAAAAAATATGTACCTGTAAAATTGAAGACCATCAAGAAATTCTTTTTTTTTTTTTTTATATTGTAGCTCGGCATGTGACAACACTTCGCCTGATGTAAAGCTAGAGTGCAGTCCATGAATGGAAACAACTGCTACTACAGAGATATCTCTACAGGCAGCAGTCGCCTCCACTATGCCGGCTTGAAGAGACGAGTATGTACCATTCACATTGACAGTGCACACTCCTCTCGTTATATTTGGCTACTTTCAAACTATTCCCGAAACGCGATAAGGTCACTTCGAAAGTGGTGGTACTGCCCCAGGACGGCAGACTGGGCTAATAACCATCATCAGTCTGCCTACCACTCTTTGATAGTGCCTATAGGCACTGAGCGACCAAAGTACATATAACAAAGTTACATTGGTACCGGTCAGGATTTAGCGAGGTTCGAACACGGGTCTCATCGATCGTGGGTTCACGCGTCTTACCGCTAGACCACGGCCGCTCTTTTTTAATTTTAATTTTAATTCGTGATAAAAAAACCGGATCATATTTCTCATTTTTCTAGCTTTTAGATCTCGGAATAAATGTAAATTTCTGTAATAATTTTTCTTTAGAATAAAGTTTGTTGGTTTGTTATAAATATTGTATGTAGTTGTTGTAAGTTTCTCTTTTGTATATAATCTAAGCTTGCTTTGTTTAATTGATGTTATTAATTTATTGGATGAAATTAATTTAATAATATTCATTTATTGTATTTAATTCAACCAATATTCTACTGAAACTTTAACCTTTGAATCAAATGAAACAATTGACAAGTGGAATGCTTTGCCCTCCCATGTATTCTCCCAATCCTTTCACCTTGGATCCTTCAAGCGGAGCGTGAAAAAGCACCTTCTCAGGCCGGCATAGTGATGGCGACTGGAGCCACCGTGCGAGCGGTTCTCTAGTCGTCAATGCTCATGGACCTCCACTGCGTTTACCATCAGACCAGTCGAAGTCACATGTCGTGCCAAAATAAAAAAAAAAATCAGTATATCTCTGTCGTACACGCATATGTGAAAAAAGGACAGCATGCTGTTTTACCGCTCTCCGCTCGATGTTTAGCCTCTGCTATGCCATGGCGGCTATTTACGAGCTGATACCGAAATAACCATCATTAGTATGCCTAAATAAAGAGGGGTAGGCACTGATGATGGTTATTTAAGAGCGGCCGTGGTCTAGCGGTAAGACGCGTGAACTCACGATCGATGAGACCCGTGTTCGAACCTCGCTAAATTCTGATAAATGTAACTTTGTTATATGCAATTTGGTCGCTCAGTGCGATAGGCAGACTGATGTAGGTTATTTGTCCAGTCTGCCGTCCTGGGGTAGTACCACCACTTTCGAATGTAACACCCGTGAAGTGACCTTGTCGCGTTTCGGGAGCAGTTTGAAAGTAGCCAAATATAGCGAGAGAAGTGTGCACTGTCAATCTGAATGGTGTATACTCGTCCCCTCAAGCCGGCATAGTGGAGGCGACTGCTCTAGCTTAACATCAGGCGGAGTGTTGTCATATGCCGAGCCACAATTTAAAAAATCTTTTATATGGTTAAAGTTTCACAAACTAAAATAATGTAAATCGTTGTTTATGTCTACTAAGTGCAGCTCTTGTGACTAACATATTGCCAAATGCATTGTCATAAACAACTAAAAAAATATTAACTAATTTGTCTTTGTTCACAGATTGTTGTCTTATAATAAGATTAATACATTCAACTCGATAATAAATGCCGGAAAACTGTCTTGCACTTTTGCTGGAACTTTCCACAGCTGAGTTTGTATCCACCAAAAAGTTAGACTGGTGCCAATGTAACTTTGTTTTTAAGTACTTTGGTCTTTCAACGCCCTATGATAGGTGCACTATTAATATAGACATGTACAAAAAAAAAGAAGTTATGGCTATTTTTTTTAGGAATTTCAAAGGATAATGCTCATTCTTGGACCCACTTTTGTGAAAAAAAACTTGTTTTTTCATTTTCATTTCAATATCTAACCCATCGTTTCTCAAGCGGGGGTCGAGTTTATTTTTAAAAGGGGTCGCAGTCTGTTGAAAAATAATAAATTCAAACTACAGTCTTTCTAATGTATCACCCGTGAAGTGACCTTATCGCGTTTCGGGAATAGTTTGAAAGTAGCCAGGTATAACGAGAGGAGTGTGCACTGTCAATCTGAATGGTACATGCTCGTCTCCTCAAGCCGGCATAGTGGAGACGACTGTTGCCCGGACAGGTCTCTCTGTAGTAGTTGTTTCTATTCATGGACCGCACTCTAGTTTTATATCAGGCGGAGTGTTGTCACATGCCGAGCTGCAATAAAAAAAAAAAACAAATATCATTAATTTTTAAAGCTTTGAAAACTTCAAATATTGCATCGAAAAAAATCAAATTACTGTATAACCCGAGTAAAAAAGAAATATTTAAAAATGTGTGGGTAAAAAAATGGGTTTTTCGTTTACAAAATTAACTAAAAATCATTTACAAAATAGAAAAAAAATGTGGGTCTATGTATCTTAGGCGAATGGGCATTCTTCTTTCTGTAAGAGATTCATAGGGGCATTTATTAACGTGCTGAATGTAATTTATTATTAAATAATATAACGCAAGCCGCATGTTTCACGTTATTGCTAATATTTTAATTATGGAGTTAATTTAAAATTGTTTTTTTAAATTAAACCCTGTAACACGCTTTATTTTCATATTAAGTTGGATCCGTTTTCGCCTAAATACGAGACAAGCGCCTTTATGTTCATTTCTCTTTTGTATTGCTCTCTTGTGCTTCGTGCCCGGTGTCGGACTGCAGCCGTGAAATCTATTAAGAAACAGCATCTCGTCGAAGTGAGGTCCATGGGTAATCCGCCGGCTCTCGTGAAGGTGGCCCTCGAGAGTATATGTCTGCTGCTCGGTGAAAATGCAACGGATTGGAAGGCGATACGTGCTGTCATCATGAGGGAAAACTTCATTAACAGCATCGTCTCCAACTTTTCTACTGAGGATATTACGTGAGAACAAGGCTTTTTGTTCATTTTGGTTGCTCTTTTTTTTTAAAGTCCGCCACACTTGCTCGCTCGTTAAGACTAGCGTTTAATCTGCATTCGTTCGCACATAACCTAGATACTTGAGGCAAGTTTTTCCGGTACTAGTGGCAGAGAGTGCTAAACAGAACTAAAATTAGTTCAGAAATAATTGTTTTGGTAAAAATAAAAAACATTTAATGGAGTTTTGTAATTAAAATAAGTGAAACTAATAAATCTATTCTTAATAAAATTAAAAAAAAAAAGAAAACAATACTATTAATAAATTTTATAGCATTTTGTATGCCACTGACGTACCAATATGAATCGTGTGGGCAGATGCGTTTGCCCACGTCACAAGCTAGACCGAGTCTGCGCATGTGCGGCGGGCCTTACGACAACAATAATTATTATATTTATTTCAAAAAATCATATTTTTTGCGACTTGTGACAAGTTTATTTAAACAATTTTCACCAAAAAAAAAAAGAGCATTTTATTTACAAAATTGTAAATCTTAAAAAGCTATCCTTGTCTGTTTTATGCTATTCAATATATCTATCTCTTTTTATAGTGAGGTTACTCTTTTTTTGTATGCACGTAATTTGCTTGATGCATGCTTGCTGCACTCTGTGTTTTGCATTGTTTGGTTTTGGGTTTTTTTTTTTAAATAGACTTGTATTTGTTTAGAAAAAGTGCATGTGTTTGCCAATAAAATATTGTTCAGTGAGTTATTTTACTTATAGTTTTTTTTTTTCGACTATTTTCAGTGACGTTCATTTTTGTTTTTGTTTGGTTTATTTTAAGGTGAGGCACACAATAAAAAAAATGCATGATATTTTGGTATGTTCGTCCCTGGGATTCCGGTTTTTATTGGGGAAAATATTTTTATATACATATGTGTTTTAATTTGTTATTTATATGTTATTAGCGACGATGTACGCGAGAAAATGCGGACACGTTACCTTAGCAATCCGGATTATAACTTTGAGAAGGTTAACCGTGCCAGTATGGCTTGCGGTCCAATGGTCAAATGGGCTATCGCTCAGGTACGTTTGAACTTATACTTTAATGTTTTTTAATCATAAAAAAAAATTGTAAAGAATCTAAATATATGAATTAATTAAGAGTGGTAGGCAGACTGATACTGGTCATTAGCACTTGCAATCAGATATAACTAAAGGTGTGTACACTATCAACCTAGGGCGATTACTCTCTGCAGCAATTTCTCTGTTGTAGCAGTTGTTTCCGTTCATGGACCGCACTCTAGCTTAACATCAGGTGAAGTGTTGTCATACGCCGAGCTACAAAGTAATTGATATACAGACGTTTCTAGGCAGCGGTCACCTCCGCTATGCCGGCTTATTATATAAGCTCAGTATAGGCAAGACAAACATTAATGTCGTCCACAGATCGAGTATGCGGACATGTTGAAACGCGTAGAGCCACTACGCAACGAGTTGCAAGCGTTGGAGGACCAGGCGCAGCACAATGTGAAGGCGGGAAATGAAATACGCGATCTCATTGCCGCTCTGGAGAAATCTATTGCGTCATACAAGGAGGAATATGCACAGCTTATTAGTCAAGCTCAAGCTATCAAGACCGATCTTGAAAATGTGCAGGCTAAGGTGAGCTACGGCTTGATTTATTTTCAGTCATCATCCTCGTCGTCATTTGCCACGATCCTGGCACAACTCTCTCGATTCCCTCACGTCCACAATTCTCTTCGTGCTAACCGGACGGTTATGGGCACTAGGCAGTCCAGCTATCTTAAGGATGTCTCCGATTTGATCAGAAAACACCTGGGTCTACCACATCAGATTTATATATTCCTTTCGTCAATCTCCTTTCATTCTTCCTTTCCATGTGCCGAAACCATCGAAGCATTCCTTTCTCAATTCTCGTCACTACATCATCTTTCAAACAACATTATTCCTCATTCAATCCGCTCATGACTCCACATACACTCCTTAATGACCGCATTTCTACTGCATTAATTCTTCTTTTTAAATTTATTTAATTTGCACCTGAAATTTTAAGGGTAGCTTTGCAGACGTACAGTGAGATTTTGCTAGAATTTTGATTAGGCCGGAGGTGATCGGGATATCTCGGAAACAGAACCAAAAAAAAACGTTCAACCAATCTTATGGCGAAATAAAAAGAAAATTGAAACCTGCAAACAACAAATCTTATTCAAAACTAAAAGTGATAGAAACGAATTTACTACGTTTTAAATCTTCTATATTCAAGAACTGTCCTCTTTTATTTGAATTTTATTTATAGCCAGTTGGTACTAGGACTATTGAGAAAACGATTTCCTATTGGTTTAAAAAATTCATAGATTGAATCATTGAGAATTGGGCCCTGACCGGCTATCACTATTTTTTCAGCCAAAAAAGTCTGAAATCCGTAATTTTTCATGTATATATTTAATTACAGGTTGACAGATCGATAGCTCTTTTAAAGAGTTTGGTGATTGAACGGGAACGTTGGGAGGCGAGCTCGGAGACTTTCCGTTCGCAAATGAGCACAATTGTCGGTGACGTGTTGTTATCGGCTGCGTTTATTGCTTATGGCGGTTACTTTGATCAACATGTATGTATTGTTTACGTTATTTTTTTATTATTAATTTCATGTACAGTCGCGTTCTTTAGGTCCCAGTTAATTTGTGATAGACAGAGTATTACACATTGTTTTATGATTGCTCAGTTTGTTTTGGTAATGTTTATTATAAATTAATCGTTTAAAGAGTGCCAAGCAGACTGATGAAGGTTATTAGCCCAGTCTACCATTCCGGGTAGGTACACAATGCCACTTTCATTGGTATACGCCGAGAGAGAGACAAACTATTTAATATTTTTGATTGAAAGAAATCTGACATAAATCTGTCACATTTGAATAATGTATTTGTCATATGTCATAAAAGCTTGTAAAAATTCTAATTACTCTCTCTCTCTCTGTTATATTTATTTCGTGAATTTGAATAGTAAACTTCTATCTCTTTCTCGGCGTATACCAATGAAAGTGGCTTTGTGTACACAGCCGTGAAGCGACCTTTCGTCACGTATCGGAATCAGTTTTTAAGTAGAAAGGTATAGCGAGAGGAGTGTGCGCTGTCAACCTGGATAAGTGCACATTCGTCTCTTCAAGTCTCAATAACAAAATTTATATTGGTCGAATTCCAAGCGGCAATGAGTTCTTTGAACAGTATACAGGATGTATCAGGCAACGTGTAAAAAAATTAAGGTAAATATTAAGTGAGGGATGAACACCCCTCAAAAAATAACTTTACTAAATAAAAGTTCTCGTGTATGGTATTATCACAAAATCAAAAGGTCTATAAATGGACCGGCCGACGTGGACCGCCGTTGCAGATGGGCCGGCACACTGCTTGTCGGCTCGAGATCAAAGGCGAGGCGGCAAAGGTAAAGGCAAGGTCATTTGTTTGATGCACCGCCCGACGACACAACGATTACGCGTTCGTGTAGTAAATTATGTATGTTTCTACAAGGAAAAGGTGGACATTTGGATAATAAAAAGTATTTATTTTTTTAAATTAATTTCTGCTCAGAATCACTTACTGAGTCATCTCTTGAAATTTTTTACATGTTGCCCGATACACCCTGTATATTTTTCTGTTGATGCAAAAACAATAAAACTAAAAATATTAAAGAAAATTTCTTAATTATAACCCCCTTCTTTATTTACAGTATCGTCAGAATCTATTCTCGACGTGGACGACGCATCTGTCGGCTGCAAACATCCGTTACCGGGCTGACATTGCTCGTACAGAGTATCTAAGTAATCCAGACGAGCGTCTCCGCTGGCAGGCTAATGCTTTACCCACGGACGAGTTGTGTGTCGAAAACGCTATTATGCTTAAGGTAATTGTGTTCAATCTACTTTGATATTTCAATTTATAAATACCGTAGTGTCAGTAAATGAGTCTGCCATCCTGGGGTAGTACCACCACTTGTACGAATGTAACACAGTTGGGAAGTAGCCAAGTATAATGAGAGCAGTGTGCCGGCATGGCGGAGACGACTGCTGCCTGTAGAAATTTATCTGTAGGAGCAGTTGTTTCCGTTCATGGACCGCACTCTAGCTTTACATCAGTCTGCGTTAGTCACTATTTATCTTTTTGTTACAGAGATTCAATCGTTACCCGTTGATAATTGACCCATCGGGACAAGCGACAGAGTTCATAATGCGCGAATTCAAGGAGCGTAAAATCACAAAAACATCATTCTTGGATGATTCGTTCAGAAAGAACTTGGAGTCTGCGCTTCGGTTTGGTAATCCGCTCCTTGTACAGGTAAAACAGTCTTTATTTGCTCAGATTTAGAGTTCGAATTTATATTTAAAGATGTTTAAAGAAGCATAGTGACGGTGACTACTTTGACATACTTCTCGTTGGTGTAGCAGTTGTTTTCGCCCATTGTCCGTACTCTAGCTTCAGGCATCAGGCGAAGTGCGGTCTTAAGTCTGGCTACTATTAAAAAATAACTGCTAAACTGACTGATATTAATATATAATACAATCTAGATGGTACATGCTCGTCTCCTCAAGCCGGCATAGTGGAGGCGACTGCTACCCGCACAGGTTTCTCTGTAGTAGCAGTTGTTTCCATTCATGGACCGCACTCTAGCTTTACATCAGGCGGAGTGTTGTCACATGTCGAGCTACAATAAAAAAAAAAAAAAAATTTAGTATACAATGTGTTTATACAATTTTTTTTTCTTTCCAATAGGATGTGGAAAACTACGACCCGATCCTGAATCCGGTTTTGAACCGCGAACTGCGACGTACTGGTGGTCGTGTGCTCATAACACTTGGTGATCAGGACATCGATCTCAGTCCTTCGTTTGTTATCTTCCTTAGCACGAGGTAATTTTTTTTACGCCTCTGCCGCTATACCACGGCCGTTAAATGTTCCCTTAATACTTTTAACTTGTATACACTATTTTCTGTAACAACCATGATATGACCCTATCGTTGTGCGCATTCGTCTCCTCGAGCCGGCATAGCGGAGGCGACTGCGGCCTGCAGCAACTTCCTTAGAGCTTAACATCAGTCGGAGTGTTGTATAATATATGTCGAGCTACAATTAAAAAATTACACGTTGAAGCCTAATGTAATGCATCAATTATTACACTAATTAACGCGATAAGACTCGGGTGAAATTATTACTAAAGGCAACCGTGTTATTGTTTTTTTTTATCTAGTTTCTTTAATAGGCTTTATTCAGCCAAGAATAATTTAGTTTAATTATTATCTATTACGAATACTAAATTATACCAAAATCTTACGCTATTCTACACTTGATATATATTTACAAAATCTTATAGTACAAGAGTACTATTACTAGAGTAGAGTAGAGTACTATTTTAGCAACCTATATCCGACAAATTAATTCGTTATGGAATTTAAATGATAATTATTTAAATTGTCTTCTTCATTCTTCCACAGGGATCCGACAGTGGAGTTCCCACCAGACATGTGTTCGCGAGTGACGTTCGTCAATTTTACTGTCACTCGTTCGTCACTACAGTCGCAATGCTTACATCGCGTACTCAAAGCCGAGAGACCTGACATTGATACCAAGCGGTCGGATTTACTCAAATTGCAAGGTAAATGTTATTGTTATTATTTTACGTGTGCTTTGACCTACTGTATATGGTCTAGCGGCCGAAGTCATGATCGATGAGTCACGTTCGAATCTTGCTAAAGTCTGAACAGTACCAATACGAATATAGGCATTCAGAAATAAATGTAGTGCGATTGTTCGCGAAAATAGGTCGCGTCTCGGGATCAGCTTTGTAGTAGCGGCATATAAAGAGTAAGTGCCATAGCTCATGGTGGCATAGCGGAGGCGACAGTTGCCAGAGTTTCTCTACAGTAGCAGATGCCTCCGTTCATGGACCCGCACTCTTGTTTAACTATTAACATCAATTTATAATACTATTTCATTTTTGTCTGCGACCAGCGGTCGGATACATCAATTCTTTCATGATAATGTGCTGGATGAGCCACCTTCAGATGCCACAACATTCATAAAACAAAAACGTTTTCTTATAAAAAAAAATTATTAAAATAACGATTTAATAGCCTAGCGTTTTTATACTGTATGTATTTAAAACAAATAAGTTTCTTATTTTTTTGATAGTAGGGCTCTATCGAATTATCCAAAATAAATTTTACACTTCATTGAATAAATTAAGAAAATACTGATCATTGATTAATTTAATTTCCAGGTGAATTCCATCTGCGTTTGCGTCAACTTGAGAAATCACTGTTGCAAGCGTTGAACGATGCAAAAGGCAAGATTCTTGATGACGACTCGGTTATTGCTACACTTGAGACACTTAAGAAGGAAGCTGCCGATATCGGACAAAAGGTAAAGAGCTTTAACGGTAAGACACTGAAACTCACGATCGATGAGACCCGTGTTCGAACCTCGCTATTTCTGACTGGTACCAATGTAACTTTGTTATATGTATTTACTCGCTCAGTGCCTGGGCACTATTAAAGAGTGGTAGGCAGACTGATGATGGTTATTTGTCCTATCTGCCGTCCTGGGGTAGTACCACCACTTTCGAATGTAACACCCGTGAAGTGACTTTGTCGAGTTTCGGGAATAGTTTAAAAGTAGCCAGGTATAGCGAGAGGTGTGTGCACTGTCGATGTAGATGGTACATGCTCGTCTCCTCAAGCCGGCATAGTGGGGGCGACTGCTGCCCGCACAGGTTTCTCTGTAGTAGCAGTTGTTTCCATTCATGGACCGCACTCTAGCTTTACATCAGGCGGAGTGTTGTCACATGCCGAGCTACAATAAAAAAAAACTACTACTACTTTTGAATGTAACACTCGTAAAGGGAACTTGTCACGTTCTGTTTGTTAGTAGCCAGGTATAAAACGAGAGGGTTGTTCGCACACAAATAAAAAACTGGTTTGTTGAGAAAAGCGGTGTTTTTTTTTTAAAAAACTTTTTTTTTTTTTTCAGGTGGAAGAAACGGACAAAGTCATTGCTGAAATTGAGACTGTCAGTCAACAATATTTGCCATTATCTCAAGTAAGTTCATGTCTACATATCAGTTTCCTTATTCTAATAGTAACTCGTAAAAGCGTGGTAGGTCGAATGATGATGGTTATTAGCCCGGTCTGGGACCGCCCTGTGTTACTACCACTTTAAACGCGTAACAATCGTGAAGTGACATAAGCTTAAAGGTACCCGTGCAGAACGGATAGAGTGCGCTATTAATTTGCCGTTACGCCTCCTTGAGCAAGTATAGTGAGGACTACATTCCTGTGCAGTTAGAGACTGAATACTTTTAGTTTTATGGTGGTTTTGTGTTATTGGTACGGTTAGATAGTCCTAATAAGGCTGTATAAGCTCAATTGTTTTTCGTAATTTTATCGATAAATTTCGCAATTTTAGACATGAAATAATATAATACGTCATTTGACAGTTCCGATTTTCTTATTAACACATGACAGAATATGTTTATTGTATTGTTTAATTAAACGTAACGATTCATATGATTGTACTGATTGTACATATGATGGCGTTTTAAACATTCTTTTAGGTCAAAGGAAAAAAAAGTTATATCCATTTTAACACTCTTATGCTTTTTTCCCCCTAGTAATGCCGATATAATATATATATAAATTACTTTTTTATTTGACAGGCATGCAGCAGTATTTATTTCACGATGGAGTCGTTGAACCAAGTACACTTCCTCTATCAGTATTCGTTGAAGATGTTCTTGGAGATATTCAGTTCGGTCCTCGTCAGTCCAGCGCTGCAGCCACTCACAGATCATGCCGTCAGACTTAAAATTATCACACAGGAATTGTTTGCTGTGAGTAAAATTGTGGGAATAGAAGCCCTAAATTAATGTTTTAGGGCCGGTAATTCAATTCTGACTTAATCGTCTGTAATTATTGAGTGGTAGGCAGACGATGGTTATTAACCCCGTCTACCGTCCTGGAGTAGTAACACCCGTGAAGTGGAGCATTTCGGGAGTAGTTGAAAAGTAGCCAGGTATAAGTGTGCACTGTCAATCTGAATGGTGTACATTCGTCTCCTCAGACCGGAATAGCGATGACGACTGCTGCCTGTAGAAATGTATCTGTAGTAGCAGTTGTTTTCGTTCATGGACCGCACTCTAGCTTTGCTTCACACGGAGTGTTGTCACGCGAGCTACAATAAAAAAAGATTAGTGTAATAGATTGTGTTTCTATATGAAATGAAATTCCTTTATTAACGTAGGCATGGACTTGGCATGCACTTGTTCATCGTCAGAAGCAGAAGAAGATTTCTTTATATAGAAATAAACATATATTTTTTTAATCTGTAGGTGTGCTATGAACGCGTGGCTCGTGGTATGCTTCACACGGATCGGCTCACCTTTGCACTCCTTCTATGCAGAATACATCTTAAAGGCACGCATCCAGAGGATACTCTCGAACAGGTATGAGTAGGAAATATCCTCACACCCGCTAACCTAACCCGTGAAGTTAAATAGGGTATAAATAA
The DNA here is from genome assembly GCA_948150575.1 of Tinea pellionella. NCBI lineage: Eukaryota > Metazoa > Arthropoda > Insecta > Lepidoptera > Tineidae > Tinea > Tinea pellionella. Next base: position 6,616,958 of record OX411259.1, on the reverse strand, counting down.
GGAGACGAGTGTGCCGTGTCAATGAATGGTGCACATTTGTCTTCTAGAGCCGGCATAGCGGAGGCGACAGGTGCCTGAATTTAAACAAAACATGATAAATTTCAGGAGTTCGCAGTGTTTCTTCGTGGTAAAGAGGGATTTGTATCGCAATCATCACCTCTTGATGGTTTGACGCAAGAACAACACGACGCCGCGACCAGACTAGCTTCAAGGTAATATAATTATTTGTTCCAATATAAATACGGTTCATTATTGATTATTTAAATTTATTACAGCGGCCTTGGTCTAGCGGTAAGACGCGTGAACTCACGATCGATGAGACCCGTGTTCGAACCTCGCTAAATTCTGACCAATGTAACTTTGGTTTATGTACTTTGGTCGCTCAGTGCCTATAGGCACTATTAAAGAGTGGTAGGCAGACTGATGTTGGTTATTTGTCCAGTCTGTCGGCCTGGGGTAGTACCATCACTTTCGAATGTAACACCCGTGAAGTGACCTTGTCGCGTTTTGGGAACAGTTTGAAAGTAGCCAAGTGTGACGAGAGGAGTTTGCGCGGTCAATCTAGATGGTACATGCTCGTCTCCTCAAGCCGGCATAGCGGAGGCGACTGCTGCTGTAGAGATTTTTCTGTAGTAGCAGTTGTAGCCATTCATCGACCGCCCTGACGGTGCTGCCGTTGACGTTGTCACATGCCGAGCTACTATAAAAAAAATTACATTTCCGCAGATTGCCATCGTTCCGTCGTCTCTTGGAGAAGGCTTCGTGTGAGCCACAACTGTCGGCTTGGTTGTCGCAAGCAGCGCCAGAACAATGCGTGCCGACACTATGGGATAGTCCCGCCACGCCGACACCATCGGCGCACGCGCAGGCCATCTACAGACTGCTGCTCATACAGGTCAGTATGCGATGATGACAATTATTGGTTATAATTAAGTTAGAAAAAGACTTTTTATGCTTTAATTAATATTATTCTTTGTTCTATGAAATGTATATGTGGGAGCACTACCTCTCGTGATGCTGCATTAGTGATTGGTCAACATATGATTGTTACATATTAAACATGTTCTTGTTTTTTTTTTATTTGTAGCACACCGCCTAATGTAAAGGTCCCCAAATGGAAACAACTGCTACTGTAGTAACAGATAAATTTCTATAGGCAGCAGTCGCATCCACTATGCCTACTGGAGGGGACGAATCAGGTTGACAGTGCACTATATCTGGCTGCTCCAAACTGATCCTGTGACGCGGCAAAGTCACTTCACGGGTGTTATAATCGAAAGTAGTGGTACTACACCAGGACGTCAGACTGTTCTAATAATCATTATCAGTCTGCCTACCACTCTTTAATCGTGCCTATAGGCACTAATCTGCCAAAGTACATAGTTACATTGGTACCGGTCAGAATTTACCGAGATTTGAACATGAGTTTTATCGATCATAAGTTCACACGCGTTCTACCGCTTGACCACGGTTTGAGTATTTACTTAAATTGTTTTTTTTTAACTTATTAACAGGCATTCCGTGCTGATCGCGTAATAGCGGCGGCTGGTCAACTTGTATCGGCAGTGTTAGGCCCGACGTTCATGGGAGCAGCTGAAAGCGAACTACAACTCGGCGCATTGACTGATACACAATTAGCGGCCACTACGCCCGCGTTGCTGTGCTCCGTGCCAGGATATGATGCCAGCGGTGAGTATATGCAATACTAGGCTATCTAGCTATGCCACGTTCAAGTAAAATTAAGGAGTTTTGGTTGGCTACTGGAGATAGTAGGTAGTTATCTGTCTTGAATTATTTTTTTAAACTTGTGTTTCTTCGAATATTAAGATGTAATAATGGTGGATTTAGATGTGGAATGATGGCTTAGACTGCGACACGACTTGCGATATAACTTTTTTTTTGTTTTATATGGCAATATAACAATTTGCCAGTGTCAAAGTAAATTTTGCATCAAGTTAATAATATTGTTCATCACGAGTCATTCATTCATCACACTAATCAGTCAGGTCAAGTCTCAGTCAAGTCAAAATTGTTCCCGTAAAGTGGTAGAATCTTTACTGAAACTTTTGGAGGGAAAATGGAAACACAGGTTCTCTTCTTTTGAATTGTTTGCCCACACTCACGCGCGTTCACGAACACTTAATGGTTAATAATCCACCATTATTACACATTAACACTCGAAGAAACACAAATTTAGTAAAACAATTCAAGTCAGATAAACTGATGTCTCAAGATGGCCGCCAAAACTCGCGATGTAACTTAATGCAAATATTTAATTTGACATTGGCAAATTGTTATAATTCCATAAACAAATGAAAGAACAAAATTCCATCCTCATCAATAAATAACAATGTAAACAGGTCGCGTTGATGATATGGCAACGGAATTGAATAAGCCACTGTCGAGTATCGCTATTGGATCTGCTGAAGGATTTAATCAAGCTGAACGTGCTATCAACTCTGCATGCAAGAGTGGAAGGTATGTTATAAGTTAAATTAGATTTAAATAGATTTAACTAAAAGTGCTAGTAAAATAATAACTCTATTAGGTAGGCAGGCTGATGATGGTTATTAACCCAGTCTGCCGTCCTAGGGTAGTACCACCACTTTCCAATATAACACCCGTGAAGTGACCTTGTCGCGTTTCGGGAATAGTTTGAAAGTAGCCAGGTACAATGAGAGAAGTGTGCACTTGTCTATCTGGATGGTGCTCATTCGTCTCCTCAGGCCGGCATAGCGGAGGCGACTGCCGCCTGTTGAAATTTATCTGTAGCAGCTGTAGTTTCAGTTCATGGAGCTTTACTTTTAAAAAAAAATTAATTGCAGATGGGTGATGCTAAAGAATGTTCATCTAGCGCCGGTATGGTTAGTTCAACTCGAGAAAAAGTTGCACTCTCTGCAACCTCATCCCTCATTCCGTCTCTTCCTCACGACGGAGATCAGTAACAAGTTGCCGGTTAACTTGCTGAGGGCTTCACGTATTGTCGTCTTTGAACCGCCTCCTGGTATTAGAGCCAATCTACTAAGGACATTTGCCACGGTAATTTATGACTTATTTTGTGTCAGTAAAGTCCGGTGACAGTACAAGACAGTACAGTCGGTACTACTGGTACTATTGATATTGATATGTCGGCTTGATGATCCAAGTTGACAACGGGGACTGTAACGGGTGTTACACTTGGAAAAAAAGTGATACCTTCAACTATTCCCAGACTACACTAGACTAATGACCATCAGCAGTTCTTTTAAATAACACTAGATGGCGCTGCTTTCATTTGACAGGTGCCAGCTGCTCGTATGATGAAGGCGCCTTCGGAACGCGCCAGGCTTTACTTCCTGCTCGCCTGGTTCCATGGTCAGTTTGGCTTTATTTATTTTTTATTGTAGCTCGGCATATGACAACACTCCGCCTGCTGTAGCAACTGCTACGACGAAAGAGAAATTTCTACAAACAGCAGTCGACTCCGCTATGCCGGCTTAAGGAGACGATTTTTATTTTTTTGGACGGTGCACATTCCTCTCGTTATATCTGGCTTCTTCCAGACACCGAAACGCTAAGGTCACTTCATAGGTGTTACACCAGAAAGCGGTGGTATTAGTCCAGGACGGCCAGCCACTCTTTAAAAGCTTAATCTGTTGTTACTAACAGGTATCGTGCAAGAGCGTCTACGTTACGTGCCACTCGGCTGGGCGAAATATTACGAGTTCAATGAATCGGATCTTCGCGTTGCTTGCGATACGCTAGACACGTGGATTGATTCAACTGCTATGGTGAGTGTTTTTACTATTATCGCGCGAAAGCTTTGCAGTCATTGTGGTCGCGGCCACACTGAAGTGGTTTTTTTTTCTTACAACTTACAAAATTTAATAGCGTCCCAGCTGAAGCAAAACGGTTATACCCAACCAAGGCCTTGAGTCTGATATAGGCAGTTTTAGCTTTTACTGTTTATTATCATTATATATAATATCATTCTCCATGTTCGTAGTAATAATTATATTATAATTTCCAGGGCCGCTCCAATTTACCACCAGAAAAGATACCATGGGAGGCATTGGTCACTCTGCTCTCTCAGTCTATTTATGGGGGAAAAATTGACAATGTGTTTGATCAGCGACTCTTGCACAGCTTCTTGGGCAAACTTTTCACACCTAAGTCGTTCGAAGCTGACTTCGCGCTGGTCGCCAATGTTGATGGGGTTAGTCAACATTTTTTTTTTATTATTATTATTATTTTAGTTTGGTATATGATCCGTGTGATGTAAAGCTAGAGTGCGGTAAATGAGTGAAAACAACTGCTACTACAGAAATATCTCTACGGGCAGTAGCCGCCTCCACTGTGCCGGCTTGAGGAGCATGTACCATCTAGATTGACAGTGCACACTCCTCTCATTATACCTGGCTACTTTCGAACTATTCCCGAAAATAACCATCATCAGTGTGTCTAACACTCTTTAAGCACTGTGTTACCAAGTACATATAACAAAGTTACATTGGTACAGAATTTAGCGGGGTTCGAACATGAGTCTCATCGATCGTGAGTTCACGCGTTATACCGCTAGACCACGGCCGCTCATTGACATCCAATTTACCTTAAAATAACTCACAGGCAAGCGGCAACCAACGTCATATAACAATGCCAGATGGTAACCGCAGAGATCATTTCCTCAAATGGATAGAAGAACTCTCAGACAGACAGACGCCATCCTGGCTCGGTCTACCGAACAACGCTGAGAAAGTTCTACTAACAACACAAGGCTCGGATCTAGTGTCAAAGTTACTTAAAATGCAACAATTGGAAGATGAAGAGGAGCTGGCGTACAATTCGGCCACACAGGATCATGACCCGCATTCGTTGGTGATAGAGGGTGACGGAAGACCGGCTTGGATGAAGACGTTGCACCAGACTGCTAGTAATTGGCTGCAACTGTTGCCTGAAGAGTTGCCTACTTTGAGGCGTACCGTTGAGAATATTAAAGTGAGTTATTGCCAATACTAATTAAACAGTTTTATTGTGTTTATTGTTCATTTTACATGGCATATTATGCAGCAAAATTAAATCCACATCAATGTAGATGACAGTTGTAGAGATGTGAACGCGGTTAGGGCTGTTACCAGTTACATTAATCGATTCTTTCCAGAATTATTAATCGTATAATAGCTTGTTATGCGAGAAGTTTCTAGTACATTCAATAATGTTGTCTCTTTCACTCATTCTAGATCTAGGTAACATAATGATTTGCTCTGTATTACAGGATCCGTTGTACCGTTTCTTCGAGCGTGAAGTGGCCGCTGGTTCAGCTCTGCTCAACGAAGTCGTACACGATTTAAGAAACGTGATACACATCTGCAACGTGAGTCGTTCGTGACGATAAAATTACAGAGGCATCAGTATGAGATTACATTACGTTGTCACGGCGTAAAGCGAATAATCGCTACTAATAGCATCGCTTAATTTTTTTTACTTTGATGGTCAAAACGCCGTGACAACGTAAAAGTAAGCTTATACTTGGCCCACTGATATGTCCAAATGAGCGTGTATTTATAAGGTCGTATGTATCAGGGCGAGATGAAGCAGACAAACGAAACACGTGCGATGGTGGGGTCATTGGTGCGTGGTATGTTGCCCTCGGGATGGAGACGATATGCCGTGGCTCGTGGTTGCACTGTTCAGCAATGGGTGGGTGACTTCGCGCAGAGAGTCAGGCAGTTAGACGCAGTCTCCAGCGCAGTAGCAGAAAGGGGCGCTTCCAGGTTGCAGGTACATATACAAAACAATAATTCACTACTATCCGTTTTATTCAAATTGATCGCGTGGCGCAACCGCTATTGTGACGCCATCAAGGCCAGCGGCAAACTAGATAGATAAAACAAACAGTCTTATATCCTAATGAAAATTATCTTACAGACAATTCCTGTATGGCTCGGCGGACTGCTTAATCCGGAAGCATATATCACGGCGACTCGTCAATGTGTCGCTCAAGCGAATTCGTGGTCTCTTGAAGAACTACATCTACAGGTTTGTTCACGTTTTAAGGATTGTTATTTGGGTGCCGTCGTAGGGTAGCACCGTTAATTTCATGTGTAACTCGTGGAGGGGCCTAGTTGCGTTTCTGGGTCAGCGCAGTACCTATTCCTCAAGCCACATCTTTCGTGCAGTTAACTTATTTAACTTTGTTGATGAGACATCTTGCAATTTCTTTCCAGGTGACAGTAGCAGAATCAGGAACCGTGCCAGAGTCCTCGAGTGAATGGTCATTCAGTGTAACAGGACTGAAGTTGCAAGGAGCCACCGTGAAACAGAATCGTCTGCTTTTAACCAACACTATTATGGTTGATCTTCCAACTACAGTTCTTACTTGGATTCGGTTAGTTTTATTTTGGACAAAATTATAAAATTAACTACATTAGTAATTTCGATGCTAATAGCTTATTATTCCTCTGTGGCGGACTGATAGCGTGCTTGGGATACCGGGTTCATTTCCGGTCGAAAAAAAAATTATTAATGTGTTAAATTAATTAATTAATTGTTTTAAATAAAGGTTGGGTATGTAATAAATATTGTAACTTATGTACATATTTTTAGTGGTCCCGAAGATGCGTCGTCGACTGGTGGTCAGACCCTGACCCTGCCGGTATACCTGAACAGTGCCCGCTCAGAGTTACTGTTCACAATTCGTCTCCCAGTCGCTCCCGGACAAGACCCGCACACTTTCTACGAGAGGGGCGTCGCTTTGCTTACATCCACTGCACTTAATTAAATATATTTATTGTTTCCGCTCTCACTTCTTGTCTGGACAAGAAGGAGAATATTGAATGTAAGATTTAAAAATTATTATTTTAAATGATTAATTGCAAATTTATTAATTATTGGTGTTAGGTTTTTCTGTACTTTTGCTATTTATTAAAGAATGCTTTATAAAAATATACAATAATTTTCAATGGTTTTATTTTTTTAATTGTGCAAAAAAATATACATATAATTTTTTGCCTGCCTGCCTACAAAATATAAACCACGGTATCGATTAATAAAAAAAACTCAAGACAAATAAAAAAAATATTTCCCGTTGACTTAACTTCTTGGTTTATCATTTTGTAAATTATACACACAACGTCAACGTCAAATTAAAGCAGCATTAAAATCACAATATTTTTATTTATACATTAATAAATAATATAATATAACATAATCACTATAGTTGACTAGTGCCTTGAATAAGTGGCTTCATACCTTGTTGAGATTTCTGTTTTGGCAATCTGGAACAAACAATATAAAAGAAGAAATATCATAAATTATTTATTGAGTCTGTGTTTATTATTTTGTCTTTCTAGTCTAATCATCAGGCTCGGATTCAAACCCTATATATAACACTCCGCCTGATGTAAAGCTAGAGTTCGGTAGTCTATCAATGGTAACTGTACTACAGATAAATTATACAGGCAGCAGTCGCCTCCGCCATGCCGGCTTGAATAGACGAATGTGCACCATCCAGATTGACAAAGCACACTTACGATGTCTTATACCGATCAAATTATAACTTTATTTGATATTTAACTTACTTACCGAGTATGTATAATTTTTCGTGGAGACGAGCTATGGACGTAATCCTCGTGACGATTCCATTTCTCCAGCTTATCGTGTTTACGATAACGTCTTCGATCCATATAGCTTATCTGTGTACAAATTTTATTTTTATTCTTATATCACCACAGAAGCCCGCAGAAGTTAACTTTTATAAGAGCGGCCGTGGTCTAGCGGTAAGACGCGTGAACTCACGATCAATGAGACCCGTGTTCGAACCTCGCTAAAGACCGGTACCAATGTAACTTTGTTATATGTACTTTGGTCGCTCAGTGCCTATAGGCACTATTAAAGAGTGGTAGGCAGACTGATGATGATTATTTGTCCAGTCTGTCGTCCTGGGGCAGTACCACCACTTTCGAATGTAACACCCGTGAAGTGACCTTGTCGCGTTTCGGGGATAGTTTGAAAGTAGCCAGGTATAAGAGAGGAGTGTGCACTGTCAATCTAGATGGTACATGCTCGTCTCCTCAAGCCGGCATAGTGGAGGCGACTGCTGCCCGGACAGGTCCTTCTGTAGTAGCAGTTGTTACTATTCATGGGCCGCACTCTAGCTTTACATCAGACGGAGTGTTGTCACATGCCGAGCTAAGATTAAAAAAAAGGAATACTTACAACACAACTAACTGGAATCCAAATAAAAGCAGTAACAAGAACCACGACGCCAACAATATTATCCCGAAGAAAACCCAACACATTGTTCATATTGATATCCTCGATAATGTCCCAGAATCTTTCGACTACATCCTGCATCGTCTTTTCGCAGACACCCTGAAAAATTATTTTAATTTTGTTCTTTAAGCAAAAGCAAAGGGATCGACTCTCATGCAGCATAGTTCATTCTTCAATTGTTTTTAGTAAGGTGGTGTTTCAGCCCCACACCCATGAAGTGATCTATTAGCTTGCAAGTAGCCAGTTATAACAAGATGTAAAGTGCACATCTTCAAGCCGGCATAGTGGAGACAAGTGCTGTCGGACCATACACTAGCTTAACAGGTATCTCTGCTACTAGTATCTTGTTTTCTATGAAAGTGGTACCTTATTACAAAATCCTTGTATACAGGGTGTGCCGTCCGGTAATATATCATTGTGAGCGACAGGAAAGCACGTTTTGTTTAGATTCTTTCTGCAACACCTTTTACATGCATCCGCAACTGTAATGCAATTTAAATTTTTAGTCATCAAGCCAAAATAACCTTTGTGCCGGTAACTTTAAACACTATATTCCTTACCAATATCGCACATACAGCTGTGCATCCCTTGCGTCTCGCAATATGGAACACAGCTACCGTTGCGACATCTACCGCGTTCGGCGCACTCGTGTTCGTCCGCTATTGCCGGCGCCTGCAAAAGTACACCAATATTCATCAAATTGACTTTTTCATCTTATGCCTTTTTTCCCCTGGTGGTGCGATACATTTACTTATAACGTATAACGAGAGGAGTTTGCACTGTCAACCCGGATGATGCATGCTTCCTCAAGCCGGCATAGTGGAGGCGACTGCGGCCCGCACAGGTTTCTCTGTAGTAGCAGTTGTTTCCATTCATGGACCGCACTCTAGCTTTACATCAGGCGGAGTGTTGTCACATGCCGAGCTACAATATAAATTTGTATGAATAACAAAAGACCTTGGGACATTCTGCTGCAGCTCCGTTGCAAGTGGCTTCTCCCTCGCACGCAGAATGGGCAGCTTCACGGCATACTACACCGGGAGGGGCAAACACACATCCCGCACAACACGGCGAGTTCTTGTCACTGGGGAATGTAATATAGTGTTATCATAACCATTTGACTTTTTCGTTAAATTATTCTACAACTATATTTATTTTTAGAAAAGCTAAATAAAGATGAAGACAAGTTTTTTTTTTAAATATCAATAAACTAAAGTAAAAATATTTTTTAAAAAAATAGGTCAACAAGTACCTGCATACTGCACCTTGATTCTTTCTCAGTTTACAATTCTTATCACAACACATATCATTATCTTCAGTGCCTGCAAATACAAAATTCATTCTTCCAAATCTATAAAAACCTATTATTTTTAACCGACTTCAAAAGGAGGTCCTGTCTTAGACTTGTTATAAATTCGTGGTGTATTTTTTAAATTTTATTTTAACATTATATTACTTATATTACATTCGTCTCCTCAAGCCAGCATAGCGGGGGCGACGACCACCTGCAGATATTTCTGTGCTAAAACCCTTTTATTTCATAATAAAAAGTTTTATTGAACATTCAAATATCTAACGTGTTACAGTTACTAAATAAATTACCAAGTAAGCCAGCATCACACTCCTCGCCACCTTCAACTCTGAGATTACCGCAAAAACTCTCCTCTGGCTCAGAGAAACAACGACCAGACTTCGCTTGCAACACTTTTCTAATTGATCTCAGACTGCATGGCGAAAATCTCTGCAAAATAATTAAAACTTATTAAATAAAAAATCAAGTTCGCCACTAGCTTCGATGACGTCACACAATCAACCTAAACTAGTACGATAACTTGACACTTGCCAACTTATTGTAAAAATATCTGAAACATTGTACAACTCAAAGATCGCCTCCGCTATGCTGGCTTTAGGACATGAAGACACATTGTATCAAAGCGCTACCAGTACACTTCACAGGTAAGTTAAATTGGTAGTAGTACTCCAGGACGAAAACTCTTCGCTCGCGAAAACTTGGCAAATTGTCCTCTACCTAACCCTTTCGGACTAAAGACATAAAAATATAAATACCTTATTATTAACATCATATCCGCTAACACTATATGTATACATGAGATATGACCCTCCCTGACTAGCAGCAGGAGAACATTCAGCCACATCAGGATCATGCTCCGAACCCCAATTATGGCCAAACTCATGCGCAGTCACCAGATCAGCCTCGCGAGTTATCACACGTTGCCCATAATGATTACGACTCGAACTCAGACCGGAGTTTAAATATAGGGTGTAGCCGTTTTTAAAATATTCTGAAATTATAATTATATTTTTCTTAACATATATTCGTGATTACTTTAGGCAATAAAATATATAAATATTAACCATCCTACAATTCAAAGCTTATCTACACCTTATATATTATTTTTAGCACATCATATGGTGATGCTAGAGTGCGATCCATGAACGGAAGCGACTGCTGTCAGAGAAGGGGATCTGCAGCCAGCAGTCGCGTCCGGTATGCCGGCCTGATGAGATACTTCTTCACACTGCGCTTGAAGGATCCCATGTTATAGGAAGGAGGAAGGATGTGGTTGGGAATCGACAGAAAAAGAAATCTTAATTAAAGGGTAATAAATAATAGTGTGTAAAATATAATAATAAATAACAAGAACAAAAGCAAAAAAAAATTAACATTAAAGAAAACAAAAATGAACTCACAACATTGCATTGAAGACTCCATAAAACCCAATTCCTCGCAACAAACTAAACAAAATAATAACAAATAAACAAATTAAAGTAGGCAAAAGAAAAAAAGTAGGACAAAATAAACAGCAAACAAAATAACTTATAAATTAAATGTTTTCTTAACGTGAAAGCCAACACCTGAGCGTCCATACATTTTGTTTTACAACATTGTTTGAAGCATAGCAGATTTATGTTGAAATTAAGTAATTTTATAACTTTCTCAGCACTAATTATTATCTCAAATCACTATAATAATATTTTAAACATTTTATATTGGTTATATTTCACAAGCATTTTATATATTCTGTGCCATAGCTATTTGTTTATTATAGTGATTTGCGATAATTTTTTTTTTAGCTCTTTTCTACAACACTATCTGTCACAGTAAGGACGCTCAGCATTGGTTGTGGTTTATTGGGGTGCTTGCCAAACATGTGCGGTACATGTCCAGTGACATGTCTTTCTCAATATCAAAATAATAATAATAATTAGTGCTGAGAAAGTTATAAAATTACTTAATTTCAAAATAAATCTACTATGTTTCAAACAATGTTGTAAAACAAAATGTATGGACGGTCAGATGTTGGCTTTTACGTTAAGTTTAGCATAGTTTAAGTATATGGTTCACTATCGCATATTTATTGGTGATGAAATTAATCAACATAAACGCGATAATGAAAATGAAATATTTTCTTCGCGGGTGTTACGTTCGAATGTGGCGGTATTACCCCAGGATGGCAGACTGGGTTAATAACCATCATCAGTCTGCCTACCATTCTTTAAAAATAATGATGATCTATAATGATTTAGGCTATTTTAGGCCTTAATATAATATACCTGGTGTACATATTCCCCCAACAGAGTTCCGCCTAGGTGAACCCACATAAGCCAAGCCCAATATACCTCCCTCAAACTTTAAGTCCGTGAAGAGATGAGCTAAACAAAAATCTTTATGAGAATATTCACGACTGAATACCTGTAATAAAAAAAAAAATTGATTTAAATCTTTTTTTTTTTACAAACCTTTGTTGTTTATAATTTAAGATTTGTTATACATTATAAATATGATTTGCGAGAATGAATGCGGGACGTAGAGCACCTCTTTTCAGACTGCACCACATGTTTCACAGATATTAAAAAGTGCATTGAACCTCAAAATGTACGCTAAACCTACACCCAGGTTTGACACAAGGTGTAACACCCATTTTATTGTAGCTCGGCATATGACAACACTCCGCCTGATGTAAAGCTAGAGTGCGGTCCATGAATGGAAACAACTGCTACTACAGAGAAACCTGTGTGGGCAGCAGTCGCCTCCACTATGCCGGCTTGAGGAGACGAGCATGTACTTTCTCTTCTAAGACTTTTTAATATTTTCAAATAAAGCGATCCTATAGAGATCCTGTAGAGAGTACTCATTTTACGACGTGATAGCGTAAATATAAACTCATACTTGGCCCTCTGTAGTTAGTTTACAGTTGAGAGGGCGTACTGCTCTATTTATACTCTGGCGGTCTATCACATTAAAAAATAGTAATGAATCTTTTAACATATGTTACCTCTAACAAATTTCTAACGTCCCATTTCTCTCGTACCATATTGTAATGCGCTTCACCGCCGCGTACACGTGTAGGCTCTGAATGCACCAATATTTTCTTTATAACAAAACCCATGCCCTTAAAACCGTCCATATCCTAAAAGAAACATTAAAAATAAAGCCATTTTCCTTTAAAACTCCGCTGCTTTTAATATGGATTCCAATACTTAATTAAAAACAATTTAAAAAATATAACTGAAGATTAGATAACACTATTTTAAAGATTATTAAAAAATATTACTAAAACTAGGATGCATGGGCAATGATCTCTTTGCCTTTAAGTAGTTAAGTAGCCCATTCGGAACCCTGCATGCGAGTCCACTGCGCAGGACGCCGAAAGATCGGATAATGAATGGGTTCGCAGGCCCGCATGGCGGCCGGCAATGCAGGATGTTTGTTGTGTCCTGCTCGAGACCTGCAAACCCCGCCCACTTCCGTCCTGCGCAGCGGATTGACATACAAATAATTTAATTTATTATTTACATACCAATCTGTCTTGCCATACAGTATCGTTATAGATCTTATGCACTCTATCTATTAAACTTATCTGAAATAACATTAAGATGTTTTAGTAAATATTAATCCATAGTATAAAAAACTGGAGACAACTTAACCAAAACAAATGCTTGAAACATTTTTTAAATATATATATTTGCATTTGTTTCTTTAATAAAATCACCTGTTAAATTGTTGAAAAACGATAGTATGTAACCTAAGATATAAAGATGTATGAAAAAACTAAATTCTTAATAAATATAGCTCTGACTAAAAACAAGCTACCTTTAAGAGACTTTATTAATGCTTTGTTTCTATAGTATTACGTAAATAAATCATCCAAAGTTGGTCTATCCTTGTGTGTCAGTCACCAGTTGTCCGTCACGGCAGACAGGTATAGATAAATCTTCACTTACCAGATAACTAATCGTAGTTTTTGTGTTACTAGCCCCCATTTCTTGAAAAAATCTGTAATCTGCTACAAGAAGGAGAGGACATCTTGTTTTAGTCGGTGTGTATTCATAATCACTTTGCCTCTTAACTCTATGGTCCTTATTGTCTATACTATTGCCATGATCATGATGGTTCCTAGTATATTTGTCTTTTTCTAATTGTTCATGCATATTTTCTAAGTTTTCTGTATCAGTTTCTTTGTCATCTTCTAATTCTGTAACATTTTAGCTATTTTTATGCTCAGCAAATGGTCTCTCTGCCTTCCTGGGAGATATCGGGTGGATTCAGTGACGTGGACCACCTCACGCACGAGCGGCCATAGCTACTCAATTGCGGAAAGTGCTGGCTGCTCTACAATCTAGCGAGGAAATGTTGCAGATTTCAAACACAGCTTAACAACTTAAATCTAGATACCAAAGTCATTAACAGTAGTTAATTACTAGTAGTAGAAGAATTATAGACTCCATTCCGCATTATTTATGTGGATTTAGAGCAGCTAACGGCAGAGGACTTGTGTTCAAACGTCGGTTAATTCTGACCGGTACCAATGTACATGTTATATGCACTATGGCCGCTTAGTACAGGCATTTTTTAAAAATCACCCACCTTTACCTTCCTTAACATAACCACAGACACGCGGATTATCTTTAGAATGTGTCCAACTAAGTTTTATATCTGATGAACGGTACGTAATCATAGTTTTATCATCTACATTTGGAAGATGACGCCATGACGGCTGAAATAGAAAATGACATTAATTACTGCAACCTTAAATATTGCATCAGAAGTCTTATTACTCAATAATCTAGGTAAATGAAAACTGAATGGTGATAAGGAATGTAGATTTATTTGTCTATAGGAGTAATAGGCAGACTGATGATCTGGGTCGCAGACAAATGTGAAAGCATACCCGTGTCTGTGAGATCTGGTGACCGAGAGGAGCACCGTGAGGTTTTGTCGGCATATCTCGCGCGCATGCGCAATTGAGCATGCCGCGATAGCGTTCATACAGCAAAATGTATGCGCGCTTGCCCCAGGGAGTCCGACATATTCCTGGCAATATCCCAATAGTTCCAAGAAGTCCGTAATGGATTTCTTCAGAATAAAAAAAGATAGACTGATGATGGGCTAGCCCAGGCTGCTGTCCTGGGGTAGTGCAACCACTTTCGAATGTAACACCCGTACAGTGACCTTTGTCACGTTTCGGGAACAGTTAGCAGCCAGGTATAACGGGAAGAGTGCGGATTGTCAACCTGGATGGTGTACATTCGCCTCCTTAAGACGGAGTAGCAGCGAGTAGCAATTGTTTCCATTCATGGACTGCACTCTAGCTTTACTTCAGATGGAGTCTTGTCATATTCCGAGAAAAAAACCCAAAATGAACTAAAAATAATTGACTAACGCGAAAAAAATTGTGGACCCATTTCAGTACGCCAATGAGCATTGCCCTTTATTTATTTATTAATGAGATTCACAAAAAGACCTTTACAATTCAACAACTTAAAAATATCACAAAACAACAATGCATTTATGTACAATCTATAAACAGTGAACACGACATAATTATTTAGAGAACAAATAGCAAGAAATAAATAATAAAAAATTATTAAATATTACAAAATATATATGTAGGATAAAATTATACCTCAATATGATAAGTTTCATCTGGAGTATGAATAATTCCAGTCATCATTCCATCTTCTAAATGTAGTTTAACATCTGATCTCTTCTCGCCGAATACACGGCCTGAGTAAAAATTATCACGATCTGTAATTTGTTTTTAGTATTGTAGTGTTGTAGGCAAACTAAGCATAGGTTGTATCAAACTTTATAGTGTCTCGGAAGTTAGCTACGGGTGCTACAGTCAAGTTTACAATATTAAAATTAAGAATTAAGTGAGCGAGTAGCTTGGTGCCCTTCCCTCTCATGTTCATCGTGCCCCGCTGATACCTCAATTTGTGTACTGTACAGTGACTTGTGCCTAACTTCAGAGCCTCCATAAAGTTTGGTTTGTACTATACATGACTATTGCCATGTGGAAATGTTAAAGGAAAAAACATATTTAATCCATTACATTTTATATATATTTAAATAAAATGTTATAGTGTGTATAATTATTACAAGTTACTTACCTATATGTACTGTAGTTTCATTACCATCAGCATCAACAGAATATGCTTTAAAATTAGAATGCAAAACAGATGATTGTGGATGTAAAATCAATCTAAAATCCTTGCCTAGCGTTTTGAAATTAATTTCCTTAATTGTGTTAAACGGATGACTAGAAGCTTTTGTACCCCTTTTAACAATATTATGGGTTAAACTAGAAGCATGTAATGTTTCAAAATATTTCAAGTTGCGATGAATTGAACCTAGAATATAAAATGTATTTTTTATTAATAATTTCATTTTGAACATGTTTTGCGCAAAATAACATAAAATTAAAGTTTGCTATACTTACAATTACAAAACAGTGTTACTACTGCACTTAAGAAGCTAACAACTCTTAATATTAGCAACATATTGCAGCGATTCTCAGTGTATTTTGTTTATCAATACAATCAGAATATTTTTTAAAAGTTTGATCAATTCATCATACACATTTTTTGGCAAAAACAGTGGGTATCGATCTCACAGAAGACATATATTGCTTAATATTATAAAAAACAAACTCGAATATTTATTCTCATAGCAAAATCACACAGCATTTAATAAATATAAAAAACCAACCCCCACCAGATGACAGAACCACAAAAATAAATCCTCTTTTATCTATTGTTGCATTCAAAGCGGAGGGGTCACTACCTATACAGCCTGGACTTTGGTAATAGTCCCATTCTTTTACCAATATACTTTGTTTTCTGGAGTGGTTAGTGGTTTCAACGGGAGATTTTATTTCCCACGCTTTTTGAGTCATAGACCACAAAGTCAAGAGGTCAATTGGGCCATATGTAGACGACCATTTTTAATAGCTTCCAGTGCGCTGATACATGAACTTACACTAGCTGTGGCCCTCCTTCATTTGCGAAAGATCGCCATTAAAATAAAACATTCACGCACCATATCATCACAAGTCCCTATGTACAAAGCATTCATCAGCATAAAATAAAAACAGTAATTTAAACAGAATTTATTTTTATTATTCACCAAAATTAAGAGGAATGACAAGATTCAAAAGAAATTTTAATTTGATAAATTCAATTTCCACCCCTAAGTCTCAAAACGAGATGAAGAGTAGACTCTTTTTGGATATTGTAGTCCGAGAGGGTGCGGCCATCCTCAAGCTGCTTGCCAGCGAAGATCAGACGTTGTTGGTCTGGAGGGATGCCTTCCTTATCTTGGATCTTAGCCTTGACGTTCTCAATAGTGTCTGATGGCTCAACCTCCAAAGTGATGGTCTTGCCTGTCAGGGTCTTTACAAAGATCTGCATACCTCCACGCAGACGGAGCACAAGATGGAGTGTCGATTCCTTTTGGATATTGTAGTCCGAGAGGGTGCGGCCATCCTCAAGCTGCTTGCCAGCGAAGATCAGACGTTGTTGGTCTGGAGGGATCCCCTCCTTGTCTTGAATCTTGGCCTTGACGTTCTCAATAGTGTCTGATGGCTCAACCTCCAAAGTGATGGTCTTGCCTGTCAGGGTCTTCACGAAGATCTGCATACCTCCACGCAGACGGAGCACAAGATGGAGTGTCGATTCCTTCTGAATATTGTAGTCCGAGAGGGTGCGGCCATCCTCAAGCTGCTTGCCAGCGAAGATCAGACGTTGTTGGTCTGGAGGGATGCCTTCCTTGTCTTGAATCTTGGCCTTGACGTTCTCAATAGTGTCTGATGGCTCAACCTCCAAAGTGATGGTCTTGCCTGTCAGGGTCTTTACGAAGATCTGCATACCTCCACGCAGACGGAGCACAAGATGGAGTGTAGATTCCTTTTGGATATTGTAGTCCGAGAGGGTGCGGCCATCCTCAAGTTGCTTGCCAGCGAAGATCAAACGTTGTTGGTCTGGAGGGATCCCCTCCTTGTCTTGAATTTTGGCCTTGACATTTTCAATAGTGTCTGATGGCTCAACCTCCAAAGTGATGGTCTTGCCTGTCAGGGTCTTCACGAAGATCTGCATACCTCCACGCAGACGGAGCACAAGATGGAGTGTCGATTCCTTTTGGATATTGTAGTCCGAGAGGGTGCGGCCATCCTCAAGCTGCTTGCCAGCGAAGATCAAACGTTGCTGGTCTGGAGGGATGCCTTCCTTATCTTGGATCTTGGCCTTGACATTTTCAATAGTGTCTGATGGCTCAACCTCCAAAGTGATGGTCTTGCCTGTCAGGGTCTTCACGAAGATCTGCATGCCTCCACGCAGACGAAGGACGAGATGGAGAGTTGATTCCTTTTGGATATTGTAGTCCGAGAGGGTGCGGCCATCCTCAAGCTGCTTGCCAGCGAAGATCAAACGTTGTTGGTCTGGAGGGATCCCCTCCTTGTCTTGAATCTTGGCCTTGACGTTCTCAATAGTGTCTGATGGCTCAACCTCCAAAGTGATGGTCTTGCCTGTCAGGGTCTTCACGAAGATCTGCATACCTCCACGCAGACGGAGCACAAGATGGAGTGTCGATTCCTTCTGAATATTGTAGTCCGAGAGGGTGCGGCCATCCTCAAGCTGCTTGCCAGCGAAGATCAGACGTTGTTGGTCTGGAGGGATGCCTTCCTTGTCTTGAATCTTGGCCTTGACGTTCTCAATAGTGTCTGATGGCTCAACCTCCAAAGTGATGGTCTTGCCTGTCAGGGTCTTTACGAAGATCTGCATACCGCCACGCAGACGGAGCACAAGATGGAGTGTCGATTCCTTTTGAATATTGTAGTCCGAGAGGGTGCGGCCATCCTCAAGCTGCTTGCCAGCGAAGATCAAACGTTGTTGGTCTGGAGGGATCCCCTCCTTGTCTTGAATCTTGGCCTTGACGTTCTCAATAGTGTCTGATGGCTCAACCTCCAAAGTGATGGTCTTGCCTGTCAGGGTCTTCACGAAGATCTGCATACCTCCACGCAGACGGAGCACAAGATGGAGTGTCGATTCCTTCTGAATATTGTAGTCCGAGAGGGTGCGGCCATCCTCAAGTTGCTTGCCAGCGAAGATCAAACGTTGTTGGTCTGGAGGGATGCCTTCCTTGTCTTGAATCTTGGCCTTGACGTTCTCAATAGTGTCTGATGGCTCAACCTCCAAAGTGATGGTCTTGCCTGTCAGGGTCTTCACGAAGATCTGCATACCTCCACGCAGACGGAGCACAAGATGGAGTGTCGATTCCTTCTGAATATTGTAGTCCGAGAGGGTGCGGCCATCCTCAAGCTGCTTGCCAGCGAAGATCAGACGTTGTTGGTCTGGAGGGATGCCTTCCTTATCTTGGATCTTAGCCTTGACATTTTCAATAGTGTCTGATGGCTCAACCTCCAAAGTGATGGTCTTGCCTGTCAGGGTCTTTACGAAGATCTGCATACCGCCACGCAGACGGAGCACAAGATGGAGTGTCGATTCCTTTTGAATATTGTAGTCCGAGAGGGTGCGGCCATCCTCAAGCTGCTTGCCAGCAAAGATCAAACGTTGTTGGTCTGGAGGGATGCCTTCCTTGTCTTGAATCTTGGCCTTGACGTTCTCAATAGTGTCTGATGGCTCAACCTCCAAAGTGATGGTCTTGCCTGTCAGGGTCTTCACGAAGATCTGCATACCTCCACGCAGACGGAGCACAAGATGGAGTGTCGATTCCTTCTGAATATTGTAGTCCGAGAGGGTGCGGCCATCCTCAAGCTGCTTGCCAGCGAAGATCAGACGTTGTTGGTCTGGAGGGATGCCTTCCTTATCTTGGATCTTGGCCTTGACATTTTCAATAGTGTCTGATGGCTCAACCTCCAAAGTGATGGTTTTGCCTGTCAGGGTCTTCACAAAGATCTGCATCTTCAATTATCTGAGAAATAAGAGTAAGAAATGTGACTCATTTGATATTAAAAATTACTGCGCAACACGATGCGGAAGTCGGACCGTAACGTAACCCACAGCATAATGTTTGACAAATTTAAATCGTTAAAACCCTAATTTACTATACATTAAGCAATGTTTTGCTATTTTACACCTAGATATCCGAAAAATTAAGTTTTACAGGACAAAGAAAGTCCGAAATGGATCGTATCAAAATGGCGGACCACGGATCGATATTTCAAACACTACGCCTTTGGACTCATATCACACAAAATCTTACGATTAAACAATGTTTTATACTTACATTTATTTCACTTTCACTAGAAATTTATCAAGTATTACTTATTTGATCAGAAAATAAAAACTAAATTGCACTATCTTTCAAGAAGCCGAGTCGCACGCAGAATGTTCCTTTTTCAATTTCTTGATTTAATATGCGTTCCAAAAAACATGTCTAACTGCTTTTATAGGCGACGCGTGGCACATAATCAATACAGTTCAGTTTGTTCTAGAAACGATAATGGTGTCTCATTCATTTTGAATGGTTAAAACAGAGAGAGACTGTTTTCCAGAACTCGCGACTATAATTTGGTCGGATTATATACATGACGTCACAAAGCACTATTGGTTTGGGACGAAAACAAGGTTTTTAGGATACCGTACTAAATGGTGCTTCTGTAATTTTTTAAATTCTATATTATAATTATGAATAAGTTAATAATTACAGTACGTATGTACTATACGCTATTTTTAACTAATTCCTGATCAAATAAAGCCAATGTATTAAAAATGTAAACGTACTTTCTGTGGGGTAAGGAACCTTTATCCATACGGTCTTGGTTTTATTTTAAACATTTGCGTCTAATTTAGCGAAAATAGGCATAAAGGAAGATCATTCCACTCTACACGTGCATACAAAAGTCATTATCCCCGAAACCGCGGATTGCTGGAAAGACAACAAAGAAAACGGGCCAATGGTCATACAAGGGTAATATTTCAGATCAAAACGAAGGTCGTAGGTAGTGAAAACTGAAATGCAGCGATATATTCTACAGCATTATTATGTTTCTATTTTTAGGGTTTCCAGTAACTGACGATATGTTTGTGTGCTTTAACAACATAATCGCTTTATGTTACAACCTACAGTTTTCCATTTACTTAAGTATAAAGTGCTTATGTAGGTACCTACACTATAACCGGATTGTTAGTTATTTTTTTGCTATTAAATTTCAATATTAACTCTATTATTCGTCAGAGGCATTTGAAGAAAATATTAGATACCTACCTACCAGCATATCAATTATGAACCTACTTATCTATTTTAGCCCATAACCGATTGAGATAAGCCCGAAGACATTTAAGCATAATGTAGAACGATAAAAACAACAAACAACGCAATTTCTTATCTAAAAATACGTGGGTATAATATTTGAAAACATTAACTCTAAATTTTGCGCGTATTTTCATGGTATTTACTGCGTATTCAAGGAACTGTGATTTCGTGATCTAATTTTGTCGATTTACGTTTGTTGTTTATATCAAAACGTGTCCGCTGTAAACACCTTGATTTCTTTATAAATTTCGAATAAACTAGTAATTAGTTCAGCATAGAAATAAAAAAATAACTTTTGCACCTGATTGTTAGAACTATGAGCGCGAGCGGTGCCCAATCATAAATCTATGTTTAAAACTTTAAAATTCAAAATTCTAAGTTTTAATTGTACCTGATAGGTCGATGATCGTAATACTAATACTTACCTATAACGCGCGGTGCATAAGTTACAGATAGATATAAAGATTAATACAACATAGTTTTGTAAATTCAAAGATAATAAAATTCTATTTATCCTCCTTGTTAAAATTACATAACCGTTAGCCTAAAAGGGACAAACTTCTCTTTCTCACATACATGCTGCTTCAAATTTTACGATTATAATATATGTATATTTTTCTAACTTTACAACTAGTTTATAAAGACCTTATCTATAAATTCTTTAATAACCTTTGATTTCTAGAATGAGTACATTTCACAACATTTCACAAGATGATTCAGGCGTTCAAGAGCACTGTTGGATCTATTTAAACTTAAAAAAAAAACAATTTAAATCAACATACTATTTTATTAACAATAGAAATTACCTAATGACTGCATTACAATATTTACAATTTTTTAAGTAGGTCCATTCACTCTTTTTTTTGTGATACAAATTAAATTACATTATTAAAACTCCACTTCTATATCTTTGTTCCAAAAATAAATAAATAAATATATATATGAACATTTGGGGGGCAAATCTCGAAATAGGCTTAAAACGATTACCTATTAGGTACATAATTCATAGAAATAAAAAGTGATAGAAGTGAATGTATATGTTTTAAGTCAAGAATTGGGGCCTTGGTTAGCCGTTGAGCCTAAATGCATGAATTTATTGTTGAACTTGTGTGTTCTCTTCCCAAGGCCTTGGCCCTCGTTTATTCTCCCAATTGTCAATATCTAATTCTTGTATTTCTTCATAAACAGTTTCTAATGACGGTTCCCTTGTTTTACGAAGACCCATTTTCTCAGCTTCTTCTTTTGAAACACTTTTGAATGATGAAAACTGATATCTGTAAATAATATTAAATATTATTTAGCATTTTTACATCTTTAACTTATTGTTTAAATAAGAAAACCCAGTTTTTCTTTCGCAACTCATAAAATTCTCCTCAACATTAAAAATATTTAAACGGTTACGATTTTATCTGGAGACCTTAGAAATTCGAGTAAATAATTATTGTGTTAAACCAGACACAGTTAAAGCTTCAATTTGGTACCACTTTCATCTAAAGCAGCACTCAATTTTATTACAAACCTATATGTAACTAACCTATTTGTAATGGGTAAAAGGATTTCTGCGTGGCAATCGCCTCACTTTGCTCAGCTCTTGCATTAAATGGATACAATCCTAAACCTAACCTATTCGTAACGGGTGGAAGGATACTGACAATTAAATGTAATTATGTAGTAAAAGTGATTTTAAAATTAGTTTTAAGTGTCTGAGAACCTTTGGTACCGCGTTTGAACTCTACTTGGGACTGATTTAATCCAATAATTATCCACTGAAAGTATCTCAGTTTTAAGGTATGTCCTCTAATAGCTAGCCTTTGTTTTTATTGTACCTTATTTGTGCCCATTCTTTTAATCCAAACGATCCTCCAACAACAAACAACATAAATGGAATACCAAATTTAAGCGACTTATGCTTAAATATTAAATTGATTTTGTTTTTAAAGTTCAAAAGTCTATTATTATTCTCGCTAGAAGACATTCTTTATCGCTATCTAATAATTATAGTAGTTAGTTACTTAGTTATTTAAATGGTTAAATTATGTTCACAAACATTATTTTATAATGAAATTATAACCTAAAAATCCAAATTCTGACATTTGACGTGAGTATTCTTAAGGATTCGGCAAGGGTTTCTATATACAAAATTATAGTTACATACAAAGGTTTTATTTAAAATATTTTAATTAGATATATTTTGTTAAACTTTTTTGTATTTATTGTGTTTCATTCTTTAAAGTTAAAAATTTTCAATGAATCTTAAAAGTTGTCTTTAGTTGTCTTATTGTCTATGAAAAAAAAATATAAAATGGCTGAATTGGTGGAGTGACGTATGTGTTGTGTTTACGATTCTCTAATTTCAATAAAATTTGTGATTTGATAATGAAGTGTGGACAATTCAGTTAATTTTTTATCTTATCTGGTGTATTTGATTTAGGTAAGTGAATTTTACTTAGTTTTTAAATACTGTTATTACAAGGAGCGTTTGTCATGGGCTGGGGCTGTAGGCGGAAAGAATGTCCTCGTTAGCGATTAACTCTACCTCTGAGCGAGTTGTATGAGATGTACATTAATAATTATACGAATTAGTGATCTGAGTACAATGTTGATGATATTTCCAGTACATAGTATACTGTACAGTATTTACGTAGCTTCCGCGGCTGACATCTGAAGCCAGTCGATCCGTATTTGGTTTTTATTTTTTTTCTTACTTAAAAATATATTAAAACTGATAAATTACGTAGAACTAATGTATTAAATACGTAAAAATGTATATATTTGTATTCATTAACTACTATATAAGCCTGTAACACTAATAGTAGTAGCAGTAATTGGAAATTTATCTTATCAATACACAATATGTTACAGGTATATAAAGTTGCACTAAGATTGTTTAAAAAAGAAGTGAACTTCTTATCATTGAATAGACACATAGGTATATTATTCTTCTCTCTTTTTCTTCTCATACTATTCTTCATCACATAGGTTGCCTGGAAGAAATTGCTGCTTAGCAATAAGGCCGCCTATTGTGCTACCTAATTTAATAATTGTATGTTCTGTTTGTTTTTTTTTTTTTTCGCACAATAAAGAGTTTTTATTATTATTATTATTATTATTATTATATCTTAAATTTTTGATAATTATCTGTTTTAATTATGGTTATTCTTTGAAAGAATTATTTTTGCATATGGTGCTCTGCCGTCACTACAGGCGCCAAATTTTTCAAAGCAAAACCTCAAGACCTCTCATGTTTCAGTGTGGGATGTTACAGCTCAAAGGAATAGCAATCATTGAATTTTAATCTATATCATTGCTAAGATAAAACAGGTGCATTGTAAAAATAAAATATATCGAATTGTAACAAAACATCAATTTTTATAGTAACTCTGCATGTGACTGTACAATAGTTGCCTCCCCTATTCCGGTTTTAGGAGACAAATATGCACCGTCTGTTGACAGAGTTCACTAGTCCACTTTAGGAGTGTTACACTATCCTGAGACGCCAGACTGGGTTAATAATAACCATCACTAGTCTACTTACCTCTCTTAAGTACTTTAAATGTATTAATTTACATAATAAAAAAGGAGAATGCCCATTTTCGGGCCCACTTGGTACCTCATAGTTTTGTAAGAAAACCATATTCTACAATAATATCTCATTTTTTCATTAATTTACTTCAATTATATCAACACATCGTTTACCAATCAATAGACAATGTTTAATTACATTAAAAATATATTATGAATTACACGTCTTACCACTAGACCACGGCTGCTCAAAAATGTAACTTGTAGGTTTTTCTATTCACAATTCTGGTAATAGAAATTAGTTGAAATCAACTTTATTCGCAACCACTCAGATCAGTCCCTTGACACGAATGAATATCCCAAATAAAGCACCTAGTGTTCATTATCTTCTATGCCCGCTACGTGAGCTCTATGTCCCTTTCTTCCACATTTGTCATCGAAAGTCTTGGCCACGTTTTTCCGGTACTAATAGTCGTTGCCTTCCTTATTATTTTACAGCAACAACATTAGTAAACTACAGTTTTAATTGTCTAATTAATAAAATATATTTTTTCTAAATTATTTTTCTCAGTAACTCTCTTTTTTTTCTACTCTTTGTATGTGTCACAAATTTTCTATAACGTGGGAATGGAAACTTCCTATTGTATAGTTTTTTATTGACTTAAAGAGTTTTCTTGATATATGTATTGATGTAAAAAAATATCTATTGTTAAAGCAACCAGTTTATTATCTCGTTGTTTTGCGTTTATTTAAATTATTACTTTTTTTTTATTTATTGCAAAATAATAATAATAAAAATTACTTATTATTATTCATGTTAATCTATTAGGTACTTGCCACCTACAAGGGAAACCCCACTTTTTTATAATTCCAGATGCTTGTATTTTTTTTTTTATTTCAAAGAAATAAGGCTTCCTTTTTATTAGTTAATAGTGCCAATTTTTATATAAAATATTAATTTATTGATTTAATTGGTTATTATCTAATTATGTACCTTAAAAGTAATTAGGTACAACATAAAATGAATTATTTAGTGTTACCTAAGTACTACTATGTGGTACTACTACTACTAAGTACTAAATGGAAGTAATTATGTCTCGTAAAACTAAATTTAGCTATAGTACTGAGTGCAGATGTCTCGTGACTCATCTGCGGTGGCTTTGCTGGTTATTCCAATAGACTTCTGTAGGTAGAAACCTAAATAATCTGTCTGACGAGCGCCATTTAAGAGATTCCATGATGTGCGCGCGGTTTTGACACCCATCACTAAGCCGTCTATTCAGTATTCTCAGTATAATTAAAACCTATTACGTATGAGCATAAAATAAAACCTTTTATTTTAATTTTATTGTAGCTCGGCATGTGACAACACTCCGCCTAATGTAAAACTAGAGTGTGGTCTATGAATGGAAAAAAACTGCTACTACAGAGAAATCTACGGGCAGCAGTCGCCTCTACTATGCCGGCTTGAGGCTATCTAGATTGACAGTGCATACTCCTCTCGTTATACCTGGCTAATTTCAAACTATTCCAGAAATGCGACAAGGTCACTTTGCGGTTGTTACATTCGAAAGTGGTGGTAGTACCCCAGGACGGCAGATTGGACTAATAACCATCGTCAGTCTGCCTACCACTCTTTAATAGCGACCAAAGTACATATACATATAACAAAGTTACATTGGTACCGGTCAGAATTTAGCGAGGTTTGAACACGGGTCTCATCGATCGTGAGTTCACGCGTCTTACCGCTAGACCACGGCCGCTCAAAAAACTAGGCATTTTTCAATGGTTAATGGGGAGTCTACGGAAGTAAGAACAGAACACGTCTTTTTTCCTATCCTTCTCACACGCAGAACACTTGAAAAATAAATACGATCTAGAATGCCTTAAAACAGCATGTGAGCTAAGCTGTTATGTAATGACAAAACGTCTTTTAAGTCCTAAATAATAAAAGAAAATTAAGGATGTCCATTCCATAGTTACGTATACAAAATTGCGACGCAGTTAGCATGTCGTTTAATTTATCGACAGTAAAACGTCTCTGTACCCTATCGAATTAAGTTCGCAAACAATGAACGAGCTCCGTCCGTGGTGCCGGTGATGTCATCCGCCACGCCTGCTTATCCTATCATTTGAACTCTTCAAATCACTCATCCGAGAGACTCAACTATATGATTTTTTTATAAATACATAGCGTTTCTAGGAAGACTTGAACCAATAATATGTATTTTTTTTTTATTGTAGCTCGGCATGTGACAACACTCCGCCTGATGTAAAGCTAGAGTGCGGTCCATGAATGAAAACAACTGCTAATACTGGCTTGAGAAGACGATCTACATTGACAGTGCACACTCCTCTCCCTATATACCTGGCTACTTTGAAACTGCTCCCGAAACGCAACAAAGTCACTTCACGGGTGTTACATTTGAAAGTGGTGGTACTACCCCAGGACGCCTGACTGGACAAATAACCATCATCAGTCTGCCTACCACTCTTTAATAGTGCCTATATGCACTGAGCGACCAAAGTACATATAACAAAGTTACATTGGTACCGGTCAGAATTAGCGAGGTTCGAACACGGGTCTCATCGATCGTGAGTTCACGCGTCTTACCGCTAGACCACGGCCGCTCTTGTCGGTCTTGTCTATGTCAATATATAGATGCAAACGTGGATAATTCTTTTCTTTTTATACGTCATTCGCTTAATTATAACATTGTCTTTGTAAGTAGCGATTTTATTGTGTATTTAATTATGTTCAATGGAGCAATTAGTGTTTTCTTGTTATTTAAAACTACTGTTTCTATTAAATGACGCCGCAAGCAAGTCATTGATGTGTGTAATTTAGTTTGTCATTCATTTTGTTGGGTTTGGTTTGCGCTGACAACGCGGGGTCGCCGATCGTGAGGTGCTGAGGACGTTCTCGCATGTGTGACTCACAAAAATATACGAGGCTAAGAATTAACACATGACATTATTTTGATAATTTTGTTTATTTGCGTCGTGTCAAATTGTGCGCAAGAATCTAAATTTTGTATTATTTGAATTAAATATTTCAGATCCGTTCACCGAGTGTGGTTGTAAAACGCTCATACAGCGAAAAGTGAGTAGGTACTCTAGTACCATTTAGAACAGTCTTAGGTATATTGCGAACCAAACTTTGTGGCAACTACGAAGTTAGCCACAAGTCGCTGCGTGCGCAGTACACAAATTGAGATATCAGCGGAGAACGATGAACGCCCTCCCGAGCTACCCGTCTGTAGGATATCTTATAAGTTCTATTTATATTTAAAATTAACTCTTAGAGGATTATCAGACTGCCCCACATGCATGCGGGTGCGGGAGTGCAGATCTGCATCTTCATGCGGATTTCTCCGCACAAACGCGTGGGGCTGCAGCATGTCATGCGATGGCCTATAGGCCTTATTTCACATTAGCTTGCTGTGGTGATATCTAAATCGATCGATATCGAGATCCATTTCGCAATAGTACGTCTAGTTTTGTCAAAATCAAGCACAATACTGCAAAACCCGGTGTGCACCCACGCGCGGGGTGCGTGTTTGTCCGCATGTAGGCGCGTGATCTGCGACACCGCGCGTGAATGCGTTTTGTGTGTGTTGCACTACGCGTGTTTTCTATACAAACAAAGGTACTTGCAAACAACGTAAGATCACGCACTCCCGCGCTACACTGCGTGATGCCGGGCAGTGTAAGAATCGCCTTAATGTTATTATTGCAAACTTGACTGTACCTACACGAAATAGCGTCCGCAGCTTTGGAGACGCCATAATGTTTGACGCGACCTATACTAACAAAATGATATAATTAATAATTATCTACCGTAATATTGCAAATTGACGCTAAGTGTCGTCTTCCTGTGCCCACTGTCCGAAGAGCGTCTTACCACTGAAATGCGCTCTCCACTTACCGATCCATGTCTCCTGCGATATTTCAGCGAGTTTACTTCACAATTTCCCTTGTGCATTCAGAAATTTGTGTTAGCAATTGTTTCCGTTCATATATATCACACACTGGCTCTTCACAGACGGAGTGTTAAGTTAGGTTAACTACAATTTAAAAAAAAACTTTAAAATGATATAGTCAATAAACAAATAAACTGTGTGTAATAAATAATGTCCGGAATGTATTATAATAATGGTGGATTAAGCTATTAGCATGTATATTAACGCTACTGTGTTCTCATCGCGACGTGCGGTCAGGAATTTTAATTCGTAAAAACAATAGCCATGCCAAACCAGGAGCTCAGACGTGAATGATTGTCGATTCGATGAAGTCTTTAAAACCAATACTCAAATCAGAAGTTAAGTTATGGTTTTCGTTAATGTATGTTCGCCTACAGATAATATTATATGCAAATCTGCTTGCTCTTTGTGGACACGCTTTCGATGCAGTCCGCCAATAAAATTATCTGAAATATAATTTAGATTAAAATTGGATTTCGATCAGTATTGATTTAATTTATCTATGTATTGCTCGTAGTAACTCGGCATGTGTCAACACTCCGTCTAATGTTAAGCTAGAATGCGGTCCATAAATTGAAACAACTTCTACTACAGATAAATTACTACGAGCGGCAATCGCCTCTTCTATGCCGGCTGACGAGACGAATATGCACCACCATCCGGTACAATGGATTATTAGTTATCTTATTAAAAATGGTATTAATATTTTATTTCAACGTATCATATTCCTGTGTTCCGTATAATAAAGGCATGTTTATTTTAAATATTTATGACCCGTCATGCAGCAGGTGCAGATGATTCATATACGTATATGACACAAGGCTACTCGGATCCATTAGAGTTTTCTGCCGACCATCGTTTTATTGGAAAAGTAATGGACTCACTTCTACTGTCTTCGTCGTCCGTCTAATAAAACTAAGAGAAAGAAATAAAGCTAGAAATCAATGGCGTCGCAAACTATTTTGTGTTCTACTGAATAGGTTTGGCTATGACATTTGCCTGTTACGACATTGTTTAGTGGCCTATTATTGTAGTAATTCGTTGTTCTCGAATACTACTCTAACACGTTTGTCACGATTTACGAGTATCACTTCATATAGGGATTTACTACTTTTTTACGTAACTTTATTTGTGTATGATCAAATTATTAGATCTAAGGTAGTGCTCTGAGCGACCGAAGTACCTAGTTACATTAGTACAGGTCAAGGTTTAGCGAGATTTGAACACGGGTCTCATCGATCGTGAGGTCCGTCCTCTACCGCCAGATCGCTCCGTGATAAGCCCGTGGTAGTATTGCCACTTTCAACTGAAATACCCGTGAAGTGAGTCTTATTTCGGAAATAGTTTGGAAGTATCCCGGTATAACGAAAGGAGTGTGCACATGTCGGGCTTCCTATATAAGATCCCATGTGTCCTTTAGCATTGGATCCTTAGAACGGAGCGTGAAGAAGCACTTTCTCAGGCCGGCATAGTAATGGCGACTGGAGCCACTGTCTAAGTCGTTACCATCGTGCCAGTCGAGGTTATGTCGTGTCATTATAAAAAAAAATCGACTGTTGTAAGATATATAGGTCACGGTCTGCCAGTTCTTATTGAGAAGTCAATTTATAATGATGCTCCTTTCCGTAGTGCCGTCGTCTCGGTGGCGAATAGGACGTCGTCGGAAGCTATTAACACAAAGGTCAGGGTCATTTTTCTTCCTTATGTCAATACTTATCTTACCACTTTAATGGCTAGTTTATAATTCGTTGACAAGATTTCTTATCCTTTTAGATGTGATGTGTGAATTATTTGTCAGAAGCTGCAAGTCTCTATAATTTAATAGAAACTTTATTAGTTTCGAGTTTGTGTAAATTAATTTAGTGTATAGTATATTCACTAAATAAATAGATTCTCTATTGACACTTTGCGATTCAGTTAGACGATTCACCTAAATAGAGGGCATGCCGTCGCCAGTCGGTCACGGGGCATTGCTGTACCGGTAAGCACGCCAGTGGATTCCTCTCACGCTCCAGTTGCCACAAATACAACTGAATTGCATTGCATTTGTCATCTCGCGGATGTGAACAATATTGTCGATTTTTATGATGCATCACAAACCTTTTCGCCAATTTACTTGGGAGCTTTTGTTTGTTTTGTTCACTTACTTCACGAGTTCACGACTAAAAGTTGAACCAATTGTTTATCTATTTAAATGTTTCTTTTTAGTTGTGTTCTCATTCTGGGAAGGCAAGGGGATCAAAGCCCATACAGCCACATTGAATTATAGATATTTTACAGTACAATATTTTCTTTGGCAGCGAAGATTTGTTTATATTTTAGTTAGGCTTACTTGTTGATAAGCTAAACAAAGAAATATCTGCAGACAGGTAGTAGCCTCCTTTTGCATAAGCTTTCGGCAATTAACGGACTACTCCTCATGTTATATCAACCCGACTGTTTCCCAAACTAATTCCGAATCACGATTAAATCACTTCACGGGTGTTACATTTGAAAGTGGTGGTGCTACCTCACGAAGGCAGACTGGGCTAATGTACCATTATCAATTTGCCTACCAAACACGCCTTAATGTTTATAAAATTGAGTGATAGGCAGACTGATGATGGTTATTAGCCCAGTCTGCCATCCCGGGGTAGCACCACCACTTTCGAATGTAACAACCGTGAAGTGACTCTGTCGCGTTTCGGAAGCAGTTTGAGTAATCAGGTATAGCGAGAGGAGTGTGCACTGTCAATCTAGATAGTGCCGGCTGCCGTAGAGATTCCTCTATAGCAGCAGTTGTTTCCGTTCATGGACTGTACTCTAGCTTTACATCAGGCGGAGTGTTGTCATATGCCGAGCTACAATTTATGGGTAAATATTTAAGGTAACCCTATGTGTTTAGCTATTTCAAATAGTGTTAATGTCGATTATGCAAAAACAATGTATTCTACAGCTGTGCATGCTTTAGTTTTTCCAAAATTAATTAAATATTGATTGAAAAGTTCTTGCTCAAGAATTATATGGGTTTAGTCTCCGCATCTTCGATTACGTAACGAGGACACGAGCGTACGTACTACGTATACTTAGACATATACAATTGGATAATTAGATTCGGAAATTTTCTCTTTATGATTGACTTTAATAGAATGAATATTCATAATGAATAATGTGTTAGGTTAATAACTTTGGCATTCATTTGTTTGTTTGTTTGTTAATTCGTTGTTTAAAAGTTAATTTCTTACCAATGGAGTAGTACCACCACTTTTGAATGTAGTTCCCGTCGAGTGACCTTGACGCGTTTTGGGCGCAGTTTAAATGCGCCCGTAGAGATTTCTCTGTAGTAGCAGTTGTTTCCGTTCATGGACCGCACTCTAGCTTTACTTCAGGCGGAGTCTTCTCATATGCCGAGTAACAATAAGATTTTTTTTTATTGTAGCTAGGCATGTGACAACACTCCACCTGATGTAAAGCTAGAGTGCGGTCAATGAATCGAAACAACTGCTACTACAGAAAAACTTGTCCGGGCAGCAGTCGCCTCCACTATGCCGGCTTGATGAGACGAGCATGTACCATCTAGATTGACAGTGCACACTCCTCTCGCTATACCTGGCTACTTTCAAACTATTCCCGAAACGCGACAAGGTCACTTCACGGGTGCTACGTTCGAAAGTGGTGGTACTATCCCAGGACGGCAGACAAATAACCATCATCAGTCTGCCTACTACTCTTTGATTATTTACCTTTATTAGGTTTTAGTGTTTTTTTTTTAAATTGTAAATGTTTTGCTCTTCATTAATATCGTATTAATTAGTAAATAAAACACAGGGGCATATTTTCGCATTGTATATATTTTTATAGTGTATTAATTAATAATAATAATAATAAATTCTTTATTGCATTTAACAGAGTTAAATAAATACAGAATCATAAATAACTTACTGCAATTGGCGGTCTTATCACTAAAAGCATTTTCTTCCAGACAACCAATTGATATTAAATAAATTGTAAGAAAAAGAGAAAAGCGGGTGATGCAGTCAAGAAGTACCTATTATTAAATAATATAAAATTATTTATAATAAACATATAAATAATAATATAATAGTAAAATATTTAACTTTTTAATTAAATATTATAAAAAATAATTAACCTATTTTTCTGTAGTGAAATGAAAGTTTGTATAACGTTCTGTTCCATTTTAACTTTTCTTAGCATCTGCGCAGTATCACTATCAACTTTCTGAAGTTAAATGCACTAATGGATGTTAATTATCATTGCAGCGGAATAGTAGTGCCTTTATTAGAACTCTCTCTGTCTGAAGCTCGAGTGTTATACTATTATATCCTTGCTGAGAATTTATTTTAATTCATTTATTATTCTTGCCTCCAAAAGTCGGCGTAGCGGCAGAAATTTCTCAGTTCATGGAGTGTGGTCTATAAAAAAGTCCGAGCCCCTTCACAGCGACCAATTATGAAACGTCTATGTTGTGTCAACTTTAAGTGATAGAAGATATACAAGACTGTAATTCATGAATAAAAATTGCTTTTCTTTTAGTTAATGTTTTCCGTGTATGTTTGCAGCAGGTGTCTTGGTGTGTTTACGTTTTCTGTGCATCGTTACGTATCGATTTTCGTTTTATATGATTAGCGGATTGTGGACATCGACGGGCTTCCACGCGGTGCGATTTGACGTTGAAATCTTTGAAAACCCTACTCGGATTTCGCTATACAAGATTCTAGTTTTTTTTTTAGCAAAACATTGTCACTTTGAGCGGTTAAGGGCTAACGGTGTGAACTCGCGATCGATGGTACCCTTGTTCAAACTTCACTAAATTTATATGTACCTTGGTCACTCGGTGCCATACAAGCCCTAGCTTTGTCTAAGGATGGTTTGCACCAGAAGGCCCGTTAAAGTTACTTTAACTATTACTTTTATGGCGACGTAACCGTTAAACGCTTACAATTTACTCCACACGAGTTGCACCATCGTCGCATCTGTCATTTTTGACGCTTAATTTTACCTTAACCGTAACCAGCGAATCTTGGCTGGTTAGAGTTAAAGTAATCGTCAAACCAATGCCACTAACGTCAAATGTATGAAAAGAAGCCAAATATGTTTTTCTATTATTTTTCGAGATCAGCCACCCTTTTAACGATAACAATATGAATTTACACGATGTTGCAACACGTGTGAAGTAAATGTAAACGTTTAACTGGCGTCGTCGCCGTAAAAGTAATAGTTAAAGTTACTTTAACCGGCCTTCTGGTGCTAACCACCCTAAGCATTTAAAAACAAAGTAATCTTTTGTTAATCGCTTAATCATGTATTATTATCAATAAATTATTGATATTTACAATCTTTATTGATTCATTAAAGTTATTAATTTTTAGGACCTTGTCCTAATTCGAGATATATTTTTTATTTATCATTTTATTCCGGTTAATTTGATGATTTACTTAGTTCATGTAGCGACTTTTCTCTTCATACCACTTTCGTATCGACCACATAATTGCCTCGTCAGAATCATTATATAGGTAAGTTGTATAAGCAGTAAATTCAGGTTCTCGAACCCTAAATCAGTAAGGGATAAACAGTTGGAAGGTTAGATTAGACGAATTTCGACACGGTGACCTAAAGCGGTTGTGGACTCAGTCTTCCGACTCAGGTTCTATCCGCGCGGGCTCCTCAGGCTGTTGTGTGCGGTTTTTTTTTCCAATATTCTATCATAATCTAATAATAGCGAGCGATGTGCACTATCAATTTAGATGGTACATGCTCGTCTCCTCAAGCCGGCATAGTGGAGGCGACTGCTGCCACTTCCATTCATGGACCACACTCAAGCATCAGGTGGAGTGTTGTCACATGCCGAGCTACAATAAAAAATAATAATAATTAATTAAGTAAGTAGTAAGTTTTATGAGTTACTTGACTCCTATACATATATCCCAGAATTCAACGTAGAATACACAGATGGTCACGTTTCTGTACCAAACTAGGCATCTCCGACTGACACTTATTTACGACAAATTTATGCCATGATGTCATCGTAAACCTTTGGCGCTTCGACTTCTATCTTACAAGGTTTGTTGAATATATGCATTATATTAGGTACCTTTCTAGAGACCGTGTGCTGCAGCACGTATTTCTTTATTTCTTTACCCAAAGCCTAAATATGAATGTTCATATCTCTAACCGGAGGATGCCATGACACTCATGACATATTTCACCTCTCCCTTTAGTTTCTTTTTAGACAAAAGCTTATGTTCTTTCTCAGCATGTAACTTATCTGTCTGCCAATTTCATCAAGCTGTTTAGGCATTAAAAGGTGACAAACAAACAGTTACTTTTTTATTTATAATATTAGTATAGATCGACTATTCTTATAATATGCTTGTGACAAGAAACTAGTGTGTCAAGTGACCCATCGTCGTCTTCGAGGGTTGGGAGTTTCTACCGTCTCGCTAGTGTGAAATATCATGAGAAAGCTACTTGTAAATCATTTTTGCGAGTCAAGAATTAAACGTCGGCTTATAATGAACGGTTGGATTGAAGTACGGACCTCGATCAACATTTTTAGTCCGTGCTAATTTACTGCTCGTAACAGATCTGGAGCAGTTCACCAATTTTTTTCGCCCTGTACAAGTTATTCTCAGCCGAGCGCTGACCGCTTCTTTCTATTAAATTTTATAACACTAAACCACAATGCATATTTGATTGCTTATCTAAAGAAATGCCTTTAATCAATAGATCTTTATGCATCTGTCATAGGAGGCGTAATCGGTAGCGACTAGCGGTCGACATTAACCAGTCAGTTATAATCGCGGCCGCGCCTCGTGAACTCGTCCGTTTTGCTTTGCGAATGTTTCTCGTCACCCGCAGAGCTACACAGTTTAGGCAATGTAAATAAACATTATCCGCGTGTGGGGTTGAGTCATTGCTGAAATTTGTCGTGTATAAACAAAGACTGGGCCGTGAAGTGTGGTGCCTTTGTTGAGGTTGAAAGGCTGTGTGTTTGACTTGTGTTTTGTTTGATTTAAATTGGTATGTTTTTTTAGTTTTATATTTAAGAAGAAATAATAATAATTTGTTATTGTAAGTGAATATGGGAAACGAATTAGGAGCGGCCGTGGTCTTGCAGTGGAAGGTCTGAACTCATGATCGATGAGACCCGTGTTTAAATTTTGCTATATTCTGACCGGTACTCAATGTTATTATTAACTTGGTCACTCAGCGCCTATAATACAATCACTAACTAGCCTGTGTGTTTTCTTATAGTAGCTCGGCATGTGACTACAGTCCCGCGTAATGTTAAGTTGGAATGGTCACGTGAAGCCATTAAGGTTCTGTAGCTTAGTAATCAATGTTTGTGCGTAAAGAGGAGGGCGGGTGTTCGAATCCTAACTCGGAGTTTTTTTTTCTGATCAATTTTCGTCATAAGTAATTAAATATTAAAAATAACTTGCTTTAATGCCATTCTTGACTTAGGTTCAGTCTAATTAAAGCACGGAACTGTTAATGAGTCTACTGAATCACTGATTTAGCCTTTGCAATTACCTAGATGTCTAGGTTTCGGTCGTTGTCCTCTTAGTAAATAGTATTGTTGTGAAAATGTGTTTTAGTGTTTAAACCTAGTTGTATTGTGTTGACTACAATTTTCAGAGCATCCGTGTGAGCTGAAGACGTGGGTTCGAATCCCACTTCAGGATGTTGCGCGTTAATTTTTTTTTCTGTTCCGCTTTTATTATAATTTAACGTTAAAGAAATCCTAGCATGATAGTGTGCTAAAAACTCTAAAATAAAAACGTATCAAAATAAAATAAAAAAAAAATCATTTAATTATTTTTTTTTATCAAACCAATTTGTTTTCGTTCATCGTCGTTAACTCTGTAATGACGATTTTCCTCATTTAAAATTTGTCCAATTAGATGTTCGTTATTGGTAAATTGATAAATAATTGTTTTGTTATTCTATTGAATTATGTCATCAAAATATTAATCTAGAGATTTAATTACAATGTACTGTTCTAATTACTATAACAAAGAGTTAATAGATTTCACACACAAGTTTTAATCCGTACTAGAAACTATCTTTTATAGTAGCCCGTAATGTGACCACTCTACGGCTGATGTTAAATTAGACTGCACTGAGAATTGCCACGGAAATGCAGGCAGCAGTTGACTCCGCTATACCAGCTTGAAGAAACGTTTGACGACAAGCCGACATCGTTGAATTTTGCTTTTTTTTTATTGTAGCTCGGCATGTGACAACACTCCGCCTGATGTAAAGCTAGAGTGCGGTCCATGAATGGAAACAACTGCTACTACAGAGAAACCTGTGCTGAGGAGACTTAGATTGACAGTGCACACTCCTCTCGTTATACCTGGCTACTTTCAAACTATTCCCGAAACGCGACAAAGTCACTTCACGGGTGTTACATTCGAAAGTGGTGGTACTACCCCAGGACGGCAGACTGGACAAATAACCATCATCAGTCTGCCTACCACTCTTTAATAGTGCCTATAGGCACTGAGCGACCAAAGTACTTATAACAAAGTTACATTGGTACCGGTCAGAATTAGCGAGGTTTGAACACGGGTCTCATCGATCGTGAATTCACGCGTCTTACCGCTAGACCACGGCCGCTTTTCAATTATTTTTTTTGTTTTAATCAGATTTTTAGCGGTCTACTATCGCGTAACCAGATAACGCGCGACATTTCTATTTCTATCTATTTTCAAGTAAAACACGATCGCGTAAAACCTAAGGAATAAATTATACTAGGTTTCTTCAAGCTTTATATTTTTGCGCAAAGGAAAAACATAAAAGCAATATGTTAAAAATAACATCAAAAGGGTAACAGAA
Source organism: Tinea pellionella (assembly GCA_948150575.1). Lineage (NCBI taxonomy): Eukaryota > Metazoa > Arthropoda > Insecta > Lepidoptera > Tineidae > Tinea > Tinea pellionella. The sequence goes on along the minus strand of OX411259.1, from coordinate 6,579,785 downwards.
GCATAATAACTTGCTGACTCATACCTTTTCGTCGCCTTCCCTTTAGAAGGACAAGTAGTATGATAAATGCACAGCGTACACCCCGAAATTGGTTTTATGCCAAACTTGTATTAATGGTTGTAAACCACGACATGGGGGTGCGCTCGGAAATAGCATGCTCACTAGCACTACAGATTAATTCACTGAAAACTATTTAACACTTAACACCACGGAGATACCTCGTTGAAAATATTAATTTTATAGTAGTATGACATGTGACTGCAATGCCTGGTGCTAAAGTAGAGTGCGGTCCATTAGCGTGGCCAATTTCTGCAAACGATGGTCGCCTTTTCTAAGACAGGCTTGAAGGGCTCTCCATTATTCCTGGCTACTTCTGAGCTAAACTCGAAACTCGACTTTTTATGGGTGTGCAGAATGGGCTAATAATAACTAGCTGCAAACTAGTCTACAAATTAATCTAGATTCATTTCCCTAACTTCTACTAAAATTATAGCTCTCGATGGATATAATTCCTAGTATTTTTGTGTATTTTTAGTTAACCAAAATAAAATTATATATAAACAAATCGCAGTTACTGTAAACATTACTGCTTGCATGCCGTTGATTCTCTTTACATAACTCCCGCAGTTAAACTGTATAATTATCATTTCCTTTCCTGTACAAAGGTCCGACGGTTTTTGGCGGGCATCTAGAGAGGCTGTCGGTTTTGAATCGTTTTCCTAAACTTTTATTTCTATATCCCTTAAGTGTTCTTGTGGATAAATTCATTAAGAATAGAAGTGTTCTGCTTTACATTCTAAGGGTCCGTTGAAATTGAAAGTAAAGATGTTGAAGCTGAAGTAACTGAAGCTATGTTTGACTTGACTTAAAGTGGGAAATTGTTACAATGTCATAACCATAGAAGAAGGTCGTTGAAAAACTAGATTTGTCGAAGGTTGCAACACATATCTAAAACAGTAAACTTATGAATAAAATTGTGATTAGCAAAAAGCCATACTCGAATATAACTTGTTTGGCACCAAAACAACGCTATCATGTAAAGGGTTGCATATCGGTATGCCTACACACTGAATTATTGTGTCATCTGGGCTTTACGCAGCGCAGACCGGTTCCCAATGATTGCCGATTGAACCACACCAACTATATTTGTAAGTCGGGTGGGTAGTCACTAGCCGTAACCGTACAGTTACAGTAACGAGTGTGTGTCGTAACGGGCGAGCCGGCTATCTAGTGTTGTCGAGCTAAGTGTCTCGCTCGTGCAACATACATTTTCTTAGATGCGCTACTTGAAGTTATAAACATGTTTTGAGCCCGCGCCCTTTGATCTATGGTAAAAAGTGACAAACGACGGTTCGCTGCGACCGTATCGCGTTCTGCTCGCGAACCAAGTACACGCTCGCTAGTGAGTACACGACCAAACGGTCAAAGTTTCGGAATGTCGATGCCCATTCTGAATGACTATTTGTGTATAGTTTTTGCTCGTGGACCGGCGAAAGTGACGAATAAACTCTTAAATGTTGTTGCACTTGGCAACATCTGCTTGCAATGTCTCATGTCACGGTCTGAAAGATGTCGGCATTAATTTATCTTCGCAGCGACAATCTATTTTAGCAATCTCGACAAAAGTATATGACGAGTAATGCTATCGTCTTTTATTTTAATTTTATAATTAATCACGGTGTCCGTTTTAGTTCTTTAATATATCTATGGAGAACCAATTAAGTTTTAATTAAAAGCTTTTATTTATCGCGAATACTACTATTATTTATTCATGTTTTTTTGTAGTCAGATACGTATTGAAATCTTGTTGAGATGAATCGAAAGTGAAACGCAACGAGTGCGTGGTCGTTCAACCCGGCACGCGCCAAGTCGCATCCTCTGCTTGTCTCGGTAGCTTTATTGTGCCTGCAGCGAGATCGACCTCATTCGGTGGCGCGTGCTCGCTCTATGACTGTTGCACTTGTTTTATAAACAATTCACATTCAATTAGCGTAATCATTTAACAGATGCAGCCTGTTATTACTAACTTATGAAATGTATTACGGTGTCAATTTCACTTCATCGATTTGCAGAAAACTGTAATTCTAACTGATACATGACAATGCACTATTCTTTTTTTTTTTTGTTGTAGCTCAGAATATGACAACACTTCGCTAGATGTTTAGTTAGAGTGCGGGTTAAAAACGGAAACTACTGCTACTACAGAGAAATCTGTAGGGACAGCAGTCGCCTTCGCTATGACGGCTTGAGGAGAATCGTTATGCTTGATTACTTCTGGGTGTTACATTCGAAAGTGGTGGTACTTTTCCAAAATGGCAGACTGGGCTGTTAGCCATCATCATTCTGTCTACCACTCCTTAATAGTGCCCGAGCGACCAAGGTACATATAACATAGTTACATTGGTCAGATTTTAGCTAGATTCGAACACGGGCTCAAAATTGCCTAGTTTTTTTTGGCACCGAACTGAGATCCCTTGTGCCGTAGAGCCAAATACATTTTCTCTTAATAACGAGAGTAAAATGTATTAGATGCAATGAGACATCTGTTATGTATGTTTTGGTGTAGTTGACCGTGGACAGAGTTGCGTGTTGACGATAAAAACAATGCAACTTGTATGTAGAAACAGTTGCATGCGAGTGCAAGCGTCCGTCGTCGTGGCCAGTCACGCGCGTCTCTACTGCCGATCGTTAGGCAAAAACTATAATTAATCACTGGGGATTGTGTAACTCGCTCGTACTCCGGCTGGGTCATGTGGAAAACTAACTCCTGTCCATTCATGCGATACTTTACACTTATAAAATTTGCATGTTATGTGTGGGATTTTTTTTTTAATTATTGTTGTAGCTCAGCATATGAACAACACCTGATTTAGAGGTAGAGTGCGATCTATGAGTGTAAACAAATACTACTACAGAGAAATCACTATGTCAACAGTCGCCTCCGCTTTGCCGGCCTGAGGAGACGAGTATACACCATTGACGCTGACAGTGCACACTTCCCTAGCTATGCCTGGCTACTTTCAAACTGCTCCAGAAACGCGACAAAACCACTTCACGGATATACGGAGAACAAATACATATACATATATTTCACGTCTATTTCAGTAATAGATGTCAATTTAGGAATGGTACACCACAAGGAAATTGTCCCCTTTGATCATCATTTAAAGTTAACCTGAGGAATAAACATTCAGAAGCGGATATTGGAGAATTGCGACTTATTAGTCTATTAGAACGCGCGAACAACGGAAATTTATCTTTAATCTGTCTGGAGTTCTGGAGGTTGCCTCTAATTGTCGATCGGTTTAGAAGTGTTGAGGTTTATCTCTGTGTGAAAAGTAGGTTCGTGCTATTTTCCTTTGCGCTCTTATACATTTATAGGACGCCAGACTGACACTGCGCTAGTTAGCCTCTTTGCTGCTAATTTTGTACTCAATTAGTCCGGCTGCCTGCGTCGAGAGTCGAGTCTACGCTCAGTGCCAATGCACTTTTAGATGCAACTTTGTGTATTAATAGAGTACAAAAATTATGTTTCTTATAGTAGTACGGCACGTGACAACTCAAACTGATGTTAAGCTAGAGTGCAAGTTTATGTATGGGAACAACTGCTACCCCAAAGAAGTGTCTGCAGATAGACACGTCAGCCAAGGTGTATGGCAATGGTGTTGGACAATAGTCAAGCACATGGCATTGAAGTTGACTTCGTAGGTTGACCCATATTGTGGCTCGAAGTGACCTTATCGCGTTTCCAGATATAACGAGAGAAGTATGCACTCTCATCCTAGATTGTGTGCATTTGTCCCCTTAAAAGCCGACCTAACGGAAGCGACTGCTGGCTGCAGCAATTTCTTCCTAATTGGACTACACATCAGACAGAATTCTCATATGCCGAGCTATACAATAAAAAGAAAAATATTCGGTGCATATGGCAATTTTTATGTAATATTTCGTACACCTGAAATAATGACAATATAATATGTAATAATCTAAGAAATTACTTTTGTAATTTTTCTATCATCTACTTACTCTAAATTGCAATAGTAAGAATGTAGACGTTATCGATATTTGTTATTGAATAACAGGTGATTACGTAACACGTTACTCCATCTTGCATGACAATACGCGTAATAGTCGAGCGTGCAAGTCAGTCACGCTGATGGACACGCGCCATCCACGAACGTGGTTCTAAACGGATTGGCTGGACGATGAGAGTGGAATTCCTAGGAAACCTACGTCTCGGAAATAACATCCTTTATCCCTTATTTCATTGTGTATTTAATTTAAATAAATATTACAGGTTGTTTATACTACGATTAATTTAATACTAGCAGGCTCTACGTTGCAGTTAAGGTCATAGTTAATTGATGTACTCGTATCTCTCTTTTTTTTTGGAAATTTTTAGCATATTAGAGTTGTAACTATTAAATAATGATGAGATTTTATTTAGCTATCGCGTTTATTTCGATTATTTATTTATTAGATATTAGAGACGTGACGCGACAATGGGACGCACGTTTCGAAAGCTTTGCAGCTAAAATGATTGTGTTTTTACATTTTTTTTTATCAGATAAGTAAAAATAAGTACATTTGTATCATACAAACAGATCAATAAAGATTTAATGAAATAATAAAATAGATGTTGCTGTAGATAACAATGCAATTCGTAATATAATTCAATAGTATACGAGTAGTTTGCTTTTCTATTGAAAAGAATTTCGAATGTAATACCCGTGAAGCGACCTTGTCGCGTTTCGGGAATAGTTTGAAAGTAGCCATAAGAGAGGAGTGTGCACTGTCAATCTAGATGGTGCATGCTCGTCTCCTGAAGCCGGCATAGTGGAGGCGACTGCAGCCCGTAGAGATTTCTCTGTGGTAGCAGTTGTTTCCATTCATGGACCGCACTCTAGCTTTACATCAGGCGGAGTATTGTCACATGTCGAGCTACAATAAAAAAAAAAAAAAAGATTTTGCAATAATAATAATAATAGGAAGTTGAAAGTAAGCTTTTTCTTTTGTACATAATATTAATTATTAGTTGATGAAATGTATATTTCTAACACTGATAAAATACAATTGTCACGCCTTTTTCCCACAGGGATAGGCATAGACAACGGAAATATGTTTATTTTAGACTTTTTACCAACCTAAATGGGTTCGCAAACGTCGCTAAAGTAAATTGGCCCCTCCCTGAACGTGTTTATATTATACTACTTTATTAGCGTACCTATTTATTTTTTTAAATTGATAGGGAACTCTAGAACTGTGTTAGGGGGCCACCAGACGATGCTTATATATTTTTTACATTCAATATACAGTTGATAAATCAATAAGTCATACAATTTAGGCTATTATCATTTATCACCTTTTATATAATGGATATATTGATTTTAATTTAAAAAAAAATGCCCTTAAATAAAAGATAATAATCATTTATAGTAACATTTATTATATAGAAAGCCCTACCATCTGTTAGAAGGTTTTTAAATGTGAATATGATAAGTAATTAAAACAACAAACATTAGAAAAAAAAATTAGTCAAAGACATTTCGTAATAAAAAAACTACGCCTTTACCGACCGCAAATGTACAAATAAGTATTTTAACGCTTTGTAGACTTATATGGAAAGCGTCTCGACTGGCGCCTTACTATGTAAAACACACGACCACTGACCCAAATAAGAAACTTAAGGCAATTAAGTCTTAAATCGTCCGGTTTTTGATTAATGACGTCCATTTCCATATTTTTCTATTTTGACATTAAGAAGCGTGCTTTGAAATGATATAGCTTGATTTATACAGGAATAAACACGGATTATAGTATTACGATACGAACCACAGAATGTTTTGAGAATGTTGAATAAACACGACTTAGGTATAATGCATAGGATATAAACAGATTTTTAATTGAGTCGGCAAATGATAAACAAACGTCACCCGGTTTTCATGATGTTAATCGATGAAATCTGTTATTAGAAGCGAATCTCTCCATTAAACGCAATATTTCAAATGTCTCGGACACTCAGTACATCTATACCTATCTATAAACGTAGTATTAGTTGTTTAAGTTAAGGATTTAACGCTTTGACTGTCCAAAATATTTTTTTTAGTAGCTCGGCATGTGATCATAATTGTTATGTTATGCTGAAGTGCGGAAATCATGAGCGAAAACAACTGCTATCATTTGAGAACTTGTGCACGCAGTAAATAGTCGCTTCCACTATGCCGACTTAAAGAGACAACTACACACGGCTCAGTTGATATCGAAACTCGACTAGGTCACTTTATGAGCGGTGATACTACCCCAGAATGGCAGACTTGGCTACCACTCTTTATTTGGTATGGTATTACTTACTTCCTTAAAGAGCGGTAGATAGACTGATGATGGTTATTTGTCTGTCTGCCGTCCTGGGGTAGCACATTTTCGAATGTAACACCCGTGAAGTGACCTTGTCGCGTTTCGGGAATAGTTTGAAAGTAGCCAGGTATAGCGAGAGGAGTGTGCACTGTCAATCTAGATGGTGCTTGCTCGTCTCCTCAAGCCAGGCATAGTGGAGGCGACTGCTGCCCGTAGAGATTTCTATGTAGTAGCAGTTGTTTCCATTCATGGACCGCACTCTAGCTTTACAACAGGCGGAGTGTTGTCACATGCCGAGCTACAATAAACAAAATATTAACGATTTTGTTGTGTTTGTTCACAGATGATGGAGGAGCAGTGAATTGGCAGAATAGCCGATATGAATTCGGACGTGCATCGTCACCAAGCCCATCCGCCTCTGGCTCAGGTACCGTGAAATCTTTTATAACTTTCGTATCGAATAATTTGATTCATCTAATTGTTGATTGTGGTGCGATTTGTAAACTTTCACTATTTTCGATTTGTCCGTAGGCGCGAAAAGTGGGCGTACACTTTGATCTGTTAACAATTTAAAGACAGATTATCTAATATAGGTAACGAAAGTAAATCAAATTTTGTAAGAATAAATTATTGTTATTACTGTTTATATACGTCGAAGTAATGCGGAACATTCTAACTGGGAGAATTTCAGACTGGCTATTTGAAATTCTTCACTTCAATAAGAAGCGGATGAAAGTTTAAAAAAAAATGAAAGAGAGGTAGGCAATCTTATGATTGTTATTAGCCCAGTTTGCCGTCTCAGGGTAGTTACTAATACCAGTGAGTTCAGCTTGAATGTAGGGTGGTATACCGAAAGGACTCTTCATCAGTCTACAGACATTTCACTATTGTAGCAGCAGCGCCGGATTTAGACTTCGGCGGCCCATAGGCAGAGCATGTTGTGGAGGAAATGTGTTGTGGTTAACTGTTGAAAGTTTCTATTAAGGTCAAGGTAAAGAAGAGATAGAGATAAGTTGGCTAACACAAAATTTAAAAAAAAACTCAGTATTTTTTGTTTCTACCGCGCCTTTTCGTTTTATTTTTTTTTTTGTGGTGTGGTGGCGGCCCATAGACAACTGCCTATGTTGCCTATGCTTAAATCCGGCACTATGTAGCAGTTGTTTTCGCTACACACTACGCTTGTCGAGTTACTATAAAAAAGTAATCAGTAGTAATTGAAAATGTATAGATATGATGGTTTAAGTATTGGATTAATTGCTTGTTCAAGCTTATTTCTGTAATGATCTTAAGGGTATCTGAATACACCGGTCATTCAATCTGTTAGCTGTGTTAGTCATGAGCTATTAATGTCTCGTGTTGCGAATAGGATCAATGGAAGGCATTCTTGACGGCTATATTATCAGTCGTCATCGCCATATGAGTGCCTCACTCTACCCACGCCACGTACCCGCATTACTTTGTTGGACCCATAACTGTGCGTACTTCAAGTTCCTTCGCGAACCATGAATCGATTATAATTTTTGCTGAGTAATTTGAATTTTATGTGTGCTTGTTGACGAGTTTTTTTGTTTGTTTGTCAGCAATCTTCGCTCGGAATTATGCACGGGCTACATATAATACAATATCAGTTCGAACTCCAAATGTAATGAAAAATTATTGTTTATAAAATACTGTGTTTGTTATTGTAACTTTCTTTAATTGTAGCTCGGCATATGACAACACTCCGCCTGAGATTAAGCTCGAGGGCGGTCAATGATTGGAAACAACTGCTACCGCAAAGAAATTACAGTCAGCAGTCGCCTCCACTAAGCCTTGAGGGACGGATGTACACCTCGTGATTGACAGTGAAACCGAGCCCAAAACGCGACATAGTCAGTTCAGGGGTGTTACATTTGAAGATGGTGGTGTACGGCATACTGGGCTAATATACCATCATCAGTCCGTCTACTGCTCTTAAACGTATGATAAAATAGCTGAGACTGGTTTCGAACCCAAGACGCGTCCTGTTTTGATTACAGCTACACAATCATTGACACTTCACGTGACCGTGTCTAAATTGCTTGTATCTAATTTTTTTTTGTTTAATTAATAAATCGTAAAACAAAAATAAGTTTAAAATATTAAAAGGATAATTTGTACTTATTTAAACGAAGTGTGCAAAAAATAAAAATGACATTATACATTTATTATTACAAGAATGACATTGCATTCGTTTTAACATCGCTCTTGAATATGAAAATGAGTAAAAAGGCACCACAATACGCATTGCAAATGGGTACCTGTCTGCTCGAGATTTGGCAACGTGCCAAGTCCTCGTGTACAGACAGAATAATAAATTATATTGTAACCATATTGGATTCAAATTAATACACTAAAATATTGGTTGATACTTCAAAAATATGTTTTGCCCAATTTTTTTTACTGCTCCAGCTTTCAAGTTATTATCAAAGTTCGTTTAATGTTTTAGTTGCATTAGATTTTAATGCAGACTGTACTTAATCCGTTCCCATTGTCGACGTCCTCCGTGTGAACCTCCAGATTTGTTTTTTAATATAACGTGATAAATGGGATTTCCCAAGTTAATGAAATCATGAACAATTGACCGGAGTTGATTAGGATTTAATTAGTTACTGACTAGGCTTCGTCGCATAAAAATCGTAAAAATCGTTCGCTCATCTTTTTCCTGTTTAATGCGCTGATTAGGGATTCGACCGTGTAATCACGATTTCACGTATTGGTAAGTCTGAAGTTTACTCAGCGTTAAAATAGCGTAATTTTTATTGAATATCTAAAATGAAAATTATAGCGGAACATTCATCATGGTGTATCATGGATTCTCACAATGCCCCGCGCTACGGAGCGGGGTGCGTCGCGACGGAGCCACGCGTGCGGGTGCGGGAGTGCAGATCTGCATCCTCATGCAGATTTCTCCGCACAAACGCGCGGGGCTGCAGTATGTCATGCGGTGGCCTAGAGGCCTCATTTGACATCAGCTTGCGGTGGTGATATCTAAATCGATCGATATCGAGATCCATTTCGCAATAGTACGTCTAGTCCTGTCAAAATCAAGCACAGTACTACAAAACCCGGTGTGCTACGCACGTTTCTCCACATGTAGGCGCGTGATCTGCAACACCGCGCGTGAATGCGTTTTGTGTGTGTTGCACTACACGGGTTTTCTATACAAACAAAGGTACGTGCAAACAACGTAAGAACACGCACTCCCGCGCTACGCTGCATGATGCGGGGCAGTGTGAGAATCGCCTAATTCATTCGTCTCTTCAAGCCGGCATAGGGGGACATTTCTCTGTGTTAGTAGCAGTTGTTTTCACACTACTCTAACTCAACATCAGAAGTGTAGTCTCAACGTTTTGATTTTTATTATAAAATAAACAATAAGGACATGTCTATTTTATTTTGCTCGATAAAATGCAAAAACGTTTCGGGACCTCATTGAATGATGCACATTCGTCTCTCCCGGCCGGCATAGCGGAGGCTTCTGCTGCTCGTAGAAATTTATCTGTAGTAGCAGTTGTTTCCGTTCATGGACCTAGCTTTACATGAGGTGAAGTATTGTCATATGTCGAGCTACAATAAAATAAAATTTAAAAAACCTTTTATAAGTAGTTAAATAAAGTATCTACCTATATGTATTAATACTCTGTGGACGTAATAGTATGTATGATAATGGAAGTAAGTAATTCACGTACGACAAGGTCATAGTAATAATAATATGCAAATATTAAACTGGCTTCCTCTTAATGTTCGAGATGACATTCTACGGATAGCGTCGCGCGTCGCGTGGTTTTATTCTCGCCTACATCTAGGGTTGGCGTAAATGTTGTTAATTTATCGATAATAAATAAATATGTTAAAACGAAATTATAATACTCATGTGTCGTACTGTAATTAGGTGGAGCGTCGGTCTTTGGGCTCTATCGGCAAATATATTATGCATATATTTTAACGACCGTGGTTTAGCGATAGCGGACAGACCTCCCGATCTTAGAGACCCGTGTATTGAACAGGGCTAAAGTCTAAAGGGAATTGACAATTGCCACTTGATTGAATCTGAAACAAAATGTATGGGTGTGATAACGAAATGTCAAATCTCATATATTTTGTTTTGGATTCGATCAAGTTACAAGTCGGTTGACTTTTTACTTTAGCCCCAAGTTAAACACTTAAACCTCGTTAAATTCTGACCGGTACCGATGTAAAAATGTTAAACTTTGGTCGCTCACTGCCTGCGACACAACCACTAGCTTCATACAGGCATTTAATATAAATATTAAAATGTTTTCCCAATAAGTCGCAACACTATTACTGTGTCGTGTTAACACGCGATCCCTGTTAACAAACATTTTCCTCTGTGATTATAATCTCTGTTATAGATTTAAACATAAATTAGAATTGTATTTTTTACTTGTTATTATGACACTTCAGTTAGTTTCTTAGTTTCTTTTCAACGTTGTGGCTGTTGAATTTGTTGAAAATAAATCAATATAAGTGAAGTACAGTTTACTACAGAATATACATCACATTTGCGTAGTTAGTATTAGATATGATCGCCTTATTTGATTGAATTCAGTATCTTTTTGAATGCCTTCTTTACTAGGCTGAGCTAATAACCTCCAATCAGTCTGCCTACCACTCTTAAGTATTATAAAACTAGGAGACAATTTATATATTTGGTTTCAAAGTCGCAAATTTCTTTCAGTCACGTTTTTAAATTTGTCTCGGATATTTATTTAGTTATACTTGTAGCACGGGGTGCACGGTGCGACGCAAGCTGTGGGTCCATGTGGCTGGTACTCTGCTTCGACTACTTCGGCCCCCACAGCGCCTGCACGTCTCAAGCGAGTGCAGCCACCTCACCAGCTGCCGGTATGTCACGACGTCGACTTCTTCAATTGCATTCTTGTAGCCTTTAATCTATATTTTCTCTATAACAGAAAATAAATTAATTTGTATCATCATTTTCGATTTATTCCTATTTTTAGTCTGGTGGCGGCGGGAACGGAAGCAACGGGCCGCACGTGCCACTATCTCCTACTGCATTGCAAAATAGCGTCGTGCATAATGTGAGTTCATTTAATTTGCATATACAGGTTACGAAAACTAAATTGTACAGGGCAATCGCTGTTGTTTTGTATTCAAAATTGTTATTTATTATTTTCGTCTTACAGAATGTAATGTCTTCATCGACTAGGGCGCCAACTACCTCGGTTCCAGGAACGTCAACTTCTATGCACACGTCGCAGACAACTACACAAAGTTCGTAACGTTATTTTCCTCCTTTTATCGATTAACCTTCTTGACTAACTTATAGTAGAAACTATGCTATAGTCAAGCTATATAAACAGTGATGAAATCCCTTTTTAAACCGTACCATAAACAAAACAACAAGGTTCACTGTTACTTATTTACTTTTTTTTTATTTAGTTTTGATTAAGAAAATGCTAGATTTGTTTTTATTAGTTGAAATGGCCAGCCAATGTAAAGAGGAAGAATCGAACGTTCTCCACTTTGTCCACTGATGTTCTGACTATAACCGTTTGTGCTTCTCGTAACCGTGTTGAAATTCCTCTCCTATCTTGACGTCATTGGGTTTTTCTTCATTCTCCACCTGATTTTATTGTGTTCTCTTTTCATTATAATTTAATAATAATAAAGGAGAATGTCCATTCACTCAAGTAAAATGGGCCCACAATTTTTTTCTCGAGTTTGTCGATGATTTTTAGTTATTTTTGTAGAAAAATAAATCTATATTCCTTATCAACAATCAGTTTTAATTTTTTCACCCGGGTTATTGAGTAATTTTCCTGATACAATATTTGTGGTTATTATTATATTCAATTCTTTAATAATTGATATATCTGTTTTTTATGTAATTAAACAAAAAATAAGATATTATTTTTGAATATTGTTTTGTTAACAAATTATTAGAAATCAAGTGGGCCCGAAATTGGGTATTTTCTTTTTCCATTTCAATATGCTAAAAATAAATAAACAATAGCTAATTTACATAATCATTTTATTATTTTCACAGTGGTAGTGTCCAAGGGGAGTAGTGACGTGTTAGTCAATTCAACGAGCGCTGCACCGTTGGGACATCGGTTAGCTAGTATGGCGCATATGCCGTAAGCATTTTTTCAATTTATTTTAAAACATAGCTCGATGGAAACGACTGCAACCATGGTGAAATGTCTGGCGGCGGCAGTCCCCTCCGCAATGCCGACTTGAGGAATATACGTCGTCCCTATAGATAGTACATTCTTCTCGTAATACCCGGCTTCTTTTGAACGCGACTAGTGTGTTTAAAGTGTGGTAGGCAGACAAACGATGGTTGTTAGCTCGGTCTGCCATCCTGGAGTGTCCACTGTGAAGTGTCCTTGTCGCGCTTCGGGATCAGTTTGGAAGACAAAAGGGATAGCGAGAGGAGTGTGTACTGTCAACCCGGGACAGAAGCCAATCGAATCGAAGACAATATATAGGATTTGACTTTTCGTTTTCACCTAGGTGACAGTGAAAACTTGGCTTTTGTTTGTGACCATACTTGTCTCCTCGAGCTGGCATAGCAATTTCTCAGTTGGTAGCATTTGTTTCCGTTCATGGACCGCACTCTAGCTTTACATCAGGCGGAGAGTAAAATTTAAAAAAAAAATTCACTGTGTTACTCATCAACATCAGTTTAATGAACAAATAAAGTCGTTCTTTAAAAACTTTCAACTGTAACATTTTGTTTATCAAAACAATATCTTTTTTATTGATCTTAATATTTAATCAAATTATAATTGTAATAATTACACTGTCTGTTATCTAAGATAATATTATTATTGTGGGTACAATTTGCAATTGTGACTTCAATATGGACGTGTTTCATTTGTTTTTAATGTAATTAATAAGATGGAGATCGAAGTTGAAGGTCATGATGATATCCGCAGCTCTTGGTATTTGTCGTTTTTGTTTCAATAAGTCAGTTTATTGATTTTAATATTATAATGATACGAAACGAAAATTAAACGATTTTAATTTAAGTGTTAGATTGTTGTGAAGAACTTCTTTTTTTTTAAACGAGGTTGGCGAAGTACACTGATGGTTATTTGCCGTGTGACACTCGTGAAGTGAGATGGTCGCGTTTCGGTATCGGCTTGGAAGCACCTGGGTCAGTGGTAGCCGGCATAGCGAAGGCGACAGCTGGCTGCTGAAATTTCTTTGTTGTAGTAGTTGGCGTTGCTCTAACTTTGCATCAGGAGTAATGTGATTGCATACAGAGTTATTGTAAAAAAATAATATATTTTTTATTACTTACAGTTGGCATCATGGCGCGATATCACGTGAACGGGCGGAGTCCCTGCTATCAGGGTCCTCGGATGGCGTATTCCTTGTACGCGAGAGTACGAATTTTCCCGGAGATCATACGCTTTGTGTACGATATAGAGGGCGTGTTGAGCATTATAGGTAAGGAGAATTAAGATTGAGCGGGTGCCACGCCAGCAACCCACGCTCATTGGTCGAACGCGACTGCTGGTTGCGACATCTGCTATTTGTGCTACACTCCTTCTTTTTTATGGCAAAGTAAATATGTACTTTGGTCGCTCAGTGCCTATAGGGTTAAAGAGTGATAGGCAGACTAATGATGGTTATTTGTCCAGTCTGCCGTCCTGGGGTAGTACCACCACTTTCGAATGTAACACTTGTCGCGTATCGAGAATAGTTTGATTATGTTAGATGCTACATGTTACGTACTCGTCTCAAGCCGGCATAGTGGAAGCGACTACTGCCCGTAGAGACTTCTCTGTAGTAGCAGTTGTTTCCATTCATGGACCGCACTCTAGCTTTATATCAGGCGGAGTGTTGTCACATGCCGAGCTACAATAAAAAAAAATGATGTAGTGTTTTGGAGGGAAAATGAAAAGACTACAGGTCTAAAGAATAACACCCGCATGTAACTGACCCTTCTTCTCTATATCCAGGGTAAAGTGGGCGACAGCACCTGGTGGCCAGAATCAACGGTTAACGATAGACGATGAAGAATTCTTTGATAATATGACTGATTTAATACATGTGAGTTTGGTTTTTTACTGTTTCTTTTTTCGTCACAATAATCATAGTGCCGGCATAGTGGGTGCGAGGTTTATAACTTGACTTCTTGTTTGTGTTTTATTTACCTCTGTGTAAAGCGGTTGACAACTGACAACATCATCTGATGTTAAACTGAAGTACGGTCCATGAACGGAGAAACTGCTACCAAGAGATATTTCTACAGGAAAATTGCCTTCTCTATGCTTGCTTGAGGAGACGACGTGCACCATCCAAGCTGACAGTGCACACTCTGGTTTTTTTCCCCCTCCAATGAATAAATAAACAGTCAAACGTTAATTACTACTATACAGGAATTAAAGATTAATTTTTTTTAGTCGTTGGAAGTAATCAGATCTCTTCCTTCTAGATCCGAACTCAATAATTCTTTTTCTTTTTTAAACAGCATTACCTTCAAGACGCGGACGGTTTATGTACGCAGCTAGTGCGGTGTCTACCAAAGTCCACGTGCAATGGTGCCAATAAACTACTGGTTCTAAATGACGGATCAATGCAGCATCCCTTCCCACCGCATCCGCAGGTAATAATTAGCTATGTAGTGGGTCATGAACGGAAACAACTGCTCCTACGGATAAATTTCTACAAGCAGCAGTCGCCTTCGTCATGCCGGCTTGAGGAGACGAATGCGCACTATCCAGCTCGACAGTGCACACTCTTCTTGTTCTACCTGGCTACTTTCAAACTTCTCGACGACAGACTGGGCTAATAACCATCATCAGTCTGCCTACCATTCTTAGATCTCAAACGATATGATCTGCTATTTGCTTGCTTTAGAAAGTAAATGATGTGAACTTATTATCCTCTTAATGCTTCACGTGACTGCGTCAAAATTTCTGTCTTTCTTCTGGCAGACATGTTATTAGTGTTGCCAGATGTTTGATATTTCTGCGTCTCTCTGGTCCATTGATATATACAACTAGATGTGCACAAACGCTCCCAATGTGACGTGAGAGAAAAGATGGCCACAGTCACGGTTAGGTTCTCTATCAGTAACGTGACAGCAAGATTGTCGAATCGTTTGAAGCGGCCTATGTTCCGCATTGAAAAATTGCAATAGACTGTTCAAATAGTTTGTACGAGTAATTTTAATAAATTTTGAGGTTATGTTTTATAAACTTTGTCTTTTTTTCTCCCAAGGCATCCGGTAGCCCTACTGAACCTGATTGTGATGGTCCAGACCAACCGCGCGCAAAGCAGCTTTTACTTTTTTCTGTTTAATTTTTTATTTCATCAAAAATTTCAGTTAGAGATAAATAATTATTTCTTTGTATTTTTTTTAGCAACCGCCACCGTATCCGCCGACGCCTAGTGTGAATTCTAGCGCGTTACAGAACTCATCAATGGCGTTTAAACATACGTACGGTCAACAAGGATTCCCTCCTACTACGACAGACCAGACAGACTCCGTACCCAATTGTATACCGCCACAGAAATTTGTTGATGCGCGTTAGTATTATTATTATTATTATTCGTATTTTTTGTCTATTAAAAACCTGTAAATCGGCGACAATCTTTAAAAAAGTACTCTGTAAGCGAATTTTTTTAAATTGTAGCTCGGCATATGACAACACCCCGCCTGATGTTATGCTAGAGTGCGGTCCATGAACGGAAATAATTCCTACCATAAGGACATTTTCCTTGGCATCCACTTTCAAACTAAACCGGTGTTACATTCAGAAGTGGTGGTACTACCTCAGGACGACAAACTGTCTGCCTAGTTAAGCTAGAGTGCGGTCCACGAACGGAAACTTGGTACTGTGGTACAAGGATTTTTTTTGCGCCGGCAGCAGTCGCCTTCGCTATGCCGGCTTAAGAAGATGAATTTGCACCATGCATTGACATGGCACAATCCTCTCGCTATAGCTGCTGCATTTTAAATCTCTCCATAATGAAATGAAATTTATTTGTGGGAGCACTATTTAAATGCTCTGTCTCTCGACATGCAAAATTATCTTTAAAATATACACACAATTATTAATATTAATAAATTATACAAATAAAATCAAATTATTACACATTCTTTGGCAAAAATTAGTAAAAATACAATTAATAAAATTAAAATAATATTTACTTTTTTTCATGCTCCAGGTTGGATGATCCCGGAGCGTGATTTAGAAATTCGAGAGAACATAGGCAAAGGCGAATTTGGCGATGTCATGTTGGGTATACTAAATGGAAGTCAAAAGGTCGCCGTGAAAATATTAAAAGACAAAGAAGCGGCTACTAAATTCCTCGCTGAAGCCAGTTTAATGGCGTAAGTTTTTTTACTTTCCTATATAAATGTATAAGTAGATAGTTAAGGAGACACGGAGACGCTCCTCTCACGAAAAAAAATACACGACAAATTGATATTGCCATAGGTCGTTGTGTGGCCGACTTTATAACACAGCGACTTGTGCGAACAAATCGCCAGGTTATGGAACTCTGACACATGTGTTTGACTGATAGGTCTTCCTTTTAATTCTTTTTTATTGTAGCTCGGCATGTGACTACACTCCGCCTGATGTAAAGCTAGAGTGCGGTCCATGAATGAAAACAACTGCTACTACCGGCTTGAGAAGACGATCTACATTGACAGTGCACACTCCTCTCCCTATATACCTGGCTACTTTCAAACTGCTCCCGAAACGCGACAATGTCACTTCACGGGTGTTACATTCGAAAGTGGTGGTACTACCCCAGGACGGCAGACTGGACTAATAACCATCATCAGTCTGCCTACCACTCTTTAATAGCGCCTATAGGCACTGAGCGAACAAAGTTACATTGGTACTGGTCAGATTTAGTGAGGTTCGAACACGGGTCTCATCGATCGTGAGTTCACGCGTCTTACCGCTAGACCTCTGCCGCTCTCTTGTTTTGCTCAATTGTCTTCAAAACTTAATTATGAATTGTTTTAGATCATTAAAGCACGACAATTTGGTGCGATTCCTCGGCCTCGTGGTTGGTGCTGGTGGCAGTACGTGTTTGGTTACAGAGCATATGGCTCAAGGCAGTCTGCTTGATTATCTACGATCGAGAGGGAGGCATTACGTTACGCAACTTAATCAGATTAATTTCGCTTAGTAAGTTTTTTAAAATTCTAGCTACACATATGACAGCGTTCCGCACACTACAGGCATCAGTCGCCTCCGCTATGCTTGAGGACACGAATGTGCACACTCCTCTCGTTATACCTGGCTACTTTCAGACTGATTCCGAGACGCGACAAGGTCATTTCACGGGTGTTACATTCGAATGTGGTGGTACTTCCCCGGGGTGTCAGACTGGACAAATAACCATTATCAGTCTGCCTACCACTCTTTATTTAATGCCTATATTATACCATGGGCATTGAGCGAGCAAACGACATATAACATTGTTACACAGTGCAACAATAATTTTTAATAAAATCTTAAGTTAGCAAATATTTTATATAAAATATGCATTTGTAGTGACGCGTGCTGCGGCATGGAGTACCTGGAGCGACAGCGCGTTGTGCATCGCGATCTGGCTGCAAGAAACGTGCTGATCTCTCATGATGGTGTCGCAAAAGTGGCAGACTTTGGACTGGCACGGACAGACCTCAGACCCGATGACACCGCGCAGGCCAAACTACCCATCAAGTGGACCGCGCCTGAAGCGCTCAAGTATAATGTGAGACATCTTTATTTAAGATAATATTTAAGATGTGATAGTAACTCTCTCTGTTTTGTTGCGTTTGTGTAACGTCAAAACAGCTGAAAAGATTTCGATAAAATTGGCCAAGGATATCGATTTTATACGAATTTAAGACTGGTAGGCAGACTGATGATGGTTATTAGTCCAGTCTGCCGTCCTGGGGTTGTACCACCACTTTCGAATGTAACACCCGTGAAGTGACCTTGACGCGTTTCGGGGATAGTTTGAAAGTAACCAGGTATAACGAGAGGAGTGTGCACTGTCAATTTGGTAGGTACATGCTCGTCTCTTCAAGCCGGTATAGTGGAGGCGACTGCTGCCTGTAGTGATTTGTCTGCAGTGGCAGTTGTATCCATTCATGGACCGCACTCTAGCTTTACATCAGGCGGAGTGTTGTCACATTCCGAGCTACAATAAAAAAAAGGAAAGGTTTTGTCTCGAAAATAATACTGAATTGAATTTCGAAGATTACGTGGGGAACCCATAATTTCTCAAGTTATGGTGGGATATGAAAATTGAAAGCATTATGTTCATATATTTGTTATATGGTTGCGGGCAGGAGCTAGTTTATATTTAATAATGTTTTATTTACAGAAATTTTCAAATAAGTCTGATATGTGGAGTTTCGGTATTCTACTCTGGGAGATATATTCCTTTGGAAGAGTTCCATATCCGAGAATAGTGAGTATTATTACTGTAATTTATATAATTGTAGTGAACAAATGTCTTATCTGCGTTTTCTCGTCAGCCTTTAGCGGAGGTGGTCCGTCACGTGGAGCGCGGGTACAGAATGGAGGCCCCGGAGGGTTGTCCCGCCGAACCGTACGAGCTGATGCGCGCGGCTTGGCAGCAGGAGCCGGCGGCACGACCCGCATTTAGCAACGCACGCGCACGACTGCACGCCATCAGAGCCAACACACCCAACACGCCCGCACCGCAGTGACCGCCGTAAGTTCGTAAAGCATGTAACACCCGTGAAGTGACCTTGTCGCGTTTCGGGAATAGTTTGAAAGTAGCCAGGTATAGCGAGAGGAGTGTGCGTGCACTGTCAATCTAGATGGTACGTGCTCGTCTCCTCAAGCCGGCATAGTGGAGGCGACTGCTGCCCGCACAGGTTTCTCTGTAGTAGCAGTTGTTTTCATTCATGGACCGCACTCTAGCTTTACAGGCGGAGTGTTGTCACATGCCGAGCTACAATAAAAAAAAAATTAAGTGTCTAAGGTCGTTTGCCTTTGTTTTCCATCTGCACCGTTCACGTGACATCGCAAATTCCCCTTTTTACTTTCCAGCTGATCTCGAAACGCGACTAGGTCAGCCGCATACGACGCGAACAACACGTCGTACTATCAAGAGCAGGGGAGCAGTCCCAGTTTTTTTTTCAAAATTGTTTATCGGAATATTACAGTTGCCTTCTCTTTCTGATTGTGTTATAAGTAAAGGAGATCAATATTGTTGTCAATGTTTCTATTTGTTTTTTACATATTTAGTTGTCAATGTTATAAGGGAAAAACGAAAAAAAATGACATGTAAATATCAATCAAATTAATCTACACACGTCAGTTGTCATAGCAACGTAAACATAAGTTATATTTAAAGCAGGAGCTGAGAGAAACATAAAAATATGCAAGTAACATTAGTCCTTAAGGTGGGACTGCTCCCCTGCTCTTGATAGTACATCGGTCGTTTAATATTCAATTTTGTTCAAAAAACAACAAAAGAAAACACGTGTTCAGTTCGAGTTCGTATTCTTATCGCAGTCCAAACATTTGCTGTGTCGCACAGTACGTGTATCTAAGTATGTCAGTTAGACCTAGTTCACGGAGTTCATTTTTTAATCGTGCGTGACGTGTTTTAATCAAAACGTTTATTTTGTTTCAGATAATTGAGCAAGAATGGTCATAAAATCACTAAAATTGTAATATACACATAAATAGGTAAAGTGCTGTGAAGGTTGCAAAAAATAAATAAATAAATGTATTTTATTATAATAATATATATTTATATGTAAGTATAATTAAATTATTTTGATATGTTTAAAGACACCTTTTCTTTATTTATAAGATTATAAAATATTAGATGAGGTTTAGTTAGTTAGTTTCAAGTTTGTGAAAATAATAGTAATAATAATAGATTTATAATAATTTACTACTTGGGCAAATAGAGAATTTGTGATCAAAGATGGCGTGTAGCAAGAGGCAGCTGTACAAAAAATATTGTTCTTAAATTTTTTTTTCTATCCGTATTGTGACGCAAATTAAATTGTAATACTTTTTTTGCTGTCCATACATTTCAATTCATCAAGCCGGCATAGCGGAGGCGACTGCTGCCTGTGTAAATTTCTCTGTAGTAGCAGTTGTTTTCGTTCATGAACCGCACTCTAGCTTTACATCAGGCGGAGTGTTGTCGTATGCCGAGCTAATAAAAGTAAAAGCTAAAAATACCATTCTATATCTGACCAAGTCGTAATATTATCATTGAAGGCCTAATGAGGAATTGTTTGTGATTGATTTACGAGAAAAGAATGAAGAATCTTTTACTGCTTACAACTGCTTAAAACGGCTGCGTATAGAGATCATAGATTTAGTTCAATAATTTGAAAACATTGGCAAACCCTACTATTAATAAATTTTATTAATTAATTAGCTTAGATATTGTTTTAATACAAAGGTGTAATTTTTTTGTACGTGTCAGCCATCCAGCAAGAAAAGATAATGAGCTGAACTGAGTAAAACGATTTTGCTTTCCATTAAGAAAGAGTTTCTTGTGTGTGTTATAATGACAGACAACACAACTCTGTTCGCTCCGTTCGCAGTGTAAATAATGCTCACGCGAGTCGATTACTACGCCTCGGCTCGAGTTGATTACTTCCCGAGGTCAACAATCAACTCGCGCGCGTACGATCTTGGTTAATTATTCTTTTCTCGTATTTTAGGAAGTGTTTATGATGAATCTATTGGTAGCCAGTTCGCGGGCGTCTAGTCAACACTTTATCACAAGACCACAGTTCACTTCCCAGTGTGCAACTTGTGTGTGTAGTCATAATGTTGCAACGTTGTATTGTTATAAATTGGTGACATCTATTTTATTTGACTCCACACTTTGTAATATTTCGTCTTGATTTTTGCTCTTTTGACCTGTCAAGTGAAAAAAAGTGTCAAATTAGGGTCTAGTAAGAGCATTATCAAATTACCGACATCGCTGTTTTAAATGTCAAATCCTATAGATTTGTTAGTGCGCCATTCGGAAATGCTCTTGACTTAAAGTGACCAATGACCATGGGCTAACATCAAAGCCAAAGATGATTGTCACTTGATCGAATCGAAAACAAAATGTATGGGGATTTCACTTGGGTGACGTCGAAACGATTTTTGTTTTCGATTCGATCAAGTAAGTTACGGCGAAATGTTACCAAGTGTGAATCCATCCTTATATCAACTAGTATTGTGGGTTACGGACAAAAAGAAAAGATCAACCAAAAATTTGCATTCCTATGAAAAATTCTAAAAAAAAAGTTATGTTATTAATAATTTTATCGACATGTTTCTAAAGCACGGGCGTAGGGTGTAAGTTGTATTTTTTTTTATTAGGAATTTTAACGAGTTGCATAGGCCAACTTTAAGGTTGTGCTAAGTATAGAGTTTAGTGAATACGCGACATATTAATTTAGTGTAAGAAAATGTATTTTTGATCGCGAGATACGTTTTAATGACATAAATACGAATTTAGGCAATAATACAATCTACTAAGGGCGTAATACAATAGACGAAATTGAAATTCACACAAATATACATATATTTTTTTAAATAAATTAGATTAAAATCACTCATTACGGATCCATGTGTAAATAAAGTCGCATGTGAGTCAGTGGACAGAGCTGTGTGCATTTTCAATTTTGTCAGGTTATATTGGTTACAGCCCAAATTGGTTGTTAAGGTGGTTACACATTGATTTTAACGAGTTTACACGTGTGTATAAGGTTTTTTGTATACACCAAAAAGGACACGACAAATTGGTGACCTCCTCCTTTTGGAGTCGGTTAAATATAATCAACATTCTGGTTGCCGATTACAACCGAGAGTTACTGACTTCCTTTGAGCTCGCTTGTAATGTAATTGGACGAGCCACGGAAGGAATTTCTTTTCATTTCCTGCTGACCGTGGCCCTAGGCTCGGCGTGGAGCTCGGTTCGTAATCCGCACCCAGTTTAGTTCATGAAATGTTGGTATGCGGTCTAATTATGAAGTAATTACCCCAGTTCGACTTCCCGCAATAGTAAGAGTAACACCCGGGAAGTGACTTGGTCCGACCGAGTTGGTCGCGTTTTGGGATCAGTTTGGAAGTAGTCCGGTATAGCGAGAGGAGTTTGTCCTGTAGAGCTAGGTGGTCACGATGGTGTGGCTTGCGATTGTAGTCACATGTGTAGCCACCTTTAGCTATTTGAATCTCATGTGTATGTGTTTTTTTTTTCTTCAGAGATATCCAATATAATTATTTTTTTAGATAGAAGTTTTATAGCCTTTCTCGCCTCGTGATAGTACAAACCTACGGTTTCGATGATGCCATACATAATATTGTTATAATATATTTTATTTGCAGCTATTTTGTGCTATTAATGGCTTGTAATTTGTTTTTAATTAGCCTAAGAAAAAACTGACTGGTACTCAAATATTTATTTTGAAGAAATATTATTTTCAGTGGTAACATATTTTAAAAGCTAGTAACACTATAAATGTCAGTCTTCTTTGGTAATTTTTTTTTTTTTTTGTTAATTCTCCCATTCTGGGAAGGCATAGGGAACAAAGCCCATACAGCCATGAATATTTTTCAAAAAATAAGTTGATAGCACACAATGCATGGTTGTTCACCCACCTAAATTTTGGCGTTAAAGGCTGCTAGTATTATTTTAAAGAAAGAGGAATATGTAATATTATATTAAAAATTATTAAAAGTAAATGTCCATTACTTTAAACTTATTCTTATGCAATATTAGTTTATAAGTGTTAAATTGTTTTATTCTACTTATTTATGGCTAACTTTTTGTATGTGTGCGACTGTGTGTAAGGGACACAGTGATAAAATGGGGCTGAAGTCTAGCCAACGACAGTTTTCACTCGATCGAATCGACAACAAAATATATGGTATTTGACATTTTCAGGGTTTTCTCTATGACCACCAACTCCAATCTACTTCCCGTTGAGATGGTAGATACTCCTCGGTCTCCTGGTGAAAGTAAGGGAGTTTGGACGCGGTAGGTTTCCACCTACAGGGTGGTTGTGGGAGGCGAAAATCTCAAAAAATGTATATCTGTCTCTTTCTAACTTATGACATATTGACTACTTAGTGTGTCTTTTTCTAACTTATGACATGTTGAGTATGTACAGAGTTCTAAAATTTTTGAAATAATCTAGAACACTCCAAAATGTGTGCAACTGTTACAATTGATCTAGAAGGTTTCAAGAATGATCTAGAAACCCGAGCAACGCCGGGCTTCGTCGCTAGTCCTATATATTTTGTTGTCGGTTCGATCGAGTGACAACTGTCGTTGGCTTTTGATTTAGAGCCGCAATATGTTTTTCTATTTGCTTTGTAACGAGTGACTATTATAATTTTTTTCTACCAAAGCATTGTGAAATATTCTTTAATTTGAAGTCTTCCTCGTGTTTCTGTATTGTTAATTTAAAGAAGGAATTTATATAGAGTTTAGCACTGGGCTCTTTTTTTTTTTATTTAAAAAAGTGCATGAAAAATCTCAAGTTGTTTTTTGTTTTGTACTGTTCATGGGATACGTTTGTAAATAAATAATTTTAAGATATAAAATGTATAAAATAACAGAAATATAAATTAAAACAAACGAACATTTTTTGTTGTTTTATTTAGTTACTTTGTGTTGGTACAAATCTTGAAAGTTGCATTTTTACAATAAATAGTTCAGTACTACTGAATGGTCATTGTCGCGGCGTTAAGTGAGTCCGCCAATTTTCTTTCATTTGAATTTTTCTTGAGATCAAAATAGTATCAAAAAATGTCCACTTTACGCCGTGACAGCGTAAATGTGAACTCATACTTGACCCTCAACAGAGCCTGCATCATTTGAACAAACATAACTTGAATTCTTCATATGTATGCTTTGCATTGCATTCGGAGATAGAATCCAACAGTAGGTGATCCTTTTCTATTGATCTATGGATCTGGCTGTAGTAATTATATTTTAGCAGTTTAAATTCTACTCTGCCTACAGCCTGGATTGACGTCCGGGCTAGAGGATAGTTTTGGTGTAACAAATCCGTTATAAATATTTTTATTTTAGCGTGTTTTATATTTAATACTGCAAGCGCAACCAGATGTTTGTGTAATTTTACAATTATTACCAGATTCACAAGCGACATTGCTATATCGTTTACCATTATCACTGTTAATCTTTAAAGCTCTTACTTTTCCACACGTACATATTGTTTTACTGTTTTTACATTGACAATAAACGAGGTCGGTTGGCTTTCTTTTCCTAGATTTATTAATAAAATCTGAGAAAGATGCGAGCGTATTGTTCGATTTTGTGTTATTTTTGTTGTAAACATCAATACTATCTTTTACGTTTAAGAAATTATCAGTTTTACATTCGTTTTTACCTTCAGCATTATTTCCAATTGTTTCGTTAGTGTTTTCTTGTGGTTCATTACACTTGCATTGGCAGGGAGCGGATTCTGAGAGTAGTTCTGCTTGTACCGATGCAGATAATTTTGGTATCCATTCGCATCGACGAAGGGAAGGAAAGAAATAGTGGAGGTCAGTCGTTGATGTCCAACCGTCATTGTGAAACTGAAATACGATGTAATGCTGTTGAAACTTTAAGTTTAACAACACCCGTAAAGTCACCTAGTCGCGTTTCAGGATCAGTTTGGAACTGGCCGGTATATCGAGGGTTAAGGAGCGGCGTTCGAATTTCGCTATATTCAGACCAGTACCAATGTAACTATATGTTATATGTACTTTGGATTAGACTGATGATGGTTATTATTCTAGACTGACGTCCCGAGGTCACCGCTTTCGAATGTAACATCCGTGAAGTGACCTTGCCGCGTTTCGGGATCCATTTGGAAGTAACAATATGTAGAACATTGGTTATATTCTGTATGAACAGTAAGGCGATTCGCACACTCACCGCTTCACGCGGCGTAGCGCGGGAGTGTGTGTTTTTACATTGTTTACGCAAGTACCTTTGTTTGTATAGAAAACACGCGTAGTGCAACACACAGAAAACGCATTCACGCGCGGTGTGCAGATCACGCGCCTACATGCGGAGAAACACGCGTGGGTGCACACAGGGTTTTGCAGTATTGTGCTTGATTTTAACAGAACTAGACGTACTATTGCGAAATGGATCTCGATATCGATCGATTTAGATATCACCACCGCAAGCGGATGTGAAATGAAGCCTCTAGGTCACCGCATGACATACTACAGCCCCGCGCGTTTGTGCGGAGAAATCCGCATGGCTCCGTCGCCACGCATCACGCAGCGTAGCACGGGGCAGTGTGAGAATCGCCTAATTAGAATCTTGTAGAAGTTGTTGTTTTTGTATCAAAGAAAGGATTAAGAACAGTTCTGCTTTAAATTGTACTGCCTTTGTCGCGCAGTGATTACTGCTAGCACGCCAGCCTAATATGCCGGAGATCTCGGATTCGATTCTCGGTCGTCACAAATATTACATTAATTACAGTAAACCAGTCGGTTTCCATTTAGACTAGTTCCACGGATCCACCCTCCACCATGGAAAGACGCAAGCAGTTTATTTTTAATTCAAAATGTAATGTTACCTTCAAAGGGTAGATAGGTTGGTCAAAACATTGTTCCATTGGTTCAACTCGTTGAATTGTAATCGGCATGATAGGTGAAGGTGTATAAAAAGGTATTGGTTGTATAATTTGTCTGTAACATAAATAAATATGCAAATTGTGGTAGGTCAGTCTGTCACGCCTCTCGGAGTGCTGCGGGCGTCAGAGTCAGCCCAACATGTGCTGCGTTTTTTGTTGCCTATAACAGCTGTGAGGTGATCTACCATCATTTTCCATCAGACCCGAAACAATTTTATTTTTTTTCGATAAATCGTGCTCATATTTATATGAGAAAACAAGTG
Organism: Tinea pellionella; assembly: GCA_948150575.1. Taxonomy (NCBI): domain Eukaryota; kingdom Metazoa; phylum Arthropoda; class Insecta; order Lepidoptera; family Tineidae; genus Tinea; species Tinea pellionella. The sequence continues at coordinate 6,553,532 of OX411259.1, read as the reverse complement.
TTGCCATGTTGACGCGCTACAAAGCTACGCATTCTTTTAAGTAAACAGTATAACGAGATAGTGTGCACTGTCAATCTGGATTATGCACATTCGTCTCCTCAAACTGGCATAGCAGAGGCGACTGCTGCCTGTAAAAAATTATCTGTAGTAGCAGTTGTTTCCGTTCATGGACTGCACTCTAGCTTAACATCGGGCGGCGGAGCAGGGATGGGCAGCTGCCCCCTAGAGATTCAAAAAAAGTTGTCAAATGTAAATTTATTTAATGGAGTTTTGGCGGCCATCTTGAGAGGTCAGGTTGTCTGTTTTGAATTATTTTCCTAAACTTGTGTTTCTTCGAGTGTTAATGTGTAATAATGGTGGATTATTAACAATTAACTGTTCGTGAATGTGCGTGAGTGTGAGCAAACAATTCAAAAGAAGACAACCTGTGTTTCTATTTTCCCTCCAAAACTCCCTCAGAAGTTTCAGTAAAGATTCTACCACTTTACTGGAATAATTTTTGACATGAGTGAGACTTGACCAGACTGTTTGGTGTGATGAATGAATGACTCGTGATGCACAATGTTATTAACTTGATGCAAAAATATTTACTTTGACACTGGCAATTCTTATACGCCATATAAAACAAATATACTTACGGCTCTGTTATGCTTCTAATAATCCAAGCATAATTGTTTTTATAAACTGCAGAATTAAAAGGAAAATTGCGCGGTTGAAATAAATATTGTGTCGTTCCATCTGGGAATAGAAGAGAAGTGACGTCACCCTCACCTATTATTTCGTGATTAATTGCTGAGGAAAAATATTAAAATTAGTTAATAGAATATTTTTAAAGAAAATTTTGCGAAATAATTGCAATAAATTTAAATTGCAACGTTAAAATTTTATTAAAATATTTGGATTAATGAAAATTTTACGTGAGTCTCAAATAGGCGGCACGGGACTGATATCGGTACTTTCAACGTATAAAATAAGTTTTTTCATTTGCATGAATTTTTATTATTAAATATATTATTTGACGCAAAGTAAGGTAAATAAACGAAATTATAAAAGAAATATTCTTGTGAAACATTTTACTGTCCATACAGACGTACGAATATATATATTTTGAGAGCGAGATAGAAATACATGTGCGTCAAGTTGTAACATAATATTTCTGCGTATAGCATCAACGACGGGACGTCACCAATGTGACGCGAGTGAAAAGATGGCCACAGCCACGTTTAGGTTCTCTGTCAGTTAGTATTTGACTTGACGGTGACATCGTCAAATCGTTTGTAGCGGCCTACGGTGTTTATTATGTCAGATGTATGAAGTTTGCACCTCTAGTATATATCTCTATGGCGTATAGTATGAACCAAACTTTTTGGCGGCTCCGAAGCTAGGCACAAGTCGCTGTTCAGTGCACAATTGGAATAGCGTCCGCAGCTAACTTCCGAGACGCCATGAAGTTTGACGCGACCCCTATTTCAGCGGCTCGCGCAAACGCGTTTTCTAAATTAAGTCATAGTTAATATTAGTAATTGAACACTTACATTGTGGAATAAAATATTGTGAATTATAAATAGCGTTTCCATTTAAAAATGGATGACCGTACTGCATTTTGATGTTATAATATATATGTAGGAGTTTTTAGGTTGTCGCATGTTTTTAATTTATTCTATTAATTATAATTATAAACATTTTTCTATTTTTTTCTGGAGTTATTGCGGATTTTCCATCACATCTTAGCTGAATAGTAGATCACTGTTGACATTTGTCAAATTAATTTTTAAAAACTGTTATTCCTAAGAAGCTTCGGTTTCTGTGCCATACAGCAGTTGTTTCATATTTGGAGGGAAAAAAACACAAGATTATAAATAAAATTTATATTTCGTAAAAATTAAGTACATAAATTTACTTTAAGTACCTTACTTAAATATTTAAAATATTTTTTTATACTGGTGTTAAAAGCTAGCGATTAGCGATAAAATACGGATAAAAAGTATGAGTAAAACCTCGAGAAAATATATTTTCTTTTCTTATTGTATTATTCAAGGCAAAGGGATCATTGCCTGTACAGCCACTTTCTTTTTTTTTAAAAACATCGCAGACGAATTAAACATTTTAACCCCAATAAAGTTTTGGTTTTAGTTAGTTAATTTCGATGTCTACTACATTCGGAATGATGAAGTGTTTCATGAACGGTATTTCTTATATGAAAATTAACGATATATTCAGAGTTAGTTCTCTGAACACTTATAGCGAATGGGTCAGTCGGATGAAATGTAAATGCAACTAAACGCCTCGCACTTGCCGGGACTGACTGGCCCAATACTCCAGCATATATTCTAAATTTAAGCAGACCAGAATCACGTGCGTAGAACCTGAAATAAGAATATTATTTATTTTATTTTATATAATAACTATACTTGACAGAGCACACACCACTTTATTATATCTGGCTACTTTTAAGCTGACCCTGAAATATGAGTAACTAAACCCTATAAGGGTATAGTTCTACAGCAATTTCGTATGGCGTTGAACACATACAATATAATTGTCAAGTGTTTGTCCCCCGACAATAACAATTTAACCAAATTATTTTAAAACACTACTTTGCAACTAATTTCCGACGTCGGAGCGAAGTCGAAGTAACTACACGTCTCCTGAGGATGCCACGTGGAGTGGCGAAACGCGTCGAGAGGTATTTGCATGTTGGTGAAGAGTCGTAACATTAACAGCTAATGTGACTGTGCACCTACCCTCACTAACATTGATTAGTGGAAATTGGTTGCAAAGTAGTGTTTTAAAATAATTTGGTTATGGATTTTTTTTTTTTTATTGTAGCTCGGCATGTGACAACACTCCGCCTGATGTAAAGCTAGAGTGCGGTCCATGAATGGAAACAACTGCTACCACAGAGAAATCTCTACGGGCTGCAGTCGCCTCCACTATGCCGGCTTGAGGAGACGAGCATGTACCATCTATTGACAATGCACACTCCTCTCGCTATACCTGGCTACTTTCAAACTATTCCTGAAACGCGACAAAGTCGCTTCACGGGTGTTACATTCGAAAATGGTGGTACTACCCCAGGACGGCAGACTGGACAGATAACCATCATCAGTCTGCCTACCACTCTTTAATAGTGCCTATAGGCACTGAGCGACCGAAGGACATATAACAAAGTTACATTGGTACCGGTCTTTTAGTGAGGTTCGAACACGGGTCTCATCGATCGTGAGTTCACACGTCTTACCGCTAGACCACGGCCGCTCTTTATAAAGTAACACCTAATACTATTAAATACAATAACAATTTAGTTGTAAAATATGAAAACGACTAACCTTATAGGATATTCACCATAAGCCTTAGGTCTTTCCATAACCGACACCCATTTATCATCATAACTGAAAAGTCCTAAATCCAAATAAGGTGACCCGCTATAGGACTGAGCACTGATTGGTAATTGCGCCAATATACGCTTCGTGGCCTCTGTTCGGCCGCCATATATAGCTCTTACAATTGTCTGCTTAAATCTTTGCTGATTCAACCTCGCATACAGGTTATTTGATGGTGAACATGTAAACTGAGAATCGGAGCACAGTCTAGCGTTTCTAAACCAATCACAATAACTCTCGAATAAATCTAACAATGCTTCAGATGTGTTCTCATAAACTTCTAAAATTTTACTTTCACTTATTTGGTAAATAACAAAAAAAGATGATTGGCTATTCGGCTCTGATACTCTTAAAGTGACCACCTCCTCTGTAGCATATTTTATAAGTATATGATCCTCGTCGAGGAGCTGCATCTTCCACATTCTCAAACTCAGAAACATGTCAAAGTATTTATAAAACTTCCTCAATTCGGACGGATCTTTACTTTCTTCTGTAATTCTCTTAGCTCTTTTAAAAAGAAACACGAGTAATCTGTGTTTCAAACTGTTAATAGATTGTTCTAGAAAAGGTCTTTCATGCGGTTGAGGTAAGAATGTAGAATTAAGTAATAAATGGTCATCTTCGTAGCAAAATCTTCCAATTTTTCTTATTTCCAACAACATGCCGTCTAATATTTGAAATAAATGAATAGTTTGGTGTTGTACAGAGAGCACGGCTAATATATCTTTGTATAAATATATACCTTGATTGTGCGATAAATATATTTTGTCAATCTTAAAATGTTTTGTGTCGCATAGTTTCCCATTGTATAAATCAACTAAATGCAATGAATAATCTTCCAATATTGATCTGAAATATAAAATACATTACAATTGTTATCACATAAGTACAGTCGAACTTTTCATGTTTCCATCGCAGTTTGAAAGTAGCTAGGTATAGCAAGAGGAGGAGAGCGTGCACTGTCACTCTAGATGGTGCATACTCGTCTCCTCAAGCCGGCATAGTGGAGGCAACTGCTGCCTGTACAGATTTTTCTATAGTAGCAGTTGTTTCCACTCATGGACAGCACTCTAGCTTTACATCAGGCGGAGTGTTGTCATATGCCGAGCTACAATAAAAAAAAAGTGTAGCTTACTGATCAAGCTAGTGACTTAGTGGGATAGATAGTCATAAGCGGAACCCAGGACCGAACTTGGGGTAGTCACCCCCAAATCGATGATACCTGAAGCAAAATAGCAGCTACAACACTAATCAAAACGCAAAAATATGTATGGTTTTACATCAGACAGAATGTTGCTGTATGCAAGAAAAAACAATTTATACATAAGTCTCACTGACCTCAATGTCGGTGTAACAGCTTCATTATTACTATGTACGCTATAGAAATGTGGTCTCAAATCATCTGGAATATTAGCAGCGGACCCAATAATGACATATCGGCCATCTTCAGTGAATAAAGAGCATTCCCTATTAAGTTGTTGCTCTAAGGGGTATATATTACCAAAGTTATTATCACCCACCTCCCTTATATGATGACATACGTTCACCACAAATTTTAACTAAAACGAAACAAATTAACGAAGATAAATAAGGGTCACCTACAAGAAATATTACATCCCAATGTAGTATACATACACGAAAAAATCTTGAGAATATTTGTGCTCGTATGCGATGTGCCCGACCTGTTTCACGGTTCATTAGATCACCTCGTGTACCTTGAACTAGGTCACTGGCTGCTGCTGCTCCTCTGTATGAGTAAATCTAAAAAATGTAATATAAAATTAGTAAAGCTAAAATTTATTCATAAATATTAACAGTAATTGCTTAATCCTTAACCTTAACATCCTACTGACCTCTAGTGACATCTGATCAGCTGAAAAAGCAATAAAATGCTTCCCATCGGGACTAAACTTTCGTAAAAAGCAAGGAGGTTTTTCCACATTCACTACGGTCAAGTTTGGAAATACATTCTGATAGAATTCTCTGGCTACGTGGAAATGTGAACCAGGTTTTCGAGCACCGTATGTTTCTCTATTTCTTAAACGTATAACTATATTCTGAGGTTGAATTTTTCGTGGAGTTATCTTCTCAGTACAAGTAAACTCCGGTGAGTTAAGATATTCTGGCGGTGCATCTTCATAATACTTAGTTCGTAAATATCTAGCATATGGATCCTGTTCCTGATTATCATCGTCATCCATTTTAATATAAAAATACTATATTTGTAAATAAAAATAAAACAAGTAAAACTCTAAAACGCAAACATAAACACTCGTCAAGACACTCATCTGACATTTCTAATTTCGTTCATCAAACCTAAAAAATTTAATGTCAGTGTGTAGCTTCGGCATAAAACCGTAAAGACGACACTAATGACAGTTCCGCCCAGCGAGTGTCAGTTTCACAGGACAGTTTGAAATACGGGTTCCCGGCCGGGGTAGATCGTTTTCTTTGCTGCTGCTGACTGCCGTTGCTGTGATCCTCTTGCATAGAGTACTTTATAATACTGTGAGGCATTTAGCGTCTTAATTACATAGAAGTGAAATTATAAATTCATTAAAACTTCTGAATGTTGAAAATAATGTTATGAATAAACAATTTATTCTTACTGCTTGAATTTTTATCAAAACTCGAAATGGATCCGACCGTTCGTTATGAAAAAATAGATTTCCTTGGAGAGGGCCAGGTAATAATCTTAGTTTTGGAGATAAATAAAACGTTTTTGCTATTTGTAGGTTATAATAATTATAAATATATTTCAGTTTGCTACTGTTTATAAAGCCAGAGATGTAAAAACAGATAAAATTGTGGCGGTCAAGAAAATCAAGTTAGGGTCTCGTATGGAAGCTCAGGATGGTATTAACAGAACTGCATTAAGAGAAATAAAATTACTTCAGGAATTGAGTCATGAGAACCTCATTGGACTATTGGGTATATCTTTATTTTGACACCATTTACTGTTCTGTTTTACACTTTTATTATTTATCATGTATTATTTATCTTTTGCAATGACAGAGAGTAGTTATATCTGTGGCTAGGGTGAGTGTAGACTGCCTCCTATAAAAAGAAGAAAATGTCTCCAAGGAAATTACAAATAAAACTAAATGTAATATTTTTGTGCAGTGATACAAAATGTTTATTCACCCAATAAAATCTCCCAAAGGAATTTCAATTACTTTCTTCTGATGAACAATGAGCTGATAGAATTTTGATGTTTAATTTTAGATGTTTTTGGACAAAAATCAAATGTTTCATTAGTGTTTGACTTCATGGATACAGACCTTGAAATAATAGTGAAAGATAATAACATAGTACTTACACCAGCTAATGTTAAAGCATATACTATTATGACTTTAAAAGGTAAGAAACTTTGTATCCTATTTTTTGCTATGATGTTTTATTTTGTAAGTAAATAAACATAGTATATCTAATCTTTTGCCTTTTTTTTCTATTGTAGCTCGGCATGTGACAACACTCTGCCTGATGTAAAGCTAGAGCACAGCCGCATCCACAATGCTGGCTTGAGGAGATGAGCATGTACCATCTAGATTGACAGTGCACATTCCTCTCATTATACCTGTCTACTGTCAAACTATTCCTCAAACGCGACAAGGTCACTTCATGGGTATTACATTTGAAATGTAAACTGTTTACAATCAGTCAACCCCATTATTGATGTTTTATATGATAAGTAGGATTGCCAGGGTACAACGTATGCGACATTGTCACAAAGAGGACATTCAAGGCTGGTTGTTGATTATTATTTTGGATATTTGTCTTATGAGGTACTATCAAGAGCAGGGGAACAGTCCCACCTTAAGGACTAATGTTACTTGCATATTTTTATGTTTCTCTCAGCTCCTACTTTAAATATAACTTATGTTTACGTTGCTATGACAACTGACGTGTGTAGATTCGTTTTTCCCTCATAACATTGACAACTAAATGATGTGCAATATGTAAAAAACATATAGAAACATTGACAACAATATTGATCTCCTTTACTTATAATGCAATCAGAAAGAGAAGGCAACTGTAATATTCCGATAAACAATTTTGAAAAAAAAAACTGGGACTTCTCTTGCTCTTGATAGTACATGGCCAGTGACACATCCTTCTTAATATCAGCGGAGGAGCTTCTTATTTATATATATCCACTAGTTTTGAGATATACGAGGTCACTCGGCAGTTTTCTTTTTAATTCTGTTTGGGCTTTGTCCTTTTAAGGGAGCCCGAAGGCAAGTTGTTGAGATAATTCAACAAGCCTGACGCATGTAAATAAACTGTTCCAGGATTAGAATATTTACATCGAAATTGGATATTACATAGAGATTTGAAGCCAAATAATTTGTTGGTGAATAGAGAGGGTATTTTGAAGATTGGTGATTTTGGTTTGGCCAAAGCATTTGGTTCACCAACACGAATTAATACACATCATGTTGTCACACGATGGTATAGGTTTGTATATTAATTATATTCATTTCTCTATACAGTCATGACACTCCCGGGGAGCCTGGCCAAATATCAGCTGTTTTCTAAGCTTTATAGCAACAGTAACTCGGCATATGCCAACACGCCACAGACAGAAGTTACATCCACTATGCCAGCTTAGAGGACAAATGTGCACCATCAAGTTGACAGTACACACATGCTCTCTTCTTAGAGAGATGTAGTGGCTGTAGTGCTTTAGTTTTGGAAACCTATCACTTCTCAAGTTAAATGCATATTAATTCCATACATATAAAGTTGTGGTTGCTAGTTATAGATAAAATAGTTTTTGTATTAACTTTTAGATCACCAGAACTGTTGTTTGGAGCAAATCAATATGGTACAGGTGTAGATATATGGGCAGTTGGATGCATTTTAGCAGAGTTGTTGCTGCGTGTACCATTTTTACCTGGTGAATCTGACTTGGATCAATTATCAAAAATATTCCAAGTTTTCGGTACACCCACTGAAGAGGATTGGCCTGTGAGTTATTTCAATTTGTAAAATCTATGCAGGTCTTTAACGAAGATGTTCCTGTAGGTTACAGTCATATAAATATTTTTTTATAAACGTTAAATATGTAATTTTTACATAGTATCTGAACATCTGCAGGCAGCAGTTGTCCAAGTAGCCGAGCCGATCCTGAAACGCGACTAGGTCACTGCACATTGCACAAGTGTTACGTTTGAAAGTGGTAATAACCTACCACCAGGCTGAGATCACCAGACAATGCTAATAAACATCATCTGTCCACCTACCACTCTTTAAATTATTTGTAATTGAGATTTATAAAAAATATATATATTCCAATTTTGTGCTTTATGGGTTAGGTAATATGAATTTTTTCGTATTTCAGGGTATGACCACTCTCTCTGGTTACATGCAATACAAGCCACTTCCACCGCAACCACTTCGGCATATATTTAGTGCGGCATCAGACGATCTTATTTATTTATTAGAAAATTTGCTTTGCCTTTATCCGCCTAAACGTTGTGACTGTACTCAGGCATTGAAAATGCCTTATTTTAGGTAAGATTTTACTCATATATAATGACAAAACTATAAATGACGATAGATATCTGTAAGTTTTTTATTTTGCGGAAAAATGAGACCAAGATGCCGATGATGCTGGGAGATTTGATTACGGCTCTAGTGACAAAATACAACAATTATAATTTTTTTTATATTGTTTACGGCAGTGTTTGGTGCTGAAGTTGTTATTATTAAAGAGTTACTATTAAAATTTTTAAAAATAATTTGTTCTGTTTACAGTAACAAACCTCCTCCTTCTTCGGGTTCAAAGTTGCCAATGCCATCGAATCTTACAAAAATAATGGAACCGGAGCGACCATCGTTAAAGAGGAAACTGCTGGAAAGCATTGACGGTGGTTCGTTAGCGAAAAAACTGCAATTTTAACTTTTCTTTTTACATTAATTATAATACAGGGTGATGTCTTATTATAAGTACTTAGCTTTGTGATATTATTACTCTAGGGTTTGTGATGTGATCAGTAATGACAAGAAGAAGAATGGAGTCGAAATGCAAGTTTTTTTTTTTAATTGTTACAAAAATTAAGTAATAGAATAATTGATGGAATATGACAATAATAATATAATGTAAATAAATGATTTTTAACTATTTGCGGTTTTTCTTTATAGTAGTTTCGGATGGCACATGCTTGTCTCCTCAAGCCAGCATAGTGGAGGCGACTAGCAGCAGTAGCAGTTGTTTCCATTCATGGACCGTACTCTAGCTTTACATCAGGTGGAGTGTTGTCACATGCCGAGTTACAATAAAAAAAAACGTGCCTATATTCTGCCTGATGATTATCTAGAGTATTCTAGAGTCTAATCTGTAAATGGAAATAACTGATATCACGGAAAAATGTCTGCAGCAGCAGTCTACTCACAGAACACACTCCTCTCGATATACCTGGCTGCTTCCAGACGGATTTCCGTCATACAGATCTGCTTCAGATAATGTAGATAAATTTATGGAAAACCCATAGAGTTCATATTTCCATAGTCCATATATTTAGGCCATTGTTAAAAATATAATTACGTGTTTTAGCGTCTTTGTAAAATCATTCTTTTTGGGTGGGAATCCTTTAATTTCTCAGGTTATTCTTAATACACGTTCGAAGTCTCGCAACAACTGCGTTTATATATGTTTATCTTTTTTGAAAGTAGCCAGATATAGCGAGAGGAGTGTGCACTGTCAATCTAGATGGTACATGCTCGTCTCCTCAAGCCGGCATAGTGGAGGCGACTGCTGCCCGCACAGGTTTCTCTGTAGTAGCAGTTGTTTCCATTCATGGACCGCACTCTAGCTTTACATCAGGCGGAGTGTTGTCACATGCCGAGCTACAATATAAAAAAAATTGTTCCGTAACTTATCAACGGTATAATAATAATGGAGAGGGTCATAATCTACGAAAGTTTTTTTTATAGATGTTATTTTCATACGTCTGCGTTAGCTAAGAACTTTTGGCTTTTATTAGTGTTCACAGGAAAAAATGCAATGCCATCTAGCGGAGTTATTATAGGTAACAATAATTTTAAAAAAAAGTTTTGTATTTTAATAAACTTTTACTTGTTTTACGAAATTTGCAGTCTTGTAGCTTAAACGTATAAATAAAAAAGTCAAACCACAAAAAGGATAAAGCGTGTACAGCGGAGCAATAACAAGTTTATAAAGCTAAATATATTTAAATACATATAAAATAAATATTTTAACATGACACAATTTTCTTATAGGGCACACATATTTGGCAATTTTTATTATGTAAGTATACTTAAACATATTCACTACAATTTTTTATTGAGGCTTGGCAGCAATCTGTAAAGTAAAATCAAATATTAACACCTAATATTTACTACTTCTATTTTGTAGACTTTTATTTATTGGTAAAGGAGAATACATAGGAGAAATGGGCCCACAATTTTTATTCTCGAGTTTGTCAATGATTTTTAGTTAATTTTGTAGAAAAATTAATTTTTCACCCCGATTATTGAGTTATTAAATGTTTTCTGACGCAATATTTGAGATTATAATTATTATATTAAATGCTTTAATAATTGATGATACCTGTTTTTTATGTATTATAGTTAAACATCGTCTATAGATTGGTAAATGATGTGTTCATATAATTAAAATGAATTAATGAAAAAATAAGATATTATTTCAGAATATTGTTTTGTTACCAAACTATTAGGTATCAAGTGGGCCCAAAAATGTCACCAAAAACCAATGGCACTAACGTCAAATGTTTAAAAAGAAGCCAAATATATTTTTCTATTATCTTTTCGGGATCAGCCACACTTAACGATAACAAAATGAATTTACACGATATTGCAACGCGTGTGGAGTAAATGTAAACGTTTAACGGTTACGTCGTCGCCGTAAAAATAATAGTTAAAGTAACTTTAACGGGCCTTCTGGTGCAAACGGACCTTAAATTAGGTAATATCTATCATATAAACAGATAACATACGTATTTCTCTTCCACAAGCAGTACACCAGACGAGCTAGCTGTGTTTTAGTTGATCTTTCTTGTCGAGGGAATAGTGACCGGTCGATAGGTAGAGGGCGCTCGCGTATTGTCGCCTCACCGCATTCAACACGCAAATCTGAATTATATTGTATATGTGAATAAATATCATTGTTCGTAAAGTGGTCCAATTATAGTAACGAAAACAACTGCAACAAATATCTGCAGTCATCAGTTGCCTCCGCTATGCCGGCTTAAGGAGACGGATGTATACCATTCAAGGTTAACAGTGCACACTCCTCTTATACTTGGATACTTCCAAAATGATCCCGAAACGCGCCTAAAGCCAATCGACAATTGTCGCTTGATCGAATTGACAACAAATATATGGGATTTGACGTTTCACTGTCACCTAGGTGATAGGGAAAGGTCAAATCCCATATATTTTGTTGTCGATTCGATCAAGTGACAACTGATGATTGGTTTTTGAATTTTTTTAAATTGTAGCTCGGCATGTGACAACACTCCGCCTGATGTAAAGCTAGAGTGCGGTCCAGGAATGGAAACAACTGCTACCACAGAGAAACCTGTGCGGGCAGCAGTCGCCTTCACTATGCCGGCTTGAGGAGACGAGCATGTTCCATCTAGATTGACAGTGCACACTCCTCTCGTTATACCTGGCTACTTTCAAACTATTCCCGAAACGCGACAAGGTCACTTCACGGGTGTTACATTCGAAAGTGGTGGTACTACCCCAGGACGGCAGACTGGACAAATAACCATCATCAGTTTACCTACCACTCTGTAATAGTGCGTATAGGCACTGAGCGACCAAAGTACATATAACAAAGTTACATTGGTACCGGTCAGAATTAGCGAGGTTCGAACATGGGTCTCATCGATCGTGAGTTCGCGCGCGTTACCACTAGACCACAGCCGCTATTGAATTTACCCGCTGAGTCATTTCATATGTGCCAAAAAAGTACAATTATAATTCTCACCATTATGTGCATGATCACCTCTTCCATGAGATGTTAGTGGTCTCATACGATACTTCCTATTGGCTGTCGCTGTCTGCACACAAAATTTAAAGAAATTCTTCTCTCCATTCTTGAACTTATTTAATTTTTTTATTACCAGCTATGGGTACTTTCTGCTGGCAAACACAATTATATATATTTTTTTATTGGTACAAGTCTTTGCCAATTTATACTACAGATAAAATCATGAACATAAAAACAGTAGCTGCGCTGCGATATAGAGAGTGGCGCGGGCCGTTCTAACACCCTCGACCAATGAACGTCGACCCTAGCGAACGGCATGTGACGTCATTTAACTGCACGAGAGGACAGAAGACCGTGCATGTGTAATAGGAAACTAATAACTGTTTTTTAAATGTAGCTCGGCATATGGCAACACTCCACCTGATGTAAAGGTAGAGTGCGGTCCATGAATAGAAACAAATGCGACAAAGTCATTTCACGGGTGTTACGTTCGAATTTAAATGTACTACCCCAGGACAGCAGACTGGCCTAACAGGAAACCAACAAGAAGATATAGGCCCCAAAAACTTTGCGTAGCTCGATTGTGACCACACTCCGTCTGAAGTTAAGCTAGAGTGCGATACAACCCCTATCTACAGAGGAACACCGCCAACGCTATGCCTACTTGAGAAGACGAATGTGCCCTGTCCAGATTGTTAATGCACCCCGGCTACTTCCAATCCCGAAATGCGAATATATTTACGAGTCACATTTGTAAGTAGTGTTAACCTTAGGGTGGTAGACTATCATGCCCTTCTACTCTAAAACTGATGTTTAAAAACTTACTTTATGTTCATTATTTGATACAATAACTTTCCCGTAAATACCGTATTTGCGTTCGTCTTCAGGTTTCAGTGTTCCCATTTTTTTCATTGCTAAATATATCTGAATGAAAGACAGAAGAATCAACTATTTTTTATATTTTTTTCTGTAATCGGCGAGTTTATACACAACATTTTTACTTTGATTATAATCGGTTATTTAGTTATTAATTTCTTGGTGTGTATATGAAAATGCTGTATTTGTTATTATTAAATTATAATAAAAATTTAAGAGATTATTACAGTTGGAAGCATTGCTGATGGAAGGAAAGATATACCTAATGGAAGAATTTTGACGCGGTCACGTAAGACATCAAAGGTCACCAAGAGAGACAATCAGTACTCATATAAATACCGGAGGAGGAGGGTTCGACTTCAGAAGCCTGAGTATGAGTTTAGTTTTACGCTTTCACGGCGAAAAGTGACTTCTTTCCATCAATAGTATCGTGTTAATTTTTTTTTAAATTAATTTACGACTTTACCCCATGACAACGTATATGTCAACACATACTAAACCCTCTGCTAACGTGTGCAGATTTTCACCATAATTAAAATATAATGTTAATTTATTTTATTTGTTTAAATACATACTTCTTCCAACATCCCATAACTTCGTATAAGGAAGTCGCGTTGTGCTAATAAGTTTACACGTTCCCTTTCTTCTCTCTCGACTATTGGATCGGGTTCGAACGAGCACAAAACGTAAGTCGGTTTTATATCTTCTTTTTCCTGAATTAAAAAACGAGTTTGCTTGAGTTCGCTACCTTCCACGTATTGGATTAATATCTATGTAGTTATTTATTACGTTTTCATTGGTAGAATTTATCTTTTTCTTTTTTATTCTTTTCATAAAATATAATACTATATTTTTAGGTACATATAATAATAATTTTAATGGCGACTGGAGCCACCGTGTAAGCGGTTCTCTAGTCGTCACTACTCATGGACCTCCACTGTACTTACCATCAGGTCAGTCGAGGTCACATGCCACGTGATCATTAAAAAAAAATACTACCAAAAAAGTGTTGGCAACCCTAGAAGTGGCTAGAATTGCTTAGCCATGCTCCGTTCATTGCACGCGCCACTTCACTGAAGTCTAGATTAATTAACAGCGTGGTCACACGCCGGACTACTATAAAATAAATAGAATACTTACAATAATATGAGTAGTATGTGTAACAGATGGTTTGACTCCAATACTGGAGTCTCCTTTTTCTTTTTCTCTATTTTTCTCTTTCTCTCGTATTTTAGTTTTGGAAATTTTCTGATGTTCTGTTGGAGCTTGGACAGAGGGTTCAGATGGCTTCTTTTCTGTCTCCTTAATAGGTTTTGGTTGGGATGGTTTCTTTAGAGCTTCAGATTTTGCTTTTGTTTGCTGGTTACGTTAACAAATTCGTTTTATTATTTTAATTTGGTCTTTTACATCTAGCTTCTTCCATGATCCCGAAACGCGACTAGGTCACTTCACGGCTGTTGAAAGTGGCAGTACTACCTCGGGTCAATATACCCTTTGGATTTAATAACCGTTGGCATAGAGCGACCAAAGTACAATAACATGTTATTAACCGGAATTTTATAAGATTCGAATACGAGTCTAATCTAAGCTTTCAACCGCTAGACCATAGCCGCTCTTTGATCTCTAAAAACTACTAAGTCATCCTATAACAGAAGCTAAGACATGTTATAGTACCTTGCATTTATGATTAATCCTAATTAATTTCTACAGAATATATGAAATAACCTGAAATTCTTCCCTCTGTATCCTGGTACAATCTCCCCTAGCGCGTGACGCAGCAGTGGCAGTGTACAATGAACCGGATGGTTGTTGAAATAAGGGTGCATATTCCCCGACCGACACTGGATATACTCGTCTGTAAAATAAAACGAGTCAAGTCTATTAATATAGTAATGATCATCGTACACTTAGCACCGGATCGGCACTACCTCGGATCATCCATTCGTCTGACTCTACGCGACAGCGACCGATGCCACGCTTATGGCTAGCATCCGTTTGAAGTTTTAGCTTGTCTCGAGGCGAAGCGATACCGTTACAATGCTGATCCGGTGCAAAACTGACAAGTGCACTACGACCATAACCCGCCTGATTTTAAGTGCAATTCTTATTCATCTAATAATCATATGCCAATAAGCATCATCTCTCTGCCAACCACTCATTTTAAACCGGATCGAGATATAATTTATACCTGTAATTGCCTAAATGCGTTTCCTCCCATTGTATTTGTGTTTGCCATGGACTCCTCTCTTGTTCCTTTTCTTCATTAGGTGCGTAGTCTGAATATCTATAAAAGATTATTTGGCATGACAATATAATTAGAATTTCTAATTATTTGTGGTTAGTTCATTGCACGAGCAAATAAAGTTTTTTATAGCGGCCGTGGTCCAGCGGTAAGACGCGTTAACTCACGACCGGTACCAATGTAACTTTGTTATAAGTTTGTGCCTATAAAGTGGTAGGCAGACTGATAATGGTTAATAGCCCAGTTTTCCATCCTGGGGTAGTACCACCACTTTCGAATGTGACACTGTGAAGTGAACTTGTCGCGTTTCGGGAACAGTTTGAAAGTAGGTATAACGAGAGGTATGTGCACTGTCAATAGAGATTATACTCGTCTCCTCAAGCCGGCATAGCGGAGGCGACTGCTGCTTGTAAGATTTATTTGTGGTAGCAGCTGTTTCCGTTCATGGACCGCACTCTAGCTTTACATCAGACGGAGTGTTGTCATAAAATATAAAAATCCAGTAATATCTCCACCGCGGGTTCTGCCCGAGTCCCACACAAGCCTAGCTACGCCACTGAGCGTGAAAATGTACACACTTGTTAGTCTGCAAGAGTCTATCTCGTATTCTCTTTCTATCTTCCTCTATCACACGTTTCTTATCACACTGCCATATGTTGAGCATTGTGAACGTGTCGGTTAGAAGTGCCTCCTTCACTTCTCGATCCAATTGCGTGTCTGTGTGGAAGCTTGGTGAGTGATTTACCTAGGAAAAACCATATTACGGTTAATGCACCTTATTGCCCTGTAATATGTCCGAAAATCGCTTAAGGAGTGATGCCCGATGCAATTAGGTAAGCAAATTGCAATTCGATTCGTTTCGTTTCTAATACACCTGTCCTGTATAGAACCTTACAGAAGTTACTGAAATTGGGCTCAATTTATCATCATATTATATAAAGCTCGATTACCACTGACTCACTGACTGACTGACATATATTATGAAGCACTTGCCGGGGGGTTAGAGAGATGATTCTTTTTGGGGTGTATAGAGGGCGCTCCCGCGACCCCGGGAAAACCTCGACTCTGACCGGAAGTGGACTCTGGACCGGAAGTGATGCCGATATCTCGGAAACGGAACGAGATGGGGCCGAACTCCCAAAACAAAGGTTGTAGGGAATGCCCTCTAATTTCGATATCCATAATTTATTTTTGCAAAAAAAAAATTTTTTTCAAAACCACCCGAAAAAAAACTTTTTCAGCGCCGCGAAGCGCGCCCAAAAAACTAGTTATATTATATACAGCTCGATTACCACTGACTGACTGACTCACTCACTGACTGACATATACAGGGTAATTTTTTTAACTGGGACAGTATGGGGAAATCCTAAACCACAGGAGATACGGGAAAACTGTCTTAGGAACCATTTGCTCTTTTTTTATGAAAACGAATTTGGCATAGTAATTTTTCTGGTCAAGCTTGAGTTGTCCATGGAAATGGGTCATTTTGGTGAAAATTTTTTTTGATGCGATTCGACTCAGTTTCATGTAAGAATCATTTCATTGTATCGGAAGAAAAAAATCGGAGCAGCAGAAGTTAGTCAAATTTAATGAAATGTATTCCCATACAATTTGTAAGTAATCTGATGGTTACATTAATAATACTAACGCAAAAATGTTACGGGCACGTTTCAGAACTATTATAATGACAAAAAGTTGTGTGGTGAATCTGGTTAAATGATAAAGAATTGCGTTGTATGATATTTTATTAAGAATTAATGAGATACGACATAAACTCGAAACTCGTAACTCCACATGGAAAAATTCATCTGCATCACATCGGCTGAACGTCGTGGTCATTTATCAGGACCACCGACCAATGTGCCCATCTAACGACCTAGATAGTGTTCATCAAAAACCGTTTACTCGTTGTACCATTGTGAGGAGGTGCACCATCTTGTTAGTAGATGAAATTTATTTGAAATAGTCTCATCCAAATCTACAACTACATTCAGCATCTCTAGATATTTGACTTGTAAACATACTCGTACACTATTAATAAAAATCACTTAGAACAATGTTCGTTCTAAACTTTTTAAAATTTTGTTTAACCGTAACTCGTAAGATCATAGTGGTTCTCTTCTACCCCTTGAGTGCAAATAAAATTTAGTTTTTAATTATGGAACACTTTTTGAGTGTGTATGTATCAACTATGGTTCATTCAGTATCTACCATGTACTGGCCCGTTGTATGACAAACCATTTCATTAAATTTGACTAACTTCTGCTGCTCCGATTTTTTTCTTCCGATACAATGAAATGATCCTTACATGAAACTGAGTCGAACCGCATCAAAAAAATTTTTCATCAAAATGACTCATTTCCATGGACAACTCAAGAGTGACCAGAAAAATTACTATGCCAGATTCGTTTTCATAAAAAAAGAGCAAATGGTTCCTAACTAGGGAATGCAATCCCGACTCGAGATCGCAAATTCGAGATCCCGCGGGATTAGAAATATCAATCCTGCGGGATCCCGGAATTTTCGGGATCTCGTCTAGTTTTAAGAAAATGTAAAGTTCGGATGACTGAAAACGATGAAAACTCAAACAAATAAACCAATAATATACTTTTTCTGCAACAAGCCTTATTAGACAATGCTTTTATCTCGTTCACGCTAAAACAACTTATACTGTTGGTATCTCTCTCACTCATTCGTAAGCGTTCATTGCATTATTTACATTTCCTTTCGGTTGATCAACGTCTTCGGTGCTCGGCATGTGACAACACTCCGCCTGATGTAAAGCTAGAGTGCGGTCCATAAATGGAAACAACTGCTACTACAGAGAAAGCGGGCAGCAGTCGCATCCACACACCGGCTTGAGGAGACGAGCATGTACCATCTAGATTGACAGTGCACACTCCTCTCGTTATACCTGGCTACTTTGAAACTATTCCCGAAACGCGACAAGGTCACTTCACGGGTGTTACATTTGAAAGTGGTGGTACCGTATCCCAGGACGGCAGACTGGGCTAATAACCATCATCAGTCTCCTACCACTCTTTAATAGTGCCCATAGGCACTGAGCGACCCAAGTACACATAACTCCTTTCAAAACGGAACGTTTTTGTTTACAAACAGTTGATGGATTTAACTGGTTTCGCTCAAAACGAAAAACGGTTAACTCGTTGACAGTAGAAAAACGGTTGATAAAAACAGTTCGTTGAATCAACGCCCATCCCTAGCGCACCGTTTGCGCCCCGAGTAGATGTGTGTAGCGTTGCTGACCACTGCAGCACTACCGCCCAATCCCGTCAATCTCGAACGGGATCTCGTCATATTATGCTTCGGGATTGATCCCGAAAAATTACACGAGATCTCGCGAGATCGGGATCCCGCGAGATCGGGATTGCATTCCCTATTCCTAACACAGTTTCTCTGTATCTCCTGTGGTTATGGATTTCCCCATACTGCCCCGTTAAAAATATTACTTGACTAAATTTGACTAACTTCTGCTGCTCCGATTTTTTTCTTCCGATACAATGAAATGATCCTTACATGAAACTGAGTCGAACCGCATCAAAAAAATTTTTCATCAAAATGACTCATTTCCATGGACAACTCAAACTTGACCAGAAAAATTACTATGCCAAATTCCTTTTCATAAAAAAAGAGCAAATGGTTCCTAAGACAGTTTCCCTGTATCTCCTGTGGTTTCGGATTTCCCCATACTGTCCCAGTTAAAAAAATTACCCTGTATAATGAAGCCCTTGCCGGGGGGTTAGAGGGGTGATTCTTTTTGGGGCGTATAGGGGGCAGTCTCGTGACCTCGGGAAAACCTCGACTTTGACCGAAAGTGGACTCTGGACCGGAAGCGACGCCGATATCTCGGAAACGGAACGAGATAGGGCACAAGTGCCGGAACAAAAGTTGTAGGAAATGGCCTCTAATTTCGAAATCCATAATTATTTTTTCAAAAAAATTTTTTTTCCAAACTACCCGAAAAAAAACTTTTTCAGCGCCGCGAAGCGCGCCCAAAAAACTAGTTTATACTATACAGTTTACACAACAACTACTTACTAATAGTTTCAGGCAAAAATGTAAAAAAATAGCTCCCACTATCCCGGCTTATCTTTTTTGTTTATACCATGAGATGTTTCAAATCTATTGGTAAATCCGAATGAAAAACCCTTGTGGTGGTTTCTGGGCTTGACACACAAAGAGAAACTCGGCTACGCTATACTTACCTCCAATATGTAAGGTCGCAGTTTATGATCTAATAGTATATCAAATCCAAGGATTTCAAAGCATGCATGCACCTGTAATTAATATAAAAATAACATAATTACAACACGCCTTTATCTAATTGATTACAATGCACTGACTTGTGATAGTCTCAGCAAATACTTTTTTTTGGCTAATATGATAAATTAACTCAGGCTTTTTTTTACAGGAAAAATCTTGCTATCAAGTTTAGACTGCACTATAGTAGTGCGACTCGTTCTAAACCCTAAGGGTGGTTTGCACTAAAAGGCCGGTTAAAGTAACTTTAACTATTACTTTTACGGCGATGACGACCGTTAAACGTTTACATTTCGTGTAAATTCATATTGTTATCGTTAAAATGGTGGCTGATCTCGAAAAATAATAGAAAAACATATTTGGCTTCTTTTCATACATTTGACGTTAGCAACATTGGTTTGACGATTACTTTAACTTTAACCAAACCAAGATTCACTGGTTACGGATAAGGTTAAAGTAACCGTCAAAAATGACAGGCGCGATGATGGTGCAACTCGTGTGGAGTAAATATACACCATAATGTAAACGTAACGGTTAAAGTAATAGTTAAAGTTATTTTAACCGGCCTTCTGGCGCAAACGACCCTAAACAAATATTTTTTCCCTAGATTTATATGAATGAAAGCGGCCCGCCGAGTTTGGTATCGGAGAATATCGCTGCTCGCCAGCTGCAGTGCGGTTGGAGCTTTAGGCAATTATTAATAGAAATATCTTCAAGTATTAACCATGTCGTGTGAGGGGAAACAGGCGTGGTAGCTGTGTTTTAGAATGGGCCACGCAGATATAATAGTCTTCACGATGACTTGGTCAATGGCTCTCCATACATCGTCCAATGCCACGCCTTGCGACAACAGGATCTTGTTTAGAGTTGATATCTTGCTGGCATATGGAATATTATTACTTTAACTTTAAAAATACCACTAAATAAATAATTACTATTATAATAATTAAAAATATCATTTAGATCGCACGCGAGTTGATTGCTACAGTTGCAAGGGTGCGCAGCTGAGACGAGATAATTACGGCCTGATATATCGCGAAAGCAATCAACTCACACGCGTGCTCCAATTGATAGATCAACTGTATATACAGGTGAACATTTCAAGTGGGCTTTCATGGCCAAATCCTAAACAACATATAAGAGATTGCGAAAAATACTGAAAGAAATATCAAGTCCGATTTTTCAAAAATAAAACACACTGTATTGTTGTACCATCCGATAATGTTGGTAATAACTATCAAATTCTGGGAAGTAATGATATACAGCAAACTAAAGGAAATTGTTGATTTTCTTTATTTATAAAGCAATAATTATCAAGAACAAACAAAACCAAATCGTACAGAAAATAAATAAAAAATGTTTTAACCTTAATGGCAGTATCGGAAGCAGGCGCCCTAGGAAAACCTTTCTCAGTCAGATTGGTCAACTGCTGAGAAAGGATCGGATGAGGAGCACCGTCAATCGACGTGCATGCATGAGGGGAGTAATGGATGTGGTATGTATAGGGAGGAGTCGCTGGCGCTCCATAGTTTCTGCCTACCCCAGTGGGAACAAGGCGTGAGTTAAGTATGTTCTTACCGTTTGCTTCCAGCTTCCGAATCATAAACATAAGTGCGACTATGCTTATTAACAGCATAGTTAGTTAAATGCATAAAAACATTTGTCGTATTATTAATATTTGGATCAGCGTATCTGCTTGTTGCAAATCTAAAACATACATCTCTTAGATATCTAGTACAAATACCGGCAGTAAGAACGTTCGCGGGCTTTCGAACTACACAGGTTGACCTTCCTTTATTTATACCTTTACTTTGCGGAGTATCACCTAATGTTAAGCTAGAGTGCGAACAATGAACGGAAACAACTGCTACCACAGAGGGATGTATGCAGATAGCAGTCTCTTCTGCTATGCCAGAGAACTGTGAACAGGACACAATCGTCTCGTTACACCTGGCTACTTTAAAGTTGATCCCTAACGTCAGGTAGTACTGGTGGTGCTATTTGAAAGTGGTGGTAAAATAGTTTACTAGGTAACCCAGAACGGCATACTGGGTTAATAATCATCATCACTTTGCCTACTGATGCCTACCTAGAAAAACAGTAGCATTTATATTAATATAGGTCGCGTCAAATTTTATGGCGTCTCGGAATTTAGCTGCGGGTGCTATGCAGATAAGTTTACAATAATACTCGTAAAATTAAGAATTAATTTCAAATATGAATAGAATATATAAAAATAAACTGCGGGCGGGAAGCTCGGAAGTGAGCCCTTCCCTCTCTCGTTCATCGTGTCCGGTTAATACCTCAATTTGTGTACTGGGCAGCGACTGGTGCCTAACTTCAGAGACGCCATAAAGTCTGGTTCGTACTATACCTGACCAATCCTTCATTGTAGACAAATACCCTTAATGGATCGCAGGAGGTAATTAAAGTGTAAACACGAATATCAAACTTATATCCATCGACTAGATACGGTTTTGCTAAATATACCTAAAAAAACAAAAGAAAAGCAAAAGCAATTTTTCTAGTACTTGCCTTCGGCATAAGAATTGGAATTTTAAAAAAGCTTGGTTTTTACTAACCTGACATATTAATTTTTCGGTTGGTTTAATATCTTTAAGCGATTTAGTTAAATAAATTCCACGCCCTTGACTTCCGCATTCCGGCTTTATTATAAAAGTCTTATTTTTCCTCGATTTACTATAGTTTAAAGCTTCACCCAAGCTGAAAATTTATATGTTTGTTAAAGAAAGGAGCCAGTTGACCTGATCGAATACAGATCTGATAAAACTTACTCAGCAGGAAGACACCATGTTTTAGGAAAGAAATTATATTCCTTAGGATATATTTTTTGCATCCTATTTAGATTTCTAGCTAGTAAATCTTTTCTGTAACATATATTTCATTCATTACAAAAGCACCTTCTCAGGCCGGCATAGTGATGGCGACTGGAGCCACCGTGCGAGCGGTTCTCTAGTCGTCAATGCTCATGGACCTCCACTGCGTTTACCATCAGACCAGTCGAGGTCACATGTCGTGCCAAAATAAAAAAAATAAAAAAATAAAAAAGGCATATGCCGAGAAGACAGCCATAAGAAACTCGTCAATTATAGCCTGTGTTTATAATAACAAAAAAAAACTGAATTATAAATTCAGAAAAGATATATATAAAATTTTTGGCAAGCTGACTGTCTTTTCGCATAACTAAATTTTAAATGCACCGGATGCTCTAATCCGGTACTTATTATCACATAGCAGAATCGACTGCTGCGTGCAAACTTTTCTCTGTGGTGAATCGCACTCTAGCCCCAATCACCAGTGGCGTATTTATTAATGCTCAGAGGATCTCCCCGGAGCCAAACTTTTTTTTTAACCCGATAAAGGACCCTATTTTTTTAACACCGGGGCAGTTTTTCTTTACCTGCATATTTCCAACATCCCCGGAAAGTGATTAATTCGTTGAAATCTCTTCATCTCTTTCGCACGTTCGACAGATACGCTCATGTCAGTCCAATAGAAGTTCCAAGCATCCTCCTCTATTACTTCACGCATACCGAATGCACTTGCAACTTTACGTATTGACTCATACCGGCAATTTGTTAGGCATATTGTTATTTGTGATCTAGAATTTATAGAACATACTCGTACATAAGCATTAGTGTTTTTTTTTTGGTGTAAAGCTAGAGTACAGTCCATGAACGGAAACAACTGCTACTACAGATAAATCTCTACGGGCACGAGTCGCCTTCGCTATACCGGCCTTCCAAAACGCTATGTCACTTCACCGGTTCTACATTCAAAAGTACTACTCCAGAACGACAGACTGGGTTATTTTTATTTTTTTTTATTTTAAAAACTTTATTGTTATACATAGAACAAAAGGCGAGCTTAATGCCGCAAGGCATTTTCTTCCAGTTAATAAGCATCATTCGTATGTCTTAAAACTAAATCATTATTAATAAAAAAAGTGTACAGATTAAGTTTAAAAATACAAATGAAGTTTGGGGAAGCACGCTTAGTTTTAATTTTGAAATAGGTACATTTCGTTTAATCGTGGCGCATATATGTAAAAAAAAAAATAATTTAAAAAAATATTAATTCTCGCGTGTAGCTCAAACCTGCTGCATAATTTTCACTTATATAAAATGTGCGCAATTAATTGGAAATACGAAACTTTTGCAATATATAAAAAAATCGAAAAGTAGACCTTCTGCGTTTCTTTTTTTTCCTAGTCTCTGATGGTATAATGGGTGCAGCTGAAGTAGGCTGTGAAGTGTCATCTTCTCCATAAAGATTAGTGTTGTATTGCTGCATTATTGTTGTTATATCAAATTCCTTGTCACTATCCATTACTGCGATATTTGCTTCTAAAATTTTGTATCAAATAAATAAAATCACTTCCATTACAAATGAACTACAATGATACGCTCGCTCTAAAGGAAAACTGATAAGTGGTGCAGCGAAATCTGCATTGCAGTCTTACCTCCTTAAAAATTCTTTGAATTAACTATCACTATCATTATTTATAAGAGAAGATTGTTGTGAAAAATGCTGCAAATTGCAAAAATATTAAATGTAAATATAAGAAAATAATGTTAAACAAATATCAAAATAATTCGTATATGATAAAAAGTATTTATAAATACCCCTTTAAAAACATCCTGAGACCTGAGACATTGTTAAAAGTGTTTTATAAATATTTATTTTATTGTACTGTTTGTAGAAAGTAAAAATTCAATGCTGTCAAAATGAAATTTCGAATATTTTTTTTCGGATGATTGAGATAAATTGTTAGTTAACTGGAAGAGAAAAGAATACGCAACATTTTACTTTATAACGTTACATTTTATATAACGAAAAAATATCGTTAAATAATAATTTATAATATTATCATTTATCATTAAAGCATTGTTCAATAATCCCGCCAAAAAATTTCAGGAAATGACGTCATATTTAAAAATAGTTGCTGATAAATAAAAACATTTTGGCACAAACCATCAATTAAAAGTAATAAATTGAATATTGGAATGAATTCGAATATATTATACAAAATGAAATTTATGTCAATTGTTGTGTTAATTTATTAACTTTGTTTTATTGAGTCTCCTGAAATAATAAACTCTAAAATGTTGCAACTTTAAAATCATAGACAAAGTAGAAAAGCATTCAGCCGTCAAGCGAGTCATCCGTCAGTCAAGTCAAATTTCAATAGTGCTTGTACATGATTTTTGCTTTTCCGCTAAAGTAGTAAGTACAAAGTCATCAAGAATCGCCAAAATGGCAGAAGCTCAAGAGGAAACTACTAAGAAAATTACAATAACTGTTAAAACACCGAAAGAGAAACAACAGATAGACATTGAGGAAGACGCGGATATCAAACGAGTAAGTATCGCGGCCGTCAAATTCACTACTCATGGCGTAATAACATAGATATTGCACACGCAATCAGTGACGATGATTGTTTAATTCAGGAGAAAATTATGAATGGGTAATACGTTTCAGCTAAAAGAGCTCGTAGGGCCAAAATTCAGTGCTGAGCCCGAACAGTTATGTCTTATATTTGCCGGAAAAATTATGAACGATGCTGACACCCTGAAGCAGCACAATATCAAAGATGGGCTGACGGTGCACTTAGTGATTAAGACGCCACCCAGGCCAGAACCCGAAGGCGCAGCTCGGAGGCCGCCAGGTTAGTTACATGTAATTAGGTTATGCTTAATTGAGCTGCTGGTTTTGTAATTTGAATCTAGGTACTCATCTTTTATTAATTAATTCTAGAACTTAAAAATGACTCATTGTTATTATTTATATGAATTAATTGTCATAGAAACATTAAATCAGTTTCAAACATCGAGTTTTTGCTGCTAATTTAACTCATATAAACTGGGTAATACTTTTTTATAGAAATTTAACTTATTATTGAGAAATTGTTAGATTGATTATGTTTGTTACTAACTATATGATGAAATTAAAATATTTGTTGCTCATATTAACTATTATAATGTTATATTTATAAGTAACTATGTTAATTGAGATGTAGAGCGCTGTTTCTACAGTTCGTTTACATGCTGGCTAAGTCTTCTTTAGTCCGGGCGCCCACTCTAGCCGAGTCCGACCACACATTGGTCTAGGCTGGCCGAGGTTGGTCTAACACGTAGCACCAGCATTAGATTACAATTTTAAGTGTGTTATATTTATTTTAGCGGACATCAGTGCTACGCCTTTTGGATTAAATTCCCTTGGTGGATTAGCTGGTCTTGAGAGCCTTGGTCTTGGACAAAGCACATTTATGGATTTACAAGTGAGTTATACCTAATACCAGCAGCAGACTAAGGCTAAAGTGGGCTCTAGGCAACATTGTAATTCCGGGCCTATTATTCAGTCATGATACATACTTTGCGTTTGGTAGTTTGATTTTAAAGCATATAGTATGTAGTTCTATTTTTAACCGACTTCAAAAGGAGGAGGTTATCTATTCGACGTGTATTTTTTTTTTTTTTTTTTTTTTTTATTATCCGAATTCAAGAAAAAAAAATGCATGTACATAAATTAAATAAACATAATTAAAATTACGGGCCCTAGGCGAGTGCCTAGGTTGTCTAGGCCTTAGTCTGTTATCTCCTTCGTCCCGAACCAAGAGCGGTAGTCCCGGGGTTGGATTTACTTGGCTGGAATGTTGTTTCTTCCCGATGAGGTGGGGCCTGATGGCCAAGCGTCGGTGGGGTCATGGATGAATGCGAAAGCATGCTCGTGACCTCACTATATGGCGCAGAGAGGGACACCGTGGGGTTTTTAGTCGTGTATACCTGGTATTGGGGAGTCCGACATAATCTCGTCGACTTCTCTGATTCTTTTATTTCTGAATGTAAGATAGGTTATCAATTTTGGCCAGTATTTTACGTTATAATAATAATGATAATAAGAGGAGTGTGCATTGTCAATCTAGATGGTGCGCTTTGTCTCCTCAGGCTGGCATATGCTATATAGGAGGCGATTGCTGTCTGTAGAGATCTGGAGTAGCAGCCGAGCTGAATAATTTAACATTATATGGTTCTACTCTTGATTCTTGATTTTCCGGGCTGGTTTCCGCATACAGACTCACTATGAGGGTCCCTGGTGCGTCCTGCCATACTTATACAAGCCATAGGATACAAGCATGAGGGCCAGTACGCCATCGACGTTCCGGCACGCCTCGGGAAGTGTTGACGCTGTCCTCAGGAATTTCCTTCTCAGTGCCTCAACGGTGCTGCATTCCAGAAGCACGTGTTGCACCGTTTCTTCCTGTTCCAGACATCCTCTGCACAGAGGGCTGTCTGTAACATTTATATTGTAGTAGTGTCTGTTTAGGGCCAGGTGTCCTGTAATGATCCCAACCATAACACGCAGCTTTTGCCTACTTAATCGAAGTAGTTTGCCGGTTAGTTTGTCGTTGCGGCAGGGAAGTGCTTCACGAGCATGCCGGCAGTCCTCTGTTATGGTTCTACTCTTTGTAAGAAGTATTTAATTTCAGGCAAGAATGCAACAAGAGCTCGTATCTAACCCAGACATGTTGCGTCAAGTATTAGACAATCCGCTCGTACAGCAAATGATGAACGATCCGGAGAATATGAGAACACTTATCACATCCAACCCGCAAATGCAAGATTTAATGTCTGTAAGTTATACACCATTTTATTTATTAAATTGATTTTCTTAAGGGAATATGTGAATTTGATTATTATGAATTAGTTTGCATCAGATACTGATATAAGGGCTATACTGTCTACGGACTTTGAGCAGCAAATTGGCGGTTAATTAACGCAGTGATTAATTTACGGTCTGCAATGTGGTATATTTTTTTTTTTCAAGGTAGTTGTGACAACACTCTGCCGAATTATGGTCCATGAGTGGAAACAAATTTTAGGTGACTTTACTACAACGGCTTGAGAAGTTGAGTGACAGAGTATACCCCTCTCATTATACCTAGCTGCTACCAAGCTGATCCTGAAATGCGTATTTGTATTAATTATGCTAATCTTGACTTCCGCAGAGGAATCCCGAGATCAGTCACATGCTGAATAATCCGGAGTTACTGCGTCAAACCATGGAACTTGCTAGGAATCCGGCAATGTTGCAGGAACTCATGAGATCACACGACCGCGCCTTATCCAATCTTGAGAGCATACCAGGTGAATTACTATTCGTTTAAAGCCATGTAATATACACTACAAATAAAGGACGTATTTGTCTAATTTTATAAGTTTGTCTACAATTCTTGATTTTCCGGGCTAGTTTCCGCACGCGAACCTTCCTTGGGGGTCCCTGGTGTGTCATTCCGTACTTATACAAGCCATCCTATCCTCCACGAGCGCCAGTACGCCATCGACGTTCCGGCACGCCGCAGGGAGTGTTGACGTTGTCCTCAGAAATTTTCTTTTCAGTGCTTCAACGCTGCTGCATTTTAGAAGCACGTGTTGCACCATTTCCTCCTGTTCCAGACATCCTCTTCACTGAGGACTATCTGTAACATTTATATTGTAAATTTTTGTCTACAACTTTAATGTTATGTTATAATTGCGAATGAATGGTGTACGTACATATCCTTGAACCGTCACAGTGGAGGTGACTGTAGCTGGTGGACATTTCTCTGTGGTATAAGTTTCTGCTGCACCACCGCACTCTAACTTAACATTAGACCGTGTGAGGTCAGATATGTGTAATTATTAATTAACTTTACTTTGTAGGTGGCTACAATGCGTTGCAACGGATGTACCGTGATATTCAGGAGCCCATGTTGAATGCAGCCAGCAGTATGACAGGGAATCCGTTCTCGGGACTAGTGGATAATTCAGGTCAGTTTTAATATAAATTTAGATAGATACATACACAATGCTGCGACAATGTTTTATGACAATAAAAATAAATATTACCAATTATTAAAGTTTTTAATACAATAATAACCTCAAATATTGTATCAGAAAAAGTCTAATTACTCAATAACTTGGGTGAAAAAATTAAAACTGATTGGTGATAAGGAATGTTGATTTATTTTATTTTAACTAAAAAATTTGTGGGCTGGTTTCTCTTAGGCGAATGGGCATTCTCTTATAAACAACTTTGTATTGTAACAGATGGCACAAACCCCCAACAAGGTTCAGAAAACCGTCAACCACTTCCCAATCCATGGAGTCGCGGCGGTGGATCCAGTACGGGGGGAACAGTTTCGACGGGCACCAATACTGGTCCCGGTCTCATTAACACTCCGGGAATGCAGTCACTGTTGCAGCAGATGAGTGAAAACCCCCGACTCATGACGTCGATGCTGAATGCACCGTACACCAATAATATGCTACAGGCGCTCGCGGCTGACCCTGACATGGCATCGCAGCTGATTAATCAGGTATTGTTGTAATAATTTAATATTATTTATTCTAGTTTTTATATTAAATTTTGCACGTCTAGACAGGTCACGTATATAGCTTTCAGTCTTCTCTTCCCGTTTAGAAATTTGTAGTTTCTGTACAAACTCGCGCACGGTAGCTGGAAATGCGTCTCGATTGCGTCACCTCGCTGAGATGAATGGAGTACAGGTTCTTTGTTTAGACCATGAGAAAAGCGTTTATCTCTCCTAGAGGGCACGTGCAGAACACGGGCCTGAATAAATTTATGAGAGCTTTTTATATTGCTTGAATTGAAAAAGGAAAATTATGAGTGAATAACTTAATTTTTTGCCAAAATCTGAATTTTTTTAAACTCTCGCCGGAACCGCATATGAAATAATTTTATGTATAATTGATGTTTCAGAATCCAATGTTTGCTAACAACCCAGCACTACAAGATCAAATACGCACAATGATGCCCCAAATGTTGAATCAACTGCAGAACCCCGAAATGCAGCAGATGATGAGTAATCCGCAGGTATTAAGGTTTAATATGAATACAACAAATAGAAAATATTCACATAATTACCATAATATGCTCAATATTATTTGCTTCTGTTTTTTTTTAAATTAGTTCCGTTGAAATATATAAAAATATGTTGTAAATTTTCAGGCATTAAATGCGCTTCTACAAATCCAGCAAGGCATGGAGCAGCTTCGTACAGCCGCCCCCAATCTGGTGTCGGGAATGGGTCTGGGTGTGGGTGCCGCCACTGCAGACCCACCCGCGCAACCACCACCACCAGCCAGTAACACGCAGAACGCCCAACAAGCCAGGCAACAGAATAATTCAGAATTATTTACGCAGGTATTTTGGTTTTCTTTAAGACATCAATTGTAACAATATACTTTTTAACAGTATAGATTTTTTGCGGGCTCCTTTCGCGTAGATGAGCAGAGTTATTAGAGAATTCGGTACGATGGTGACTGTCACGTTTTTCCCGGTTCACTCCCCTGCGGCAAAAATAATAAATTACTTTTTTATTAATCTTGTTCTCCTTTCAGTTCATGCAAAGAATGGTGTCAGCTATGTCAAATAATCAGAACTCCCAACAGCCACCGGAGCAACGTTACTCTCAACAACTTGAACAACTGACTGCTATGGGTTTCCTCAATCGGGAGGCTAATTTGCAAGGTACACTTCACTATTATTTCGTTTTATAGTAGCCCGCCCGATGTTAAGCTAGATTCCGGTCCATGGGCTCAGACAACTGCTACCACAGATAAACGCCTGCAGGTTGCAGTCGCCTACTCTATGCTGGTTTGGGGAGACGAAGTGACATGCTCTGATATGTCTACTTTTAAGCTGATCATCTAGAACTAGCACTGGGTTACACTTGAAAGTGGTACTACACCGGGATAGCTATCATGAATTTGCCTACCATTGCCTTGAAATTGACTTGTTTTTATAGGTATAACCAGGCTGCATTTGTTGGTTGTTTTTCTTTTTGTAGCTCGGCATATGACAACACTCCGCCTGATGTAAAGCTACAGTGCGGTCTATGAGTGGAAACAAAGACTACTATAGACAAATCTCTATGGGTAGCAGTCGCCTCCGCTATGCCGGCCTGAGGAGACGGGTATGCACCATCTAGACTGACAGTGCACACTCCTCTCGCTATAAGAACAACGCTCGTTTGAACGACGCAAGTGCATTGTACTCATACCGTAGACACTGTATTAATTATGTTTTTATAATTATTCCAGCATTGATCGCAACATTTGGGGACGTGAACGCGGCAGTAGAAAGGTTACTGGCTCTCGGACAGTTATCTATGAGCTAACGTTTCAAATCTAAATACAACGACGATACGGTATAACAGAACCGACAGTAATGCTCTCACGTTTATCATTTTACACTAAAAATAATTGTACATTCAGCGACATGTTAGCTGCATCACCTTTAAAGAGTAATTGTGTTTGTGTGACAACCAATGGAAAATGGTTGACAAATGCCCATTCAGCTAAGAGAACTGGGTCCACATTTTTTCTCGAATTTGATAATGATTTTTAGTTCATTTTGCGAAAAAATTAGTCTTCATTAGTCTACATTCCTAATCACAAATCAGTTTTAATTATTTTAATTTATCCGGGTTATTGAGTAATTACACTTTGATGCAATATTTGATGTTATTATTATATTAAATGCTTTAATAATATAATTGATGATATCTGTTTTTTTTATATGTAATTAAACATCGTCTAGTGATTGGTAAACGGTGTGTTGATATAATTGGGATAAATTAATGAAAAACTAGAATATTGTTCTCTTCTTTTAGAATATTGTTTTCTTACAAACTGTTAGAAATCAAGTGGGCTCAAAAATTATCCTTTACACCCATAATTGGATTAAAACAAGTAGGAGTGTGTATCATGCTTCTGAGCCCAGACAATTACTTTCTAAAGTGATGCAGCGCTAGATTTGTTGATAGTACATTTCAAATTATATAAAGCTTGATTACCACTGACTGACTGACATCAATTATGGAGCTGGGGGGGTTGATACGTCTAGAGAGTAATCCTCGACATGTTCCGAAAGTCCGTTCCGTCCAGTTCTGGAAGGCGATATCTCCGGAACGGAACGAGATAGGGCCAAAGTGCCGGTACAAAGGTTGTGGGAAATCCCTCTATTTTCGAAACTACTCCAACGCTCGCGAAGCTTGCCACAAAAAACTAGTGTTTAATATATATTTCAACAAACATGATATTAATTTGTGTGTCATGGTCGTGGCTGAGTTTTTTTTTAAATATTTGATTTTATTTTTTTGCGTTATACCTATTTTAAACGACTGTTTAATGTTGATTGATGCCGCATTCAGTCAAGTCACATGTTTTTACAACTAAAACTTTTAAAATTAAATCTGAATCTGGAATACTTCATCAGGACCGCATGTAAAAAGTTATTGTCACTTTCCAATATTAAATTCTTTTTTATCAGTAAAAATAGTTAAAATATAACCAAAATTATTTTTTAGACACTACTTTGCAACTAATTTCCGCTAATCAATGTTAGTGAGGGTAGATACACAGTCACATCAGCTGTCAATGTTAGACCCTTCACCATGGGCGGACTAAGGCCTAGGCAACCTGGGCACGTGCCTAGGGCCCGTAATTTTAATTATGTTTATTTAATTTTTGTACATGTATTTTTTTCTTGGATTCCGATAATTAAATTACTATGCTTTAGAACCAAACTACCAAACGCAAAGAACGTATAGTATCATGACTGAAGAATAGGCCCGGAATTACAATGTTGCCTAGGGCCCACTTTAGCCTTAGTCTCCTACTGCCCTTCACCAACGTGCAAAAACCTCTCGACGCGTTTCGCCACTCCACGTGGCATGCTGACGACTATTAAACATATAAAACATAAAATTAATTTTGTTCTTGTTATTTTGAAACGGTATGATTACTGTAAGATGGTAAATGTGTGAGTTAACAATTCTTGGTTTTAGAATATTAAAATATTACGTTTGATTGATGGCATAATTGTGTTATGAAAATGCGTCCTTGTTTTAACTGTCAAAGATATTTCATATGAATAGAGGATAATTGGCGATAAAACATTTATCATTAGAGATTGGCGATGGAATTTCTGTTACAAATATTTTTATCTTTTAAAAAAAGCCTAATAGTGGAAGCTGGTGTACAATCTCGAGCTGAACTGAGCCAATACAGAGCTTAATTTCCACAGGCGTGTCTCCAAAAGACTCCAGCCTGCTGTCCTGAGGTAGTACCACCACTTTTGAATGTAACACCCGTGAAGTGACCTTGTCGCGTTTCGGGAATAGTTTGAAGGTAGCCAGGTACAACGAGAGGAGCCGGTATAGCGGAAGCGACTGCTGCCTGTAGAAATTTATGTGTAGTAGCAGTTGTTTCCGTTCATGGACAGCACTCTAGCTTCACATCAGGCGGAGTGTTGTCGTATGCCGAGTTACAATAAAAAGAAATCCTGCTCATTTCGCGGTCTAGCTCCGGCTTCAAACATCACAAACTTTAATTGTATCGTTCTATTTCTATGTAAATATCTTTGCATCAAACTATAAAATATTAGGTGTGTAATTTAGAGTTATTAATAGTATTTCATTCCTTTCTTTTTTTTTTTGTAATTGAAAATCAAAATTTTTTGTCTAATTATTTTTTTTAATTTCATCTCTCTTCGTTTAATTTGTGTTGCATAGTTCGTTCTATATTAGGTGACCAATCAGTGCGCTCCTAATGACATCTTCCACCAATGAGGAATATTATTTTAATCTATATAATAATTTTGTGCAATGTTTCAGTCGAGAATTCTCTGCCCGGATAGTATTTTTATACTTATATTCTTGAAAGAAGGACTTGATTATCTTGAAAAGTAACGTTATATTTCTGATTTTTACTCGGTATTGTTAAAACCGCTAATATCGATACTAAAATAGGGAAGGAATTATCGATATAGATATAGGTTATAGTAAGGTCAGTGAGAACTTTCCGCCAATCAGACAATGCTGTAATAATTCAAATGAAGCGATCCGATTGGTTGTGAGCTTCCACTTTACGCCGTGACGGGGTAAATACAAACTCATACTCAGGCCACAAAACAATAGTTCTGAACATAGAGTTATACTAGAGAAGCAAACCTGATGGATCTGACATGAAAAAAAGCGTAGGCCGCTTCAAACGATTTGACAACGTTGCCGACGGTGTTGCCAATATTTATTTAAAATTTATTTCGTTTTTTAATGTTATTTAAACATGTATATTGATGTTGAAACGGTACAAATATACTTGCAAATTAATTCTGCCTATTTTTTGTGTATTTGGATCGAGAATTGCACGTTTTCAGTTGACTATTTTGTGTTTGTTAATTTAGGTCAATACTGACAGAAAACCTAAAAGTGACTGCAGTCATCTTTTTCTCCCCCATCACATTGGGAGCGTTATTGCTTATCTAGTTGTATTTATTCCTGGTTCTGAGAAACAAATAAACAATAGTTAAGAGTATATTTTTGTAACGTTACTTTTCTGGGTGTTTATACATTTATATTAATTCAAGTCTTCGGCTGAGATGGAATAATGTGCAATATTTTTTTTTTAATTAAGGATCAATAACACCCGTATTGGATATTGTTATACCTGGAGAAGTGTGCACTGTCAAGCTAGATGGTGCACGTTCGAGGCATAGCAGAGACGACTGCTGCATGTAGAGATTTCTTTGTAGCAGCAGTTTTTTCTGTTCATGGACCGCACTCTAGCTTTACGTCAGGCGGAGTGTTGTCATTAAAAAAATAATAAAGTAAAGAGTGAATTGCGCTGGAATGTAACTATTTTGAAACCTAATTAAGACTTCATTTCAACTTTTATTATTATTATTTCTTTTTTTGTATAGTAATATTATAGCGTATATTATAAACTATTTTACACTAAATATGATTCTAATATGAATATATTAAAGTTAGATACGTGTACGTACTGGCTTGTAGTTATTATGATATATGTTAAATTGTTGTTCTAAAACAGATTGGGTGATTCGATTGGTTCGCTCGCCACCAAATTCTAAGCCATATAAAACAATAATATTAATTAAGGAGATTGTTTGGTCTGTTGCGATATTTTTCGCATTGTACAAACCAGGGTTTCAAGCTATACCACGTTATTTCGCTGAATTTTACCTATATGATATAATCTTATATCGGGCCGACAAACAAAAG
Organism: Tinea pellionella; assembly: GCA_948150575.1. Lineage (NCBI taxonomy): Eukaryota > Metazoa > Arthropoda > Insecta > Lepidoptera > Tineidae > Tinea > Tinea pellionella. Next base: position 6,518,658 of record OX411259.1, on the reverse strand, counting down.
TCATAGACAACGTTATTAAAATTTGACGTTTTTTTTTTAAATTTGGCTATATTTTCTCGGTATCTATATAGAAATACTGGTATTTCCACAGTCACGCAGACAATTTATAGATGAGTAGAGATATGCACAGAACAGATAATGTAATAAATTAGTAAGAATGTGCTTTGTAATGCTGCCTCTACGCGCTGACGATGGCAACGTCTGCCAAACCTTCTAGTTCGGACGCTCTGGCTGACTGCGTCTACTACGCGTTGACAAGGGTGAAAGCTGGCCGAGATTGGAACAGCGTGTAGCGCCGGCATAAGTTTACATTTGTCTATATTATTTTTTAAAAATTCGGAATATTGGTAACGTACATAGGTGTATCAAATATATATATAACTTGACAGACTAACGCTTTCTCCTTGAATTTTTTTCTATAATAATGGTTCTAGTGTGTGGTTTAGTTTTCTAGACTTAGATATATACATAGTTTGTAGAAACTTCATTAAAATTAAGTTGTATGAAAGGGTTATTGCTCAGAGGAAATACATTATAACAAATATAAAAAATAGGTTAAAATTGGCATTTGTAAGTTAAGTTTTTGGGTTTTTTTTTATTGGTAACTATACATATTTATTATTTTGGTATTGTGAGTTTCAATTGAAGGCACATTATTGTAATCATTTCGCGTTCACTGTGATTCGTATTAGTGCTAGAATTGTTTGCAAACAGCAGTGAGAATGGGTGTTTTATGTTATCATCTGACAAATGCAATTATTATAAACTATATAATGATGTTTTATTTCTATTTACCCTAAGCCAGACCCACAGACAATACAATCTATGTTGTATGTCATATTGTCTGTGGCCAGACTACACTCCAAAACGAGTTCGGTCTGAGCAGAAATAGATACTAGATTCAGACATGGTTTTGCGGACTTGAAAACGCCTATATGTAGCGATAAATACGATATAAATAAACACTACTTTAGACTACTAGAAATGGTGTGATATGAAGCTAGAGTGCGGTCAATGAACAGAAACAACTGCTACCACTGAAATTTCTAGACAGGTGTGCAGTGAGGAGACAGATGTGCACCATGTCGCACAATCGATAAATGGAATGCTTTGCCCTCCCACGTGTTCTCCCAATCCTTCAAGCGGAGCGTGAAAAAGCACCTTCTTGGGCCGGCATAGTGACGGCGACTGGGGTCACCGTGTACCGCGGTCCTCCAGTCGTCGGAGCTCATGGACCTCCACTGTGCTTACCACCAGGCCAGTCGACGTCACATGTCGCGTCAATATAAAAAAAAAAATAATGCACACTTCTCTAGTCATATTTGGCTACTTCCAAACGCGACAAGGGGCTAAAGTCAAAAACCAAAAGACAGTTGCCACTTGATCGAATAGACAACAAAATGTATGAAATTTGACGTTTCGTTATCACCAAGGTGACTAAACGTCGCCGCGTCGATTCGATCGAGTGGCAAGACGGGTGTTACGCTCGAGTGTTTTCCGTTGAAAAGGGAAAATGAAAATAAAATTCCAATATAAGATACTACTTAATTATATTTATTTCACAACCATTTGGTTTAAATCTAATAAAGATATGAAGCTTCAGGTATCGAGTAGATTTAAAAGCAAGCGAGTCCGTCATTGTGGTAAGACCAATAATAAATAGTAGTAAGTTTGTACTCGAGGAATGATTTTTATCGATGGTCCCACTACTAGGATGTTGATTTATATTTAAATGCTTAGTACGAACCGAACTTTATGGCGGCTTCGAAGTTAGGCACAAGTTGATGTATCAGTGGGGCACAATGAACGTGAGAAGGAAGGGCGCATCCCCGAACTACCCGCCTGCAGGTTATTTTTACAATAAAGTTTATTATTGTAAACTTGACTTTATTTGTACGAAATAGCGCCCGCAGCTAACTTCCGAGACGCCATAATGTTTGACGCGACGTATAATATAAAAATAAATAAGTGACTTTGAAATTAGATGTTACCAATTGACATATAAGTATATATCTTGCAGATTATTTTTAGACACTCTATCTACACTATAAGTGCTGCAATTATTAAAATACAATAAATTATTTCATTTTGTGCTACCTAACTATTAGATAAAACTTAAAATTAAGTGGTCCAACGCATTAATTTATATGCAAAATGACTAGAAAAAAACTTACTTTAATTATTCTTATGCAAGGCAAACTTACAATACCACACACGCCCAGGGACTGAGATGTAACTTTAGAAGTAACGCTATTTTTACCGGTATTTCAAATAAGTACCGTTATTTTTATATTGATACCGAAAGTAACAAAAATAACGTTACCTCATATTAATAAGAATTATCCTCCTTACTCAAGAAAGAAATAGACAATAGATTCTAATAATAATATTTATAATTATTTGATATTTATTGGATAATTCTCAATAAGAAAATAAGCGATTTTAATTGTTGAAATGGAAAAATATGAGTCCCATATTTAATATTTATTTTAACAGTATTTCCTGGGTATCAATATCAAAACTCCAGTATTTCAGACCCCAAACATGCCCTAGTATCAGTAAAAGAGTAAAAACTAGAAGATTGATTGAAACATAGTCCAATAAGGCCCCAAAATTAGTGGACAAGCATTTAACCTAGCTCAAGCAATTATCCTAAACGATGTACTTAAATTAAATTTTGATAATTTCATTTAACGAGACACACAATGATATGTAGAGTAAATTTCACGTCCATGGTAAATAATTAGAAAACAATACTGTTCCAATGACAAAATAACCTAAGAAGTAATATTGAAGCAGACGCGATTGAAAGTCGGGCATTTTGCGCGAGATTATAAAAGTTTTCCATTTACTATACATGTTATCAACGCCTTCGAGATTCGCTATTGATAAATGATGGGACGGTATACGTTTACCCGCACCTATACGTCTGAAATGTTCATTTATTGTATTCTGATCGGCCGTCGGAGTCGGACCTACATTCATCCTGTACGAACATATCCAATAGAGTACAGGGCTTGCAGACGCAAGAAGTCTAGTAGACACTTGCACATGAACAAATAATATACAAGATATAGTTAATACTAATACGTGCACTATATAGACAAACATGGCAGGGTCGTTTGCACCAAATCCTTTGGATAAGGCATGTCTTCGATAAGGCATTTTATTAGTCTCAGTATTAATCTTTAAACCTAACCTACAACATAATTTAAAATTGCATCGTATATAGGAAATGCAGTGAGATAAAATTACAATCAAAATTGGGGCAGCCAGTATGAAGTTTGGAATTTGTTTGAGTTTATAATATTTAAACAGGCCAACATTCCAATAATGACTTTGGATGTAATTATAAGAGAGAGGTATTGTAGTGTTACACCAAGGGCTCGTAGCCGAACCCGGGATCACATAATCAGTATTCGAAAGAAACTCCGGCAAGGTATGGTCATGAGGAACGCAAAACTTGAAGTAATTATAAATTTGCACCAGACAAAATGGTAATAAGGCTATTATGAGAGTCATTAATAGGGCTATCGCTGACGTAAATAATGGTAACAAAAGAAATGGAAGAATAACTTTACGTTTTATAGTTTTATACTTATAGACTATCTCAGGTAATGTTTTTTCAATTACATTTTTAAAGGTGGCATACATTATAAAACCTATATTAAGAATTCCGTTAGACCTGGTGACCATAGAAAAAGCTGCTGGTAAACCACTAAGTATATCTATATTAGCAAATCTTAATGTTTCATGATCAGTGCATTTGAGCATTGTGTAGAAAGACATCCATGAGAATAAAGTCTCAGAATAAGGTGCCGTAAAGAAAATACTGGCTGGATTGATACAATACAATATTGTAGCTTTGTAAGCTTTGCTTTCACTCCTTAAAACTCTTAAACTTAATCTATGTAATATATCAGCAGACTTCAAAAACATAACGAAGTTTAACAATACAGCTGCTATTAATAATTGACTGTGTATATTCAGTACTGAACCAAAAACACTATTTAGCCCAAAAGCTATGTATCTGACTAGAATTGGAAATGCTGGGAAGAACGCTAAACAATTTTCATATGTGTATCCATATTGCGCTATATGTATGAAATACTGAGCATCCCATCGTTTCAAACCTCCCAACACTTTATCAACAGCGAGGTCCAGTCGTGTTCTTCTTAAACCAGGGTCTTCAGGGCTCACGAATACATTAGCATCATGGTCCGGTATGATTAAATTTGAAATGAATTGTAACGCCAAGATTATTACACGGGAACTGAATGCAAACCATAGAATCTTCTGTCTCGGTGAATACATTTTAACTAAAACAATATATTTGATGCTATTCACTGCTTATTCTTTGCGGTATTTTATTAATATAATCTGTAAAACTTACCTCTTTCGTCAGTTATTTACTAAATCATTATTGCGGCAAATATTGAATAAATAAAACAAATTACATATCCGCAACCCCTAAGCCGAACAATGACATTATGTTTTTTAATTCTGTCGAAACATGGATTTGGAAGCAAATAATCACGACGAGACTCATTGGGTATGAATTTTAACCACAGAACATTATTACTCCTACGTATAATTATAACACTGAAAATGTTACTGAGCTTCTGTCTGTGTATTGACTATTGGGTGTCTTTAGCTGTTTCTGTTTTTGCTCCATAAAAAAAAAGCGCTGTATGAGTCTCGCTCCCTTTGTCTTTGTCAGAATGAGAGAACTAAACTAAATGTAAGGGTGGGCGAAATGAAAATATCGAAATAGTACCGACATTATCGTGGAAATAATATTGATATACAATTATAAGGAACACGAGTTCTAAGGCTCTTACCTCAATTTATTACCTTTTTGCTGTAAGACGAACTTTTATATGCTAAAACATATCGATATAAAGTCAGATTATCAGCCCTATTTGCATGTTGATGGAAATCAAAGTATTTATATAGCAATATTCTCCAAGCATTTATTATTCCAGAAGTCGGACGACAAAGTCCTCTAAAAATATCAGAATATAAAACCTTAATTAATCTAACATCTATGGAATAATATAAAAGAGATACAAAACGTTTTCAGTCTGCCCTCACTACTGACATGTCGGTAAATTACACAACCGTAACAAAAATCTTATTTCCTTACATATACAAATACATAGTTTTTATTTTACAGCAAATAATCTATAAAGAAAATACATTAGCAACTAAATTATAATATATTAAATATAATAACTTCACAACTCTATCCGTCGTTTTTCCCTTCTTAGTTCTATTCGATTAGATATGAGATTATTTAAAAAAGAAAAAGTACAAAACACTTTATTCATTATAAATCCATAAGTATCAAACAACCGTATTGATGCAACACTACACAATTTAAAAATAACCCTCAGTTGAATCAGGCTCTTGCACATCGTCAATATTGGTTGTTGAATCGGCGTCAGTGGTAACGACAACATTGTCAGTGTTCTCCACGACGCCAGCGCTTTCCTAGGAAACTGCTATCAATGCATCTTGAAGTCTTTGCCTCGCTCGCTTCACACGCTCCTCCTGACGACGCACGTCTTCCTTGCCTATAGTCACCGCGGCGATCAGAGGCTGTTCTGGATTCAAATATACGCCCGGATTTTCCAAAATGGCCGTCTTGGAACCCGATTGACCTGTAAAGATATAACTGCTATTATTCTAATACTAAATACAATTTATTATAAAATATTTCTTCTTTTCTTCAATAGTTTAAGGTTGTCAACATTTTTTCCATGGATTATCATATTTTTCTTGCATCAAGAAAAAGGTAAAATATTAATATGTCATATGATTCTATAACTTCATAGAGAGGGTTTGACTATATTTAATTTGTTCTTCACAATATGTTTATTTGCTTGTTTTTTTTTGCACACCTTACCAATGCCGGATTTAGGCATAGGCAACATATGGACCGCCACCACGCCACAAAAAAAATAATTAAATCGATAAAGGCTCAGTAGAAAGAAAAAAATACTGAGTTTTGTTTTGAATTTTATGTTAGCCAACTTATTTAGTTGCTCTCTTCTCTACCTGGACCTTAATTGAAACTTTCAACAGTTAACCACAAACGATTTGAGGGCCCCCACAACATGCCTGTGAGCCGTTGAAGTCTAAATCCGGCGCTGCATCTTATATATGACTAATGGAGAAAGTGCGAATTGCGGAACAAAATGGTGGCTTGACATTCTTAGCTCACATACCATTTATTATCCGTCTAGGTGTTGTTAGTGTAGTCCTCACGAGGTCTCTGCATAATATGTAATTGTATATTTAGAAAAAAACATTTACCAGTAATGGGATGTGAAGATACATGCAAAGCAGTTGCAAGTGATTGTATGGTTGTAGCATCAGCAATATAAGGTCCTAGCGGTTTGATGTATTTAGGCAAAGTCGTCGAACCAATCATCCCGTGAGAATCACATGCCGATAGGCCCTGAAACAATGTTCTATTGCATACATATTTTATCGAGTTAATATTGGGGTAAACAGGGATAAAATAAGTGTTTAGTTAATAATAATTTAATAAACCTGATTAAAAATTATTATTTATTATTATTTATTTATTTATATATATGAACTTTGGTCGCTCAGTGCCTATAGGCACTATGAAAGAGTGGTAGACAAGCTGATGATGGTTATTAGCCCAGTCTGCTGTCCTGGAATAGTACCACCACTCTCAAATGTAACACTCGTGAATTGACCTTGTCGCGTTTCAGGAATAGTTTGAAAGTAGCCAGGTATAACGAGAGGAGTGTGCACTGTCAATCTAGATGGTACATGCTCGTCTCCTCAAGGCGACTGCTGCCCACACAGGTTTCTCTGTAGTAGTTGTTGTTTCCATTCATGGACCGCACTCTGGCTTTACATCAGCCGGAGTGTTGTCACATGCCGAGCACAATTAAAAAAAAAATTGTGGGTACATTTCTCTTCAGTAAATGGGCATTTCCCTTAATATTACAGTAACCTACTTCCAAACGTTTTTCCCAAAAAACCTGCTTAGGTTTCTCTTGAATTCCATGCTTGAGATCCGTCTTGACTTTGCTCTCTTGAGTTTTGTACACAGTTACAGGCTGTTTGAAGATCGACGCTGTCTGTCTGATGGGTGGTACTAGAGACGCGTCTGAACGGACACCCCTGTATATGAAACAATAATGTTATTTTTTTAAAATTATAATTAAAGTATGCCATCACTTTTAAGAATAACAACTACAGGAACAGTGTGGACTGTCAAGCTACTCATTCATCTCTTCAAGTCGGCATAGCGGAGGCGACTGTTGTCTGTAGACATTTCTTTGTGATAGCAGTTCATGTGCCGCATTCTAGCTTATAACCAAGCAAAATACGGTCACATGCCAGACTACTATTTAAAAATAAATTCCAATTTTTATGAAAATTATTAATTAAACTTGTAACTTTTGATAAAAAATATTGAGCGCTCTGATGTATTCATAGATTTTCAAGTAACTACAGAAATAAATTTCTTTCATTAATTCAAAAAATATATACTACACATTGAGCGTTCATAATAAAGGCGGTTACATACAGTGGCTAGTTCATCACAACATTTTTAAATTAACACATCCGCTGTATGTACGTACGCCCTTAGACAAAAACAAAACACGAAAATCATGCTAATACATGCTAGTTATTTAAAAAAAAAAACCACAAAAGTTAAACAAAACATGTAAATATTTCTCTAATTTGTGGAACTATCCAAAAACTAAATGTGAATAATATTGCTTGAAGTAAGGAAACAGTTCTACAAATTTTAGAATTATTTGCACATAGCATATCAAACGTAAACTTAAATTATACCAAATTGTATTTAAAACGAATTTATAATAGGTAACTTAAATTAACAAAATTTTGAAAAACAAAAAAACAAAGCGTACCAAATGCTATTTCTAAATGTAAACATTGTAAATGAGTTGACTAAATGGTTTGCCGTTGCATAACTTCATCCAATTAATTGACCCATGCAATGTTGACATAAAAACACACTTGTACGCTTATTAATATTTTAAAATATGCTATGTTATAAATCTACATGGACTCCTAAAAGCTGTGCAAAACCAAAGTGATGAGTGAAAGCATATTGAAGCAATAGTGCTGCATTTATTGTGCTGTGTACAAGGCAATTTGCTTCTTAAGCACAAGTAAATTAAACATAAAATACCTAAGCATGTTTTACAAGGATTTGCATAACTTGATTCACCATATTTAAACGATAAAAAGAAAAAGGAATGCTTCTGAATAAAGAGACTTTAATCTGAATTTTATGTAACAGAATATGTCAGGACGTTTGAGGAAAAAGTAATTATTCTAAATAAAAATTTCACTAGAAACATTTTGCATTTTCATTTTACATTGATAGTTCATAATTGCATCTGTAATATAGATTGTGAATGCAGAATAACTAAATTAATATATATACAGTTTATTTGTCTCTGTAATCAGAATCATAACCTTTCACCTCAAGCTGTATTCCCTCTGTAAATAGATAACAACAAAAAAAAGTGAAGGAACTAAACTGACAAACACAAACATAAAATAACTGCAGAAGCTGCTACATAGTGAATAAAATAAATAAAACTTGATCAATATTTAATTCTCAAGTCAGTTTGACTTTAAAAACAATATTTTATTAATAGAAAAACTACCATTTTCAATTACATAGTTCCCTGTACATAGAGCATAGCCTAGCCATCATTTTAATTAGTGTGTCTGTTTATATTAATTAAATGACAAAACAAACATTTTCAATGGCTGTAGCACATTTTACGCTGTTGGCTTTAAAACAAATAAATACATTTTATTAAACAGCAACTTGCAGGCAGTCTTTTCTTGTCTTAAATCACTACATCTCGAAGTTATAAAAGGTAAAATTTCAATGCATTTCTCTGTTTCAATGTAAACAGACAATAATTAAAAAATAATAGACAAATACCTCTATATAGACAAATATTAATAATTGATCAAGTTATTTAATGAATACAGAAATGAAATACAAAAGCAAAGTACTGCAATTGGGCCACAAACACAGAGAGCTGGGTTAATGAGATTGGAACCTGTAATCAAACTGCGCACGGGCCTTCTTTGCTTTGCACAGGAGCACTGTATTAATCTGTCCTTGATGAAAGTCGAAACATGATAGGTCAATACTATCACCAAGGTAACGGACAAGCTCTGGCTTGCTGCGAAACTTTTTACCTGTTGGGCTATAGAAATATTTATTGTTACTAGAAAATGTTTTGATTATGATGCCATTGTTAGTTTCATCATATTAACACGTTGGCTGCCACAACACTTCTCAAGGGTTTGGTCTTTAATTTAGCCCTTTACACTTTTAACTTAAATATTAATATTCATTTAGAATAAGCTTTGTATAAAAGTATTTTCTGTAATTTTAATATTTATATCGAGTTGTTGACCATATAATCAGTAGCATTTCACTGTAGCTGTGCTGTAGATGGCGATAGATTTGAAGAGTTATCATGTAGTTGACAGACAACATGTTAAAGCGGTTTTCTTAGCTTAAATTATTATAGGAAGTTAAAAACAGATCTATATATGTAAATAAGCATTATGTATGGACCCATTATATACTTTTTATTTCACAAAAATTGGATAGTACACAAATTACAAAGATTTTAGCTCAACCTGAGTGCTTTTTTAAATTTTATTTCTTACATAAATAATGGTGCATAATAAGTTTCGTCCATTTGAAAAGACGTTCACATCAATCAGATTTATGCATAAATTACATCTGTACAAGGTTGTTGTTGTTATTATATTTATAGATGATTTGTTACATATTAGTTTGCGAAATTGCGAAAGTTTCTAAATACCTGTAATAATAAACATCTACTTTCCCAGCGGACAACCCAGATTTTCTCAAAACCTCTTCTCGTTGCCATCCTTTTGGCAAAGCTGAGCAATCCGACCTTTTCTTTTCAATTGTTATATTCATTATTTAAAAATAATGGTCTTCGTTCTTTGTTAACACAAAAACGGTCACAATTACGATTATTTATGGATAAACCAAGTCAAGTCCGATTCCCATTCCCAACAAAAACTGCAACAAATGAACAAATAGCAACAGAGTTCAACAAACTATCTGCGGGAAAACGACAGACGACGCGAATCACGGGGCGCCCGTGTATTTCACAGACTGTGTATCACAGACTATATAGAGATTCTACGTATCTGCTGTGTATTTCTTTGATGCAATCATACGTCGCTACATAATGAAAAAGCACGACCCAAACATATTTACCAATAAAATAATGTTTACTACTTTAAATATCAGTTTTAAGTAAATTTCTTCTTTTCACTCTTTTTTAGTACAACGTTACATCTTGCGTTTTACTTTTTCATTACTTTATTACGTTTTTTTAGGTATATGGAAGCGATTCATCCTCAAACGTAAGGTCGTGTACATTGTCACTATAGATAGAATCGTGTATATATATATATCTGTGACGTTTGCGTGCGGAAATTATTTTGCGATATCATATTATTTCATGTAAAGTTTATATAATATTACTTTTATAATTATGTTGTATTTTATTTATTTTCTTTCTTTTAATTCCTTTTAATTTTTTGTTTACAAATTCTAAATACTAATGTGACTAGTTTTAGAAGCATCTTTTTCTCAAGTTTATTCCAATTTCAACTGCCTTTTTAAATTTGTATAGTGCTTGCATTTAGTTGCAAAATATAATTCGAACAATTGACATAAATGCATAAATGTCACAGGAAGGCAGGTGAATATTACGGTAGTCTTGTTGAGAGATTGTAATTGTAACGAGTACCGATATAGTGATTTTCATAATTATTTATTAATACGAACATTTCTAAACCAAAGTGCAAGTGGCATCTAATTGTTCGCTTTAGGATTGTTTCTGCGTTGCTGAGATTATTTTAGGTAAGTTTGTACTTAATGTTTTTGCATGTCCAGTGACTAATGTGATTTTTTTTGGATGAAATTAATACTTTCACTTCACAAACTATATTTGTATTATATGAAATATTATATTGTTCGTCATAAAGTACGTTTATATTTTATGTATTAACACAATCATAATAATATTGCTAGAAACTATTTACGATACTTCTTTACAAACGATTGTAACCTAAGTGGTCGTAAATATTCTGTTTTGTTTACTTGTATAATAAGAGAAATAGAGTCGCTATGCAATCGAAAGTCAACCAAATTAAATAAAAAACAAATTAAATTTCTCAAGATTTTATGCCTATGTGATTATTTTCATTTTACATTATTTTGTTTACATCATTTAAATGATTAATTTTGATGACTTATTAATTCCGTTTGATAAGAATGAATCATGTAATGATTTAGATTTAGATTTTTATCTAAACAAAATTGTTATTCGATTAAAAGTTGAAGTTGTAACTAATTTTCCAATTTCTGATACATGCTAGACAGATTCAAAGGCTATCTTTTAGATGAGAGACCTTAAAACTTTGAGATACTTCCAGTGGATCATTATTGGGTTAACACGGTCCCGGTTAAAGTTCGAATGGGGTACCAAAGGGTAAAAACTTAAAACTAATTTTAAAAACACTTTTAATACACAATTACATTTAATTGTCAGAATCCTTCTACCCGTTACGAATAAGTTAGGTTAGGTTTGTATGCAGAAATCCTTCTACCTGTTATGAATAGGTTAGTTACATTTAGGTTTGTATATATAATAAAATTGAGTGTTCCTTAACATGGTCGTGGTACCAAATTAAAGCTTTAAGTCTGACTGATTTAACACGATAATTATTTAGTCGAATTTCTAAGGTCTTCAGATAAAAGCATAACTGATTCAAATTCGGATTCTAATTATTTCTGGCATAACCATTTGCGGACTGTCCATCTGAGGTTTAAGCAGAGATATGTTAAGAGGTCTAAATGTCTGTAGATAGCAGTCGTCTCTGCAATGCCAACTTAAGGAGACCTATGTGCAGATGCAAAGCAGAGGATGTGGGTTCAGTTTCCACTTTTGCTATAGCTGTGTGTGCGATTAATATTCATCATATACATTAACATTTTTATTTTACTAACAAATTAATTGATTGAGCAGACATGGTCTAGCAGTAGAGGATGGGCCTTACGATTGATGAGACCCATGTTTAAACCTCGCTAAATATAAAAAAAAAAATAAAAAAAAAAAAAAAAAAAAAAAAAAAAAAAAAAAAAGCCGGTACCAATGTAAGTGACTATGTTATATGTACTTTGGTCGTTCAGTGCCTACGATACAAACTAGATTAGGACAGGCATTTTAAATAAATAAAATGAGCATTGTCTTTCTATCCTTTTATATGAGGGAATCTTTTATATGGATGAAACATTAAGAGAAAAGATTAAAACAAAAACTGTCATATTTGCACATTGAATAAATAAAGTAAGTATCTGAATATAGTTGGTTAAGTATTTCTAAGTTATATATAAGTCGTTTTTTATTTTAGTAACATTTGTTTCTCGTCATGGACGAGTCTAGTTTAGTATAAGATATGCCGAGCTACAGTAAAAAAAAAGGTAGAGAAGGCCATCGGCGTAATAAATAGACTTACACACTATACGACTTTAGGTTGTAAATAAAATCAACGCCTTTAGCTTTCAGAATTTAATATTTCTTAGAAAATGTTAACACGAATGAGTGACCCTCTTTTAGGAACTAAAGTTTATTACATGTTGCTCTTTTTTTTGTAAATAAATTGTGTAGGCCATTCGTTACTTCTTTACCATCTGTAGGTACGTATATTCAAATGCAAAATTTTAAAAATCATTAAATTGAAGCAGGATGCCTTCCCATTTGCCCAAGGTGCACAATTTTATTCTCAAGTTTGTCGATGATTTTAGTTCGTTTTGTTAAAAAAATAAATCTACACTTTTACCAATTAGTTAAATGCTTTTAACCTGCTATTAATGGTATCTGTTTTTTTGTCAAACAACATTGTTGATTAGTAAATGATATAAATGATAAAAAAAAAGGGCGATGAGAGGGTGACTAGGGGTCTCGAAACCCTGCAGCTCAGGCGAGACGTAGCCTCCCTCTCAGCGCTCTACTGTTATTGCCACGGTGAATGTTCAGCAGAGATCCATGACTTAATCCCTCCTACCCCACATTGCTTGAGGTCGACGCGTGCAGGCGATCGAATGCATCGCCTCACCGTCGAATCAATCCCCTCGCGGACCAAAAGGTTTGGGCAATCCTTCTTCTGTCGTTCCATCAAATTGTGGAACGACCTTCCCAGCCACGTCTTTCCCCCTTCCTATAACATGGGATCCTTCAAGCGCAGTGTGAAGAGGCATCTCATTAAGCCGGCATAGCGGGCACGACTGCTGTCTGCAGATCCCCTTCTCTGACAACAGTCACCTCCGTTCATGGATCGCACTCTAGCTTAACATCAGGCGGAGTGCGTGCTAAAATAAAAAATAAATAAAAAAATGTTGATATAATTGAAATAAATTAATGAAAAAATAAAGTATTATTTTAGAATATTGATTTGTCAACATTAGATATGAAGTGGGTCAAATAACGCCGCATAAAGTCTGAGGTGGGCGAAACAGAGTAAAATAATGTAGGTACCTGTAGGTAAAGTAACGGAGTTCGAATCCTTTAAGCTTTATTTTCACGCAACATATTTTTATACATCGTTCGCACGTAAAGCTCCCTTCATATTTGTTGGTGACGTCACACGTCCCAATTTCAAGCCTACTGGCTCACGAATAAACATCAAATTGATTAGTCTAAAATATACTTGCCCGTATTACCTTTAATTTTTCAGTTATAATTTAGGCAGGTTGTCATCACTTTTTTTTTATTGTAGCTCGACATGTGACAATACTCCGCCTGATGTAAAGCTAGAGTGCGGTCCATGAATGGAAACAATTACTACCACAGAGAAATCTCTACGGGCTGCAGTCGCCTCCACTATGCCGGCTTGAGGAGACGAGCATGTACCATCTAGATTGACAGTGCACACTCCTCTCTTATACCTGGCTACTTTCAAACTATTCCTGAAACGCGACAAAGTCGCTTCACTGGTGTTACATTCGAAAGTGGTGGTACTGCCCCAGGACGGCAGACTGGACAGATAACCATCATCAGTCTGCCTACCACTCTTCCCGCCAATTATAATTATGTGTTAACAAACAGTGCAATATTATATTTTGCATTGTATGGATAATTAAGGGCCCTCTATTTGCCAATCACCTTCAGCAAACACGCAAAAAAGGACCATGCTCTATAATATCGTGATATTGTAAATATAACGATGTAAATATATATTATTGGATTAGTTCGCGCCGCGAAAAACTGCATCAATTGATTTTGAGCTCCTTTACGAAAAAGAAGAAACCAAGCATAACTTTATATCCTGTGATTTATATGTATATTTTGTTACACAGTACAGTGTACAGTGGGAGACCAGCAACTCCAACAGTCACGGTCAAAGGACCGCGAGCAACGGGACCAATAACAGCGCTAAGTAAAACATATTCGCCCTTACTTCTGAAAAAAAAAAACACGTAAACCTGTCAAAGATATTTAAGTATGGATGTTGATTTATATTTATGTTGTAAATAGATGCGCAGTATCATTTGAATCAACTAATAATTATATTGATAAGAAAAACTATACTAATAAATGTCCATGACCGTTATTTGCCGAGCACCTTTTAATTGGTTTTTATTAGGCGAGATATTCACGCCTCGACATGATGACTAGGCAAACTAAATTTTATAAACTAACGCGTTGTATAAGGAGATGTCGTTTGATCAAGTGCCCTTGAATGAGAGAGTCCCAAATAACGTGATAAGGAATCATTTATTAGTATGAAATATTTTAGCGCACTCCTCCTGATGTTAAGCTAGAGTGCGATCCATGAACGGAAGCGACTGCTGTCAGAGCAGTCGGCTTGCTGAGATGCCTTTTCCCACTGCGTTTGGATTTCTTATAGGAAGGAGAGACGTGGTCAAATACTCAAACGTTCCTTTGCCATTTAAATTAAATTAAACAAAGTTATATAGGTATGAACATGCGTTATGTGGTTATAAAGTTACGTTAGGATTTTGTAAGAATTTGCGTGTTAAAATGAGTTATTATTAATAGCATAAATATTGACATAGCACTATCTTTACGCATAATCTAAGCCCCATATATGTATATAGATAAGTGAATAGAGACCATCAAATGCCAAGGAAAGACAGAACAGGGTGCGGAGAATAACCCGAAAAAGCTTGCAACATCATTAAGCTTTCCAGTTATCAGTGCTAGAGGGTAGGTGGGGCATTGTTGCTCTACATCAAATGGCAGGCGCGGCCGTGACGTCACGTTCAAATGCCTCGACATTTTCGACGTTCCCTAATCCGCAAACATTAGGGCTGTTCGCAATAATATTAAATAATAATGTTGTTTCAATACACAACGGTTTAATGATCGTCGAGATTTTGACCTTTGTATTGGAGTAACCTCGACACAATTACACAAAATTACACATGCAAGGTACATCACTACTAAATAATATTTAACACGATACTTCTATTTGAAATTAAGTTACAATTATCTAAACGCCGGAATTGGGTAATTAATTTAAGTATCTATAATAATTTGCAGTATAATAATATATCTATACTAATATTGTAAACGTAAAAATAACTCTGTCTGTTATCTTTTCACATTTTCACTTCGCATTTCGATGGAAGGAGATCGACTATTTTACTATAGGAGTATTTATTCACTTCATTGTCTAAACCGCTAAACAGATTCGATATCTGGCAAGAAGACAGGTTGCGCCATTACAAAGGACGTTATTGTCTCCAAAAATAAAAAAGGTGGCCATGGCCCCCTTAAAGCCTATCCTAATAAACACACAATAATAATTAAGGGGGGTGAAATCAGGGACATAATACAGGGTATGGAGCACCCGTCATCTAACTTAGGGATATGAAAATACATATGTTTAGAACACGTGTTTCACGAATACTCGCATCGAAGGTGCAGGCGACAGCTATTTAACTATATAAATATCTGTAATTATAGTAATACCCCACTTTACGCGAGGGATACGTTCCGCAAAAACTCGCGTTACGTGAAATTCGCGTATAAAGTTGTCACGTTTAAGTTACCAAAAGTCAGTACAAAATGCAAATTAATTCATATTTCAATTCTAAAAACACATTATGTATTTTTTTTTTTTACGGAAAAAAGTACCTATCCTATAGTCTTCTGGGTTGCGTTTCGTTTACGGTCTTGTAAAATATTTTCATAACACGTAACACAGTTTTTTATTGATTGACACACGGTTAAAACACTGTCATCATCACTGTATATGCTCTGCAATATGGACCTGAATAAATCTTTGAAAGAGCCATTTTAGCGCGAAATTTGAAATTCGCGTAAAACTGAAACCGCGCATAACGGAGTCGCGTAAAGCGGGGTGTTACTGTATGTGATAATTCGGCCGATAAAATAAATCACAAATATGTCCCTTATATTTTTAATGATAGTAGCCGGTATAATTTAGTAAAGGGATATTATGCAAATCGTAAAGCGGAATGGCCTCCTTTCGGCTTAGTTATAAAAGAAATAGCACAGTCATCCACAACCCCAAATTCAGTGCCTCTAACATTAACGAAGAAAAATTCCTATTAAATTAAAGGTCACCACTGAGCTACCCCACTAAACATGAAAACTGTGTTTTTATTTTGAACGTAGGTATTTTCTGATCTATACAGTTCGCTAAATACTATCAAGTTATAATAATTTCAACCATATACGGGCATAGAACGAAATTTGTCTCAATTTAAAAGTTAATATAAATAGACTATAAATACTATAAATACACTGTTTTGAGATTTTTTTTAAATTTTTTTTTTGTTTTTTACAAGATAATGGAGATGATTTAGATACGGCACTGTCTTTTAAATTATATAGTAATAAACAAGTTTTTGTGTTTGCTTTTCTTGTCACAAAAAGTACTTTTATGACAACTCAAATTTTTAGGGTAGTTCTGAAAAAAAAAACAAACTTGGTTTTAAAAGCGTTCGCCTCCCTGAACAAAATTTGTGTTTACCCGGTAGCGCTAAGGTGTCTACTTTTCGAGATGCAGGAATTTTTTTATAGTAATTGCACTGTTACGCTAACGTATGTACTTTTTGAGATATAGCAATATACATTATTTGATTGGAATTTCGACGCGCTCACCGATACCAATGACTGCAGCGGAGGATGTGAGTTGAAACCGAACCTCAAGTTCAGGCTATTGTAGGCGCGTTGATTTTTTCTCTACTCAATTTTCATAATAAAATTATATACATTTGCTTTAAGGTTATTACGATTTAGCCTTCACATCCTTTTGTCCTAATTTTATAAATGACTTAAGTCCGGCTATTCAATACTTCCTTAACCCACTTGTTGCTATCGTCCTTTTAAAAGGACACCGGACAAATAAAATTATTGTAATCAATGTGGGTGCCTATGAAAAAATTATTTATATTCTTTAGACACTTTACAAGTCCACGGAAAAGATACGTAACTCATTGTGCGTGATTTAAGTTGCGTTATATTTTTTATTAATTTTTAAAAACACCCTTTTTATTATGCAGAATCTAAGGCATGGATTTAATGTTACAATTACGTTTTATTTTTTAAATAACTGCATAACTAAGTAATATGATTCGTCTATTATCAAATACAAGAGATTGCATTGTTTGAATGTCATTATATTTATATAATTTACACGATTTTAATTGCCGTCCTTTTAAACGACCAATAGTAAAATGTGCGACCATCATGTTGCACATTTTTGGAGTGAAAAACTAGAATTATTCTTAACTTTTATCAATAAATGAAACCTTTGAAGAGTTAGAAGATGACGAGGATGAGGAAATACCCTATCCAATGATTATTTTACCTCCTGAAAACTACAATGTTCATGTCACCGATGAGAATTGAGGTGATGAAAACCAAGTAAATTTACAAAATTTACATAGATTTTGGAAACTTACGAGCCTATTTAGAGGTCGTTTTCCGATGAGAAGATTGTAGTGATGAAGACAATGATCATACGATCATCATACGATATATGATGATCAAAACACAGACACGTTTCATTCGACTTATTCGATCACGCTTCAAGAGCATTATAGCATTGATGAAGCAATGGTACGAAACCATGGTGATGAAATGGTGGTCATCCGTGTTAACATTTTGTCACAGGATAATCCATAAGGATAGGGGTGTAAGTTTTAGGTAGAGGCAACAAATTTTGGAAGCAGAAAAGTGCATGCTAACAAGCAAGTGACATGATAAGAGCATTGTTACTGCTGCGTCGAAGCACAGATCTTAATCAGTCAAGAATATTAGTAGTCAATATAATGTTTTTTATTTCCGCATAAGTGTGGCAATAACTCTTCTAGCAGCATATAAGAATAATTCAGAGGAAAGTAACCCATGCCTCCCGATGATCTGCGATTTGGCGCATATGAGGTATACAAATAATCAAATTTGGTGCTCTGAATGTCAAAAAAAAGCCATTTTTTACTGTCTAAAATATAAATGTTGCTTTGTATCCCAAGTTTTGCTTCAAAAAGTTTCACAATTCGAAATAAATTCAGATAAATCTATAATCTAATTGTATTTCAACTCTAATCGTCGTAGTAGTACATAATACTAGCGTCCTTTTAAAAGAACACCATTTTCCCAATTTCCTGAAAAGCGGGGAATTTTCTTTTTATTTTTCTCGTTAACTAGACCCATATATGACACCAATATCCAAAAATCATTGAATTCTGAAGACAAAAGTTGTTTCAGGAACAAGTGGGTTAATATCATTAATATCAAAATGTTTTTGTGAATTAAGACGGCCTTTATTTTGATTTATATTGACAAGCCCTTTTATATGAATTCATTTTATATTTAAGAGCAAGCTAAGGTGGTTCGGTCATTTGGAAAGGATGGATGAAAGGAGATTAACTAAAAAGATCTATTGTGCGAAAGTGGATGGCAGTGTCGGAAGGGGGCGCCCTAGGAAGACCTTTCTCAGTCAGATCGGTCAACTGCTGAGAAAGGGTCAGATGAGGAGCACCCTCAACCGACGTGCATGAGGGGAGTAATGGATGTGGTCGAAGCGAAAGTGGTATGTAGAGAGAGGAGTCGCTGGCGCTCCATAGTTTCTGCCTACCCCAGTGGGAACAAGGCGTGAGCTAAGTAAGTAAGTAATTTGAGAGCAATCTTTGGAAATTCGATTTACTTTGACGGTTATACACATTTTTACAGTAGCTCGGCATATGACAACACTCCACCTGAGGTCGAGCTAATGCGCGGTCCATGAACGAAGACAATTGTTATTATAGAGAAGTGTCTGCAGATAGCAATCGCCTGCTCCATGCCGGCTTGAGGACATGAATGTGCACTGTCCAGGATGATAGTACACATTCCTCCTGTTATACCCGGAAAAGCGGCTAGGTTACTAGGTCACTTTAAAGTGATGGGTCCCCCAGGACTGCAAACTGGGCTAATAACCATCACCCGTCTGTATACCATTCCTTTACATATTTTAAAAGCTTCTTAATTTAAGGATTTTTATAATTAACGAATTTGTTTTGTTCACAGATATATTTCAATTTAAAATGGTGATGTCCGTGGTTTTTGCTGTGCTTCCAGCCTCCGCATAAGTTACTGTGAGTATTTTTAATTATACAGTTTTATTTTATTTACTTATTATTATAATTTTTGGCATTTATTTGTGTTATTATTAAATTATAATGAAAATTTAATAGAAAAAAATAACACGCATATAACAGCTTGAACTGAGGTAGAGGATTGTTGCTCAAATACATCTTTATGTGGCGTTAGATTGGCACCTTGTCATTACCGACTTACTATGTAGATATGGACTCTATTAAAACTCTATGAAATATATTATTTTTGAACTATAGAATTTTGCCTTGTATTATTAAGAAAATTCTGTATAAGATAGCGTTTAATAGCGCCATAATTCTATTAACGGTTTCAACGAAGTTCAATCACTGAATGTTCGTGAAAGATCCAATAAATCTATCAGCTACTTATAAATGTTTTTTAATAAGAAGAATTATCGATTTTGTAAACAAAAAAGTCGTAATTTACGTACACACCATGGACTTAATACAACCAGTCGAGTATTTAAAAAGCACGCAGTCATAATATGATCGTGTTTCGGGATTAGAGCTATTAACTGTAGCGGAAACCATAAATTTTAAGTTTTAAACCATGACACTTATAGTTCAGGGTTCAGCCAAGGACCAGTTGTCAAACTCTAAAAACTAAAACGTGTAACTGAATTGTTTACGTTTTTATCGAGCGACTTTTTTTATTGACTTATAAAATAAGCATTTTACAAAAATATATCGTAAGGAATCTGGTGTGCCCCACTGGTCTTCTTAAACAAGCATAGCGGAGCCGATTTATATCTACAGTAGCACTGTACTTTAAGCCGTTGCTGGACAGCATAAAAAAATACCTCGATGTAGTATTTTGAAATTAATTTAGATATGTATGATAACTAGTGTTATTTTGACGATTATGGTTTATAGGAATTTCTAATTAATTCATAAGGCCATTGAAATATTGTTGTTCTTTGGGGGTTGGGGGTGTTTGGGACCTTTTGACAGATGAACTATGCCTGACATTTGATGTGTCGTGTGCTATCGTGACCTAAATGCGAAAGTGACCCGGCGAAGTTGTGGCCCCACTCTGTAGATTCGAATGTCGTGTTCATGTGGAAAATTCGCATCTTTTGTACGGTGATTATGTTTGAACAGCCACGCACTTTTCAGTACAGAACAAAGTATTTAGGCCACAGCTGCTCCCTTGAAGAAACAAAGATAATTTCGTGTATAGAATCGTGCATAAAAGAATTCTAAATTAGTGCGAATATTTTCGTGCGAGTTGAATAATACCGTTCGATACTTAACCGAAGTTGATGGTGTGCCTGAATTGAGTGATTGGTGGTGATGGCTGCAGTATTTTTAGAACACCCTTTGTCTACGTGATAATGTTTCACTACAAATGACAGGTATAATATTTTTGACGACTTCATTTACTTAGTTTCAGGCAAAGTGTTCATTTCGCACTCTTAATATTTTAAAAGGTTTTTAGGGATTGATTATTTTGTTTATTGTTATTAGTCTGCCATTCTTGAGTAGTACCACCATTTGCAAATGTATAATACATTCGTACATCGTCGATCAGCTCGGAAGTAATGAGAGGACTGGCAACCCGGGCGTTGCACATTCATCATGCCACAGACCTTTGGGCACATGCTGGGTTACTATATTTAAGGAGTTTTTACTTTTTACGACATCCCAGTGTACCCGAAAAATATTCCATATGTTAGCCTTCGCGGTCCGAATGCTCTAGCTCTAGGACAAAACACGTTTAATTACCGAGAGATCATTCAGGACACTTATCGATAATACCATTATTATATTCATATGCTTGTTAAATACTTATAGAAAGTACCTTGAATTTTGTGAACAAACAACTGATGAATTAATAATGTCCACTTGGCTTACCACCTGCCGGCTAACTATTCGAATTTCGATACGGTATCGACTTTAATACGAATTGCGCGATTCCTAAATAATATCGCTCTAGTTTTTTTCTAACCCCGCTGTATTGCAGTCTATGAGCGGGAACAACTGCTGTCACAGAGAAAGGTGTACAAGCTCCCTCGCCTCTGCTATACTAGCTTGACATGCGATGTGCAGTATTCAGGTCGATAGGGCACACTTCTCTCGTTATACCCGCTTACTTCCACGCTGATCGTCAAGTACACTCCCGTGTGCAGGAATATTAGGTGGTTGCAGTGATATGGACCACCTCACGCCCTACGAGAGGTTCTCATAGCTTCGTAATTGCGAAAAAGAGTCCATGAGAAATCTACAATCTTCCAAGCTAATTACGAAACGTGACTCGGTCACTTCACGGGTGTAGGTTACACTTGAACGTGGTGGCACTATCCCAGGACGGCAGACCTCATTACCATCAGCTTATTGTATAATACTTTAAAAAAAGCTTTTCCTTTAATTAACAATTTAGACTCTGAATTGGATCGAATCATTTCACGAGAATCGGTCAACTATCTAATACCTCCAACAACACTATGTGAATTTGAAACAAAACATATGAGGCAATTCTTACTAAATACGTTTTAAATACTAGGAACTTTTGTTACTTGTACTGTAATTAATGTAATTCATAATTAAATACGTACTCTGTAATTGTAGGTCACGTTAGAAATTGTGACAATTGTTAATTGCGTTCGAATTCAACTATCTATGATTTATATTATGATTTACTACTTTAAAATTGCCGTAGATGCGTTCTATTAATTTAGAAAGGATTTTCAGTTCAGAGAGCAAGGAAGTTGTATCAGGATCGTGGCAAGTGGCGTTCTCTTGTCTCTGCCTATCCCTGCGATGTTGATGATAGAAAGAATTTTTTTTTTTAAATAGAAAGCTGGGCATGTGACCAGTAAGGACCTTATATGATTTAACTATAATTTTCGAAGGCATCTAAAAAGGCATGTTAACTTGCTTCGAAAATTCGCGCTGGATCTAGTAAACGCTGTTGGATTACATTCTCTAGTGACCACTCTTCGCCTGATGTGAAGCAGAAGTAGGATCCCTTGAGCTGAGACAACGGTTACCACGGTTGTTTTGTACCATTTAGTACACAATAGCCTCGCTTATGACCGGCTCGTCAGGGCACATTAATCTGGTCACCGAAACGCGACTAGGTCACTCCATGAAATGAAAATAGTGGTACTATCCCAAGACGGCAGACTGTCTTAATAACCGTCATCCAGTCTGCCTGTCACTCTTTATTCGGAGATCAGTGTTTGTTCTTTTTTCTCAAAAATTGAATGAACCTTCATCATATAAATATCAAGTTGAATTCAATTTGAAGTCAATCAATTTCAACCCTACTCCAAAAGGGCGTTCTCTCCGATACAGTTAATAATTATGTTTTTGACAGACTTTCGTTTATACCGGAACGAAATTATAAGGGTGAAGCTTACGTTGTTGTAGTAAATGCCCACACAGAAGTAATTGAGAAGGTAATTAGGTAACAATTGTTAAGGAAATGTTTTGACGGCATTTATTCTAATTGGTCAATTATCAGGACGCCCTTTCGTTTCTAATTTTTTTGATTGGTTATTAATGGGGTGTGTTTCTTTTTTATCGTTTGTGATTTATTCTGTAAACAATACATTATAGTCTTGAATATTTTCCTGTCGAGTTTGAGTGCGGTCGCTGAACGAACTGTCGCTGAAGAGATGAATGTGCACAGTTTAGGTTGACAGTGCTTCTTTGAAATTATCATTTATTTCGTTCACCATTACATCATTTGTATCATCATTTCTTTCGTTATAACCGGTTATTTCGCAATTGATCACAAAACGTGATCATGTTGCGGTGTGTGTGGTGGCCAGCGTTGCCAGACGTCCCGATTTTTAAATCAAAATTAAATGTCCCGCGCGGGACAGGCTCAGTTCCGCTTCGCGGTATTGAGACGTCGGATGAATATAAAGCTTACTGTAAACTGTTTAAAATGAGTTACAATTTGTAACTCACTTTTCAGACTATTATTTGAAACACCACATTTTTCTAACGGACACATTCCCCATACATTTTGATATAACTATCGTTTACGATCTGTCAAATTTGTTAACGGTACGCAAACCGAAGAATTCAGAAACCGGACATAAGAAGACTCAACTACCTAACGATAGGGTAAATCTGATTTAAAATATCATATTTTTATTAAAGTACATTTTCTATGGCTATTTTTGCTATCTATTGTCACGTAAACGTAATTTAAAACTCAAATAAAAGATACACAACACTTCTGATTATATATGTTTTTACTATGTCCCGCTTTCGAAGAAAGAATCCCGCTTTTTTTCACTCAAATAGTTCCGAAATCCCGACTTGGCAAAAAAAATCTGGTAACGCTGGTGGCGGCACTGTTTATTATAACCATTATTAGTTTTTTTTTTGCTATAGTGCCAACTTTTCTAATGCATTCTGTTTTCCAGACACAATTAGCTGCCATACGAGTAGAGGCCTCGGTTCGATTCGTTAAGTGCTAATTTTTAGATATGTAAGTAGTAGTGACTATTTTGCTTTAGCGTCTGTAAAGTTTACGCGATAAACGAAAACAGTGTGACGTGATGGTGATGTACGCATCCGGGAATTAGAAATGTTTACTAATCTACTTTTCTCTTTATCTCTTTTATTTGAACTGAAGGAAACTGAACCACTTTTTTTTGTTCAATTGAAGTCTGTAACCTGTGCATATGTAATGCACTGATGGTTATTAGCTTAGTTTCAAGTGTAACGCCTAGTCGCGTTTAAGAATCAGCTTGGAAGTAGGAGAGTATAAATGTCTCCTCAAAACGGCATAGTGGAGGTAACTGTTATCATCTGCGCCTCCATGACGATCATTTAACATTATTTTAGTTGAAAAATACTGTTGGTATCAAAAAAATATGACGGATGATCGTATATATTTTTCACGTGCGCGTGCGTTTCTTTAAGCTTCTTGCCCCTAGCTACATGTCTAGTTTACCTACAGGATAATCGGAGTGTGTCCAACTGTGGTCATATGCTGGGCTACTATAAAAATGCAAAACAAGAGGCAAATAATAAGATTGGAATAAAATTAAACGTTGCTTATTAAATAAAAAAAAACTTTAAATACTTATAAAGTTAATAAACGAGGTATGAGAATTATTTGATAAATAATCACGGCGTTCAAATTAGACTCCGATAATGAAAGTTTGACACAAAATGATTAGAATCGGGCAGTGATATGTTGGCACTGTGCCAAAGTCTACGCGACCGCTTTCTTACATTATTCACGATTTATTTTTAATTCTTTTCAATAGGTAAACTGTTGAGGCACAAAATGGTGAATGGGCGGGCTTTGTGTACGAATTGGCAAGGTTCATTGTTTTAAACTTCTTTCAGGCGTACATGTTTACTAACTAATTTACTTTGAAGAGTTAAATCTGTCCTTTTGACTCTTCAAGTGTTTCAATGTTGTCACGTTTTATAGTTTTTTTTATTATTAAAGTGTTTATGTGAACTTTAATTATAAGTGTTTTGCTGAGTGATGCTAGTTTATTATAGGCTTTGATTTTTTTTTTAAATGGCTTAAGTACGGTCCGTGAAACGACTGCACAGTAAAATGTCTGACGTCTGCGAGGTATAAAAAAAGTATTTTCACCGAATTTTACAATCGTATATTTAGTGTCGATTTATATAAAAAAAATAGATAGGGGCGTGGTAATAAATAAATTCCTAAATATACAGGCGGCTTCTTTTTTAATTTAGTTTTTTTTTTATTGTAGCTCGACATGTGACAACACTCCGCCTGATGTAAAGCCAGAGTGCGGTCCATGAATGGAAACAACTGCTACCACAGAGAAATCTCTACGGGCTGCAGTCGCCTCCACTATGCCGGCTTTAAAACAATATTTAAACCTACCGCAAATAGACCTGATACCGCATATAAAAAACCGTAGATAATAAGCGTATGGTTTGTTTTTTAATTCAATTTTATTTAGGGACATTTAACCCAGTCCCATCATGCAATAAAATCTCTAGGGAACTAAAATAGCTTAAATTTTTTCTTAATTAACGAGTTATCTAATAAAAAAACAATTTTTCGAACCGGACTGTTATTTTAATTCTTGAAGGTATACGGGATAAACACACCTACGATATATATTTTTTTAATAGTAGTTTGTACTAGGGATGTTGCGAATATTCGCATCCGCATCCGCATATGCGGAGCATCCGCATCGATTTAGACATCCGCATCCGCATCCGCATCCGCATAAATCGATGCGGAGTTAATGCGGATGCGAATGTGTAACAGGTCGCGACAAGAAAGGAGCGGGATCGGCTTGTGGTGCGAGTCGACTAGTAAGAGAGTAATAAGCTCACTCAAGCAGCACACATACAATCGCGTCAGCGTTGCCAGACGTCCCGATTTTTAAATCAAAATTCAATGTCCCGTGCGGGACAGGTTCAGTCCCGCTTCTCGGACTTGTGTGTGTATTGTGACGTCGGATAAGTATAAAGCTTACTGTAAACTGTGTATAAAGAGTACAAATTGTAACTCACTCTTCAGACTATTATTTGAAACACCACATTTTTCTAACGGACCCATACATTTTGATATAACTATCGTTTACGATCTGTCAAATTTGTATTACTCATATAGAATTAGCAGAAATTCTTTAAAAGTACAGAAAATTACTATTGGTCGATTTTTTTTTTGTATAGATTAAAGTGTCAGGAATTGATGTATGTGAAGTTGGCCCCCCATTATGAAAATTTTGAAAATTTAAGCGGAGTTCTGGTAGCCCCTTTAATAGTTCTAGAGTTCTCTATTAATAAAAAAAATAGTTCCGGTGATTAAAGTGCTGAAAACACGAAATGAAATTTACACAATGTCGAAATTTCAAACACCTCATTAACTTAACATGTAACTCTTTCATTTTAGCTCCGATCGATTCTGTTTCTTCAACAAATAGATAGAACTCCGAGAGGGGCCAATAGAACTCCAAAGAAAATTAACGATTTCTGAAAAATAATTTTTTTTTCATACAAAATATGCTAATTTTAAAAATCGAAATTTCCGAGCCCCGTAGCTCTTTCATTTCAGTTCCGATCGGTTTTATTTCTTCGACAAATAGATAGAACTCCGAGGGGGGCCAATAGAACTCCAAAGAAAATTAACGATTTCTGAGAAATAAAATTTTTTTTCATACAAAATATGCTAATTTTAAAAATCGAAATTTCCGAGCCCCGTAGCTCTTTCATTTCAGTTCCGATCGATTTTATTTCTTCGACAAATAGATAGAACTCCGAGGGGGGCCAATAGAACTACAAAGAAAATTAACGATTTCTGATAATTACAATTTTTTTTCATACAAAATATGCTAATTTTAAAAATCGAAATTTCCGAGCCCCGTAGCTCTTTCATTTCAGTTCCGATCGGTTTCATTTCTTCGATAAATCGATAGAACTCCGAGGGGGGCCAATAGAACTCCAAAGAAAATTAACGATTTCTGAGAAATAAAATTTTTTTTCATACAAAATATGCTATTTTTAAAAATCGAAATTTCCGAGCCCCGTAGCTCTTTCATTTCAGTTCCGATCGGTTTCATTTCTTCGACAAATCGATAGAACTCCGAGGGGGGCCAATAGAACTCCAAAGAAAAATAAAGATTTTTAAAAAATAATTTTTTTTCATACAAAATATGCTAATTTAAAAATTCGAAATTTCCGAGCCCCGTAGCTCTTTCATTTCAGTTCCCTTCGGTTTCATTTCTTCGACAAATAGATATAATTCGGAGGGGGGCCAATAGAACTCCAAAGAAAATTAACGATTTCTAAGAAATAAAATTTTTTTCATACAAAATATGTTAATTTAAATTTTTTTTTCAGAAATCGTTATTTTTATTTGGAGTTCTATTGGCCCCCCTCGGAGTTCTATCTATTTGCTGAAGACATGAAACAGATCGGAACTGAAATGAAAGAGCTACGGGGTTCGGAATTTCCGATTTTTAAAATTAGCATATTTTGTATGAAAAAATATTATTTCTCAGAAATCGTTAATTTTCTTTGGAGTTCTATTGGCCCCTCTCGGAGTTCTATCGATTTGTCGAAGAAATGAAACCGATCGGAACTGAAATGAAAGAGCTACGGGGCTCGGAATTTCCGATTTTTAAAATTAGCATATTTTGTATGAAAAAAAAAAATATATTTCTCAGAAATCGTTATTTTTCTTTAGAGTTCTATTGACCCCCCTCGGAGTTCTATCGATTTGTCGAAGAAATGAAACCGATCGGAACTGAAATGAAAGAGCTACGGGGCTCGGAATTTCCGATTTTTAAAATTAGCATATTTTGTATGAAAAAAATATTATTTCTCAGAAATCGTTAATTTTCTTTGGAGTTCTATTGGCCCCTCTCGGAGTTCTATCGATTTGTCGAAGAAATGAAACCGATCGGAACTGAAATGAAAGAGCTACGGGGCTCGGAATTTCCGATTTTTAAAATTAGCATATTTTGTATGAAAAAATATTATTTCTCAGAAATCGTTAATTTTCTTTGGAGTTCTATTGGCCCCTCTCGGAGTTCTATCGATTTGTCGAAGAAATGAAACCGATCGGAACTGAAATGAAAGAGCTACGGGGCTCGGAATTTCCGATTTTTAAAATTAGCATATTTTGTATGAAAAAAAAAATTATTTCTCAGAAATCGTTAATTTTCTTTAGAGTTTTATTGGCCCCCCTCGGAGTTCTATCGATTTGTCGAAGAAATGAAACCGATCGGAACTGAAATGAAAGAGCTACGGGGCTCGGAAATTCCGATTTTTAAAATTAGCATATTTTGTATGAAAAAAAAATTATTTCTCAGAAATCGTTAATTTTCTTTGGAGTTCTATTGGCCCCCCTCGGAGTTCTATCGATTTGTCGAAGAAATGAAACCGATCGGAATTGAAATGAAAGAGCTACGGGGCTCGGAAATTTCGTTTTTTTAAATTAGCATATTTTGTATGAAAAAATTTTTATTTTCAGAAATCGTTAATTTTCTTTGGAGTTCTATTGGCCCCCCTCGGAGTTCTATCTATTTGTTGAAGAAACAGAATCGATCGGAGCTAAAATGAAAGAGTTACATGTTAAGTTAATGAGGTGTTTGAAATTTCGACATTGTGTAAACTTCATTTCGTGTTTTCAGCACTTTAATCAGCGGAACTATTTTTTTTATTAATAGAGAACTCTAGAACTATTGAAGGGGCTACCAGAACTCCGCTTAAATTTTCAAAATTTTTATAATGGGGGGCCAACTTCACATACATCAGGAATTGATACCAATAAAATTTATAAGTGAATATTGGGCGCTAAAGTGCCAAAAAAAGGTAAAAATGGTAAAAACCGGTTTTTCGCTTCTAGAGGAAAAACTACAGCTCGGACAAAAAAAAGTTAAATGCAACAAATGCGTGCAAAAAAAAACAAAGAGAATGAGCCCCGGTAGAGCAAAATCGGTCCAGAAATTAAATAATAAAAAAAAATTCAATAACTCGCGTTCTGAAAGTGATGGAGAGTTGAAATTTGAATATGCTGTCAGTTTTGTGGTCCTCTAAATACAGTTAAATTGTCAGATGAAAATGTTGTAAACTTTTTGCAATCCGTCGACTTTTGCAAAAAGTAACCTTTTTTTAAATCGACTGGGAGGGTATTTTAATTTTCGAAAAACGTTATAATTTCGGTTCCCATGCATTAAGGAGGAGTTGAACTACAAATTTCCAAATAACTTGACAAAGAATAAAGTTGTTTAAAGAATCTATGAAGTTCAGGTACTTTTTGCGCGCGAGGTGGCGCCGCGGCGCCTTTGGACCGATTTTGCTCTACTATTATATATGTTTTTTACTATATCCCGCTTTCGAAGAAAGAATACCGCTTTTTTTCACTCAAAAAGATTCGAAATCCCGACTTGGCAAAAAAAAAAATCTGGCAACGCTGAATCGCGTACATGTAACTGTGTTGTTTACGTATGTAAGTACTATTAATATTATATTAAGTACTACTAAATCCCGAGACATACTTTATCAAACAAAAAAGAATCATCAAAATCGGTTCACAAACGGCGGAGATATGAGGAAACATCGCTACAAAAAAAAATACACGACGAATTGATAACCTCCTCCTTTTGAAGTCGGTTAATAATAATAATAATTCACTCACTACTTTTAAATAAAGAAAGGATAGTTCTTACTGTCTTTTAATTTTTTTACCCACACAGTTTTTTGTAAAGATCCGCATCCGCATCCGCATCCGCGGATGTGAGCCTCTTAAAATCCGCATCCGCATCCGCATCCGCGGATGTGAAGAAATCTGCATCCGCAACATCCCTAGTTTGTACACGTCACATGTAGAATAAATAGTTCTAACTTGCACAATGCGTATTGCGTCATAAAAAAATCAAAATCGATCCAAAGCGTCTAAGTACACAGTGTTATGACCCTTGATGGCTCGCTTCCTGTCGCTGGGGAGGCTTTCACGCAACGTAAATGTAGGTTACCTATAATATTTTGTTTAGATATCGTAATGTATCTATCATGTGGGCGACACGATATATGGGTTTTTGCTGACTTTTGCCTACTTTTCTACATGCTTTTCACATGTGACAACACTCCGCCTGATGTAAAGCTACAGTGCGGTCCATGTATGGAAACAACTGCTACCACAGAGAAATCTCTACGGGCTGCAGTCGCCTCCACTATGCCGGCTTGAGGAGACGAGTATTCTAGATTGACAGTGCACACTCCTCTCTTATACCTGGCTACTTTCAAACTATTCCTGAAACGCGACAAGGTCGCTTCACGGGTGTTACATTCGAAAGTGGTGGTACTGCCCCAGGACGACAGACTGGACAAATAACCATCATCAGTCTGCCTACCACTCTTTAATAGTGCCTATAGGCACTGAGCGACCAAAGTACATATAACAAAGTTACATTGGTACCGGTCTTTTAGCGAGGTTCGAACACGGGTCTCATCGATCGTTCACGCGTCTTACCGCTAGACCAGGGCCGCTCTTTGATAAAACGAGTGCATAGAGGGCCTCGTTGTGTGTAATATGTGTGTAACATTTATGGACATGTCAATAATAAAGAATATGGAGGACATTTAAAAACAATTATTATGGTCGTAACAATACATAATAAAATGTAATGAAAATTATTTTATGGGCGTAGTATTTTTAATGATTTTTATTAATTTGTTCAATGACAATAACTTTTAAGAGACAATCTTTTTTTTATCTATTTTTTTAGGCTTTATTCTTAACAAGATTATTTCAGCCGAATTGTTATCGACACAATCTTACTAATCTACTAAATATTAAATTAAAACTAAATCAGTCTATTCTATACTTAATATAAATATGTGTTTACAAAATCATAAAGTATCTTAATTCCAAAACGTTACGTTTAAGCTTAACACGGCAAAAGTAAGAATGGTAACATGACATAATATCTTTCATTATTGCTAGTGATGCAATGAAACCATAGAGTGGTTTTTAATAAGGTTTTAATGTAACTTAGAGCTTGTTTTAATTTATGTTTCTTAGTGTACAAATTTCACAATTAGATATTTTTATTGTAGCTCTGGCATATGACAACACTCCGCCTGATGTAAAGCTAGAGTGCGGTCCATGAACAAAAACCACTGCTACTATAGAGAAGTTTTGAGGCTTGAGGAGACAAATGCGCACCATCCGTAGTCACTTCACGGGTGATGCATTCGAAAGTGGTGGTACTATCCCAGACTGGGCTAATAACCATCATCAGTCCGCCTACCACTCTTTTGCTAGATTACACTAATACCTGCTATAAGACTTCGTAGTCTTTTTCGTGACATAATTTGGTAGCAAACGCGCTTATTCACAACTCTTTGTTTACACACACGTTAACCTGTCTCTCGTTCATTAGACGGTGTTATAAACGGAAATTTATGTCAGCGTCCTACAAACCTAACTCAATATTTAAGCTGACCTATTATTTCCCTTTTAGGGTTAAATGGGTCAACGTCACTGGCGCCCTGCTTAACCGTTTTGAACCTTTTTAGTACTGGTTATAAAGGTAACTGGATTTATACTAATCTATAATGCGAAAACAATTCTGTCTGTTTGTTACGGTTTCACGCCTAAGGCCGGTCTTCCACTGCGAGCGAAGCGGGCTCCGTAATGACTTCGTTGAGCTCGCAATGGTAAGCTTGATAGAAGTGCTTCCACAGTAAAAGAGTGAGCGGAGCTAAAATAAAACACACTAAGTATCCACTAGGTGATAAAAAATACGATGATTAATCGCCATGCGATGCTGAAAATGTTTATATTTATCATGTAGATGGTGTAGGAATTACAAAACCACCCTCCATAGAAGATCTGATCGTGTTCCTAAAAAAATACAATGGCAGAAACAAACGAAGAAAGATAGGGGAACTTACTTTCAGTTGAAAGATTAGGTATTGGTAAATAATTTCGTAAACGTATAGCTTATACAGGTGGGCTTTCATGACCAAATCCGAAGCAAAGGAGTCTCGAGGCATTTGATAAAAAATAAAACTGTACTTTTTATTTTTAAAACATCCATTTTCCGAGCCAAAAATCGAACCCATTGCACCATCCGATAATGTCGCTAATTTGAAAAATTGAACTTGCATTTGAAAAATATATAATTTGGAGTGCTAATAGTTATTATATTTATTTATTCTGTTTACGCCTGTCTAAATAGGCGCTAAGCAGCCTATGATGATCATCTACTCGTTACCAAATTAGACTCGAGTCAAATATTTGGAAAATTTTTGTCGTAAAAGATTTAAAACTCTTTGATTAGAGTTATGGTGTTTTTAAAATGTTTATCGTCTTCGTTGGATTTTTTTGTCGGTTTTATCGAATATCAGCTCCTAGTTATTTTTAGAGATTTAGACGCTATTTTTAAACTGTTAAATTATACATTATTTATTAGATATATCAGTTTTATGTTTTCGTAGAATTTTGATCGCGATGGCTTTTACCAATCAGTTTTTTTTTTTCAAAAACCTCATCATAATATTTTAACGTGCCAAAAATATGAGGCATATTGATTTTCGTTAGTAGGATATTATTGGCGAGAAGAGAGGTGCGAATGATTGGCGACGATCGCTTCAACTTCCATGTATTTTTATCAGACAATGGCATCGCTACATTTCTTACTCAAACGTGCTCTATATTTATGAGCTACAAAAGCGTTATCGTCAGCATCACCATAACGCCTTAATTATCTGTCTCTATTCGTCATTCGCTGGTTTTTTTTAAATTTATTTTTTATTATTGTAGTGCGGTCCATAAATGGAAACAACTGCTACCACAGAGGAATCTCTACGGGCTGCAGTCGCCTCCACTATGCCGGCTTGAGGAGACGAGTATGTACCATCTAGATTGACAATGCACACTCCTCTCTTATACCTGGCTACTTTCAAACTATTCCCGAAACGCGACAAGGTCGCTTCACGGGTTC
This sequence comes from Tinea pellionella, assembly GCA_948150575.1. NCBI lineage: Eukaryota > Metazoa > Arthropoda > Insecta > Lepidoptera > Tineidae > Tinea > Tinea pellionella. The sequence continues at coordinate 6,485,487 of OX411259.1, read as the reverse complement.
GAAAGTGGTGGTACTACCCCAGGACGGCAGACTGGTCAAATAACCATCGTCAGTCTGTCTACCACTCTTTAATAGTGCCTATAGGCAGTGAGTGACCAAAGTACATATAACAAAGTTACATTAGTTCCGGTCTTTTAGCGAGGTTCGAACACGGGTCTCATCGATCGTGAGTTCACGCGTCTTACCGCTAGACCACGGCCGCCGTTCAATTCAATTTCTCTCCCGCACATAAATAAAGTACCGATTTCTAAGAAATAAATAAATAAGTCTTGATTTAACCTGTCCACATGCCAAACAAATTATCGAATGACGATGTTGCCGTTGATTGGCTCGCGTAGTTTCTGTCCACCTGGTCGTCCGGTTTTGTTGCGCAAGTTACCGTCTTTGACATCTGCTTACGTTAGCGTTGCCAGTGCACTCGGTGCAAGTGTTCTCAAAATAATTCTTCAAAAATTCATTTATTCTTCATATTTCAAGCTTCATAGGTCTAGCGGTAAGACGCGTGAACTCACGATCGATGAGACCCGTGTTCGAACCTCGCTAAATCCTGACCGGTACCAATTTAACTATAGGCACTATTAAAGAGTGGTAGGCAGACTGATGATGGTTATTAGCACAGTCTGACGTCCTGGGATAGTACCACCACTTTCTTATTGAACACCTGTAAAGTGACCTCAATTTGACAGTAGCCAGGTATTACGAGAGGAGTGTGCACTGTCAATCTAGATGGTGCATACTCGTCTCTTTAAGCCGGCATAGCGGAGGCGACTGCTACCCGTAGATATTTATCTGTAGTAGCAGTTGTTTCCGTTCATGGACCGCACTCTAGTTTTACATCAGGCGGATTGTTGTCATATGCCGAGCTACAAAAAATAAAAAAAATTGCTTCGTTTGTTGGAATGAAAAATGTGTAAGACATTGAATCTGTTTTTTTTTTTTTCAGTACTCATTGTAGTGGGGGTTTTTCTCGTTTTTACGCACATTAGACTTGAGCCTGTCAATTTGACAGTCACGCGCCGGATTAAGTTAAATAAATACAATTCAAATATTTAATTTGTTATTATCACCTTTTTATTGTAGCTCGGCATATGACAACATTCCGCTTAATGTTAAGCTAGAGTGTGTACCGCAGAGAAAACTGCAATTACAGATAGCAGTCGCCTCCGTCATGGCCGCCTCGAGAAGATTAACGTGCACTCAGGTTGACAGTGCACGCTTCTTTCGTTATAACCGGGTATTTCCAAACTGATTCCGAAACGAGACTAGGTCACCGTATGACGGCGGACTTGGCTAATGACTGTCATTGGTCTACCTATCGCCACTCGTGAAACTTTACTAAGCTATAGATGCCACGAATAGTTATTTTTTATTGTAGCTCGGCATGTGACAACACTCCGCCTGATGTAAAGCTAGAGTGCGATCCATGAATGTAAACAACTGCTACTACAGATAAATATCTACGGGCAGCAGTCGCCACCGCTATGCCGGCTCAAAGAGAAGAGTATGCACCATCTAGATCTAGACAGTGCACACTCCTCTCGTAATACCTGGCTACTGTCAAATTGAGGTCACTTCACAGGTGTTAAATTAGAAAGTGGTGGTACTATCGCAGGAAGTCAGACTGTGCTAATAACCATCATCAGCCTCGCCGAATATTCGGTATTCGGCCAAACTAGCGGCCGTGGTCTAGCGGTAAGACGCGTGAACTCACGATCGATGAGACCCGTGTTCGAACCTCGCTCATTCTGACCGGTACCAATGTAACTTTGTTATATGTACTTTGGTCGCTCAATGCCTATAGGCATTATTAAAGAGTGGTAGGCAGACTGATGATGGTTATTTGTCCAGTCTGCCGTCCTGGGGTAGTACCACCACTTTCGAATGTAACACCCGTGAAGTGACTTTGTAGCGTTTCGGAAATAGTTTGAAAGTAGCCAGGTATAACGAGAGGAGTGTGCACTGTTAATCTAGATGGTACATGGTCGTCTCCTCAAGCCGGCATAGTGGAGGCGACTGCTACCCGCACAGGTTTCGCTGTAGTAGCAGTTGTTTCCATTCATGGACCGCACTCTAGCTTTACATCAGGCGGAGTGTTGTCACATGCCGAGCTACAATAAAAAAAAAGGTTGCAATATTCGGCCGAATACCGAATAGTTGCCGAATATTCGTGTTCGTGGCATCACTAATCTAAGCTGTTTGATTATATGTGAAGTCATGCTCTATTATTAGTATGGGTAAAAACTTCTTTTTTTTTAAATAATAAAATATATAATTGTGAGCTTATTTAAATATGAATAAATAAAAAAATGTTTTTGGCTGCAGAAAAATAATGTAAACAATGTTTTGATTCCTTAAATGTGTGTTGCTAATTGTGTTATGCTCATTGCGAAGGTCATGGGTTCGAGTACAAGTTGCTATTATGAACATTTTGTCTGTTCATCTTTAGTATTTAACCTTGGTCTATACTCTATGGTCTACTTCACTAATTATTAAGATGACATCACAACACAATTTGTATGTCTGTAAGGTTTTTATCTGTTCCGCCAATGACGTGGCCTACTCATTAGCTCTGATTTAAGCTATACACTGTTTATAATTCCTTCCTTTTAGGTATATAGTTGCTATAAGCTAGAATGCAGCCTATGTGCGGAAATAAATGCTACTACAAAAATATTTGCGCAGTCAGCAGTCGCCTCCACTTTGCCGGATTAAAGAGACGAACGTGCACCATCCATTTACAAGGCACATTACTCATGTTTCACCCGGTTACTTTCAAACCGCTCCCGGAAGGCGACAAGATCACAGTCGAAAATGGTGGTACGAGTACGGGACGGCAGACTGGGTCAATAACCATCATCACTCTTTAATAAAAAGAGTGTTAAGCTAGAATGTAATATATGCACGGAAACAAATGCTACTACAAAAAAATCGACAGTCGCCTCCACTATGCCGGATTGAAGAGGCAAATGGCACCATCCATCTAATATCCGGCTACTTCCAAGCTAATTCTGAAAATTCACTCTTTAAAATGTTGTTTAATTTAAGAATTTCAGCCGGTAAGAGCATCTATTATAATTATGTTGCTTGTTTATTTGTAGGAAGCCTTCGTTTATATTTAGTCAGACTTAGCATACTCGACCGAAATAAACCTCATTTGCGTGATGAAAATTTTGGTCATAATACACTAATTTATTGCTACATTGTCCTCGACGTAAGCAAATAGAGATTATCCAGTTAAAGTATAGATTAATTAAAATCGAGATAGTGTAGTGTTTATTTGTTATATTCGCATTTGTTACGTGTCGAAAGTAAGTTAAGGATACCAACATTTTCCTTATATTCACGATTAAATTCCCAACGACCATTTTTGTAAACCATGCCATTTTTGCCTTTCCGTACAAATCGGTGGGTTACGATTCGAATAAAAACGGTAATGTATAATGTGCAATGGGGGAAGATTAGTGAAAGTGGCGGGGTATGACACGCGAGTTGGTAGAAGGCCGGTTCACCTTGGCGTTTCTGTTGTACGCTAAATACGCCACTATCAAAACAGTGCTTTTTGCCAGCTGACCGTCAGCGCACGTTCGCCAGCCATTCCGCAACTGGCAAGTTTTATAATATCGGATATTATTCACAACTGTACAATATTTAATACGATTTATAAATATTATTTAGTGATTATAATTAGTGATTTATAGTTCGTTGTGCTTTGTGTGATGTTTGAAATATATTGTGGTTTATAGGGATTCTTGGAAATAAGATTTGATGTCATGTGAGTTGAATCATGTTTTTGTCTTTAAAGTTTTTAATTACTTTTTAACAAAAGATATTTGTATTATTTATAATTATGTATGTATTGTATTGTTTGTTGTTTAGTTTGTAATTTAATTGACAATTTTGCAATTTTTATAAAGAAAATAATTTATGAGCAGCCGTGGTATAGATGAGACTATATTCAAATGTCGCTAAATTCTGACCGGTACCAATGTAACATAGTACATATGTACTTTGGTCGCTCAGTGCCTGTGATACAAGCACAGCCTTAGTACACGCATTTAAAATGAATAAATAATGGTTTGTTAATTAATTAATGGTTAAGCACTAATTACGATTTCAATAATTTAATAAGTTATTCGATAGGACTATCATAGATTTTTTTTAAAAACATGCAAAAAAAATTTAAACGAGGAATTTAGGTCAAAAACCAAAATAGTGTATGAAGATAATTTTAACCTTAATACTGATGATACATATATTCAGAATATTAATTTATTTAATCAAAATAAAAATATTAATTGCGCGAAAGTGGATGGCAGTGTCGGAAGGGGGTGCCCTGGGAAGACTTCTCAGACAGATTGGTCAACTGCTCAGTAAGGGTCAGGTGAGGAAGCACCCTCAACCGACGTGCATGCATAAGCGTCGAAGCGAAAGAGGTGTCACTGGCAATCCATAGTTACTGCCTACCCCAGTGAGAACAGGGCGTGAGTTAAGTAGTAGTAGTCTTTTTATTCAATCTAATTATTACATTATGCACTTATTGATCTTTTGTATAATGGATCTTTTTTCTTCTTTGTTGTGATTTGAGTTCGTTAAAAGTTTCATGTTTACTTCAACATTTATGTTTTTCTTGATACCATCAATTGATTTTTTCAATTTTCAATTGTCATTATTATATTTCTGTTGACCTTTTGGAAATACCGACTGTTTAAGGCGAAGTTGTGATTGCATTCTCTTTTTAATGCATAATGTCATTTGATTGAAAAAACAAGTTTTGCTGTTTTGTTAAAAAGTTAATCCATCGTTATAACCTAGATAAGGTTTTTATTTTACATATTTAAATATCTAATAAATAAAATGTAAATAATGTTTTAACGAAAATTATTAAAAGAGCGGTAGGTAGACTGATGATGGTTCTAAATATATTCTAAAATAATATCTTATATTTTCATTATTTTTTTCAATTATATTAACACGTAGTTTACTAATAGACAATGTTTAATTACATTAAAAAACAGATATCATCAATTATATAAAAACCTTTAATTTAATAATAACCTCAATTATTGTATTAAATTACAAAAAATTTGAAACCTCTTAGTGAATAATTAATGTGGATTTATTTTCCTACAAAATAAACTAAAAATCATCGACGAACTCGAGAAGAATTGTGGGTCCATTTCTCTCAGATGAATAGGCATTCTCCTTTTAATGTTTTGTTGTATTAAGATGTATAAAGGGAAAATAAGTTGTGTTGGGTTTTTTGGCGGCCATCTTGAGATTTTAGGTTATCTGTCTTGAATTATTTTCCTAAACTTGTGTTTCTTTGAGTGTTAAGGTGTAATAATGGTGGATTATTAACCATTAAGCGTTCGTGAACGTGCGTGAGTGTGGGCAAACAATTCAAAAGAAGAGAACATGTGTTTCCATTTTCCCTCCAAAACTCCGTAGGAAGTTTCAGTAAAGATTCTACTACTTTACTGAAGCAATTTTTGACTTGATTGAGACATGACCTGACTGTTTAGTGTGATGAATGAATGACTCGTGATGCACAATATTATTAACTTGATGCAAAAATATTTTCTTTGACACTGGCAAATTGTTATAATGCCAAATAAAACAAAAAAAAGATGCATAAAATTAACATAAGTACACGTGAACTTAAATTAAAATAACCATAAAGGTTTGTATAACTCGATCACGTCTCGCTTAGCGGTTTTCCTTGACGGGAGTATGGGGGCCGTTTGGGTACAATTTTGTAATGTTAAAAGATGACTGAGTGTTACTTTTAATGTTGTATGAATTGGCTCCACTTAAATTATTTCTAATTAATAAAACTAAGTTTAAACGAAAGTTTTTATTGAGGTGGTAATTTACGTAAGTGATATATGTGTAATAAACAAACAATAATATTATTATGAAAAAAAAGGAAAAAAAAACGTGTTGCATTCAGAGGCTACTTTTTTTTCGTTTCGTTGTTACCCTAGGTGACAGAAGCTTGCTGAGGTGAGAAAGATCCGACTCCGTGCTTTGCGCGCTTAGTTTTACTACAGTGTTCAAATGTTCGCGGCGAAATTCATCTATTCTATTTTTCCATAGAAGAAAGAAGTTTTAAAGAGTGGTAGGCAGACGGATGATGGTTATTAACCTAATCTGCCATCCTCTCTCTCATGTCACGTGCCGAGCTACAATAAAAAAAAAGATTTTTTTAAAGATGAAAACTAAAAAAAAAAAGATTTTTTTAGAAATCCGTTTTCCAAGCCAGAAATCGAACCCTTTCATTTTAAAAAATAAAATACGTCGGTACTGTATTAATGCACCATCTGATAGGTGCTAGTAAGGATCAAATTCTGGGAAGTAATGACATACGGCAAACTAAAATAAAATATTGATTTCTATCAACATAAAATCGACTCCTTTGAGCATTTTTCCCTATCTCGTATAGTTTTGGATTTAGCCATGAAATATTTGAACTTGAAAAATTCACCCTGTATTCAGCTCTCAGCTCTGAGCTCAGCATCTGACCACACTCAGCTAGTGTGCGGGTTACATCATATATAAATTTTTGCAGGCAGTCGCAAATGCACCACCAGAGTAGTGACCCTAGGACGGCAGAATGGGCTAATATAATTCATCAGTCTGCCTACATATAAATCTAGATACTTATAGGTATACTAAATTAATTATGTTGTGTTCATTGAATTCATGATAATATAATGGCTCTGCCTATTTCTCTATGTATGTGAATGATGTCAAGGTTGTAGATAAATGACTGGTCCCTGAGGATACCCTCCTTATTTTGACCTGATTATAATGTCAATTTTTTTTGTAAAATTACGAAAATGTACATAGAAAAGAAATTAGTTCCTTGATATTTTTTCCATATAATAAATAATTTCAAAGAATGGAATGGAATGCTTTGCCCTCCCATGTGTTCTCCCAGTCCTTTCGCCTGGGATCCTTCAAGCGGAGTGTGAAAAACCAGCTTCTCAGGCCGGCATAGTGATGGCGACTGGAGCCACCGTGTTAGGTTAGCTTCCCATCAGGCCAGTCGAGGTCACATTTGATGATGGTTATTGGTCCAACCTGCTGTCCTTGGGTAGTACCACCACTTCAGAACGTAACTTCACGGGATCTTGTCGCGTTTCAGTAACTGGTTGGAAGTAGCCAGGTACGAGATGAGTGTGCACTGTCAATCTGGATGGTGCACATTCGTGTCCTCAACCCGGCATAGCGGGAACATCTGCTATTACAGATCTTTATGTGTATTAGCAGTTGTTTCTATTCATGGACCGCACTATAGGTTAACATCTGCCTGAACGTTGTCATTTTGCCGAACTACAATGAAAAAAGAAAATTGTTTATTAGAAATGTACATAGTATCTCTAACGCTATTATTTCGTATTTTATAATTGATGCTATTTCTTGTCGCTGTATCTTTGTCGTCTTAATAAATATATAAAAAAACGAGTATCATAAAAATGTAAACGTATTTCAATGGATAGATATATTACCTATGTTGTTATAGTAATTACAATATAATTAGGTTGATGTGGGATAGTTATCACAACATTTACAATATGTCGGCTCTTTTAACATTTATTTTATTATGTTTGCAGAGATAATTGCTTGTGCTGTTAAAAAAAAATTACGAGTATTTTTTTAAACAAATATTTACTCGTAAATAAAAGTGTTGATTGTTGGTTCTTGAAATTGTTTAGTGCAGAATTGAAACATTTCGTTTTTGTGCTAAATCATGATTATTTAGTGATTTCTAAGTACTAAGCAATCCCATGATAACTTAAATTTAACTGTTTTTATTGTAGCTCAGAATGTGACAACATTTCGCCTGATGTAAAGCTAGAGTGCGGTTTATGAACGGAAACAACTGCTACTACAGAGAAACCTGTGCGGGTAGCAGTCGCCTCCACTATGCCGGCTTAAGGAGACGAGCATGTACCATCTTAGATTGACAGTGCACACTCCTCTCGTTATACCTGGCTACTTTCAAATTATTCCCGAAACGCGACAAAGTCACTTCACGGGTGTTACATTCGAAAGTGGTGGTACTACCCCAGGATGGCAGACTGGACAAATAACCATCATCAGTCTGCCTACCACTCTTATAACTGATAACTATTACTTAGCCTTAACTATGGTTTAATCATGAATTACATAATTTTTACCTAATTTTATTATTAAGTTTTCTAAAAAAAACTTTTGATATCTTGTTAAATTATGGAATTAAACATTTTATTATTTGAAGTATGACTTCATGTAGGTCTGTGACGTAACATTAAGCCCCACCTATCCGTGTCCCGTGATTTTATGTTCCTTTTTCATGTCATTGTAGACCGAGAGCCCATAGCAGAATTATACAGTTTTTTTATTCCTTATCAATTTATTTATGAACGGATTAGTTTATTTGCATGGTTATTATAATGTTTGAGCCTGACAAATTATATACTTACTTATTTATATAGGGGTAGGCAGAAACTATGGAGCTCGTGCGACTCTACGTATCATTTTCATGCATACAAGCCGGTTAGGAGTGCTTGTCACCTGATTCCGAGGAGTTAAACGTACTGATAAAGAAGTGAATAATAATAATAAATTTATAAATAATAAGTATTATTACTTCTTTAATTATATTATCAAGATTTGTATTAATTATAGATTTCAATTTATTTAAATTAAGTGAATATCAAGAAGTTATATGATTTATTTTTATAATAAATCCTTTAAGATTTACTTGAATTTCATCTAGAATAGCTGAAACAAATCGGTCTCCTTTTGATTTTGCAGAAGGGGAAAGAGAATTAGTTGATATTCGGTATAATGTGTATATGTATGTATTTTATTGTATTGTATAGTATGTTACTATTATATTATTATTTATATCTTTATTATAACTAATTTTAGATTATTTAATATTAGGTACTTCTTGACTGCATCACCCGCTTTTCTCTTTTCCTTACAATTTATTTAATATCAATTGGTTGTCTGGAAGAAATTGCTTTTAGTGATAAGACCGCCAATTGCAGTAACTTATTTATGATTCTGTATTTCTTTAACTCTGTTAAATGCAATAAAGAATTTATTATTATTATTATTATTATTATTATTATTATTATTATAACGATAACGATAGTTGAGATTCAAATTGAGTTTATGACTAAAAATATTTGACAATTTTAATCATCCGAGTCCTGGTCTATAGTATGATATTACAGGCAGGTAATGTCGTTACGTTTAACTGCCAGAGACAGTATTAAAACTATATTGCTCTGTCTACAATGTAATTGTGCTTATTACAACAAAATATGTAATCAGAGTGGCTGCTTTTTTCTTGTTTAGATCAATACGACTTTTATTCACTTTATTTAATGATATTACATAGTTCAGGGTCAATTAGGATATTATTCTGAATATTTTTTTCGTTTTAAATATTACAATGTTATTTTCTTAAAAATAGGTAAAAAATACGTACTGCATACCAACTCTCCAATCTATTATAATAAATCGCAAATAACTTTTAATACGGAAGAAGGGTTTCAAAGAGTGGTAGGCAGACTGATGATGGTTATTAGCCCAATCTACCGTCCTGGGGTAGTACCACCACTTTCGAATGTATTACTCGTGAAGTGACTGTCGCGTTTCGGGAATAGTTTGAAAGTAGCTAGGTATAGCGAGAGGAGTGTGCACTGTCAATAGATGGTACATGCTCGTCTCCTCAAGCCGGCATAATGGAGGCGACTGCTGCCCGCACAGGTTTCTCTGTAGTAGCGGTTGTTTCCATTCATGGACATCACTCTAGCTTTACACCAGGCGGAGTGGTGTTGTAACAAAAAAAAAAAAGAAGAGGTGTTACAACAGGAGTAATATCACCAGTTCAACTCGCAAAAATTTGTACAAACCAAATGCAATGCAGCCTTATCACTAAAAAGTAATTTTTTCACACAACAAATTAACATGGGAGAAACTGTAATAAAGGAAATTTTGGCGGTCATCTGGAGATATGAGGTTGAAACTGAAACTGGCTTGAATTATGTTCCGAAACTTGTATTTCTTTGAGTGTTCATTTGTAATAATGGTGGATTATTAACCATTTAGTGTTGTGGGCAAATAATTCAAAAGAAGAGAACGTGTGTTTTTAATTTCTTTTCAAAACTCCGTAGGGATTCTGAAGCTATTTTTGACTTGACTGGAAGTCGACCTGACTAAATTAGATGAATAAATGATCCGTGATGACTTGATGCAAAAATTTACTTCGACAAATTGTTATAATGACATATAAAACTAAAACAATAATAAATAATCGGGTAATGCAAATTGGAAAATGAAAATTAATAAATGAGGAATAAATTATAACCAATCTCTCCATTTAATATAAATTAATAATATGATTTATATTAAATTATGCTTCTAAACTTTATCAATAAGTAGGTACTTAAGATTAACTTAACAGAAAAACAGATTGCTTCGAGAACTTATTAGAACTGTCCTATCTGATAAATGTGAACAAGCGTGATAGCATGTAAAACATCTAATTGGTCGTCAATAGCCGGCTTATCGTAACTATTACATATAATAAGCTATAGATAAGATAGCGTGTTACATATAACATAACACGGCTGTAATTTTTTTTATTATTATTGTAGCTCGGCATATGACAACACTTCGCCTGATGTAAAGCTAGAGTGCGGTCCATGAACGGAAACAACTGCTACTACAGATAAATGTGAGGACGAATGTATGCTGTCCTGATTGACAGTGCACACTCCTCTCGCTATACCTGGCTACTTTCAAACTGTTCCCGATACGTGTCGAGGTCACTTCACGGGTGTTACATTCGAAAGTGGCGGTACTACCCCAGGACGGCAGACTGGGCTATTTACCTGCCTGCTTATATGCACTGAGCGACCAAAATACCTACAGTTAAATTAGTATAGCGAGGTTCGAACACGGGTCTCATCGATCGTGAGTGCACGCGTTTTACCACTAGACCACCACTAGACCACTCAGTTGCATCTAATAGTTAGAAAACAAATCGTAGAATAACTTTTCCTAATAAACGATACGCAGTTATTTCATTGCGCAACACGGTTATGCGCATCGTTGACAATACTTTTTAATAATACGATTCCATTGTTTCATAGATTTACAAACGCATATTTAATTATGTCTTTTCTCTGTGCAATTGTTGTATGCAAATTTTTAACGTTTAGCTACTAAAAATAGAACCACAAATGATTATTTTATATACGAGAAAAAAATCTCTCTTTCTCTCTCGCACACAGCACGAGCGGAGCGTGAAAAAGCATCTTAGGCCGGCAGAGTGGCCCTTGCACCTCTAATATATATGCCAAAAATAAATAAAAAATAACCAATAATTACCATAGATATAAGCCGTAGAGCAGTATGTGCGATACACACAGCCTAAGATTCTTTTCCCGAGTTGTTTAAATTGATATTTTAATATTGTTAAGAATAAATATCCGGTTTTAGTTCATTCATCTTTCGTGTTGAAAAAAAGACGAGCTTAATTTACATAAGAAAACATACATTTGTAGTTATTAATATATTTTTAATACTATGCCTCGAACTGCGTACTCCTGTTTTTTTGAGTTATAAAAGGAAGCCTATGTTCTTCCCCAAGATACCCTCAATTTTTTAGTAGCTCGACATATGACAACACTCCGCTAGGGAATGCAATCCCGATCTCGCGGGATCTCGTGTAATTTTTCGGGATTAATCCCGAAGCATAATATGACGAGATCCCGTTCGAGATTGACGGGATTGGGCGGCAGTGGTCAGTAACGCTACACACACATCTACTCGGGCTAACTAGAGATGGGCGTTGATTCAACGAACTGTTTTTATCAACTGTTTTTCTACTGTCAACGAGTTATCCGTTTTTCGTTTCTAATCCATCAACTGTTTGTAAACAAAAACAGTTCCGTTTTGAAAGGAATTGTTGAACGAGATAAAAGCATTGTCGTTCGACTAATAATGCTTATTGCAGAAAAAATATATATTATTGGTTTATTTGTTTGAGTTTTCATCGTTTTCAGTCATCCGAACTTTAAATTTTTTTAAAACTAGACGAGATCCCGAAAATTCTGAGATCTCGCAGGATTGATATTTCTAATCCCGCGGGATCTCGAATTTGCGATCTCGAGTCGGGATTGCATTCCCTACACTCCGCCTAATGTAAAGCTACAGCGGTCCATCAATGAAACAACGACTACCTCACAGTTCGTGCAAGCGGCAGTCGCTTTAAGGTTACGAATGTGTACCATCCAGGTTGACAATGCACACTACTCTACCAATTAGAGTAGAATATACACTATGCTGTGCATGACTAAAATTATATTTCATAAAATATGGTTATACCAGTGGTGTGGCCTCACAAAAAAGTGTGACATTAATCATACGTGTTGTCAATTTACTGACAACTCTCACATGACGATTTGTCATTCCATCTATTTTCTTATATGTATATTGTATATGTATGTATAGTAACAACAAAACTTTATGGCGGCTCCGAAGTTAGGCACGAGTCCGCTGCGCAGTACACAAATTGAAGCACGATGAACGTGAGGCACGCTCCCGAGATACCCGCCCGCAGCTTTTTTTATATGATCTATTTATATATAAAATTTACTCTTAATTTTATTATTGTAAACTTGATTGTACCTGCGTGAAACAGCGTCCGCAGCTAACTTCCGAGACGTCATAAAGTTTGATGGAACCTATGTATGTATGTACATTTAGTTGTTTCTTTACATAACACATGTTATTTGTAGTAAATTTGTTATACAAACATTATTTACCTAAGCTTGGGTTGACAACGATTCATTTTTTTATTGATTCTATTTTGATCGTTATCGTATTAGGAATAAGGGTGATATTTTTATGTATTCTTTTGCGGTTTAATCAAAGTTTGTTTTAGTAGCGAAAATATGCCATTGTTAGCGTTTAAACGGGGTTAATGAATGTTATTCATTCTTGCACGATACAAAATATACAAAGAGTCGTTTGATTAAATTAAAAGATTAGTATTAAATTAACAAAGTGATAATAATTTTATTATGTCTAAATATTTGTTTAGTTAGCTATTTTTAACGAAAATTTTTATAAAATGATAAAGATTGAACTATGTGTGAACTAGTTCTTTTATGAGATTTGCTGGCCACACCCTTGTAGAGTCGTAGAAGTAGAAAAATTAATTAATCTTACTTCTGTTAAGTTTTTTTAAAATAGTTATTGTTGTTTTCTTCAAGGCAAAAGAATTTGTCCATGCAGCCTAGCAGTCTTTTCTTTCAATTGTTTTTGGTAAATTAAATTTTTACTAAAACATTTTAGCGGAGTATTGGCGGGAAAATGAAAGCACACAACGCTCTGCTATTTTGAATCGTTTGTACGTACTCGCGCACGTTTACGAACAATCAATGATTAGTAATCCACCATTAATTACATATTAACACTCGAAGAAACACAAGTTTAGGAAAATAATTCAGTAAATAGATAACCTCTAAATCTTTGCCTCCAAATGACGGCCTGTCATTAATACATGCTGTATTGTGTGGATACAGCATTGTGCGGATCTTTTGTCCGACTCAGTAAATAAGTTGATTTAGGTAATATTTATAAGTTAGATTTTTTTCTGTTTATTAATGTCTAAGGTATGATGGGACTGGGTTAAAAGGGGTTAAAAGTCCCTAAATAAAATTGAGTAAAAAAAAGTAGCGGCCAAAAAACACCTTTTTTTCTCCGCACTCTAGCGTTACATCAGGCTGAGTGTTGTCATATGCCGAGCTACAAGAAAACAAACATGTAACGTCGATAAATAAAAAAAAAAATACATTCTGCCAAAAGACAATTTGTGTATTGACAAAAAAATAGCCGAGATAAATATACTTCCTCAAGTTTAAAAATAACAAACGTGAGTCTGAAATATGAATAATGATTTAGTAAAAAAAAACATTGTTTGGGTAAAAAAATAACCTCCATAATCTAACAATGAACCGTCAAAAAGTTCTAATTATTTTAATCAAACGCGTCATTTGTTAGTCATTAATTAATAAATCGAGTTGTATTAATTGTTTTAGATTTTTTAAATCATGCACACTAATATAGAGTGATAGGCAGGCTGATTATGAATAATTATTATCCCGGCCTCCCGTAACTAAGCATGTCCAGTGTAACACCCCCGAAGTGACAAGATCACTTGGTAGAAAAAGAAACGTGGTAGAAAAACAAGAAAAAAAAAGAGCGGCCGTGGTCTAACGGTAAGACGCGTGAACTCACGATCGATGAGGCCCGTGTTCGAACCTCGCTAATTCTGACCGGTACCAATGTAACTTTGTTATATGTACTTTGGTCACTCAGTGCAGAGTGGTAGGCAGACCGATGATGGTTATTTGTCCTGTCTGCCGTCCTGGGGTAGTACCACCACTTTCGAATGTAACACCCGTGAAGTGACCTTGTTTTGTTTCGGGAATAGTTTGAAAGTAGCCAGGTATAGCAAGAGGAGTGTGCACTGTCAATCTAGATGGTACATGCTCGTCTCCTCAAGCTGGCATAGTAGAGAACAGGGTTCTCTGTAGTAGCAGTTGTTTCCATTCATGGACCACACTCAAGCTTTACCTCAGGCGGAGTGTTGTCACATGCCGAGCTAAAATAATAATAAAAAAAGGTTTTTGTTCTGTTAGCAAAGCTGTGAATGAAAAAAAAAAGAGTGGTAGACAGACTGATCATGGTTATTAGCCCAGTCTGCTGTCATGGGGTAGTACTACTACTTTCTAATGTAACACCCGTGAAGTGAAGTGTCACATTTAGGGAGCAGTTTGAAAGTAGCCAGGTATAACGAAAAGGACTGTGCTGTGGTAGCAGTTGCTTTCGTTCATGGATCGTACTCTAGCTTAACATCAGGCGGAGTGTTGTCGTATACCGAGCTACAATAAAAAAAGTACCTTTAAATGTCATTATTGATTTTCGCATTGAAATAAATGCCTCTTTTTTCCTTATAACATAATTGTTACTCCCACCATATGAAACAATAAATAGTGGCATTGTATTATGAATAAGCGATGATGTCACACTGGCAAGTTTTGCCATTGGTTTATATTGACTGGACTTTATTTTTGTGCGGCCCAATCTACTCTAGAAATTCCTATTTTATTAGCTATTCACTGTCGTTCGCGCATTCGTTTGTAATCAGTTTCATCCCTTGGGAACCTATTTATATTTTTATCTAGAGAACCGAAGAAACTTACGTATATAATAGGGCAGTTTAATGCAATCGAACTTTTAGTTCAACGTATACGGGACAGACAAACAAACTTTTATTTTTATATGCCTAACAATAAAGTTTGTTTAATTGTTATTGATTTTTTTATATGATGTTGTTTATTGTGTCGACCTAGATAGATGCTACAAAATTATAAAAGAAATATGAGCTTCTAATCATATTCTCCTCTAATAAATTAATTTCATAAGCACTCGAAGAATTAATTCGCTGAAGAGAGGCCATGGTCTAGCGGTGGAAACCGTGAACTCAGGACCTATGAGACCTGTGTTCAAATCTAGTTTACCGGTACTAATGTAACTACGAGTTTGTTATGTGTACCTAATTTGGTCGCTCATTAGCTTACACTTAGTATGGGCATTTAAAATTAATTACTTTATCTTTCGGCGTTTTCTATACGAGTATACCAAAGAATACACGAAACTCAACGCTTTACCATACGGCATATTTAGCTGGGTCTACACTGATCATCAAAAAAACGACCACCTCATTTTCTATGTATAATATTATATAAAAATAAATATAATCAATTTTCACACATTACTTTGTGTGCAATCTTACCCTAAGTTTTTAATAAATTGTACTACCATTTGAGGGTACTTATAACTTTATTTATTTAGTGCTTAGCCACATATTAGTTTAATTTGTTATTTTTATGGTGATGGTGAGCTTATAATAATAGTATTTTTCTGAATTTATGACACTGGAGGAAATCTGTATCACCATATCACCGTATCACCCACAGGACAGGCTTTGCCTAGTGTGGGTCCACTGAACTCCTTGTTTTTTGTAAACTAAAAATTGTAAAAAAAAAAAAAAAAATATATACATATACAACACTAAGACAGTATGAGACGCATTTCAATAATATCAATCTAAATAAATTGTTTCAATTAGCTACAAATAGTATTCTTGTTTGAGTTCGCACTTAAAACAATTGACAATGTCATTTCGCTATGTTTGACGTAAATTATTGACATTTAACTGTAGCTAGGGTTGTCATACATCTGGACTGCCGCTCATTTACTTGACTGGAATGGTGTTTCTTCCCGATGAAGTGGAGCATAATGACCAAGCGGTGAGGTCGCGGATGAATGCGACAGCGTGCCCGTGACCTCACCATATGACGTAAAGAGGGACACTGTGGGGGTTTTAGTCATGTGTACCCGGTATTGGGGAGTACCGGGTAGTCCGACATCACATCAGGCATCTATAAAAGATTACCTCCACGTAAAAAAAGGCACGCGAAAGCACGGGATTTGATAACGTGCTTTGATTGGGACATTTCGCTGTGTTAAACATGGAGCTGAAAACGGAAGATATGGATCTTTACCTAATGAAAAAAACATTTCGCTGAAGACTGATAAAAGTAACGTTACAAAAATATATCGCTAAATATAACGTTATCTTTAACGTTAACGTTATATTATGATAACGATTATCTATTTCTTTCATATTACTATTATTTGCCTTTTCGATGACGGGGTAAAATTATTTAATATCGATATTTTTCGTTCTTTCCGTATCGATATAAACGTAACGGTAAATATATTTCGGTAAATATCAGAAAAATTTACTTACTTTTCATGGTATCGGTTTCAGTCTTCGCTAATTCTTTCAGTTTTTATATGTCTAAATATTAGTAATTTAAACCAAATGTCAACCCTAACAATGCTTAACGACTATAGCGAAAGCGAACCGAAACGATACGCTTGAGTAGCAAATAATGATATTGGACGTGTTTTATGTAACGCTAATTGTACTTACATACTTAAAGACTATACATATACAACAGGATGTCCAATAACGCTCCCAATGTGACTCGAGAGAAAATATGTCCACAGCCACGTTTAGGTACTCTGTCAGCTAGTATTTGACTTGACGGCAACATTGTCAAATCGTTTCAAGCGGCCTACGCTTTTTTTTTATGTCAAATGTATGAAGTTTACACCTCTATGCTTAAAGAAATGCGTTTTATCGAAAATAATAATTATTATTATTTATTGTACAAATAAATATTGTACAATGGCGCGCTTAATGCCATTTTCTCCCAGCTAACCATTGGGAGATGGAAGCGGAGACGGGGACAATAAAATAAGAATAATAGAAATACTATAGGTATATATATATAAACAAATAGATATCTACATAATAATATAAATACAATACACAATACACATATAATATATAGATCATGGCACAATTTGTTTGTGGAGAAGGTGTTTAAAGAGTTTGTGTTTGAAGACGCCTAGATGGAGAGAGGCAACTTATTCCATTGACGAGGTAGACAAAATGGGGTAGACAGCGAAATATTTATTTCAGCAGTTGATATACTATTCAGTATCTTTTAGTTTTAAATACCAAGTTATGGCTTGTATCTTAAGCGATCAAAGTACGTTTTTTACAGATTTGAATACGGGTTCCCTCCATCATGCCTTTGCCGCTAGACCACGGCTGCTCTTTAAAGAGAAACTAATATAATATAAGATGTAGGAGAGCTCCTTTTTCAAGTGTTGTGTTGATCGATATATGAATATAAAGCGTACAGGTGTAAATTAAAAATTCATCGATATGAACGTGAGAATTGAACATCGGCACTATACGATTCCTTGCAAAGAGCGATTTAATCGTTTAGAATAGAAAATTGGATTTATGTTGGTTTTTGACGTTTTAATTGCCATTTCTAATGCACTGAACGTTTTACTTAATTTGTATAATTTTTACATGCAATAAAAGGGGATTTTAATATGTTTTAAAGAGTGGTAGGCAGACTGATGATGGTTATTAGCCCGGTCTGCCGTCCTGGGGTAGTACCACCACTTTCGACACC
Organism: Tinea pellionella; assembly: GCA_948150575.1. NCBI lineage: Eukaryota > Metazoa > Arthropoda > Insecta > Lepidoptera > Tineidae > Tinea > Tinea pellionella. Next base: position 6,467,347 of record OX411259.1, on the reverse strand, counting down.
CGTGACGTTGCTACGTTTTAGAAACAGTTTGAAAGTAGCCGCCAGGTATAATTATAGGAGTGTGCACTGTCAATCTGGATAGTGCGCATTCGTCTCCTCGAGCCGGCATAGTGAAAGCACTGCTGTCTGTAGAAATTTATCTGTGGTAGTTGTTGTTTCCGTTCATGGATCGCACTCTAGCTTTACGCCAGGCGGAGTGTTGTCATATGCCAAACTGCAATATAAAAAAGTATATTTTAATACAGCGTGATACTCCGCCTGATGTGAACTAGAGGGGAGACAGACAATTGCTGACGAAGAAATATCTGCGGGCAGTCGCCTCCCTTATTCCGGGCTGTGAAGACGAGTCTGGTGCACTCGTCACTTTAGGCGTGTTGCTCTAGGCTGGGATAATAACCATCATCGGTTTGGCTATCAAAAGATAATGCCCATTTTTGGGCCCACTTTATTCCTAATAGTTTGGTAACAAACAATAGTCTAAAATAATATCTTATTTTTTTATTAATTCATCCTAATTATATCAACACATTATTTACCAATTAATAGACTATGTTTAAATTCTTTCTTTAATTATTAAAGCGTTAAAAATAATAATAACCTCAAATATTGCATCAGAAAACATCTAATTACTTAATTACCCGTGTGAAAAAATTATAACTGATTAGTAAGTAATAAGAAAGTAAATTTATTTTTCTACAAAATTAACTAAAAATGATGGTGAAACTCGAGAAAAAAATTGTGGGCCCATTTCCTTTAGGCGAATGGGCATTCTCCTTTTTAATAGTAGTCGTCTAGTTCCCAAATCTTTGTTTAGAATTTAATGTAATTTGCTCACTTTTATAATTTGAGGAACAATTATATGGGAAATTTGTTTAAGCTACTAACTGTACCTGATGTTATAGGATTACTGGCGGATTAGTGACCTAGTTCCAATCGTATAGGTAGCAGGTTCATTTACATAAGCAATTTTGTGCTCTGTTAAACATGTTTGTAATTTAAGTTATATTCATTCATAAAAATACAGGTTAACCTAACCTAAACATATTTATACATATAGAAAATAAACTCACGATATTGCCTCTCCAGTTAGCCAAAGACTGGAGCGACTTTCATCTCTACATACTACCGACAAAACAAGCGGTGTAGCATTTTAGAAAATATTTGTCTGAAGTTTTCGGAACTTGAAACAAGCCCTCATTTTTTGTAACCAATTATCGCAATCTATACAATTGTCTATTGTTCAGTGTCCAAGCGATCGAGTAGAAATTCTTTAACAGTACAAACATAAGTAATTCTTAAAGTGGTGCAGCTAACCTCTTGTTGTTTTTACATCTTCCCCTCGTCTGTTGTCACCTTTTTTGCGCTTAAGTTAATTTAAAACTATCGGGTGCTCTTGGGAATATCGGATACTAAACTCGTGGGTTGCAGTTAGTAATAGATATTAAAAATAAATAATAAACCTCATTATGGGCGGCCATGGTCTAGAGGTGGAGAACGGCCCTCACGATAATGAGCCCGTGTTCAAACCTCGCTAAACTCTGACCAATGTAACTATGTTGTATGTACTTTGGTCGCTTAGTACCAGTGATACAAACACTAGCTTAGTACAGGCAACAAAAAAATGTATGTATGTAATCAATACAAATACAATTATCACGCCTTTTTCCCACTGGGATAGGCAGAGACAACGTAACGCCACTTACCACGATCCTGACACAACACCCTCGTTTCCTTCACATCCGCACGCCTGACGGTTATGGGCACACAGTATATAATCATACTGTAATAATTACAGTGTAAACTCTTTATAACGTTATCCTTTATAACGATAAACTCCCTATAACGTTGAAGTGAGCCCAACTTGGTTGGTTTGCGTTAAAACCCATATATTGAAACACTCTTTATAGCGATACGCCATTCTCTATTACGAAGAAATGTGTTCATATTTTTAGGCAGTAAATATTTATTATCGGTATTATTGTTTATGTTATGTTATCAGGTAACAAAAAACTTTGAAGCTCCGAAACATCCGATGTCGGTCTAGCTTTTGTTATCCTTAATTGCCTTGAACACGTGCAGTAAGACGCATTGTTTTCTCGGAAGTGATGGTCTTCGACCAAGCATACTGGGTACCTATCGTATTATCAGTCGTAAACCTACTTTGAAACTGTTAACATGGCCAGTAAACGGAAAGCGATTAGTGTTGACGAAAAAGTTTGTGTGATACGTGCGATTGAAAAGGGTGAAAAGAAAAGTGACGTTGGAAGGCGTTTTGAACTAAGTCAATCCACTGTTGCTACCATTTGGAAAAACCAAAAAACAATTCTACAGGCGGCGCTGGAAGGAAACTCTTCTAAAAAATTAAGAAAGCCAAAATTCGAAGACTTAGATCAGGCAATGTTGTCGTGGTTTAACAATCAGCGCCAGAATAATGTACCCATCTCGGGGCCAATTGTAAAAGCTAAGGCTGAAAAGTTTGCCAACCAACTTGGCATAATTGACTTTAAAGCATCTGAAGGTTGGCTCGGAAAATTTAAGCACCGTCACCAAATTACGTACGGTAAAATGAACGGAGAGGCGCGGGATGTCGATATTAATGTGACTAACAATTGGATTAGTACAGTATGGCCTAAATTAAAGATGAAGTACTCACCAGAAGACATTTTTAATGCAGATGAAACTGGCCTTTTTTTCAAGTTGACTCCCGACAAAACTTTAAAATTCAGAGGGGAAAAATGTGTTGGAGGAAAACTGTCTAAAGAGCGTATTACAGTTCTAGTGGCTGCCAATATGAGTGGCACAGAAAAAAGAAAGCTCTTAGTTATAGGCAAATCGAAAAACCCTCGGTGTTTCAAGAACATAAAACAGTTGCCAGTTACGTACAAAGCAAACAAGTCAGCTTGGATGACATCGCAGATTTTTGAAGAGGAAGTGAGAAAATGGGATGCTGAATTAAAATCACGGAAAATCTTGCTTCTAGTAGACAATTGTCCTGCTCACCCAATCATATCTAATCTTCGAAACATAGAGTTAGCATTTTTCCCAGCTAATACAACCAGTATTCTACAACCAATGGATCAGAGTGTCATTAAAAGCATAAAGGGCCACTATAGACGGAAAATGTTGATGGATATGATCGAAACTGACGGCAAGGTCTCGATCAACATGCTACAGGCAGTGAACTTCTTATCAAAAGCCTGGGAAGAGGTAACAGCAGCCACTATCCAACATTCTTTTCGACATGCTGGATTATGTAGTAGCCAAGAAACGAACCAATTTGACAGTGAAGACAATCTACCACTGAGTGAATGGATAAGCCAGTTCGACATACCAAACAATTTCAACGAAGATCTACAATCGTACGAAAATATAGATGAGGATGTAGCCACAACTGGTACACTTACAGATGAACAAATTGTTGATTTAGTGTCAAAAAGTCAGGAAACACCCGATAATCAAGATGAAGAAGATGATCAAGTGGACAAAGCCGAATCACCACCAACAATTCAACAAGCCCTAGATGCCGCTAAGTTGGTAGAAAAATTTTTGCTGTTTAATCAAGACGATTCCACCACACATCTAGATATGAATAGAATACATAAAATAATACAAAACAAGTACTGGCATAGCAAAAAACGTCAAACAAAGTTATCAGACTATATGTATAAACAATAATTTATAATACATACATATTAAAAAATCTTGTTAATATGGTTGTTTTTTTGTTCACTCCATATAACGAAAACTCTCTATAACGACAAAAAATGCTCAGTCCCTTGAGTTTCGTTATAAAGAGTTTACACTGTATATTTGTTTATCCCTCAAATATATTGGTGAATTCATTTTGTAGGTAGGCATAATAAAGTTTGAACAATAATTTGCACGTCAATCAAGTAGATGATTCGCTTCGATATCTTTTTTTTATCGTTTTAATAAAAAATAACCGTGGGAATTAAACTAGTAGTGTGCGAATTGTTTCCTATGAACCAGGTTTTAATGTTGAAATAATTTAATAATATTTGATTGGCGGCAAATTGTTGTACAGTTTAGCAATGAGCGATGTCATCGTGTACAATTATTAAATTGAAATTTTAATTGATAAATCCTGTTTAAGCTAAGCTAAGCTATAGAAAACTATTCGTTGTTTGCATTCGCTGAAATACACTGTGAGACAAAAATTTCGGGACACATAAAAAACGCAATTCTTCCAAAGTTATAGACATAGATTGCTTATTTCAGAAATAATAAATATGAGTAGTATTTCGGTTAGTTAACTTGTGTGCATTAATAAATAATTTAAGTAATACTGTTATTTTATAAATCAGTTTCAAGTATTTATAAAAGTATCATAGATTTTTGAAGTGACCCGGTATTTTTGCGTCTTTATGTGTTTTTAATAAGTAAAGGAAGTAAAGTTAGTTCGTCGTTATAATATTATGTTGTAGCTAATTTTAATTTTGAATATTTTTTTTTATTGTAGCTCGGCATGTGACAACACTCCGCCTGATGTAAAGCTAGAGTGCGGTCCATGAATGGAAACAACTGCTACTACAGAGAAATCTGTGCGGGCATCAGTCGCCTCCACTATGCCGGCTCGAGGAGACGAGCATGTACCATCTAGATTGACAGTGCACACTCCTCTCGTTATACCTGGCGCTACTTTCAAACTATTACGGAAACGCGCCAAGGTCACTTCATGGGTGTTACATTCGAAAGTGGTGGTACTACCCCAGGACGGCAGACTGGACAAATAACCATCATCAGTCTGCCTACCACTCTTTAATAGCGCCTATAGGCACTGAGAGATCAAAGTACATATAACAAATTTACATTGGTACCGGTCAGAATTAGCGAGGTTCGAACACCGGTCTCATCTATCGTCAGTTTATGCGTCTTACCGCTACACCACGGCCGCTCTCTTTTTGCGTGCTGTCATCTTTTCCGTGGTTTAAATTAGGGTACTACTTGTTATTTGTATATAATATTACTTGTATAATTTAAAACTTATGTGATGATCCATTATAAATAAATAATGTTTATTTCCAGGTGGTGGCAGTGTCCGCGTGGCGAGCAGGATGCCGCTGGAGGGACCGCCGCCCGTGCCCGCGCCGACAATCCCGCCCCATAGGAAACCCACCATAATACCAAACAAGTGTCCTTATTTACAATAACGGCTAACTTTTGTACGCCACTTTTACACCAACCTTTAAATATAAGTTTTTACAAGTGTTAGTTAAGTGTGTCGATGGTGCGGCCGACATGGGAAAGTCCTCGAACAAAACACATGGGCAAGGTGAGTGTCGAACGCGTATGCCATCAAGGACGGACTCGTCTTTTGCTACTAACACTACCTAATATACCATTTCTCACATTTAATCGATCTCTTTTCGTTTTTGGTTAAATGTTACAAGATACTAGACAGTTTGTTGTTTCGTCGGTGACGACACGGTTCACTCTTTGTTACACGCACTCCGAGTTGTTTGTTGTACTAACGGATTATTGTGGATTATACACGTGGTGCGATGGCGCTCGTGAATCGTTGCATATATGGCATGCATAGGATTGCAAATGGATTTTATAATCCAAAAAGTGAGTGAAGTAAACGCTTATCAATTAATTCTAGAAAGTCTGATAAAATATATTATATCTATAATTGCAAATCATTAATTATATAGCTTATATCGTATTATATTATAATAATGTAAATGGTTTAAATTTTAAATCAATACGATAAAAAAGCTATTAAATCAGCATTTGCTTGTAATTGCCCGGTAATTTCTGTAAATTATATTTTTGTGTAGTACTTGTTTTAAAGTAATATTTTCAGATATCAACGTAAAATAAAATATTTCCTTTTAAATCTCTCCGCGCAAATCCGTTTCGTCGATTGTCGCTTGTTGATTCAGGATTGATTATTTCAGCTACAAATACAATTGATGTACTATTGCCTAAATACTAATCTTTCTTTGCTTTATTTTTATTACTATTTTAAATATATTAATTTATTACCAAAAGAATTGATTACATATTGAAATCTAATCATTATTCAGTCAATAAATTTCATGTATTTTACAGATTTATCTTTTATATATACAATTTATTGGAAAGTATTATAAGATTTCGATACATATTTGTCTTTTGAAAATCTGATGTAGTGTCTCCATCGGTAACCATTAGCAACACGTACCGTCGGCACTTGCGCAGTGATGGTTCCATTATTGCGCGAGACTTGCGCGGCGCAGTGCACCAGCGGCGGCTGCACGGCCCGCATGGCGGATGTGCTCGCGCTCCGACGCGGTGGAGCTAGAGGTGCTCGGCGAGGGTCAACCCCGCGGGCACCCACCGCGCCGCTTACGGCTATCCCTGCTCGATGTGCTCGGGAAGTTAGTGCGACGTGACCAACCACAACACCACGCCCGACGGCACAACCATCGGTTTCGCACCTTCGTCTCTTGTGGTCAGTCCGCCTTTATCGATTATAAATGGGAAGCCATTTCTTGTCATACACTTGTTAGGCAATCGTATTTCACAATATTTCGCGTTGCCAAGGTTTATGTATGATATATTGTTGTTAATTATCAGTTACGTGTCTACGCGACTGTGCTGTTTTGGTACAAATATATAGATACATTGGTACCGGAGATAAAGTGATTTTCAGCTGCTTTCAATGAATATTGAGATGTAAATATTTACTATATTCATTTGGTCGTATGATTGACAATGAGGGATGTATACTGTAAAGCATGCAAGGTTAGTTCGGGGTAGTCCGGTCAACGGCCGCGACCGCATAACGTGTCTGACCTCAACCAATGTACATTATGTTGTTCATCAAAAAGATTATTTCTCGGATTACGTGACTTACGTCTTTTTCATAATCGACTTAATATTTCCTTGAAAGAATATCTTTGTAGAAAAAGCTACGTATAATTTAATATTATGTTTTTCGATACTTATGAATCGATATCGATACAAACGGTCGGTTTTGTATACCTACCCTATTTGGTTTACTGCCCTTATTTTCTCATTCCTTCACTTTAATACAAATTTAAATTCAACGTCTTTATAGATGGTACAAACTGGTACATCACATACATACAAATACATACAAATACATACATTATTACCGTATGTAATAAATTGTAAATCACGCGTTGACGCAACAAGTAGGTTATTCTGTCGATAATTTTTATAGGAAATTTACCGATTTTTTTTATTGTAGCTCAACATATGACAACACCTAGGGTGCGGTCCATGAATGGTAACAACTGCCACTACAGATAAATTTCTACAAGTAGCAGTCGCCTCCGCTATGTCGGCTTGCACATGTCTCTTGTTATATTGAATAATACATTTTGTTAGTAAAATAGAAAAACGATGTCGTTAAATATTTTTTTTGGTTACTCGAATGCTGAATTTGTTCTTAATTATGCTTAAAATTAAAAAAAATATATATACAGGGTGTCCCGTAAGTAGTGGTGTCAACGGTATTTTACAGATAGAGGGATTCAATATCTAGAATATAATTTGGTGATTTTTTTTTATACCTTCTGGTTTAAAAGTTATGACATTTTTAAAAAATTATCATTTTTTCCCCCGTTTTATCACAAAATAATGTTATAAAAATTTGTTTACAATTATTTTCACTGATATTTTTATTTAAGTGGGTTGAGAAAACACAGGGCTTTTTAATTAAAATATTATTTGTAACCAATTAATAACCATGATTAAATAAAAAATTAAAATCTAAACAAGATTTAATTTATCAAATTTTAAGCAAAATATTTAAACGAAGCTGGTGGTAGAAAATTGTATGTAAGGTCACGGGACCATTATTTTAAAAATATCTATAATTCACACGGATTCTAAAAACGTATAATAATGTTCATTATCATTTTAATTACAATGTTTTTTCGACATAAATACAACAAATGGGCGTCGATTTTTAATAATGCATTCCGCTAATAGGACGGATTTTAAGAATTCTTACAGTCGGAAATTTGCACTTTTTCACGTCGTAACCTACTGTAAGATACTAACTGCTTGTAGTACCAATCTTATTTTCATTTCGGTTCCTTAATTTGACTTTAGGGGTGTTCAAAGAGGGGTAAGCAGACTGACGCCTGTTTCCACTCATACTTCATTCAGAGATTACGTACCTTAAGTACGTACCTTAGTCAGAGTGTAATCACATGCCGGACTACAATTAAAACAAAGATTATTAAGTAAATTATGGTGTTTTTTTATTGTAGCTCGGCATGTGACAACACTCCGCCTGATGTAAAGCTAGAGTGCAGTCCATGAATGGAAACAACTGCTACTACAGAGAAACCTGTGCGGGTAGCAGTCGCTTCCACCATGCCGGCTTGAGGAGACGAGCATGTACCATCTTAGATTGACAGCGCACACTCCTTTCGTTATACCTGGCTACTTTTAAACTATTCCCGAAATGCGACAAAGTCACTTCACGGGTGTTACATTCGAAAGTGGTGGTACTACCCCAGGACGGCAGACTGGACAAATAACCATCACCAGTCTGCTGCTGTTAACTTTAAAGAAGCTGTTTATGAGACATGTAATAATAATGAATATGAACTACGCCAAAAATTTAATATCGTGTCCGAATGAATTAAAAATAATCAAAGAGCCCTAGGAAATATCAGGAGAATCTTTATTAGAAGATGTCGGTTATCCATTAGAGTTAGAGGGAGAAATTTTGAGCATTTACTTTAATAAATTATTTTCTTATCCGTATCTATTTACATTGGTTTTATTGGAATTCGCATAAGGTAATAATGAAATTTCTTCGACAAATAGTACTTTGTTGGTTGTTTAACTTTGAAAAATTACTTTTAAAAAAATGACAGTGAACATTATTATACGTTTTTAGAGTCCGTATGAATTGTAGATATTTTTAAAATAATGGTCCCGTAATCTTACATACAATTTTTTTACACCAGCTTCGTTTAAATATTTTGCTTAAAATTTGATAAATTAAATCTTGTTTAGATTTTAATTTTTTATTTAATCATGGTTATTAATTGGTTACAAATAATATTTTAATTAGAAAGCCCTGTGTTTTCTCAACCCACTTAAATAAAAATATCTGTGAAAATAATTGTAAACAAATTTTTATAACATTATTTAGTGATAAAATGGGGGAAAAAATGATAATTCTTTAAAAATGTCATAACTTTTAAACCAGAAGGTTTAAAAAAAAATCACCAAAATATATTCTAGATATTGAACCCCTCTATCTGTAAAATACCGTTGACACCACTACTTACGGGACACCCTGTATAAAGTTATCGTTAAACGGGACACAGTAAAAAGTATGGGCTTTCTTTGTCAGACGATTTTTTTTAATGTGGCTCGGCATATGACAACACTCCGCCTGATGTAAAGCTAGAGTGCGATCCATGAGTGGAAACAATTGCTACTACAGATAAATCTCTACGGGCAGCAGTCACCTCCGCTATGCCGGATTGTACACTCCTCTTGTTGTATTAAATAATAAGGCACTTTGTTTGTAAAATAAATAAAAAAATCTAATGCTGAGATTGTTCATAAGTTAAAGGCTCGTTAAAGTAACTTTAACTATTACTTTGACGGCGACGACGACCGTTAAACGTTTACATCTACTCCACACACGTTACAATATCGTGTAAATTCATATTGTTATCGTTAAAAGGGTGGCTGATCTCGAAAAATAATAGAAAAACATGTTTGGCTTCTTTTCATACATTTGACGTTAGTGACATTGGTTTGGCGAAAACTTTAACTTTAACCAGCCAAGATTCGCTGGTTACGGTTAAGGTTAAAGTAACTGTCAAAAATGTAAACGTAACGGTTAAAGTTACTTTAACAGGCCTTCTGGTGCAAACGACCCCTAAAATTAAAAAAAAAGAAGTTTTTATTAAACGTGGCACAGTAAACTATAGTTAGATGTTCTTGAAGATTTCTTCCATCGTCCTTAATTAAACATAAGTTTTTGTTTATTTCAGTACATAAATGAGAGCGATATCTCATGAAAACGTTATTAGTCGTAAAAGTTGAATAGAGATCGATCCGGGACATTGAGGCGCCCGCCACCCCACCCTTTGTACCAACCCAATACCAACCAGACTTAATCGCACTGACGCGGCGGTGTAAATGTACTCATTCAAGTGCGTACATATGTCCTAAATCAAGAGTAATATTTTTTCTGAACTCTAAAGTTTTTTTTAAATAATAGATCGGCATGTGACAACACTCCACCTGATGTAAAGCTAGAGTGCGGTCCATGAACGGAAACAACTGCTACTACAGAGAAATACTACTACAGGCAGCAGTCACCTCCACTATACCGGCTTGAAGAGCCGAGTATGCACCATTTAGATTGAATATAATACTCATTTTAATAATTCAAGCGTAACACTCTGTAGTGACCTAGTCGCGTTTGGAGTGGAGTGTACACTGTCAATCTGGATTCGTTTCCTAAAGCCGGCATAGCGGTGGTGACTGCTGTCTGTGGAAATTTCTCTGTAGTAGCAGTTGTTTCCGTTCATGGATCGCATTGTAGTTTAATAAAAAAAGAATCCTTGCTAAGGTATTGTTCGTATATTGCAGTTGAAGCCTTAATTAATCTTCTCTAGTAGCAAAGGAAAATAATTTATCTGAGGCCCTATCTAAGCCCTTATCTCTCATGAGTCAACTCCAGACATACTCGTAGTTATAGGTCGCGTCAAACTTTATGACGTCTCGGAAGTTAGCTGCGGGCGCTATTTCGCGTAGTCAAGTTTACAATAATAAAATTAGAACGATAGAAAATTAGTTTTAGAGCGGCCGTGGTCTAGCGGTAAGAGGCGTGAACTCACGATCGATGAGACCCGTGTTCGAACCTCGCTATTTCTGACCAATGTAACTTGTTCGTTCAGTGTCTATTAAAGAGTGGTAGGTTATTATATCATACGTAAATTCGCACTAGAGACTGATACATTTCCTCTTCTCTTTGATATATTCAGTCATATAAGATAACAGGATTTTATGCGTCATAATTTGTGACAAATCTATGTACTTATACATATTTTATTTGACTCGTATGAATCATATTTTAATACTTTTTCATCGGAATTTTATAGATTTTTGGGGTTATTCCTAAGTTAATTAAATTTCATGTATTTTAATTGTAGAGAAGTCGGCCTGTATTGAATAATTAATATTTTTGTTATTCGATTAACATTAATTTTATTATAATTATTGTTCTTCGACGTAAAGCGATGTGCCTTACAAATCGAAGTTGTTTTTTGTGTAGCTCGGCATATGACAACAGTGCAGTCCATGACTGAAACAACTGCTACTACAGATAAATCTCTAGAGGGAGCAATCGCTTGCACTTAGCCGGCTTGATGAGATAAATATGCACCATCCAAATTGACAGTGCACATTCCTCTCGCTATACCTGGCTACTCCAAAAACTGCTTCCAAAACGCGACAAGGCCACTTCACGGGTGTTACATTCGAAAGTGGTGGTACTACCCCAGGACGGTACACTGGGCTAATAACTATCATCAGTTTGCCTTCCACGCTTAATCAATAAATTTTTTTTCGGCTTCGAAAGCGCTTGTAGATCGAGAAATTCGTTTTTAAATATCACTAAATTCACCAAGATATGGTTTGAAAGATCAGTGACGAGGATTGAGAAAGAAATGCTTCGATGGGTTGGGCACATGGAAAGGATGAGTGAAGAAAGGAGATTGACGAAAGCAATTTATAAATCTGATATGAATGGATGCGTTAAACAAGGCCTCTTAGTGCCCATCACCGTAGAGACTCGAGGCTGTAAGGGAAGCGGGGTAGTTGTGGCAAGTGGCGTTGCGTTGTCTCTGCCTGTCCCTATTGGAAAAAGGCGTGACGCGCCACTTTTATACGTACTTTAGTGCCTTAATTTTTGTACTAACTAAAACAAAGCGTCAGTATTAAATTTGAAAAAGAGATTAGGTTTTTTTTCTAATGAAAGATTATATTAAAACAAAAGAGAATACAGCTGCCCACAGATACAGCTTATCAATGATGTATATCAAGGTAAAGAACTTAAGATTGCGATCGTCACAACACAGAAGTAGCAAGACGTGTCGCGTCACCAACACTGAGGATAATTGGATAGTTGGATACTCATTCAGGGGACACGTGCGAGTTATTCGAATATTTTTATGTTACAGAAAGAAAAAGTACTCGATTTGTTCGTTATAAAAGTATCGATTTTTTTTTATAATAGTCACACACCGTCCGACGTTAAGCTAGAATGCGGTGCGTGAGCGGTAACAACTGCTATCACATTGAAATGTCCTCAGGCAGCACTAACCGCTATGTCGAATTGAGAAGACAAATGTACGAGTCCGTACAACCGTACACTGATTTAGGTCCAGTCTGCTTACCACTCTGCAGACTGGTGATGCTTATTAACTCAGTCTGCCGTTCTGGAGTAGTACCGTCACTTTCGAATGTAATACCCGTGAAGTGATCCTGTCGCGTTTCACGATTAGACGCGCAAAAATATAGATAATTTATAATAGACTAACTTAAATGTAACCAACCGGTTTAAAAGTTTATAAATTTTTGAGTGGCTATGACTTATTATGAAGTATGGTCACATTAATACTCGTATGAAAACTAAACAAGAGAGAGGTGTGTGAAGCCACAAGAATTGCCACAATATCCTTGAACTTGCAAATCCATCTACATGATGCAAATTACATAAACATTTCATGCACAAAGCTTAATAATAATAATTTATATTTCCCGTGCACGTGTTTATTTCCTCAGTTTGTTATTTTAAATAATATTGTATTAAATTGACTAAAAAAAATTAAGCTGATTAAGTAGTAGCGATTGAGCGGCCGTGGTCTAGCGTTAGCGGACTAATCTCACGATCGATGAGACCCGTGTTCGAACCTCGCTAAATTCTGACCGGTACTAATGTAACTATGTGATATGTACCTTGGTTATTCAGTGCTCGTAATACGAGCGCTAGCTTAGTACAGGCATTTAACCCTTAATTACTCGCATAGCAAAAGTTACACAAACGCTCGTGTGGGGTAATATACACCCCAGACGCACTCAAGACAAAACAATACGGTACAGAGCGACGCCTGCGACTGTTCCGTGATAGGGACAGGTATTTAGGCAGCTACTGAAAACTGTGTGAGAGTAACTTTAAAATAGCGGAGATATGGCGCTTCAAATGTGCCGTGGGGTAAAATATACCCCATGCGAGTAATTAAGGGTTAAAAAAAGTGTGAAAGTACGCCGTAGTTTCTCATCCTTTCAAAAAGTCCGGTGAGGAGCACTCTCAATCGACGTGCTACAGACGAAAGTGGCATGTGGAGATAGAAGTCGCTAGTGCTCTATAGCTTCTGACTACCCTAGTAGGGGCATGGGCGTGAGCTAAGTAAGAAAATGTCTTTAAGGATATTTAAATATTGATGATATTTTATGACCGGATGTTATTGCGCTGCTCCAAGTTTCTTTATTTGAACAATGACGTCACGACTTCAGCGGTCCATTTTATGTTAGTTTGATTTGCGATAATGCGTTTACTTGAAATACGATTTTCATTTTCTCATAGAATTATTGACTTATTATTGTAACGGAAACGATAAACTCTCGGTATTTGTATGTATGTGTCATCACTCATGCATAGTGGCTTATAGATATTTTATTATGCAGAATTAATATAAAAACACAATTTATTATTAATAGTGCATCCACGCCGAAGTTAGGTATCTACTTTTTGTTGAACAACGTTCGCAAGCGTTAGTGGGCAACAAAGTATGCAAAAAAGTTGCCCAATTGAAAAAAATGTCTACATGTGATCACTTTTTGCAGAATTCAACATCGACAGAGTAACATGAAATAACATCTCAGCACTTAGTAACAAAACTGTAGCTGAAACTTAATCTTTGTTATTACGAAAGGATAATGCTCATTTTTGGGCCCATAAGATGTCTAATAATTAATTAGTCAACAAAACAATATTCTAAAATAATATCTTATTTTTTAATTAATTTATTTCAAATACATCTATCTACACATTGTTCACCAATCAATAGACAATATTTAATTACATAAAGCACAGATATCATCAATTATTATTAAAGCTTTTAATACAATAATAATCTTAAATATTGTATCAGAAAAAGTCTAATTACTCACTAACTCTGGTGAAAAAATTCAAACTGATTGGTGATAAGGAAGTAGATTTATTTATCTACAAAACAAACAAAAAATCATCGTGATACTGGAGAAAAAAATTGTGGGCCCATTTTTGGCGAAGGGGCATTCTCCTTTTCAAAGTTCCTTTTGCTAATTTATGTTATTAGCCCTATGGACCCTTTACACATTCAATTAAATAGTAAGGAATGGCCGCAAACTTTACTTAATGCTTTCAAATTGCAAAATATTGTTCCGCTACAAGTTTACGTATGGATAAATTAACGAAATATTTGAAAATACTCATCCGAGATTTACTAGTTCATAAAATAGTGGTGCTCGAGATTAATTTTTGGATGCGTAAACGCTACTTTAAACATGTCATCTGTTGGTATAAACAAAGTTTCAGTCACGTCATACTCCGTTTTATTATTAATCACAGTTTACCTCAAATCCATACTAATTTATTCTCATCTATTGTTACAGAAAATGAACGAAGAATCAAAGCTAACAATAGGGAATATAATTCACAATTCCGTTATGCTGTAAGTATTAATTAATTTGTATAAATATTTACAATTCTCTAGAACAAAAAATTGAATGATAAACGGACGTGTCACACTGGATGCGTGACATCAGTGACTCTGTGCTCGATTTCCGGAATTACAGAACGCATTTTGTGTTGAGATAACAAAGATACATTGACTTAACATTGTATTCAGTGGCGTAGTCTTTACCAAAAATCACAATAATTAAAAAATAAACCGAACCTTTTATATGGAACTCAAATAAAGCAAGAATTGGCATTTGGCTACTGGAGCTGCTTGGGCCCCTATTACACGGGATAACCAGCAACTCACCTCTAATGTAAAATTAAATTTAATGTGCTTTTTTGCCGAAAAATGAGTTTTTTTTTGTATTCGCAAGTTTTAATCCGCGTCTAGCCCGAAGAATCTACGCCAGTTTATATTAAAAAATATTTAAATTTATTACAGAACAACTATATCAAGACATCAAAATACTCGATAATAACGTTCCTTCCGCTGAATCTTCTAGAACAGTTCCAGAGGCTCGCGAATTTTTATTTTCTATGTTTATTAGTATTGCAACTTATTCCTGCCATATCATCACTGACACCTATCACGACAGCCATACCTCTGATAGGAGTATTAGCTCTTACTGCAATCAAAGATGCCTATGATGATTTTGTAAGTATTCACGACTTTATATAATTGTTTTTGTGTTCTCTTAATTTAGTTTTAGTCTCGATTTTTTTGCCTTTTATAATTATAACTATCGGAATAATTATTATGAATGAATAAAACAATATGTAAATACGAGTTTTTTTTTTCTAAATTGTACTCGAGGTTGAATTTTTTTCTTACGTATTAAAAAAAAATTATATATACATATACGTACATAATAATTATCGAGGGCGTTGTACTGATGTTTGAATCATCACGAAACGTATGTTTACGCAAACTTTAATTAGGACGGCTCGCACGTTTACGTTAAAAGTTTTGCAGACGTAATTGTGCGATATTTTATCAGTATATTCTCTTCCTCGTACGTTTGGCCGTCAAATCTCGTTCGTGATTAACAATAACATTATTTTATTGTTAATCTGTACTAATGTTAAAAACGTAAAAGTATATTTGTTTGTTTCCCAGTCTGGCTGAAAGGATCTTGATTAACTTTAGTTTGTAGATTACGGGGTTAGTTTTTTCGCTTAATATACCTTGTTTATAAGCCGTCTATTTTTTGAATTAACATGGGTAAAAACGCAGACTACACATTTTAGGTTGTCGTGGCATTTTTTGTGGCTTTAAAAAAATCTTCGATCGCTTATATTTTAGTGACTTAAAATGTTGTTATTGCGATATAATATGCGTATTTAAATTATGTGTTTTTCATATAGAAGCAATAAATACTACATTTGTTAATAATGGTTTAATACAAAAACAAAATGACTTTTTTTTTTCAAATTACTTTCGAAGTTAAATACAAAGTTAGGAAGATTAAGTTAAATGGTTCCTATTGATCCTTCCCATATAAATCTCGCTAAATTCAAAAAACAGATAACAAAAAGAAATAATTAATTAATTAAATAAAGAAGCTTAATTGGAATTGATTTGTCTGTTAATATCGAGACATCGGCAATTTATAGATTATTTACAGCGACCGTGGTCTAGGGGTAAGACGCGTGAACTTACGATCGATGAGATCCGTGTTCGAAGCTTGTTAAATTCTGACCGGTACCAATGTAACTTTGTTATATGTACTTTGGTGGCTCAGTGCCTATAGGCACTATTAAAGAGTGGTAGGCAGACTGATGATGGTTATTTGTCCAGCCTGCCGCCCTGGGGTAGTACCAGCACTTTCGAATCTAACACCTGTGAAGTGACTCTGTCGCGTCGGGACCAGTATGAAAGGTATACCGAGAGGAGTGTACACTGTCAATCGCGACCGTGCATACTCGTCTCCCGGCATAGTGGGGGGATTGCTGCCTGCAGAGATTTCTTTGTAGTAGAAATTGTTTCCGTTCACGGACCGCACTCTAGTTTTACATCAGGCGGAGTGTTGTCATATGCAGGTCTACAATAATAATTACAAAAATCGATTTGGTCGAAAGAGCCGATTAAAAATCCAATGCAATTTAAGACTTAATTGCTATGGGTATAAGGTAATTGTGTTTTACGTAACACCTTAGCTGGTTTCGGTATTTATGAATTATAAAACAATTTGAGCAACGCTTCAGTCTAACCTTCTAAGTTGGCCGTGGCCTTCATAGAGCTCTTATATCAAGGTCTTTGAGTTCAGACTAGGCACTGAGTACTGTCTATTGTGTTTATTTACATCTTTCAAGTGAACTGTTCTAAGAGCTAAGCAATTTACAACAATTTAAACAGCGTAAAGTACTAACCAATCTAAACAATATTTTGACCGCCTAGATAAAAGTATATATATACATTGTATATTTTATTTATGTATTTACTATAATTATATAATCCATCCCCCTTACCGCTTCTCACTTACCCAAAGGTCGACTGGTAGATAAAGCCTCACGGCTTTAAGTTCACCTTTTGTAAAATTACAATAAAGTATATAAATAAAAATAAAAAAGGAGCGATTTTATTAGTGGACAGATCTCACTTAACGCCGTGACTGTGTAAATTGTAAACTAATACTATGAGGCCTGAGTATGAGACTACAGTTTACGGTTTCACGGCGTTAAGTGAGTACTCCCACCAATAAGATTTTTTATTTTATTTATTGTAGCTCGACATGTGACAACACTCCGCCTGATGTAAAGCTAGAGTACGGTCCATGAATGGAAACAACTGCTACCACAGAGAAATCTCTACGGGCTGCAGTCGCCTCCACTATGCCGGCTTGAGGAGACGAACATGTACCATCTAGATTGACAGTGCACACTCCTCTCTTATACCTGGCTACTTTCAAACTATTCCCGAAACGCGACAAGGTCACTTCACGGGTGTTACATTCGAAAGTGGTGGTACTGCCCCAGGACGACAGACTGGACAAATGACCATCGTCAGTCTGCCTACCACTCTTTAATAGTGCCTATAGGCACTGAGCGACCAAAGTACATATAACAAAGTTACATTGGTACCGGTCAGAATTAGCGAAGTTCGAACACATTTGTTCTTCTGAATTTTTTTAACCACCTCAGCTAAAATAATATTTTTTCATTGGTAGAGTATTCACTTTACGCCGTGTTAGCGTAAATACAAACTCATACTTGGCACACGGGCCCTCTGATCTTAATCGTAAACGTTAATTTTAAATCTGTAAATGATGTAATTAGTTATTCATGACGTTATATTATTTTAAATAGCTCATTTACTGTTGTCACCATTACTCTGATGTCACCATTGAAGTTTTTTTTTTTGATAATTTGATTGTTTTGTTTAAAGACTTTAATTTAAAAATAAAACTAAGGGCGGCCGTGGACTAGCGGTAAGACGCGTGAACTCACGATCGATGAGACCCGTGTTTGAACCTCGCTAATTCTGACCGGTACCAATGTAACTTTGGTCGCTCAGTGCCTATAGGCACTATTAAAGAGTGATAGGCAGACTGTTGATGGTTATTTGTCCAGTCTGCCGTCCTGGGGTAGTACCACCACTTTCGAATGTAACACCCGTGAAGTGACTTTGTCGCGTTTCGGGAATAGTTTGAAAGTAGCCAGGTATAACGAGAGGAGTGTGCACTGTCAATCTAAGATGGTACGTGTTCGTCTCCTCAAGCCGGCATAGTGGAGGCGACTGCTACCAGTTGTTTCCATTCATGGACCGCACTCTAGCCTTACATCAGGCGGAGTGTTGTCACATGCCGAGCTACATTTAATAAAAAATTCAAGTCTGTAGAGTGTTTTTGTTTTCCGTTTACGTTATAGGTAACTCGCGGGTGGGACGCGTGGCGTTTACTTACGCGAAGTGTTTTTGCAATACTCTAATTTGAGACGTGAATTTCAATGAAGTCGACACAGCGAGACAACCAAAAGCTCTAATCTGACAACTAGGATTACTGTAGATTATTTTTTTATTGTAGTTCGGCATATGACAACACTCCGCCTGATGTTAAGTCAGAGTGCGGTCCGTGAACTGAAACGATTGCTACTAAAGAGAAATCTATACGAACAGCAGTCGCCTCCGCTATGCCGGCCTGAGGAGTCGAGCATGCACCATCTATATTGACGGTGCACTCTCGCTATACTTGGCTACTTTGAAACTGCTCCCGTTACGCGATGTAGTCACTTCGGGGTGTTACATTGGAAAGTGGTGGTACTACCCCAGGACGGCAGTGCCTACCACTCTTACGATTGAATAGAATTATATATACCGAAATAGTAAAGATATGCCTCTGTGGGGATGGAACTTTAAGTTCCTTTAATTAATTATTTATTTCTTCTCACAGCAACGCCACCAGAACGACTCGCAAGTGAATCATCGACGAGCGAAGACATTGAGGCACGGCAAATTGGTTGAGGAGAATTGGGCGTCAGTACAAGTCGGTGACGTCATCAGATTGGAGAACGACCAGTTCGTTGCAGCTGATATATTACTCCTCAGCAGCTCTGAACCCAGTGGACTGTGTTATATTGAGACTGCGGAGCTTGATGGGTGAGAATTGATTTTTTTTATTGTAGCTCGGCATGTGACAACACTCCGCCTGATGTAAAGCTAGAGTGCGGTCCATGAATGGAAACAACTGCTACTACAGAGAAACCTGTGCGGGTAGCAGTCGCCTCTACTATGCCGGCTTAAGGAGACGAGCGTGTACCATTTTAAATTAACAGTGCACACTCCTCTCGGTATACCTGGCTACTTTCAAACTGCTCCCGAAACGCGACAAGGTCACTTCACGGGTGTTACATTCGAAAGTGGTGGTACTACCCCTGGACGGCAGACTGGACAAATAACCATCGTCAGTCTGCCTACTACTCTTTAGTGTCTATAGGCACTGAGCGACCAAAGTGCGTATAACAAAGTTACATTGGTACCGATCAGAATTAGCGAGGTTCGAACACGGGTCTCATCGATCGTGAGTTCACGCGTCTTACCGCTAGACCACGGCCGCTCTTACTTGCTTTATAAAGGTTGTTTCAAAACTTTGTCTTACTTGAAAATAACAACAACCATTTATTGTCTAGGGTCCTCTAAAACAAAACCTCAAAAACTCTACCCTAGGTAGGAGTCTAGGGTAGAGTTTTTTTTTTAAGTTAAAAAAGAGCGGCCGTAGTCTATCCGTAGGTCCGTACCGTACGATCGATGAGACCCGTGTTCAAATGTTATATGTACTTTGATCGCTTAATGCCTGTGATACCAAGCACTTAGTAACATAGCTAGGCATTAAATCACCACCACTTTCGTGAAGTACCCGTAAAGTACCCGTGAAGTGACCTTGTCGCGTTACGGGAATAGTTTGCAAGTAGCCAGGTATAACGAGAGGAGTGTGCATTGTCAATCTAGATGGTACATGCTCGTACCGGTTTCTCCATTCATGGGACCGCACTCTAGCTTTACATCAGGCGGGGTGCTGTCACATGCCGAGCTACAATAAAAAAAAATGTTTACTTCCCGATTTTTTTTTTTAAATTAGTTTATTGTGTAAGTATTGTGTGGCACCTAAAGGTGGATCTTTCGCTATAGGATTGGTCAACTTCTGTTAGGCATGATATAATGATTTCCACCACTGGTCGTCCTTAAAAATAAAAAAAATAAAAATTATAATTAATAATTTTTTTTAGGGAGACGAATTTAAAATGTCGTCAGTGCCTTTCAGAGACGGCCGATATGGGTCAGGATGATGCGCAGCTAGGAGCATTCGATGGCGAGATTGTATGCGAAACACCTAACAATTTACTGAATAAATTTGATGGTTAGTATAAATTATTTACCTCAACTCCTCAAGGTAGATAAATTACCTCAAGGACTGAAGATAGGCTGGAGCTCAGTGGTATAAACATTTATACGTATAACGGAAGACGTGGTGTTTGAAATCCGCCCCTGGTTGTTTTTATTTCTCTTCAGTTAATTATAACACTAGTTGTGGTGCGCTTTGCGAGCGCTGGGGTTGTATTGTGGGTAGTTTTTAAAAAACAAAATTTTGGAAAATCGAAATTAGAGAGTATTTCTTACAACCTTTGTTCCGGGTCTTGGGCCCTATCTCGCTTCGTTCCGGAACCGACTTTCGGTACATGTCGAGGTTTTCCCGAAGTAGCACCATTATGTATGATTTAAAAAAAACTTATCCCACGTTTACCAGGCACTTTAAGTTGGCATGATAAACACTATTCGCTGGACAATGACAAGATATTGTTACGCGGATGCGTGTTGCGCAACACGTCCTGGTGTTACGGCGTGGTCGTCTTCGCCGGAAAGGACACTAAACTGATGCAGAACTCTGGAAAAACTAAATTCAAACGTACCAGTATAGATAGGCTACTCAATTTTCTTATTATAGGGGTGAGTTTTTTTTTATTATACTGGAAGTAGAGCGGCCGGTCTAGCGGTAAGACGCGTCTCACGATCGGTGAGACCCGTATTCGAACCTCGCTAATTCTGACCAGTGCCAATGTAACTTTGTTATATGTACTTTGGTAGTGTCAGTGCCTACAGGCACTATTAAAGAGTGGTAGGTAGACTGATGATAGTTAGAAGTGAATATTAAGTGAATACTTGTCGCGTTTCGGGAATAGTTTGAAAGTAGCCAGGTATAACGAGAGGAGTGTGCACTGTCAATCTAAGATGGTACATGCTCGTCTCCTCAGGCCGGCATAGTGGAGGCGACTGCTACCCGCACAGGTTCCTCTGTAGTAGCATTTGTTTCTATTCATGGACCGCACTCTAGCTTTACATCAGGCGGAGTGTTGTCACATGCCGAGCTATAATAAAAAAAAGCTTTAAAGACCGGCTGAAGAGCGGTATAGCGTCAACTCACGATCGATGAGACCTCTGTTCAGTTCTCGCTAAATCCCGATCCTCATTGATTAAAGAGTGGTAGGCAGACTGATGATGGTTATTAGCCCAATCTGCCGTTTTGGGACAATACCGGCTGGTCGCGTTTCAGGATCAGTAGTCAGTGTATTTTTACTGACGATTGGATTGTGCACATTCGTCTTTTCAAAGCCGACATAGCGGAGGTGACTGAGTATTAATTGTTTAATTTTCTATGTTACAGATAGTATTCTTTTTATTGTCAATGTGTGTGTTCTGCACGATCGCATGCGGCGTGTGGGAATGGTTAATCGGAAGATACTTCCAAGTGTACTTACCCTGGGACTCGTTGGTACCGAATGAGCCGGCGTCCGGGGCGGTCGTCATTGCTATATTGGTTTTCTTTTCGTACGCCATTGTGATGAATACTGTTGTACCTATTTCGTTGTATGTTTCCGTAGAGGTGAGTTTTTCTTTTAGTTATTATGTTCTCGCATTCTCAGAAGGCAAAGGCAACTACGGCCATACAGCCCAGTCTTAAGTATCATTATTTATTCGTTTTGCTGAGTGTTTGGTAGCGATATTTTACTCGGCGGGGATGTCACAAAACATTACCATTTACTGCACCATATATAGAGCGAATCTTCTTCTTTTGTTAAATGACAATTCTGCCAATGTCGAGTAGTAAATTCTTAATGTTTTTGCATCAAATTGCAATGGTGTTTTACAATTTGACGCTTTCTTGGAGTATTTGGCGGCAATTCACCCGGTCACGTCACAATATGAGCGTTTTCACGGCGTGGGATAACCATAAAAACGCTTCCGTTGCCTCACATAGAGTGAATTTTAATGTTTCCACAGTTACTCACATGCGTAGCATAAAATTACGCAAAATAATACAAATTTTACACAATAATAATCACTAAACTAATTAAGGAAAGGGATAAAAAAACACCTCAACTTTCCCGGGCAAAAGCGCGCCAAACACTCGCGATTCTTCATGTTTTCACAAGTTGTTCAAGCCAACTTTCCCGCGCGAATGGCCGTCAAACATACCTTTTTTTTTTCTAAAATCATCATAGGCATTTACGTTACGAAAGTTCTTCTTTTTAACATTAGTGTCGTGTTTACATGATGCAATTGTTTCCTTGCAGGTAATAAGATTTGCGCAAAGTTTCTTAATAAATTGGGATGAAAAGATGTATTATGCAGGAACAGCCGCCAAAGCTAGAACTACCACCTTAAATGAAGAATTAGGTTTGTCTAACATATTTTTATATCTATGAATAATTTGTTTAGAAAATAATTTCTTTTATACTTTATAATTTTTTATATACCGCGTTTCGGGAGCGATTTGAAAGCAGCCAGGTATAACGAGAGGATACCGCACATTCGTCTCCTCAGGCCGGCATAACGGAGGTGACTGATGCCCGTGGAAATCTCTCTGTAGCAGCACTCTTGCTTTACATCAGGCGGAGTGTAGTCATATGTCGAGCTACAATAAAGAAAAAAAATCTTGAGTTTTTTCGTGACTTTATAATGCTGCGTCGTAACGCGTTAATTAGTGCAATAATTAATGCATCACTTTAATCGCTAACTCGAGTAAAACCTATAGTTTTAATAGTATTTTTTAACGCGGGATAATTAATCATTAATTTAATAAAATAATTATCGCAATTATTAATTTATGCTAACGTAGGTGGTGTCGTATCATAACAATTTGAATATGCTGAAAATATTATAAGATGTGTGAGGCAGACGTCGAGTCTGCCGTCCTGTCGAGCTACTATAAAAAATGATACAAACATTATTTTCAGGTCAAATACAGTACATATTTTCCGATAAAACTGGTACATTAACTCAAAATATTATGACGTTTAATAAGTGTTCCATTGCGGGCGTTTGTTACGGCGATATCGTCGACGAGAGTACTGGAGAGGCAATGGATCTTAATGAGGTATTTAATTTGTTGTTTTTTTTTATTTAGTTTGATATGCAAAAAGGTGCCTTATGGTGCATAAGTTTTGGTCCGTTTTTTTTCGGACTGGATACGAAATTTTTTCATTAAAAGGACAATGCCCGTATTTGGGCCCACTCGCTATCTTATTTTGGTAACAAAACAATATTTTAAAATAGTATTTGTTTTTTTCATTAATATATTTACATTTGTTTAATTACATAAAAAAACAGATATCATCAATTATATTAAAGCATTAAAAATAATAATAACCTCAAATATTGCATCAGAAAAAGTCTAATTACTCAATAACCCGAGTAAAATAATTAATACTGATTAGACAAGGAATGTAGATTTATTTTCTAACAAAATAAACTAAAAATTATCGACGAACTCGAGAAAAAAATTGTGGGTCCATTTCTCTCAGACAAATGGGCATTCTCCTTTGCAATCTAAAGCAATGAAAATATTTTTAGGCCAGTTTTTTTTTAAATAAATATCTGATTGATTTTGTGATAATGTTTTTTTTTTACTTTTTTTTTTTGGACTTTATATCTGCCACCTGCATGTAGGTTGGATCACGTTTTGCACTATACTCTATTCATCGAAGCATGTCACTTATTTAAAAACTATACATTTTTAATTTTAGACCAGGCCTTTTTAAACTATGGGTCGTGACCCCGAATGGGGTGGCGTAGCAAAATTCTGGGGTCGCGAGAGATTTTAATGTGGAATATTAAAATACACGATTTTATAACATCTAGATGTGTTAGACGGTCAGAATTCCCTTTCATTTATGTTATTGCAAAAAATGCATATAATTTTTGTAACTATAATAAATACAATTTTACAACTTTTTTTGCAATTTTTAATTTTTTATGTTTCTAAACGAATTCTAAAACTATATATTTTCATATCTATATTGTTACCTATAAAATAAATCATGAAAAAATATTTATTTATCTTTCTTTTATATTTATATTGGGTCGCCAGGAAACTCGCAATCATAAATGGGGTCGTGAATGAAAAAAGTTTGCGAAGTAACTTTGATCCAATTTCCATTGCACCTACTAAGGCCCAAGTCACTACGGACTTGGATCAATAGGATGGCTTCATTTCATTTTTCGTTACCTCAGCAGACAAAATAACAACGTCTGATTGGTGGACAGATTTCGCGTTACGCTCTCACGACGTAAATGTAAACCGTACTTAGCCCACAGAGATCGATACATTTTGGTATGAACCCAAAAGCTTTTTCAGCTTATTTTTAATTTTTTATTTATATAAAAAATTATTTATAACGGTTTAATAAACTCCAATTCTTGTACAACAAAAAAAAACCTAAATTAAATCTTTCCATATTAAAATAATAAGGAATTAATTATCAAACTAATAAAGATAATATAAGATTTAAAATAGGCGAAAAATTCCCTTTTGAAGACAGTTAAATGAATAGAGTATAAAAATAAAAATATTTTTCGCAAATAAATTAAACAAATATATAGTCACTTTTTAAAAGATACTTTGTGCATGTTGTTCTCTTTTTCTTTTTCACAAGCCCAGTCTGCCGTCCTGGGTTAGTACCACCACTTTCGAATGTAACACCCGTGAAGTGGCCTTGTCGCGTTTCGGGAGCTGTTTGAAAGTAGCCAGGTATAGCGAGAGGAGTACGCACTGTCAATCTAGATGGCGCATACTCGTCTCCTCAGGCCAGCATAGAGATTTCTCTATAGTAGCGGTTGTTACCGTTCATGGACCGCACTCTAGCTTTGCATCAGGCGGAGTGTTGTAATAAGCGGAGCTACAATAAAAAAAAATTGTCACATATTTTAAATTTTGTATCCCACAGCTTGAAGAACCATTTTCAGCATCTTTGTGATATTTGTTTTTATTTTTAAGTTTGTGCATGAATAGTATGGCGTAGTCGTATCGTATCTTCTTGTTAGCCGGTTTTTCGAGCATGTTTATAAATGCTTTAACGTTAAGAATTACTTAATTATTTAATGTAGAATTTTAAAAAAATGTTTAGCAATTAAGCGAAGTAACGAGCGGTTGAAAGTACTGCTTTAGGAAAGATGAAAAGATGTGACATAATGGTAAAATGTGGGATCGGTTCAACAATTCACTCTAGTTTGCGTGTTAATATTTTTGCATACCGAAAATTAAATAAAAAAATTAAAACAGTTTTGTAATACTGTAAGGTACAATAAGCACGAATAGATGAAGATTTGTCTGAAATTACTGCAATGATATATTATATATAATCTATAGAAATTCGTGCTTAGAAAATGATTACAATTAAATGTTGTTTGAAAAACCGGCCTCATACAATTTTCATGCACATACTTAACACAAACACCTAACTACCACCCACTCTTTCACGTAGTATTGACTCTTATTACACAAGCAATAGTGTTCAAAATCGCATGGTGCACTCTTTACACTTTAGTTTTTTTTTTTGTTACATTATAACTACAATAAAATTCAAAGAACACATCACAATATTCTTACCGGGATCTAAAATACGAGTATCGAATATCGATACCCATTTTTTTTTTAATATTGGGTCGATGACGGAGTAACGTTATCTGATATCGGTATTCCTTTCGTTACTTTTAATCTCGACATAACGGTACTTTTGATGTATATACAATATACATACATACATGCTACACAATGCTAGAAGATACATACATTACTAAAGGAAGACATTAAATCTCTGAGATATCCCAAGATACTCGGGTGCTCCACAGTCTGAGGACCTCTAACAAGGTACAATGGCGCAGTCTTCGCGCCAGCATAGCGGAGGCAACTGCTACGTTTAGCCATTATAATAGCAGTTGTCTTATAGCCTCATAAGTTGCGGTCAGTTCTTTGAAAGAAGCATTTGGAGAATTATAAAGTAACTGGGATAGTTTTGAAGGTGGTTTTGAAAAAAAAAACAGTCAATTTCGAAATTAGAAGGCATTTCCTACAACTTTTGTTCCGGAACTTCGGCCCTATCTCGTTCTGTTCCGGAGATATTGGGCTTCGGAACTGGACGGAACCGACTTCCTGAGGTCACGGGGGCGCCCTCTATACGTATAAAAAATATATCTTTCTAACCCTCATAATTGATGTCAGTGGGTCAGTCAATGGTAACCGAGCTTTATGTTTGGTTATACTGAAAAATGAACTATTGAATATGTTTCCGCTAGAATATAAGAGGTGTGGTGGTAGAGAGGTAACCTGTATTCCGAGTGTGGATTTTATTTTTACGCACTCATCGCGTAAAGTGTAATATTTCCGTCAAGCGCACAATTTTTTAAAATTTCAAATAAAGCGTTCCAATAGGCGGAAAGATATCATTTTACGCGGTCAGTGCGTAAATTAAAATCCACACTTTGCCTACTGATTAGAGAGCAATAACCCTTTAAAATTTTAAAGTTCTTATATAAAAGAATATATTTTTTAGTTGTTTTATTATGTGTAATCAAGTTACTCGTTAGCAAATCTGACTAACCGATAGTAACGCTTTCGAATGTAGCGGTGAGTCCAATCAACCAATCCTATCACTTCGCGTAATGTTATTTTAAAAACATCAAAGCTAGAGTGCGGTCTATATATGGTAACAGCTGCCATTACAGATAAATCTCTACGGGCACCAGTCGCCTCCACTATGCCGGCCTGGGGAGACTTGCATGCACCATCTAGACTGACAGTGCACACTCCTCTCGCTATACCTGGCTGCTTTCAAACTGCCCCTGAAACGCGACAAGGTCACTTCACGGGTGTTACATTCGAAAGTGGTGGTACTACGCCAGGACGGCAGACTGGGCTAATAACAATCATCAGTCTGCCTACCACTCTTGTCATAACTCATAATAAAACAGCTAAAGAAAAATGTTATTCAACAAAAAGAGTTAACGCTCCTAATCACGTGCCGGTATAAATAACGTGACGTATGACGTCAGCGCGGTGCGGGAGGTTCTCGTCCGAGCAGCCGCCAGAGTACAAGCACGAGACTGGCGCATTCGAGAGCGCGGCTTTTGGACGCCGAGGCTGATGCCGGTCGCAGTACGCCGGGACCACGTGTCGCTAGACAATCTACCTCGACCAATTATGTAGGCAAATATAGTAAAAAATTTACTTTTTTGTTTGTTCAAATTCATCCTATTATTTTTCTTTTTTGAGAATACTTTTTTTGGATTAATTTGGACAATTAGCTAATAAAAACTAATTAGCTATAAATATATGTATGTAGGCTAAAGTATATATACAGGGTAATTTTTTTAACTGGGACAGTATGGGGAAATCCTAAACCACAGGAGTTACGGGAAACCTGTCTTAGGCACCATTTGCTCTTTTTTTATGAAAACGAATTTGGCATAGTAATTTTTCTGGTCAAGCTTGAGTTGTCCATGGAAATGAGTCATTTTGATGAAAAATTTTTTTGAAGCGGTTCGACTCAGTTTCATGTAAGGATCATTTCATTGTATCGGAAGAAAAAAATCGGAGCAGCAGAAGTTAGTCAAATTTAATTAAATGTATTCCCATACAATTTGTAAGTAATCTGATGGTTACATTAATAATACTAACGCAAAAATGTTACGAGCACGTTTCAGAACTATTCTAGCGACAAAAAGTTGCGTGGTGAATCTTGTTAAATGATAAAGAATTGCGTTGTATGATATTTTATTAAGAATTAATGAGATACGACATAAACTCGAAACTCGTAACTCCACATGGAAAAATTCATCTGCATCAAATCGGCTGAACGTCATGGTCACTTATTAGGACCACCGACCAATGTGCCCATCTAACGACCTAGATAGTGTTCATCAAAAACTGTTTACTCGTTGCACCATTGTGAGGAGGTGCACCATCTTGTTAGTAGATGAAATTTATTTGAAATGGTCTCATCCAAATCCACAACTACATTTAACATCTCTAGATATTTGACTTGTAAACATACTCGTACACTATTTTAAAAATCACAGTATGAGCAATGTTCGTTCTAAACTTTTTAAAATTTTGTTTAACCGTAACTCATAAGATCATAGTGGTTCTCTTTTAATTCTTGAGTGCAAAAAATTTAGTTTTTAATTATGGAACACTTTTTGAGTGTGTATGTATCGATTATGGTTCATTCAGTATCTACCATGTACTGACCTGTTGTATGACAAACCATTTCATTAAATTTGACTAACTTCTGCTGCTCCGATTTTTTTCTTCCGATACAATGAAATGATCCTTACATGAAACTGAGTCGAATCGTATCAAAATTTTTTTTCGTCAAAATGACTCATTTCCATGGACAACTCAAGCTTGACCAGAAAAATTACTATGCCAAATTCGTTTTCATAAAAAAAGAGCAAATGGTTCCTAATACAGTTTCTCTGTATCTCCTGTGGTTTAGAATTTCTCCATACTGCCCCGTTAAAAATATTACCTGACTAAATTTGACTAACATCTGCTGCTTCGATTTTTTTCTTCCGATACAATGAAATGATCCTTACATGAAACCGAGTCGAACCGCATCAAAAAAATTTTTCATCAAAATGACTCATTTCCATGGACAACTCAAGCTTGACCAGAAAAATTACTATGCCAAATTCGTTTTCATAAAAAAAGAGCAAATGGTTCTTAAGACAGTTTCCCTGTATCTCCTGTGCTTTAGGATTTCCCCATACTGTCCCAGTTAAAAAAATTACCCTGTATATATGTATGTTGATAAAATATGGTAATATTAACAAACAATAAATTAACACACTACACACGATACTTAACAAACTATATTGATTCATATATTATGTATTAATTGTTACGATACGATATCACGTGACACGTCAACGTTATTATCGTGTCGTGACGTACCAGTATGAATAGTATTTATTTATGTACGTTATCGGTGTATTTAGTTATTTTGTGGGGTAAGTGTTTGGTCATTTTGGCTTGAGTGTTATGGTATTATATTTTATGCATGATGATTTGTTTGTATGTGTTTTTTTTTGTTAGCTTGGTTGTATTATATGTTTGTCTCGTGCTTTGCATTTTGGAATGTAAATGTAAAATTAACTCTATTAATATACTAATATGGTTGAAGTTTAGTTTTGTGTTTGTATTTAATTTTATTAGTATATTAAAATATTTTTATAATTTAAGGAGTGGTAGGCAGACTGATGATGGTTATTAGCCCAGTCTGCCGTCCTGGGGTAGTACCACCACTTTCGAATGTAACACCCGTGAAGTGACCTTGTCGCGTTTCGGGAATAGTTTGAATGTCGCCAGGTATAACGAGAGGATTTAATCACGAGTCAGTCAGTCACGGTCAATCTCCTCCGTCTCCTCAAGCCGGCATAGCGGAGGCGACCTGTTGCCCGTAGAAATTTCTCGGTAGCAGCAGTTGTTTCCGTTCATGGACCACACTTTAGCTTTACATCAGGCCGAGCTACAATAAAAAACTGAATTATTTCTTAAAAGAATATTTCAATTTTTTTTTTGTATATTAAATATGCTTGTAAAGGAATCTTTTTTTTTTTATAAGACTTAAAGTAAATTTTATTTTTCAAACTACAGCACACGGAACCGTTGGATTTTTCATTTAATCCGGAGTATGAGGAGGGTTTCAAGTTTTTCGACCGTACACTTTTGGATGCCGTCAAGAGGAATGATACAGATGTTCATGATTTCTTCAGATTACTAGCACTCTGTCACACTGTCATGCCTGATCAGAAGAATGGTAGACTCGAATATCAGGTAAATTCTAAACTACTACATAATAACCATTTTACATGTTAGAACACTCCGCCTGGTGTTAAGTTAGATCGCGGTGCTACTACACAGAAATTGGTACAGGCATCAGTCGCCTCCGCTATGCCGGCTTGAGGAGACGAGCTTGTGCCATCCAGATTGACAGGGATTAATTAGTAGCTGACAACACTCCGCCTGATGTAAAGCTAGAGCTCGGTTCATGAACGAAAACAACTGCTACTACACATAAATTGATACAGGCAGCAATCGCCTCCACTATGCCGGTTTGAGGAGACGTATGTGAACCTTGCATTATTTATCGCAAAATGCACGAAGATTAGTATGATACTTCGTTATTTATTAATTTGTTATTATTTATTGTAGGCCCAATCGCCGGACGAGTCCGCGCTCGTGTCTGCGGCTAGAAATTTTGGTTTTGTGTTCAGAGAGCGTTCCTCTAATAGTATTACGATAGAAGTTATGGGTAAGCCTGAGGTATGTAACATAATTAAACAAATTATTCTTATTACATTTTTTTTTAAATACTACTCGAGGAGGACGTTATGCGTTTGTTGTGGCAATGCGGTCGATGTAAAATGGAGAGAGAAAGAGAGAGAGAGAGAGAGGTGTTGATGAGTTGGGCATTAACGCTTTGGAAGTAGGAGCGTTTAGCAGCATCCTAGCTGAACTGACTACTGCTTCGGCTAGGATGCTATTTAATTTTGTAAATATATATTTTAACTAGCTGTTGGGTAAAGACCGCGGGCGCAAGCGGCCCGCGGAGGCCCTTTTTGTCGTAAAACGTATTAGATCGAATAGATTTTAGGGCAGTTTTGAAAATATTTAGCTCGCCATCTAAAGGCGTTTAAGTTTCTGAACAAAATTGACCTTTACACGGTTACGCTAACGTATGTACTTTTTGAGAAATAGCGATTTTAGAAAATAAAATAAAAAAGTAGTGCTGGTCATACTGAACAATATTGGTCTTTACACGGTGACGCTAACGTATGTACTTTTTGAGTAATAGCGATTTTAGAAAATTAAAAAAAAAACAAAAATTAAAAAAAAAGTAGTGCTGGTCATACTGAACTATATTGGTCTTCACACGGTGACGCTAACGTATCTACTTTTCGAGATTTGATGATTTTAAAAGATTGAAAAAAAAAATTAAAAAAAGAATAGTGCTGGTCATACTGAACAATATTGGTCTTTACACGGTTACGTTGACGTATGTACTTTTTGAGTAATAGCGATTTTAGAAAATTAAAAAAAAAAAACAAAATTAAAAAAAAGTAGTGCTGGTCATACTGAACAATATTGGTCTTTACACGGTTACGTTAACGTATGTACTTTTTGAGTAATAGCGATTTTAGAAAATTAAAAAAAAAAGAAGTGCTGGTCATACTGAACAATATTGGTCTTTACACGGTGACGCTAACGTATGTACTTTTTGAGATACGGCGATTTAAAAAAAATTGAAAAAAAAATAAAAAAACAAATAGTGCTGGTCATACTGAACAAAATTGTTCTTTACATGGTTACTCTGACGTATCTACTTCTTGAGATATTTTTAAAAAGCCTGCCGCGCGGAGCAAATTTGATGTTCACGCGGCCGCGCTCACCGTCCGACTGACCGAGGTAAAGCCGTTTCGATCGTTCGTCCCGAAAATGCGTCGTTATATTTTCATTGCGCGCTCTGAACGGGCGGAACATAGAGAGCGCGAGCCCCGACGAGCGATCGACGCGGATGCTGTTAGGCCACGCCCACCGCCATGCTCCGTTTCATATTGGCGTACCGGCGGGAAAAGGATATAAATACGATCGAGGAAAAATTTTTTTTGAGCAATTTTGAAAAAAAAAGTATCGTTTTCGAAATTAGAGGGCATTCCCTACAACGTTTGTTCCGGCACTTTTGCCTCATCTCTTTCCGTTTCCGAGATATCGCTACCACTTCCGGTCCAGAATCGACTTCCGGTCAAAGTCGTATTTTTCTCGTCGGTTTTGGAACGCCCTCTATACGACTCAAAAAACCGCTACCCTCCACCATACCGGCAAGTGCGAAATAATTGATGTCAATAGATCAGTGAGTGAGTGAGTGAGTGAGTGGTATTGCAGCTATATATTAGTATAATAATAAGAGATAGAGAGCGGCCGTGGTCTAGCGGTAAGACGCGTGAACTCACGATAGATGAGACCCGTGTTCGAACCTCGCTAATTCTGACCGGTACCAATGTAACTTTGTTGTATTTGGTCGCTCAGTGCCTATAGGCACTATTAAAGAGTGGTAGGCAGACTGATGATGGTTATTTGTCCAGTCTGCCGTCCTGGGGTAGTACCACCACTTTCGAATGTAACACCCGTGAAGCGACCTTGTCGCGTTTCGGCAATAGTTTGAAAGTAGCCAGGTATAATAGAGGAGTGTGCACTGTCAATCTGGATGGTACATGCTCGTCTCCTCAAGCCGGCATAGTGGAGGCGACTGCTGCCCGTAGAGATTTCTCTGTGGTAGCAGTTGTTTCCATTCATGGACCGCACTCTAGCTTTACATCAGGCGGAGTGTTGTCACATTCCGAGCTACAATTAAAAAAATATAAAGATAATAGTGTGTTGTGTATAGTGTTACCAATGGGGCTGGTATAAGCACAATGGTGCTAACAGCCCAAAAAAAAAAGAAATAAAAAAAATACTACTTTGCAACTAATTCCCGCTAATCAAAGCTTAGTGAGGGTAGGTACACAATCACATTAGGTGTCAATGTTAGATTACCAACATGCAAAAAGCACTCGACGCGTTTTAAACACTGACATTGTAAATAATACACTATTCTAATTAATAATAATAATCTTTAGTTGTCTATTTAAAGTTACACACACAGGTTAGTATAGTTGAACTTATATTAGTGTTAGTAATAATAACAAAGAACACGGATATGCTGACTCCTGAACTAGTTATACACTGTATTTCTGGAGTCAGTTTTCACCAATTGGGGGACAAACGTACAATTTACAAATATACAAAGAATCATATACAATATGTGCTACAGAAATAAATACCTGATTATAATTACATAAAATTTATTGAACCACCAATAATACATTTTCAACATCTTTATAATTTTGGGATGCCAGCCATTTTGTTAGTTTTGTTTTGACTTGGCATTTGTTATCATGATAGATGTTACAGCATTTGTTAATTTTATCATATTTGAAAGGGCCCATGAAGATAAAGAAACGCCTGATGAATGGCTTACAATTATTTTTTATCTTTATTTTTTGCAATGAATGTATAAATAATATTTGATATGGCTTGCCAACAGCCGTTGTATATAAATAAAAAATACAGTCTGCCTACCACTATTTGAAAATATATCTTTGTAATGTTTTGTTTTAGGTGTATGAATTACTGTGTATATTAGATTTTAATAATGTTAGAAAAAGGATGTCTGTTATATTAAGGAAAGACGGTGAAATTAAATTATATACGAAGGGTGCTGATAATGTTATTTATGAAAGGCTGGGACCTAATCAAGTCGATACCAAAGCGAAAACCCAGGAGCATTTGAACGTGAGTAAACCTATCAAGCCGGCATAGCGGTGGCGACTGCTGTCTGTAGATGTGTGTAGTTTTTTTTTTATTTTGACACGTGACCTCGACTGGCCTGATGGTAAGCGCGAAGACTGGAGAACCGCTTACACGGTGGCTCCAGTCGCCACTACTATGCCGACCTGAGTAACAGTTGATTCTTCAGCGAGTAGCAGTTGTTCCTGTTTATAGACCACACTCAAGCTTTACATCAGGCTGAGTGTTGTCATATGCCGAGCTACTATGTCCTACTCCTGTCAATGGACGGTGCACATTCGTATTGTCAATCCGGCATAGCGGAGGCGACTGCTGCATGTAGAAATTTATCTGTGATAGCAGTTGCTTCCGTTCATGGACCGCACTCTAGCTTTACATCAGGCGGAGTGTTGTCATATACCGAGCTATTATAAAAAAATCTGACCTAACCTGTAGTTTGGGTTTTTGGCGGCCATCTTGAGACGTCAGTTGTGTTTCTTCGAGTGTTAATGTGTAATAATAGTGGATTATTAATCATTAAGTGTTCGTGAACGTGCGTGAGTGTGGGTAAACAATTCAAAAGAAGAGAACCTGCGATTCCATTTTCCCTCTAAAACTCCGTAGGAAGTTTCAGTAAAGATTCTACCACTTTACTGAAACAATTTTTGACTTGACTGAGACTTGACCTGACTGTTTGGTGTGATGAATGAATGACTCGTGATGCACAATGTTATTAACTTGATGAAAAAATGTTTACTTTGACACTGGCAAATTGTTATACGCTATATAAAACAAAAAAAAAACTTGTATTTTGTTTTAATAGAAATTCGCCGGCGAAGGTCTTCGTACTTTGGCGTTAGCGTGGCGCGAATTAGACGAGCGTGGGTTCGCCGAATGGAAGCGGAGACATCATTTAGCAGCACTGGCTATACACGACAGAGATGAACAGCTTGATGCTATTTATGAAGAAATTGAAACAGATCTTAAACTCATAGGTAATGTTTTTTATTCGTATTCATCAGGCAACAGTAACCTCCGCTATATCAGCTTGAAGAGATTTTTATTTTTATTAGCTCGACATATGACAGTCGCCTCCGCTATGCCTGCCTGAGGAGACGAGTATGCGCCATCTAGATAACAATGCACACTCCTCTCGCTATACCTGGCTGCTTTCAAACAGCTCCCGAAACGCGACTAGGTCACTTTACGGGTGTTACATTCGCAAGTGGTGGCACCCCAGGACGGCAGACTGGACTAATAACCATCATCAGTCTGCCTACCACCCTTGAATAGTGCCTATAGCGAGCGACCAAAGTACATACAACATAGTTACATTGGTGCCGGTCAAAGTTAGCGAGGTTCGAACACGGGAACATCGATCGTGAGTTCACGCATCTTACCGCTAGACCACGGCCGCTCTTATGTTCACCCGAAATGATCTATAAATTTGTAAATATATCAAGGTGCAGGAATTTAAAGTGTAGATAACAATTATTAAGACATATTCTTCTGTAAAGAACTTTTTTTGATTAGAAATAGAGTATTTTTAATTTTAACTATAAAATATTTTTATAGGAGTCACTGCCATAGAAGATAAGTTACAGGACGGTGTACCGGAGACAATAGCTAACCTTAGTATGGCCGGTATTAAAATTTGGGTACTTACTGGAGATAAACAAGGTGAATAATAATAATTTTTAATACCTTTTTTTTTTCATTGTTTCGTCTATGAACAGAAATAACTACCGCAGAGAAATTTTAGCAGACATCAGTCACCTCCGCTATACCGGCTTGAGGAGACGAATGTGCACCATCCAGGTTGACAGCGCACATTCATGACGTTATACTTTCAATCTGATCCTGAAAAGTGGTTTTTTAATATTTTATTCATAATTTAATAGTACCAAAGTAGTTGTTTCGACCGGGAATCGAACCCGCGACGTAGCAAAACCACTACGCCGCGGAGTTTGTCAATATGCGTTCGTCATTTGTTTCAGAGACTGCAATTAACATTGGTTATTCGTGTCAACTGCTAACAGATGATATGGCCGAGGTGTTCATAATCGATGGTGTCACGCAAGATGAAGTGGAAAGACAACTCGCGAAATGTAGAGACTCCATCAGGGTTGTCAACACATTTCTGCCACCAGGTTAGTTGTTTTAATTTACAATACGTGACACCCCTATTTTAGATTCGCGATAACACTCCTGATGTAAAGCTAGAGTGCGGGCCATGAACGGAAACAACTGCTACTATGGATAAATCTCTACGGACAGCAGTCAATCCATGACCATCTATATTGACAGTGCACACTCCTCTTGCTATACCTGGCTACTTCCAAACTGGTCCCGAAACGCGGCAAGGTCACTTCACGGGTGTTACATTCGAAAGTGGTGGTACTGCCCCACTACCACTTTCGCGGAATTAACCTTTTTATTTATAATACATCCACTCATACTTCCAGGCACATCGGACCCAAAATCAACAGTGACAACTGTGAACGGGGGTACATCTATGAACAAACCGTCACCGAGTCGCACTGCCAATGTTAAATTGAACGCGCCGGCCGTGTCCGTCGTCACATTTAGGTGGGAAACTAACACAATCACACAAGACAGGTAGAGAGACAAAGAGCCACGTGAATTATCAATTATAATCATAAAACATTTTGGTAACGCTTGCCTAATTAAATTCGTAACTTTATTACATTCTTGGTAACGTCCTGAACAGAGGTGGGATTCGAATCTGAAGCAATACGCACATTGAGATCGATGGGACCCATGTTCGAACCTGGACCATTCTTTATATGTACTTTGGTCACTCAGTGCCTATAGACTGACGATGGTTATTAACACAGTCTGCTATAGTCGGAAATAGTTTGAAAGTAGCCAGGTATAACGAGAGGAGTGTGCACTGTCAATTTAAGATGGTACATGCTCGTCTCTTCAAGCCGGCATAGTGGAGGCGACTGCTACCCGCACAGGTTTATCTGTAGTAGCAGTTGTTTCCATTCATGGACCAATTTTACAATTAAAAAAAAATCTTGGATTTCGGGATCAGTTTGAGAGTAGCCAGGTATAACGAGAGGAGTGTGCACTGTCAAACTGGATGGTGTACATGCGTCTCATTAAACCGGCATAGCGGAGTGTTGCCATATTAAAAAAAAACGTTGTAAGTCTATAATCAGTCAATTAAGAGGCGAATTAAAATAGTTTTTAGACACAAATTTTACGAATTTATTTTTATTCAAGCGCTATCAAGTTGCCTTCCTTAGCTAGCAACCCTACACTTCCTACTCCAGTTCATATTATATTACACAACACAATATAATTCATAAATATGCATTTTTAATATGGTTATGGTGAAATTAATTTTATTTATTTTTTTACGATTAAAAAATATATTTATATTATTTATCTGTATTTTTTCGTTGTACTGTAACTTCTTTTTTTCATAGCATCTTATTTTTTATTGTTGTTAAGTCATGATGAAAATTGAATTTAAAAAAACAGCCGCTGTACGCGTAATCCTAAGCCACAAAGCCCTTCTAACTCGTGACGTCACAAATTACTGTTTTTTAGCCACTATTAATTCTAACATGCTCTACTTTACTCTTGACTGAAATTGACGCAACTCATACGAGTATTTCAATTATCAGTTACTTTTTTATTAATGTTTGCCATTAAATTGTTGAATTTGTTAAATGAAATGAAAATCCTTCATTAACGTAACCATGGACTTGACATGCACTTGTTCATCGTCAGAATCTACTTTTGGCTTCGGAAAGGCATATGACGAGAAGACAGCCATAAGAAACTCGTCAATTATAGCCTGTGTTTATAATAACAAAAAAAGTCGTAACTAATTTAAACCACAATATGGGGCACCAAAGTGAAGAAAATTATATATTAATATCATTGCAACCCACGTTTAAACCACAAAGGTACCAACACACATACGTTTAATCATTGAGATATATAACTAGAGGCGCAAACCCCATACATTTGACATGAAAAAGGCGTAGGCCGTTTCAAACGATCTGACAATGTCAATCTTAGTATTGCCGGTATAGTTAAAAATTTTCCCCACATTAATTTTTTTTTCTTTAGATATTTTTATTCAGTGTCGATTATAATATATCTAGAGGCATGCATTTTTAGCTAAATAAAATAAAGTTCAATGTTTTAATTGTTTAATATACCTAAGTTGAAATTCTTCTTTCTTAAAAATAAAATATTTCTTTTTTTTATATTATACGGGTTATGGGAAACGATGTTTTACTAGCAACACTAAATGTAAAAAATATTCCTAATTTTATTTGTTTTTTTGTTGTTTAAGGACAATATAGATGTTGAAAGGATATATTTACGTGTGAAACGTAATCCCGCTTTTTTTGTTGTGCATTTGGGATCGAGAATTGCACGTTTTCACCACATATTTGCCCATTATGAGTTTATATACGTCCTGTCAAATACCAACTGACAGAAAGCTTAATTATGGCTGTGGGCAGATCTTCACTCGCCTCACGTTGGGAGCGTTATTGCGCCTCTAGTATATATCTCAATGCGTTTAATAGAAAAAAAATTGAAAATGAAAAACTAAAGTGCGAATTAATCTTTAAAGACTAGGTTAAACAATATGTACTACATAGTTTTAATAAGTATCTAGTTTATAGCTGAACTGGACTAGGTTATGCTTTCCTACTCAGCTTTATATTGCTAAAGTTTATGTATTTTCATGGTATTTTATAATATTTAACTAATATTCGTACGTAATTTTGAGCTTTAACGCTATTGTTATGTGGCTTTTTTTACTGTAAAGTGTTGCCAGCTTTATTTAAATTTCATTGTCTGAAATAGGTGATGGTCAAATAGAGTAATTTTTTAATAGGTCGTATTACTCTCACGTAAAAGTAATGGTTAAAATTAAAATTGGGTTGCTTCAAAACACCTATCAGTTTTGACGTTTACTTTTTGGCTGCGAATTTTGTCTGGCCAAAGTTAAAGTAATAGTTAAACCAATGTCGCTAACGTCAAGTGTAAGAAAAGAAGTCAAATATGGTTTTTCTATTAATTTTTCGGGAATGTACTTCTAATTACATCAGCCACCCTTTTATTGATAGCGTTATGAATTTGCATGATGGTGCAACGCGTGTGGAGTAAATTGTAAACGTAACCGTCAAAGTTATCGTGAAATGTAACTTTAACGGGCCTTTTGGTGCAATTGGACCTTAGAAAATGGTTCCTCATTGCCTATAATTTTTTTTTATTAACTATCAAATATATTCATTAACAAAGTCTCTTTACTCCAATATCTTTTATATTGGATTTACGCGGTTAAAAGACCCTTTTGGACCTGTTTGATATCTATATATAGTTTGTTTATTTTTTCGTTAGTATTTTATGAAATATTTAATTATACATATATTTTCCGTTGTCTCTGCTTATCCCTGTGGGAAAAAGGCGTGACAATTGTATAGCAAATATTTTAGTAATCCATAGTCAGTGTTTAATTAAAAGAAAAAATCAATAACATGAATCGGGAAGCCCTCAAAGCCCTCAATATAGCCGGCTAAAAAAACAGATTGTTAATAAAGTTTTTTTTTAAATTTTCATACAAAATTAAAAAAAAAGTTAAATAACTCGAGAAAAATTTTGTGGGTCCATTTCTCTTAAGCGAATGGACATCCCATTTTTTTTAAATTTTAATATGTAGCTTCTTCTTTTACTATCTCAACAAAAAAAACCTAGAGAATATTATAAGATATTATTATTATAGAAGATTAGTTTTTACAAGTTTTTTTTTTCATTTACATATATTTTTTATTATATTTTAATTTTCCATTATTAATTTTTGCATGATTTTTTTTACTAACACATAAGTATATTTTTTAAAAATCTACTACACTTCACTATATCTATCTCTTTCCCACCTTCCTTTTTGACACACTATCGAGTGCTCTTTCTCTCTCTAATTGTAATGCGAATTCTTCTAACCTTACACTACTGGTAGAGAAATAACAATTTGTTACAATTTTTGTTCACATTCATACATTTTATTTCTAAGCACCTAGCACCAGTATTTTTGTTAGGAACGTTTTGGTATTTTTTTAAAAATAGTAAATCGACATTTTACTGCACTCCACCAGATGTTAAGCTAGAGTGCTGTCCACGAACGGAAACAATTGCTACCACAGGTTGCAGTGGCCTCCGCGCCGTTTTCAGAAGACGAATGTGCACCATTCAGGTCGACAGAGCACACTCTGCTACTTCCAAGCTGATCCCAAATCGCGACTAGTTTAACATTTGAAAGGACGACAGACTAGACACAACCACTGTTTTATTTCAATTTATTACAAATTAAAAAAAAACACGGTTCACTAATTGTGCTAATCTCTTTTTCCAACCTGTGTCTAACAGAACTGTGTTTTCGACTAAAGAAATAAAAATAAATAAATAAATGAAATGAATGTGAACATAATGGCTAAATTCACGTAAAACAAATCTCCAAATAAAATTTAAAAAAAAAAACTAAAAATATAATACTGCTTTTAATAACTAGTTTAGTTACCTCTCCCTATGAAATTAACGTATTTCTTGATCAATTAAATCCGAAATTTTTAAATTAATTAATTATAAAAGATAGCATTTATTAATTATTAAAAAGAACGTACGAAAAGTGGCCTTTTCATTGCGTTTTGCTTAATACCGCTACGGTATATGTGTCGGAAACTTTAGAATACACATAAATGGTTTCCCAAAAGTGAATAAATTAATATAACCAAATCTACAGGGTGTAAAAGGACGGAAGGAAGTTTTTTTTACCAATAAAGGTACTATAATGTTATGTAGTTGATATTAGATCAATTAATGTCAAAAAATAGACAAAAAAAAAAGAATAATTACCTCATCAAAATGATGTATGTATACAACTTTTGGTTCGTGGACGCAATCCCTTTTACACCCTGTTTTTGACGATTATAATATGTCCATCCACCCTTAAAGTCATAAGAATGTTAAGGTAATGTCATCTTTGTGTGTACAGCGATAAGGTATATTTCAGCAATGAATATAACAGTGGTGGTGCGCCTGCGTCGTCCGACACGCATGAAGCTTCCAATGAGGACACGAACGGCTTCGCTATTGTTATTAATGGACATTCATTGGTACACTGTTTGCATTGTAAATTGGAAGAAAAGTGAGTATTAAAAATATTTATTTTTTCAATATTTTTTGAATTGGGGCAACAGTCGCCTACGCTATGCCGGATTGAGGGGAGGATTGTACATCGTTCATTGACAGGGTACACTCCTCTTCTTAGCAGGCAAATGACCATTATTTGGCTATTCCTGGATTATAAACTTTTTTTTTTTATTTCAGATTCATAGAAATAGCGCTACATTGTCGAAGTGTTATTTGTTGCCGCGTTACACCTTTGCAGAAGGCAATGGTTGTTGAGTTGATTAAAAAGAGTAAGAAAGCCGTTACGTTAGCAATAGGGGATGGGGCCAATGATGTTTCTATGATAAAAGGTGAATTTTAACATAAACATAAAACTAATGAATACAAAACGTTCTATTCTATTGTATACTGACCGGTACCAATTAAAAGAGTGGTAGGCAGACTGGTGATGGTTATTAACACAGCCTGCCGTCCTGGGGTAGTACCGCCACTTTCGAATGTAACACCCGTAAAGTGATCTTGTCGCGTTTCGGGAGCAGTTTGAAAGTAGCCAGGTATAACGAGAGGAGTGTGCACTGTCAATATAGATGGTCATGGATTGACTGCTGTCCGTAGAGATTTATCTGTAGTAACAGTTGTTTCCGTTCATGGACCGCACTCTAGCTTTACATCAGGTGGAGTGTTGTCATATGCCGAGCTACAATAAAAAAAACTTAAGACCTGGTTCGTAGAAGAACCTAGTCGAGGGCTTGAGCGGCAGATGTCACGCATGTCTCAAAGGATAATACCCATTTTTGGATCCACTTAATACCTAATAGTTTGATATCAAAACAATATTTCTAAAATAATATCTTATTTTTTCATTAACTTGTTTCAATTATATCAACACATTGTTTACTAATTAATAGATTAGATTAGATAAAAAACAGACAACATCAATTATTAAAGCATCTTATATAATAATAACCTTTAATATTGCATAAAAAAAAGTCTAATTACTCAATAACTCGGGTAAAAAAATTAAAACTGATTTGTAATAAGGAATGTAGATTTATTTTCTAAATTGTCGTGAAACTCGAAAAAAAAATTGTGGACCCATTTCTTTTAGGCGAATGGACATTCTCCTTTACTACGTGCGTGTAATAATTATTTAATTTATTTCTAGCTGCCCACATAGGTGTTGGCATATCAGGTCAGGAGGGGATGCAAGCGGTTCTCGCCTCTGATTATTCAATAGCACAGTTCAGATTCCTGCAGCGTTTGTTATTGGTACACGGCCGTTGGTCTTACTTTAGGATGTGCAAATTTCTTAGATATTTTTTCTATAAAAACTTCGCGTTTACCGTCTGCCATTTCTGGTTCGCATTCTTTTGCGGTTTCAGTGCTCAGGTGAGTTTTAATTTATTTAACTTTACGATAGTTAATCTAGTGCTTGTGTCTCGAGCAGTTCTTTATCTATGATTTTTCTACAAGCAGCAGTCGCCTCCGCTATGCCGGCTTGAGGGGATGCAGTTTGATTAGTGCACACTCCTCTCGTTATGGGTGTAACCTGGCTACTTCCAAACTGTTCTCGAAACGTGACAATCAGACGATGTTATTATGACCGCTGAGGTAATAAGAAAATGAAATGAAACGATCCTATTGGTGAACAGATCTCGCGTTACGGCGTAAATGTGACCTAGTACTCGGGCCTCTGGTCTCATACCTCAACTTTATGGCGTCTCGGAGTTAGCTGCGGGCGCTATTTTGCGCAGGTACAGCCACGTTTACGGGCTTGAAGCTCGGAATACACTTCCCTCTCACTTTCATCGTGCCCCGCTGATCCTCAATTTGTGTACTGCGCAGCGTCTCGTGCCTAACGCAATACCACCACTTTCGAATGTAACACCCGTGAAGTGACCTTGTCGCGTTTCGGGGATAGTTTGAAAGTAGCCAGGTATAAGAGAGGAGTGTGCACTGTCAATCTAGATGGTACATGCTCGTCTCCTCGAGCCGGCATAGTGGAGGCGACTGCTACCCGCATAGGTTTCTCTGTGGTAGCAGTTGTTTCCATTCATGGACCGCACTCTAGCTTCACATCAGGAGGAGTGTTGTCACATGTCGAGCTACAATAAAAAAAAACTTCGGAGCCGCCATAAAGTCTGGTTCGCACTATATTAGTTCAATTCTAGGCAGAACTTCAAATAGCCAATTTCTATTCGCAGACGGTATTCGACGAGATGTTCATATCAGTGTATAATTTATTCTACACATCGTTGCCGGTACTCGCTTTGGGTGTGTTCGAACAGGACGTGTCGGATGTGACGTCAC
This sequence comes from Tinea pellionella, assembly GCA_948150575.1. Taxonomy (NCBI): domain Eukaryota; kingdom Metazoa; phylum Arthropoda; class Insecta; order Lepidoptera; family Tineidae; genus Tinea; species Tinea pellionella. The sequence continues at coordinate 6,423,958 of OX411259.1, read as the reverse complement.
TACAGTTCCCCAAACTATACGCGCCGGGACACTCGAGCGAGCTATTTAATAAGACTGAGTTCATTAAATCGACGCTGCATGGATGCTTCACGTCACTTGTATTGTTTTTAATACCATATGGTGAGTAATACTTAGTTATTTTTTAATATTACTATACAGGGTAATTTTTTTAACTGGGACAGTATGGGGAAATCTCAAACCACAGGAGATACAGGAAAATCAGGCCGGCATAGTGGTGGCGACTGGAGCCCCCGTACGAGCGGTTCTCTAGTCGTCAATGCTCATGGACCTCCACTGCGTTTACCATCAGACCAGTCGAGGTCACATGTCGTGCCAAAATAAAAAAAAAAATTAAAAATAAAAACTCTCAGGAACCATTTGTTTTTTTTTTATGAATACGAATTTGGCATAGTAATTTTTCTGGTCAAGCTTGAGTTGTCCATAAAAATGAGTCATTTCAAAAAAATCGGAGCAGCAGAAGTTGGTCAAATTTAATGAAATGTATTCCCATACAATTTGTGTGGGCCCATTTCTCTTATGCCCATTCTCCTTTAATACTTTTTATATATGCACCTTTTGGCCGAAAGCGATTGCTACGCCATCTACCGTCCGCCATCTATGCGAAACAGCACAAAAACAGTGTTTTTTTGTCAACATAATTAAGAACCTCAACCTTGTGTATCATAATTTTATTCTTTCAGGAACATATAAGGTTGGTCTGGATCCAGATGGAAAGATATTATCGGACCACATGTTGTTGGGGACTGTAGTTGCTACTATATTAATTATCGATAATACGACACAGGTAAATTGTTACGTTTTATTATATTGTAGCTCAGCATATGACAACACTGCGGTCCATGAGCGGAAACAACTGCTACTACAGAGAAACCTCTACCAGCAGCAGTCACCTCCGCTATGCCGGCTTGGAGGGACGAGTTTTTTTTTTTTTTTTTTTTTTTTTTTTTTTTTTATGCTTAATAGGCAAACGTTTGACCGCACCCTGCCTGATGTTAAGCAGTGATGCGGTCTAAGATGGAGCACGCTTGCCTATGAGGTACCTGTTTACCCTTAATTTGAAGAGGCCCATATTGTACTTCTCGGGAAACACAGACACCGGGAGAGAGTTCCACAGTATGCAATACAATACAATTGTCACGCCTTTTTCATACAGGGATAGGTAGAGACGAGTATGCACCATCTAGATTGACAGTGCACACTCCTCTCGTTATACCTGGCTACTCTCAAACTGCTCCCGAAACGCGACAAGGTCACTTCACGGGTGTTACATTCGCAAGTGATGGTACTACCCCAGGACGGCAGACTAGGCTAATAAAATACTTAATTTTATGATATGAAATATTTATTTTTGTTTCAGATTGCCTTGGACACGACATATTGGACAGTGTTTAACCATGTAATGATATGGGGCTCGTTGGTGTCCTACTTTGTGTTAGATTACTTTTACAACTACGTTATAGGTGGCCCTTATGTGGGGTCGCTTAATGTGGCACTAACGCAGGCCACGTTCTGGTTCACTGCCTTATTAACTGTAAGTGGGTTTCAATAAGTTTCAGACTCGAGTGAGACATATAAAACTGACATTTTCTTTTCTTTTTTTAATGCCTGCGCTTGCGCGAGCGGCCGAAGTACATTTATCATAGTGTATTAAAAAAAATTGTAATCAAAAGTGTATTTAAAGTTTGTACCTGTCAAAATTTAGCGAGGTTCGAACACGGGTCTCATTGATCGTGAGTTCACCGCTAGACCACGCCCGTTCTTCAACTCGCAATAATATAATGGATAATTGTTTTTATTCCCAGGCGATAATCCTAATAGTTCCTGTAGTGTCATGGCGTTTGGCATGCGCGATAACAAGACCGACATTAGCCGAGCGACTCCGAGCCAGACAAAGATGGCGGACATCTGCCCCCGCGCCGAGAACACCGTCCGCACGAAGAGCGAGACGATCCGTACGATCAGGGTACGCCTTCGCACACCAAGAGGGCTTCGGACGACTCATCACTTCGGGCAAAATCATGCGAAGAATACCACAAGCGGTGGCAGCCGCCGCTTCTTTGCCCGCCAAGTTCTATCCCAGATCACCTTCACCCTCGCCCACACCCCAATCACCCTCTGACACCCCGCCTACTACGCCTCCCTCTCCTAGGGCACCCAAACAAGACTTGGATTCTGTTGATCTATAGCCTCAAGGTCGATATTACAGTGGCTCTTATTCAAATTAATACAAATACAGTGGAATCCGTTTATTATGACTCCGTCTATATCGACCGCTTATTGTGAAGTAATTGCACAGCGAAGTTTGGTTTTCATACAAAATTCTTTATGACTAAGTCGGATATAATGACTTCGCTTATAGTGACCGACATGATTCCTAACACCTTCGGAAGTGTTCGGGAGAGTCACGTGATCACCGACGGCGTTCGGCGCGTGCATAGCTTTTTTGTTTTGAGTCTCAGTGGTATTAGAGACTGTTATTACAATATAAGGAGAAACAAAACCAAACAAGCATTACTGATTTCTTATGTGTAAATAATGTAAAAATATACATACATATGTACTTATTACGTATAATTTCTATTTTGATTTATCTCGTATTTTGTTTTTCTCTATTAAACTAAATACATACTAACAAAAACAGGAGATTGTTTATTTTTTATAAAATGCTTTGTGTGATGTTCGCTTAGTACGACATGTTTGTTATTTTTCCTTCGATGTCATTATAAACGGATTCCACTGTATAGTGACTGGTAGATGGCGCTGTAATCGTGATTCTTCATTGGATTTAAAACCAAAATGCCATAAGAGCCACCGTATAGCGACTAATATAACACTTTAGATAAACAGAATTAAGTTCGTTTTGGGTTAAGATTAAATTTTAGTAGTTAAAAACTTCAAATTTAATCTTAACTCAAATATTTCTACCAGTCATAAAGTTAGTTTCGTCTTCGTAGAACAGAAAGGTAATAAATGCCATATGATTAGTACGACGCAAGTGACTTTTCGATTTAGTTGGACGAGTTGGACTTTAAAAGACACTAACTTTATGTACTAGGTAAAAAAAACCAGTGCCTAATTAGCAGTTATATTTTATACAAAGTAGGATTGATTGTAAATTTGTTATCACTTTCTTTCACGTATTATTAGAGAAATACAGCAATATTTTTCTCGAGAACAGATGCGAATAAAAGAATCTCACTAGATATGTGAAATACAACTTTAAGCCGACGTGTATAGGATGATTTTTGCCTGAACCCGAATCAGTGGTCGTTAAACAATCGATCTTACTTAAAGAGCATTTATTTAACTGAACGTAGTTGTCTTAGTTTGATCTCAGAAGTCTCAAGAATAATTAAGTGTTGCAATACGTAGTTAGAAGTACGCAAAACCACTGAGACTTATATTTTTTATTTGTATAAGTTTAGATAAGAATTTGAATCTTTCAATTATACTAATGCAATTATTACTTTAGCTAACTTTACAATTGAGCTTGTTAACTTGAGCTAACTTTACAGTTGAGCTTGTTAACTTGAGCTAACTTCACAGTTGAGCAAGTTAACTCAAGCTAACTTTATAGTTGAGCAAGTTAACTTAAGCTAACTTTATAGTTGAGCATCTTAACTTAAGCTAACTTTACAGTTGAGTAAGTTAACTTAAGCTAATTTTACAATTGAGCAAGTTAACTTAAGCTAACTTTACAGTTGAGCAAGTGAACTGAAGGAAATATTACAATAGTATAATTGAAAGTATTAATTAATATATGAAAGAAACAGTTTATAGGTAGCATTAACATAGCAACGTGCAGAGTACACCCACATAGTTACTAATAACTCCACTATTTAGCAGTCTCTATTATAAAAGACGTTTGTAAAATTCTTAATATTAATTTAATGTTTGTAAATAAATGTTACAAACGAACCATTATTAATAAATAGACGGCATAATGTCGTCGAAACTCATAATGTGATAATGTTAATAGATTTAATGAAAAATTCTTACTATTATAAATTATATTTGTTGATTGAGAGTATATATATTATATTATTATGTCGTAAGATTACTATTTTATAGCGAATAGTTTGACGGTTTATAATTTATATTTGCATTTTCCCTTGTAACTTAACAACAGTATGAGTAGCCAGGTATAGCGAGAGGATTGTGCACTGTCACTCTAGATGGTGTATACTCGTCTCCTCAGGCCGGCATAGCGGAGGCGACTGCTGCCCGTAGAGATTTCTCTGTAGTAACAGTTGTTTCCGTTCATAGCTTTACATCAGGCGGAGTGTTGTCATATGCCGAGCTACATACAATAAAAAAAATATCATATTTTTTACTTCAAAATCATTCATTTTATTTTTGTTGAGCATTGTTTGATTAAGTAATAACAAATAATAACATTGTTGAAAGCGTCGTTATTTTGTGTGGCTGATCGGTAGAAGTTTGGTGTCCATTCTTACATTGTTTCTTAGTCTGTGATATCTGCTGTTGTTTCATTAAAGACAAAGCGTGCATGACCCATACAGCTTCTTTAAAAATCCTTTTTTTTTTGTTATTCTTCAAGAAGCCTTCATTGTCTGGTCTGTAGTTTTTTTTTACTTATTTTTAGTGCCGTGGTTAAATCTATGGACTATTTTGTATCATCAGCCCTCAAATAATCTCCAGTGTATTTTTTTCTTATATAATTAGTCAAATAATGCATTTTATTTACTTACCACAAATTTTGAAATAAGCGTCAGGTAAAACGTTACAATTATTGTCTAAATCGTGTTATTGTGTGTTATTCAATTATTTACGTCCAGTTTGAAAAGTTACTATTGATTTTTAATCTTTTTTATTTTAATTTTGATATAGAAGTTTTAGAATTAAGAGGGAATATTGGTACATGGAGCGCGTTTCATTATAGATTTCAGACGCCATCCATACAGGTTTATATTACGCAATATTTCAAAACTATGTCCACATTAATGTTTTATAATTACTAAAATATAACTATAAAATAATAAATATTAATAATAAAATATAACTTAAGGTATAAGTATTAAAAATACCAATTTTTTACTTAGCTATCTTATTGTGTATATCTATTTTCCAAGGACCAATCTCATCCACACTCTGAAAGTAATAGTTTAAGTAATTAGTATTTTCTCTTTTAATTCTTGAATTTCTATCTTAATATTAATGGTGTTCGACGCAGAAGGTTTTATACATGGTGTTCACTATCGCAAGGAGTCAAAATGCCACTGTAAACTTTATTGTTGAGAGTTTTGCTTAAATTGGATAATATGTTTTCTTACACTACATGTTACCATCTAAATGGTGCATACTCGTCTCCTCTAGCCGGCATAGCGGAGGCAACTGCTGCCCATAGATATTTCTCTTTAGTAGCAGTTGTTTTCGTTCATTGACCGCACTCTAGCTTTACATCAGGTGGAGTGTTGTCGTATGTCGAGCTACAATAAAAAAATATGGTGTAATTTGGAGCCACTGTTCGCGGAGATATCGCGTCTGAACGTCTTCTAAAGACCATAATTGAAATAATACTAAATTCGCCTGCGTTTATTATTTTTGTTATGTCTGAAAGTATTTAACAGTATTGTGAAGTATTAATTTTATGTTTATTTATTTTTTATTGAATATTGTTTCTTTTTAAGCATCAAGGTGCCAAAGTCAGTATCACATGAACACTTAAATAATCTCATGGAGTATTTTTATTTTTAATAATTATCGTTTTAGTTAGACAAAGGATGCAAATAAAAAATGTCTCTTTGTATTTCATTTGGTATTATTATTTTTTAATTCATAATTAAGCTAATTTGTTAAGTATTTTTATTCTAAATATTTGTAATTGAAGGAATTGATTGTTGGAAGCTTTTTGAGTAAATGCGTTTGGATAATGTTGTTGAAATTAATTATGATAAACATACATTTATTGTTTTGGACACACAATTTTAATATGTTGTAATAATTTTGACAACATGGAGGGCACTCGCTTTTGTGGTTATGTAATCTCGCTGTGGCATTTCAACTGCGTGCGAAAGTTAAACGGCAATTTGCTTTGGGAACGATTTTTTAAAAATAAACATATATAATTTATACGTTGTTTCTTTGATTCTGACCCCATTCTCTTAAAAATATTAGTAAGTACATTTTAAATGAAAATTTTATCGCGTTGTCGTTTATTTGTGCTTGATTAATTTTTAAAAAGTACGCCGTTTTTGTGCGTTCGCTTACAATTTTTTTTTTTTAAATTTGGATGAAAACCAAATCATCTGCCTCCCAATAATTAAAAAATATATTGTCGAACGTAGCTCCGCATGTTTGTCTTCCTTCACCCTGTTTATGTTTTGTGCGCCGGTAGTTTGGAGTTTTATAGGAATAGTGAAATCGAAAGAGTGTGTGATATTTTAAGATAGAGAACGAAACATGGGTGAGTTGGTACCGTGGTACAATAGTGCCGAATGGTTCAATGTTTTCGATAATCTATCTACGGGGTCTTTTCCTGAAGCTCTCGAGCAAATGAAGTTATGGAAGTTGCGTTTTCCTATTTTACCAGCCGGCGTAGAATCTACTTTAGGGTTTTTGCAAGCGATATGCAGACACGATCGTTTTCCTGACGAGTCTACGGATTTGTTGCGCTATGCATATTCATCGGCTATTGTTCGTTTCATCAATCACATGTTGGACGAAGAGCACAAGAAGTGTAAAAGTATGCTCGTTGCTGCTAAGAATGCAGGAATACCCGATTGGATAGTCAACTTGAGGCATGATGTAGCACATAACAATTCACTTCCCTCCATCGGGATATTGAGATTTGCAAGTAATTTCTGTTTAGAATGGCTAAAGAAGAATTATTGGATAAAGCACAAGGATTATATTAATGATTATACTTCTGGTGAACTTATACAGTCTAAATCTGAAGAGGAGAAGATTAAGAATATGCTCAGATTATACATGTCAATAAATATTTGCTATTCTAGTTGTAAAATTCGATTTTTCGGTGACATTACAGATGAAGACTTGAGAGAGTCTTTGCTTTCTGAAACCAGGGAAATATTGGGCGACGACATAGATTTGTCTAACCCGAGGGCTGTGCCTATTATCAGAGTGATTAATATGATTGCGACCACATTTAAGAAATGTATTAAAAAGTCTAATACTTATAAGCTGATTATCTCCAAGGAATTTGTTGATAGTAATTCCCTGTTCTTGTCTACTGAAGTTACAGAGATGTTTGATATTTACGAATCTGATGATGAGTTGGGCGATCAGTATGTAAATTGTTTTAAAAATGTCCTGCTGTTGGTGCATAATACAGGAGCGATACTTGATGTGGTGATGCAACTCTTGCGTGATGTTGGTGATGAGAATGTAAAGGATGGGAGAAGGAAGTTATGTGCTTTATGGCTGTCACAGATATTACATGCTCTACATAAATCATTGCTATTTGAGGCAAAGAGTCAAAGGTAAATTTTAATAATTTTAATTGTATTTTCATTATAGACTTATACTCGCCTCGCTCAGTGCCTATAGGCACTAATAAAGAGTGGTAGGCAGACTGGTGATGATTGTTTGTCCAGTCTGCCTTGCTGGGGTAGTACCACCACTTTCGAATATAACACCCGTGAAGTGACCTAGTCGCGTTTCGGGAGTACTTGAAAGTAGCCAGATATAGCGAGAGGAGTGTGCGCCGCTGTCACTCTAGATGATGCATTCTCCTCAGGCCGGCGTAGTGGAGGCGACTACTGCACGTAAAGATTTTCTTTAAAGTCTCTCCCTCCTCTATGCTAACTCGAGGATGAATATGCACACTTGCCTGCTTCCAAACTAATCCTGAAATGCAACTAGGTCACTTCATGTGTCTAGTAACCAGTCTGCCTGCTGCTGGTAACCATCATCAGTCTGTCTATCATTCTTTTTTTAAAACATTCTTGCAAAGAATATAACAGCTTTCAAATTAGTAAATATAACAATGTTACATTGGTACCAACCAGTCTTGAAAGATTAGTAGATACATCTGGTATCACATTTGTGATCCTGTTACCGCTTGCAAAATTAAATACAAAACAACTATTATAGTAGTTTTCAAACTCCTTTCCAGTTTCAACACACAGAAATATATGAAACAGGAACAACTGGTGTCATCAAATATGGAATTGTCATTTGCTCATTGGTTTCCGAATGAAGCGTACGGTCTCAACCTTAATTTAGGAAAGATGCCTCCGAAACAACTTCTGGATCTTGGTTTCCTGAAGCCATACATCACTGTTTACAATCCATACCTTAAATTCTTCATCAAAGATATGGTGGCTTTAATTAGGCCTAAAATGCCATCCGCAAGTATTAATCACATACTCAATCTATCAGAATTAATTGCCACAGATTCCTTTGACCCTGTGCCAGATACGATTTATACTGTTAAGGACTTGGCAGCATTATATGGGGACTGTGATGAAACTGATGCGAGTCAAGATAGCGACCCGGTTGAGTCAGAGAAAACGACTGAGTTAGAAAACTTAGAGGAAACAGTGCAAGGGGGATTATGGAAATTGGCTTCAACAAGTTATAATTGGGCTACTACGCCTATTGGACAAATATTATCAAGTACTAATACTCCAATGGATGTTGATGTAATGTAAATACAACAGATGGCTTCACTGTTTATTGATATATTATTACATGCCTTGAAATAATCTAACAATAAGAGTAAACTTGACTTTTATTTTTGTCGGAGATCTGGCGAGGCGCGGTGCAGTAAAATCAGTTCAATCAACGACCAAGTAAAAATCTGATATGCTTAATGGTTGGACAGTTAGCTAAAATTGTGTTTATTGGATCTCTATTGTTTTTTGTATTAAATTTTTTTTTAGTTTATATGGCATTATAACAATTTGCCAGTGTCAAAGTAAATATTTTGCATCAAGTTAATAATATTGTGCATCACAAGTCATTCATTCATCACACTAGTCAAGTCAAGTAAAAAATTGCTTCAGTAAATTGGTAGAATCTTTACTGAAACTTCCTACGGAATTTTGGAGGGTAAATTGAAACACGCACGTTCACGAGCGCTTAATGGTTAATCCACCATTATCACACATTAACACTCGAAAAACACACAAGTTTAGGAAAATAATTCAAGACAGATAGTCTAATGTCTCAAGATGGCCGCCAAAACTCCTATAAAAATTTCATTGGGAAATGCAATTAAGAAATAAATAAGACAGCAGAATTCCACAGCGATTGTTTATTTTCAGTTTGTATGTTATGGTTACATTTTTACTATGAGAGACTTTACAATAACACTAGAGGATACAATATTAGATCTTAATGATTAAATAAAAATATTTTTAAATCGGGACAACTCAAATAGGTATATTAGAAATAGGTTAAACACAAATTTATAAGTTTGTCTGTGTGGTTGATGCACCTGAAGACCGTAATATCATATATTTTTGAATGTGCAGTGGCGTATTAAATATCGACATTATATTCGAGGCACAGATAATTCGCCACTGTTCCAATGCATCACGACATAGCACACCAGTCTAATAGTAAATAACAACTCAAAAATATGCAGTTGTATTTCTTAAATTATCTACAAACTTTTGTATATTGGTAATAAGAAAATTCCAAAATATATAGATGAAATCTATTTTTTTTTCTTACTATTATTATTATAGTTACAATTAAGTTAAGCTCAATTCAACAACTTTATAGATCTAGTAACTAGTTTCTAGTCATGGATAATATAAGTGCTGTCTCTAAGTAACAAACATACGGCGATGGTTGTCGATAAAAGATATAAAAAAATCAGATGTAACTTTAAGTTCCAATTGCACCAAAAGGCCGGTTAAAGTTACTTCGACTGTTACGTTTTACGTTAACTTTAACGGTTACGTTTACTTTAATACACACGCGTTGCACTATCGTCGCGCCTGTCACTTTTGACGCTTACTTTAACGATAACCGCAACCAGCGATTCTTGGCTGGTCAAAGTTAAAGTAATAGTTAAACCAATGTTACTAACATCAAATGTATGAAAAGAATCCACAATGTTTTTCTAGAATGTACTCCTCATTACATAGCCCCCCACCCTTTTAACGATAACGATATGAATTTACACGACAGTGCAACGCGTGTCGTAAAAGTCATCGTAAAATGTAACAAAGTAACTTTAACGGGTCTTTTGGTGCAATTGGACTTAATAGCAGTAATAAAGCTGATTATCCCCTCACACCCTCCTAAATTCAAGACTCGATGGTTGTTTGTAAAGCCTCTTGGATTGATTGTAATCTTTATTTAACCTTTCGCCTTATGAGCTCTTGCCACGTTTTGCGACTTAATTATATTAAGATGGTATTTGTAGTTTTTTAAAATTTAAATCTATTAAAGCTGGAAAGTGTGAGAGGGAATAGAAAAATAAAATAATTTATATTATACTTAAAATATTTTTATTAACGACCTGTGTCCACTGAGAGCGTGCAGTTACATCATGCACTTTACCGTAAGTTTATGCTTAAATGAAGATTTGAAAATCACTTAAAATTTGACAATTTTTGGATTTGGATTACGTATATAGTGTAATCCCTTATTATATTGGGAACTACCAATAACATGAAGTTTTAAAACGGGCAGGTATTTCAACACAAACTTAGCTAAGATTTAAATTAGCATTGAAGTAGCCGCTTTATAATAAACACTTAAAAATAAGCATACTGCTCCCTGTCCACGACGTAGCCCATCAGATTTTTTTCGTCTGGCTTCAAGCGCCGCCGTGGACAGCAAGCCTCATATGGTGAGATTCAATAAATGGAATAAACATCACGAAATAGTTTTTTTTTTAAATTAAAACATCCCACAGATTATTGAGTAGATTTCCCATTTGCATAAAACTAATTGCGAGACAATAAATCTAATAATTAAAATCAATGGTTACAATAAAATTATTGAGCGTAAATAAAAAAAAAATTAAAATAGATGAACATAATTCGTTGTGTAGTTAAAATTAAAATAGTATTTTGTAACGAGTAAACCAATGCTTTAATTGCAGAAAAATAAAAACTAATTGGCTAATTAAGTCCACGTCGGCATAGCGGATACGGCTACTACATGTTGAGCGAGAGTCTCACTCTAATATTAAATGGAGGAAAACATTTTATTGAGATATTTAAAACGGTCGGTTTACTCGTTAGTGAGGCAATAAATAAAACAGAACGGGATAAAAAGAGGGGGAACTTTGTGACTTACAATAAAAACAAATCGCTTAATAATTAGACAGTCTTAGAATATTTAAGCACATAGAGATAAGAGCTAGGCATTATATAAATATTATACATAAATACAAAAACATTTAACGAAAATAGTTATAAAAAATATTTATTTCAAGTTTTTTTTTAATTTAAAGCAGCTAGTCGTTGACAGATTCAAATTACAAGATTTTATCTGTTTTTTTTTTTTCTAAACACGGAATTTTAGGCATATCAATAGATTTGTTGCTTATTTAAACTATAATGAAGAAAAGAACTCGACTTACAGCTTTCTAGTCTTAATGAAAACCCTCGGATGGAATGAAGTAGTGAAGTGGTCAGATATCAGCGAGTAAAGCGGAAGACATGGGTTCGATCCCCCATCTCAACACAGGCTTTGTTTTAATTCTATTCGATTTTCATACTAATTTAAAAATTACGTTTCTTTAAACATAATATACAGTGTAAATTTTTCAAGTGGATTTTCATAGCCAAATCCTAAACTATAAAGATACCAAAAAACGCTTAAAGGAGGCAGATTTTGATGAAAACTGCATCATTAGATATTTGAAAAATCCATTTTTCCGGTCAGGAATCGAACCCATTGATTTTGAAAAATAAATATGTTCCTATACAATTGAAACTCGCGTCAATACCTTGGCAGACAGAAATCTTGTACATTTTTGTTATATGAGGTTGCTTAATTTTAAATTCTTCCATAAAATAAATTTCGTTAATAACATTACACTTATGGCAACTGCCGGAATAAATATCATATAAAATATTTAAATCAATGAAAAAAAGATTTTATGCAGCTTAATTGATACTTACCCCAATTTATTGTGATTGTTTTAACTAAAGTCTTTCGAAATAAATCAAAAATAAAAGCGTTAGTAAATAAATCGCATAAAATCGTTTATTTCAGTTAATAAATTATTTATACTCATGTTTAACCGAGAATAATAATCGTAATACCGACCGAAGACATAAATACTATTTGGACTATAGTAATGTTAAATGACTTAAGAAAAAGTACCGCTAGCAAAAAATAAAATTTTAGAGCCGGTTTTTTTTTAAACAAAAAACATGTAGTTAACTACTTTCTGAGTTCGTCCTATAGAAGGAAATCTTAAGCAGTTACTTATCGGAGGTTTTTATTTTAATTAATGTTTATTCATTATTTTGCACACCTTACACATCCCTAGCGCACGTCGTGTGAATTGGGAAACGTAACGGCGTCTTGACAGTGCTATTATTATTTGATAGATTGTCTCAACCGTCAGCAATCAGCAATAATTTAAAATTAAAACTGGTCGTACATATCAAAAATTATTATTCTTGAATCAACACATTAGTATCGACTTCAATATGCCCATATAATGCTAAGAATATCTTATATGATTGAGAAGTAGCGTTGTATTTATATTTAAAAAAATGCGACAATGGAATGCTTTTGATTACATAATTCATAACACAATCCTGACTGGACAAAACTATTTCAAAACCCGGATTGTCAAGAACGAATGATTTGTTAAAAAAATTCCAGTTCGGGGCCTTGTAATTTATTAACAAAAAAAATGCAATCACATTTAACTGTAACAAACCGCACTATAGCGACGCGGTCAAGTACTCCGGGTACATCCACATCCACGCTCATTGTTGCCATGTGCGACAGATCTAATAAGCAATGCACAGTGAGTCGAAACTGTAATTCGTGGGACCTAGGAACTGACTTTATTTTTCTTTTTTTTCTTTATGCCAATAACCTAATAAACATTAACAATAGATGTCCTTTCTAATATTTTTCCAACTTTAAAGTTTCTAAGTTCCTCAAATAACAGTTTCGACCCACTATGCGACGGAGAGACGTCGCGCCGTCATAGTGTGTTTCAAACTTAAACGCAACTCCATAACTTTTAAAAAAATTTGTTATGAAGCACTCAATATTTATTAAATTTAAAAAATAGGACGATCAGCGATTTTTCCATCATGACAAAAAGAAAGCGGGAATAAAATTCTTGTCACAAGCAAATAGAAACGAGTAAAGACTTAATTCGTAGCGAATTATTTTTTTCCTATAAAAATATAAATCGTAATAAGATGAATTAACGCGGCAAAGATTGTTATAAATCAACTAAAATATAGACATGAAACACAATACAATTCTTAAATCTACACGTTTACATACATTTCACGAATAAAAGGATCACAGGTATAATTTACATTAAAAAAAAACTGTTTAAAAAATAAATGTGTACGACAATTATTACTAATTAATAATAAACACTATAAATACATATTTACATGCTATATATTACAAAAAATAATATAATAATGCAGTGTATATTTTGGACTGCACTGGTTGGCGTTAACGGCTTTTTGAATATAAATAAAGAAAGCCATAAAATATTATTAGTTCTAAAAAAAATATTCAAAAATTTTACACTACCTATTGAACATAGCGTTTTTTTACGCTTGTTATACGACTGAGTTTTTTTAAATTTCCAAATAGCACAGGCATTCACCCGTTCCGTCTAAATTAAATAACAGTCCTATAAAAACCTTGTCAACAATTCCATGCCTTTATACACTTACAAATTTAAAAAATAATAATAATCTCACATATTTAAGATTTAAAAAAAAATCAGAATATCTGCCATTATATAACAGAAAAAACCTTTTGAATTTTTAACCAGTGTCAATATTAAAAAAAAAATGCATACAGTCGTTGTAAATATTTAAAAATAGAAAGTAAGAAAATAAAGATGGCGCTTCAAATCGGCCATTATTTGATTTGTTTTCCTCTCGATCGCTTCGTTGTGGGAATAAAAACCACGACGGAGGTACAGGCACCTTTCACCAGAACGCATTATAAAGAATTCCGACCAATTAAGTGTGAGTAAGTTTCTTCTAAACCATGATGGGGTCGTCGGATGACAGTTGTCTGTGTAAATTTGCTCGTCGTATGGAGGCAGCCGCACTGAGATCATCGTTGCTGCCGAATTCACCATCATGATCCGTCGTCGAAAGTAAATCGTCGTCCGAAGTCGCTCTGTCAAACAAATTAATGCATATAGCGAGCGTATGCAACCACTACTACTGAGAAATATCTACAAGCAACAGTCGCCTCCGCTATGCCAGCCTGAGACGAATGTGCAACGAGGGTGGTACATACCGTATAAGCGCGGGCAGATTGCTGGTGAGGATAGCCTTCTCCTTTTGTATCTCATGTATATGTCCGCGGAGTAATGTTTCTTCAGCGTGGGCTGGTGACGCTCGTCGCAATGAGGAGAGTCTGTCGGTGGCAGAATGGCACGCAGACTCCAACGTCGCTATGTCCGCCAACATACCGCGCACCTAAAAATTCGTTAAAAATCACACTAGTTATTTTTCTCTACACACCGCCTTATATTAAAAGCTCGAGAGGAATTCCTCCAGGCAGCACTCGCCTCTGCTATGCCGGTATGAGGAGATAAATGTGCCCAAAAGTAGCTCAAGCTGTTCACTTCACAGTAGTTGCTCTTGTGTGTGTGGTGATACCACTCTTAAGTGCGCAAAATGAAGGCTCAATTTCTCCAAACAGTAACCGCACTAGATCCTCGCCTTCGTTTGTTTAAAACGGTTATTAAAGTGACTGGAAACTCACCGTTCTCATCCGGTCCATGAGTATAGCTTCAACGCATGCTGTTTGCCTCGCGATATCATACAAGCTATCCTGCGCCGGCTGCACTTTACTGGTACGCAGTATACACGGAGCGAACACTATCGCCAACGCGTTCGGACCCATCCTGAAATTAATATTTTTTAAATATTAACAGAGCTACCACTTCTTGATGATCAGCCATGGTCTAGCAATGGAAGACAGACCTCGAGACCCGAGTTCCAACCGCGCAGTACCAATGTAACTATGTTATATGTACTTTGGTTGCTCTGTAAGCACTTCAAACAAGCATTTAAAAATAAAAAAATATATAATATATATGTAATTAACAATTTCACTAATCATAGTGGTGGTCATTGTATGTCGTGCTGGAGTAGTACCACCATTCTCAAGTGAAACTCCTGTGTAACGTGTGCCATGTTAATACGGCATAGCGTAGGTGACTGTTACCCGCCGTAACGCCGTTATAATTCTTTGTGAAAAGAATTGTCTGCGCTAATGGACCGCACTCAAGCTTACCACCAGGCGGAACGTGTCGAGCTAAAAACATTAACTCAAAATATATATTTACCTATTATGATTTTCACCAAGGGCGACTCTAGCTAAATGGAACATCAATCTCTCTGTTAGCTCAAAGTTAGGTTTAGGCAACTTCTTTAATATTGTAAATATACTGGACAGCCTCTCCTGAAACATAGAAATGAAGTATTTTAAATAATGTAAATTAAATAAATAAAAATTTCTTAAAAGTAATACAATTATATTTATAATTACAGATAAAAATCAGTGCTACGACCTGCCTCGTGTAGTTTTTCATCCGGGTTATTGAGTTATTAGTTGTTTTCTAATGCAATATTTGAGGTTATCATTATTTTAAATACTTTAACAATTGAAGATAACTGTTTTTTGTAATTAAATATTTTCTATTGATTGGTAAATGATGTGTTGATATAATTAAAATGAATTAATAAAAAAATAAGATATTGTTTTAGAATATTGTTTTGTTAACAAACTATCAGGCATTAAGTGGGCCCAAAAATGGGCATTCTCCTTTACTTGAATTAATGAAACCATTAAAACCTCACCTGTGGATCAGTAATTTCCGCAGCTAATATAAAGTCGTCGTATCTATCGAAGGTAAGCAGAGGCTCCGGCAGTTCGCGCAATAGCGCCTTCAGTACGGACGCACGTACGTGAACTGCGTAAGAGTCCAATTTCTCGACACCCTCGACGGGCCGCTCGTCCAACAGTCGTCTTAGTTCACGTACCTATCGACAACAAATGTATACACCATCAGGACAAGGACGACACAAAAACAGAGCGACCGTGGACTCGCTATAGAGAATCCATACATTAATATTTACAGCCAGTTTCTTTGTTATATGTAATGTAATAACAAAACAATAGCCTCTGATATTGACAAAAAAAATTGACTTATTCATCTCCGTAAGCCGGCATAGTGAAGGCGACAACTGCATGCAAACATGTCTCTGTTGTAGCAGTAGTTTCCGTTCATGGACCACACTCTCTAACTAATCAGGCGGAGTGTAGAAGACTTATTTATAGAAACCCATAGTAGCGTAAATAGATTTTCACCTTTTGTCTGTCCCCTTGAGAAGAGAGGAACTTGGTACACTTTTCTGATATGCTAAATGAAAACATGTACTCCATACGTCTTCACAATGCGAAGAAATTAAGACACTTTTCCAGCAGAAGTGTGCTGTCATTTCGGACGGTGCAGTTCCGCCTCCTCAACCCAGCACAAAGGAGACGACTGGCTGCTTAACAGACTGCACTCTACGGCTTAACATCAAGACTTAGATGCCGTCCCATGCTCGAGTAATATTTAAAAAAAACAAACTTACCTTAGAACTGAGTCCACTTTTCCTATAAAGGCCTTCAGTGTAAAGGCCTGTCATTTCGATCGTTGTTATAAGACGATCGATCACAGTTGGAATATTTCCTTCACCTATCGGCAACTCGCTTAGTGGTACACCAAATACCTAAAATAAAAATAAAACAACTTTTTTAACACCTTTTTTAAAGAGTGGTTGGCAGACTGATGATGGTTATTTGTCCAGTCTGCCATCCTGAGGTAGTACCACCACTTTCGAATGTAACACCTGTGAAGTGACCGTTTCGGGAATAGTTTGAAAGTAGCAAGATATAACGAGAGGAGTGTGCACTGTCAATCTGGATGGTACAATGGTACATGCTCGTCTCTTGAAGTGGAGGCGACTGCTGCCTGTAGTGGTTTCTGTATAGTAGCAGTTGTTTCCGTTCATGGACCGCACTCTAGCTTTACATCAGACGGAGTGCTGTCACATGCCGAGCTACAATTAAAAAAAACTCTGTTTGCCGGACTCCCCTATATCGAGTATGCCATATGGCTCATCTCGTCGGGAAGAAAACACTATCTAAGTAAATGATCTCGCTGACCGGTACTAAGGTCCAATTGCACCAAAAGGCCCGTTAATGTTACTTTGACTGTCACATTTGACTTTAACGGTTATGTTTATCACTCCACACGCGTTGCACCATCGTGTAAATTCATATCGTTATCGTTAAAAGAGTTGCTGATGTAATTAGGAGTACATTCCCGAAAAATTAATAGAAAGAAACATATTTAGTCTCTTTTCATACACTTGACGTTAGTGACATTGGTTTAACTATTACTTTAACCAGCCAAAATTCGCTGGTTACGGTCAGCGTTAAAGTAAGCGGCAAAACTGACAGGTTTTTTTGAAGCAACCCAATTTTAATTTTAACCATTACTTTAACGTGAAAGTACATAATAGTTAAGTCATGTGGTGCAAAAGGACTTTATATGTACTTTGGTAGCTCATTGTCTTTGATCTAAAAATATGTAAATAATACCTTTCCCCTCTTAACAACGCCAAGTTGTTCTCTACCTGCTGCATCAAGAACACCAACAATTGCAGCCAACGGAGGAACACTGTCTTTGCGACAATGCGTTACCTATTTAATAAAAAAAAAATTAGTAAAAGTCCTATGGGTACCGCCACTTTCAAATGTAACACCCGTGAAGTGACTATGTCGCGCTTCGGGTACAGTCACTATAGCGCACATTTGTCTCTTTAAGCCGGTATAGCGGAGGCGACCGCTGCCTGCATAAATTTCTTCGTGGCAGTTGTTTTCATTCATGGACCGCACTCTAGCTTAACATCAGACGGAGTGTTGTTATATGCCTAGCTAGTGTACGAACCAAACTTTATGGCGTCTCCGAAGTTAGGCACAAGTACACAAATTGAGGTAGCAGCGGGGTACGATGAACGTGAGAGGGAAGGCCCCACTTCCGAGACACCCGCCTGCAGGTTATTTTGATATGTTATATTCATATTTAAAATTAACTCCTAATTACACTTTTTTTTTAATTATTTTTGACACTTTATTTTATTGTATTGTTAATTTTGATTGTATTCTGACATTTTAATTATTCTATTACAAATATTGTATGCCCTATGGGCAAAACATAGAGGACTTAAAAATTATTTTAACATCTACGAATGTAAAACCTATGTTTACAATAAATTATTTTGATTTGATTTGATTTATTAATTAATTTTATTATTGCAAACTTGACTGTTGGTGCGCGAAATACCGCCCGCAGCTAACTTCCGAGACGCCATAAAATTTGACACGACCTACGCAATATACATATAAAGGAAATATATTTCTTTATAATTTCACACTGTCGATAAAGTAGTTATTATAATGTAGTAGGGACCAGACGGTAAAACAGTGCTGTACCAACTTGCAATTATAAAATTTCAATGAAATACAAAAGGATTGATATTGTTAAAGATACGACTTTAAATGTCGTATCTTTGTTTTCAGGTGAGAATTTTACGTGCACCTAAATAATTTGTGGATAAACGATAAAACAAAAAAAAACTTTGTCTTCAGGGAAACACATGATCGTTTTATTGTCAATATCAAACCTTATATACATCCTGTATGTATATAGAATTCCACATCACAAAGTTATTGATTCCGTTCAGAATATTCCCTAACGCTAGTTTTAAGTCATCAATTTCATTGTACGTACATTCGTAAATTTCGTTTTTGACATGCCCCCCGAGAAAATAATCTAAAGGTGTTAGATCCGGCGGTTATGGCTTTTAACCTCGAGGAGCGCGAGTGTTTAAATCAAAACATAATAAATGTAGTAGGTAATGTATAAATACATGGAAATAAGAGACAATTTGTAAAAAATCAACACTTTTCTTTGGTTTGCCGTATATCATTACTTCCCAGAATTTGATCCTTATCAGGAACACTATCGGATGCAATAATAGTGTTTTTTTTTCAAAATCAACAGGTTCGATTCCTGGCCGGGAAAACGGATTTATCAAAAATCTAATAATGCAGTTTTAGTTTTAATCAAAATCGGCATCGAGACTCCTTTCAGCATTTTTCGATATCTCTTATAGTTTAGGATTTGGCCATGAAAGCCCACTTGAAAAATTCACCCTGTATATGGCGTTAACTCTTTAACTTACCCTAGTGTAACATTTCTTATGCGCGGCAAGTTTGCACGTCTGGCACGTGAGCGATCGTTCAATCGGCCACATTATAATAGTTTTACAAATCTCACACTCCGTATGTATATTAATTATTGTCACTATGAACGTGTGCCCTTTGTATTGGATACCGTCCGTCTGAAAATTAAAAAAAAAAAACAATGTGGTAAGTTAACAGTAGTCTAGCGGCTTAAGGCAGTAAACACCACTTTCAAGTATAACACCAGTGTAGTGACCTAGCATTTCGGGATTAACTTAGATGTAGCCAGATCTAACGGAAGGAGTGTACACTGTCTACTACGATCCATATCGGTGGTGACTGTTGCAGGCTTCTCCGTACACAGACCGCAGTCTAACAATAACGGAGTATGATCATTTGCTTGGCTAATATATATTTAAAAATATATATATAATATTCCACGCCTTTTGTTGTTCTATTAATCATTTAAGTTTTTTTTTATTCAGAACAAAAAAAGATGCGAGACAAGATCATTACAATGTTTTAAACAATATTTCTATAAACAAAGGCGTAAAATCAAACAATTAGATATTATTTTGACCGCGGATATTAAAAAATATTCAAACTATACGATCCTATTGGTGGAGAGACTCACTTTACGCGGTGAGAGTGTAAATTGTAAACTTATAGTTGGCCCTCCAATATCCAAAATAACTTGTCATTTTTAAAGTAGCACATGGAGTTTTGGCGGCCATCTTGAGACGTCGGTTATCTGTTTTGAATTATTTTCCTAAACTTGTGTTTCTTCGAGTGTTAATGTGTAATAATGGTGGATTATTAACCATTAAGTGTTCGTGAACGTGCGTGAGTGTGGGCAAACAATTCAAAATAAGAGAACCTGTGTTTCCATTTTCCCTCCAAAACTCCGTAGGAAGTTTCAGTAAGGATTCTACCACTTTACTAGAGCAATTTTCGACTTGACTGAGACTTGACCTGACTGTTTAGTGTGATGAATGAATGACTCGTGATGCACAATATTATTAACTTGATGCAAAAATGTCTACTTTGACACTGGCAAATTGTTATAATGCCATATAAAACAAGAGTAGCACATGTCTCAACCGGTGCCCGTATAAAAACCAAAAAAACTGATACCAACCTTTCCTTTTTTATCTTTTTTCCGTTTAGTTCTAGATTTTTCGGTATCATGATGTGTCATGAACTCGTCCATGAATCCCCTGAACGCGTTCACACCCATCGTGATGGAGAGAGTGGAGCCTTCTCTAGCACAAACCGTCTCCATCACATGAAGAAAGTTACCGATTAAATCTTTATACTTGAGCGCCGATCCTCTCGTTAAAACGACACTGTAAGTGGCTATGAGGTTGTCTTTGAATTCCTTCAACGCGTGTTTGAATACTCTGTCGACCTGTGAATTATAGTTAATTTTACTACAACAGACAGCGATGCAACGGTTAGCGAGTTAATTTTTTATGTGGAGGTACCGGGTTCAATTCCCAGCCGAAGCAATTTTTTAATGCATATAAAACCACACATAGCAATCTCTTTAACTACATGTTATCCTATGAGTGTGTGCTGTCAATCTGGGTGATGCACATTTGTCACCTCAAGCCGACATAGGGGAGGCGAGTGCTGCCTGTAGTTTATCTATAGCTGTACATCAGACTGTGTGTTATCATAATA
The DNA here is from genome assembly GCA_948150575.1 of Tinea pellionella. NCBI lineage: Eukaryota > Metazoa > Arthropoda > Insecta > Lepidoptera > Tineidae > Tinea > Tinea pellionella. Next base: position 6,402,826 of record OX411259.1, on the reverse strand, counting down.
ATACTTTTCTTACTACAACAGACTGCGACGCAACGGTTAGCGAGTTAATTCTTTATGTGGAGGTACCGGGTTCAATTCCCGGCCGAAGCAATTTTTTTAAGTGTGTAATAAGACACATAGCAATCTCTTTAACTACATGTTATACTATGATTGTCGCTGTCAATCTGGGTGGTGCACATTCGTCACGTCAAGCCGACATAGGGGAGGCGAGTGCTACCTGTAGTTTATCTATAGCTTTACATCAGACGGTGTGTTATCATAATAATACTTTTCTTACTACAATAGACTGCGACGCAACGGTTAGCGAGTTAATTTTTTATGTGGAGGTACCGGGTTCGATTTCCGGCCGAAGCAATTTTTTAATGCATATAAAAGACATAGCAATCTCTTTAACTACATGTTATCCTATGAGTCAGCGCGTCAATCTGGTTGGTGCACATTCGTCACGTCAAGCCGACATAGGGGAGGCGAGTGCTACCTGTAGTTTATCTATAGCTTTACATCAGACGGTGTGTTATAATACAATACAAACCTCAGATTGTTTAACATTTTCATTCCGTTCCATTTGATAAATCTTCTCCATAATGAAGTCCTGCATGGCTTTTAATTCAGTAGCATCCGATATTATCTTATCGGTTCTATCCATAAACTCTGAAGTGCCCGTAAGGTTGAAATTCGATTGCACAGCCGACTTATTAGGATCTTGATTCATATGGGGTTTGCGATACTTGTGACGTCCGCGCGATACTGCAGTCACTGGATTCGTGCACGGCATTTTGATCACACCTTTATTTTGTATGCATTTTGTATGATACAGCTGTTTGCAGTCGATGCAACGTTGTCCTTGGGTGACGAACGCATCGATGGCTTCGTGGCAGTACACGCATTTATCACCCTTAGCGAAACGTGTGCCTTTACGAAATCTAAAACATATTAATTTAATTAAAGGAGACTGCCTATTCGCCTAAGAGAAATGGGCCCATTTCTCATTAGTACAATTAACGTAATATTAGGTGGTGTGATCACATGTCGAGTTACTGTAAGAAAATACATGCAAGTTTACAAAACATAACACAAACCTGTGGCCGGCTATTCTGAACAATCCATTTGAGTGTCCTATATAATCAGGATGTTTGGGGTCCGGGGTTCGACTCTCACACGTCGCCGGATCAGAATTACGTCTTCGCAGTGTACCATCAGGTTTGGGAACAGTTCTGGTGGCAACTTTTCCTTCCAACATCGGCGACATCAGGTCAGATGTTGTCCTGCTAGGAATATAATTCGTTTAAAGTAATAAATGGAAAAAATATTAAGTGAATAGTAGGCAGACTGATGATGTTTATCAGCCCAGTCTGCCGTCCTGGAGCAGTACCACCACTTTCGAATGTAACACCCGTGAAGTGACCTTGCCGCGTTTCGGGATCAATTTGAAAGTAGCCAGGCATAATGAGGAGTGTGCACTGTCAATCTGGATTGTGCACATTCGTCTTCTTAAGCCGGCATAGCGGAAGCGACTGCTAATTGTTGAAATTTATCTGTAGAAGCAGTTGTTTCCGTTCATGTACCGTACTCCCAACAAATTTCACAACATAAAGTCACCTTTTAATTTCCAAATCATTTCTAACAGAGTCTGTCTCCTCGAGAGGCGGCGGTCGTCGCGGAGATCGTCTCGGCGAGCGGCGCAGCACCCGCGCAGGGGGCTCCGGGACCGCAGTGGCCACCCGCGCGTGTGTCCGTTCCACGTCTATCACACGACGAGCCGCCACACATGCTGAAATAATGAATGCATACATTTACGTGCAAAAAACGAAAAAAGCCACAGCCGTAGAAGAGGAAAAAAACAAATAGCTATGGAATAACTGTTATAGAGAATCTGTAATGATAAATAAATTTAAACAACTGCTACCAGGGAGAAACAGCATTGAGCTAGATGAGACGTGCACCATCTTGATTATTTCATCAGAGCACACTCCTCTCCCTATATACCTGGCTACTTTCAAACTATCCCTGAAACGCGACAAGGTCACTTCACGGGTATTACATTCGAAAGTGATGGCACTACCCCAGGACGACGGACTGGACAAATAACCATCTTACCATAATAATAAAATACAATTTTCAATCCAATCTCAAAACAACCGAAAAACAATAACAGCCCAACACCACTGATAACCGCACACAGCTTCACATTTATATTAAAAACACAGACAATATTAAACGACATTGTTCTCGCAATGCGAACGAAATAACTAAGAATATAAAACGATCCAAGAGAGGGCCAAAAAGTGCGTTCAAATAAACACATAATTAACTAATTTCAATGCAAACATAATTAGTAAATTATTATATTGGAGGCCATTTTGTTTACGCCTGTAATTACGCTGTTTCTGTCAGGGTTTGGATACAACTGCTACAACAGAGAAATCACTACAGGCAGCAGTCGCCTCCACTATGCCGGCTTGAAGAGACGAGCATGTACGATCCAGATTGACAATGCACACTCCTCTCGTCATACCTGGGTACTTGCAAACTATTCCCGAAACGCGACAAGGTCACTTCACGGGTGTTACATTCGAAAGTGGTGTTACTACCCCAGGGCGGCAGACTGGACTAATAACCATTATCAGTCTGCCTACCACTCTTAGGCACTGAGAGCCCAAAGTACATATAATAAAGTTACATTGGTACCGGTCAGAATTTAGCGAGGTACGAACACGGGTCTCATCGATCGTGAGTTCACGCGTCTTACCGCTAGACCACGGCCGCTCTAAAAGGCTACTTTCAAATTACCTAAAACAAAATTCCGGTCAATAATTCTGGCTTTAAACAAATATTTACCGACCCGACTAAACACAAAACGAAAACATGCAATATCGCAGAAGGCCCCCAGTACCCCAAATGTGAATTTTTCTTAACGAACTCGCCGCGTAAGTGACTAAAAGGATCTCTAACTTAATATTGTTTGATTGACGGAAAGGACTCACTTTACGCGGCGAATGCGTAAATTAAATTCCACACTCGCCTTACAGTTTTTTTAAAGCGAATAAATTACTTACAAATATTATTTTTGGTGGCATCATTATGTCTAGGATCTCTTCGTACAGGCGGCAAGCTCATGAGACTTCGGGCGTGGACAGGATCTAATGTCGTCGACGATAAACTACGTTGATATAATTGGGGCGAAGATTTTCTGGAAAAGAATATAAACATATAAATATAAATACAATACATACAGAAATCCCAGCGATATGATGTAAATAAAGCTACTAATTTTAATATTAACACCAAGCAATTTTTTATAGCTGCTAACATATAAAAAAACATATGACAGCTGGGATAGGTCAGATAAGGACATCAAATATCACGATCACGGTCACGTTTTTTCGCTTTTCAGCTTCTATTATGAAATAATTCTGTTAAGAATTTATTGTGAGAGTATTTTATAAAATACCTGGATGAGGAGACAGTATCGGCGGAGTCAGTCTCCTGCGCGGACCAATCTCCGGTTTGTCGCAAATACTCTTCGCTACTGCTGGCTATCGATTCCGCCAATTCACGCTCACGCTGCACCTAAACCGTATACAGCATTTTCTTATTATTTTACAATACATAGGTAAAAAAACATACTACTATATTGTAGCTCGGAAACACTCCGCCTGATGCAAAGCTAGGGTGCGGTCCATAAACGGAAATGATTGCTACTACTGTATAAATCTCTACAGTCAACAGTCGCCTCTGCTATTCCGGCTTGAGAGGACAAATGTGCATCATCTAGCTTGACAGTGCACTCCTCTCAATATACCTGGCTACTTTCAAACTGTTGCCGAAACGTGACAAGGTCACTTCACGGGTGTTACATTCGAAAGTGGTGGTACTGCCCCAGGACGACAGACTGGGTTAATAACCATCATCAATCTGCCTGCCACTCTTTGCCTATAGGCACTGAACGATCAAAGTACATATAACAAAGTTACATTGGTACCGGTCAGAATTAGCGAGGTTCGAACACGGGTCTCATCGATCGTGAGTTCACGCGTCTTACCGCTAGACCACGGCCAATCTAATCTGTGTGTCTAATCTGTGAAAAGAACAGCAACAAACCTTTTCAGACAATATTCTGCTCTTATCCAGCTGCAACCAGAGCATTTCATTGGCAAGATCCTCGGGTGTTATTTTAACAGACTGATGTGGCCCAGTTATTATCGGAAGAAAACTTTCTGGTAATGGCGATTGAAGAATATTACTAAAAAAACGAAAATATTTATTACATTTGAGAGGCGAAAGTAATATGAAAGAATTGTGTGGTGCATATCCTCGTGTTTGAAGAGATGTGTGATACAAATTTTACTAGCGCCATCTACCGGCGACGTCGCGACAAGCGGATGGGAGTAAATACAAATCAAATTTCGATTTTCGAACATATTTACTCTGAGCACATTTTATTGGCAACACCGTTGCCAGAGAAATATTTTTTAGGATGTAATGTTAAATAAAAATTGTCTAAAGATAAATTTAAACTCTTCGCTTTTATTTTATTTTACACTATTGTCTTTTCTTTTTGTTTTATATGGCATTATAACAATTTGCCAGTGTCAAAGTAAACATTTTTGCATCAAGTTAATAACATTGTGCATCACGAGTCTTTCATTCATCACACCAAACAGTCAGGTCAAGTCTCAGTCAAGTCAAAAATTGTTCCAGTAAAGTGGTAGAATCTTTACTGAAACTTCCTACAGAGTTTTGGAGGGAAAATGGAAACACAAGTTCTCTTCTTTTGAGTTGTTTGCCCACACTCACGCACGTTCACAAACACTTAATGGTTAATAATCCACCATTAATACACATTAACACCCGAAGAAACAAGTTTAGGAAAATAATTCAAAACAGACAACCTGACGTCTCAAGATGGCCGCCAAAACTCCTACACTATTGTCAACCAAAGAAATATTTCTGACATCAGTTGTGGTGTTGCCAGCAAAATATTCTTTGAAACAAATCAGTTGGAAAATAGAAGTTTATTTCATGCTAGTAACTAGTTAGTTCTTTCTCAGTGAATTTTATTACAATATTATTTTCCTTACCTTTTAACATGATTACCAATCGTTAGTATATTATTAACAAAATACTGCGACGCATCTTCGTACGCGCGTTTCTTCTGCGTTTGTATAATCTTCGATTCGTCAATTTCGTTGATAGCTTCACGATTTTTCTCTATTGTCGATATAGGCAATGATTGTGTCGGCCTTAATAATTTCTTTTCGAAATCATCTTTTTGTACGTGCACTTTACTGTGAAAAAAGAAATGTTTTTTACTTACTGTGACAGAGTGGTTGCTGCGGCTATTATTTTAGAGCGGCCGTGGTCTAGCGGTCGAGGACGGATCTCACGATATATGAGACCCGCGTTCTGAACTAAATTCTGACCAGTACCAATGTACCTATGTTATATGTACTTTGGTAACTCAGATTATTTAAATTTTATTGTAGCTCGGCATGTGACAACACTAAAGCTAGTGTGCGGTCCATGAGTGAAAACAACTGCTACTACAGAGAAATCTTTACGGGCAGCAGTCGCCTCCAATATGCCGGCTTGAGGAGACGAGCATGTACCATCCAGATTGACAATGCACACTCCTCTCGTTATACCTGGCTTCTACAAATTAAACAACTCACGCTCCATTCTCCTCACTGACAAATTGTTCGGTGACAGGGTATATTACATCAATTCCCAAATCAAATATTGTTTCCTGCAAAAAAAAATACATCATTAACGAAATACTAATTGTGATAGGGTATATGGCTCATTTTTGACATTTATTATGACATAACATTATGGTACAATTATTTAAAAAAAAAACACATCTTTTTTTTATTTTTTTATTGTAGCTCGGCATGTGACAACACTCCGCCTGATGTAAAACTAGAGTGCGGTCCATGAATGGAAACAACTGCTATCACAGAGAAATCTCTACAGGTAGCAGTCGCCTCCACTATGCCGGCTTGAGGAGACGAGCATGTACCATCTAGATTGACAGTGCACACTCCTCTCTTATACCTGGCTAATTTCAAACTATTCCTGAAACGCGACAAGGTCACTTCACGGGTGTTACATTCGAAAGTGGTGGTACTGCCCCAAGACGACAGACTGGACAAATAACCATCATCAGTCTGCCTACCACTCTTTAATAGTGCCTAAAGGGACTGAGCGACCATAGTACATACTTTTGGTTCGTACTATACTTATATTTCGGAACGTAGCCTGATTGCGCTCGTCTCGCCTTTTTGTTAGCTTATCAAACAATATATGTCTTGTCGCTATTCAAATACTAAATAATACACCCTGTTTATATAAAAAAATAAAATACATACCTGTTCAAGTTTATAAGCTGATAGTTGTTTTCTTAAATCGGGTAATGTTTGTCTTAATAAATAACCTCTGACTGCTGCTTGGAATAAAATAACACAATCTCGCAGACGCAAATACCATCTCCTGACCCGACTACCTCTAAACCATGATTGCAGCTTGATAACAGCATCCTGACGATTCAAAGTCCAATTCCTGAAATTGTATGGAGAAATTAATTTTGACAATTTTGGAAAGGAGAATGCCCATTCACCTAAGAGCATTTCTCTCTCGGCCTACAATTTTTTTTTCTACTTTGTCGATGATTTTTTGTTCCCTTTGTAGAAAAATAAACCTACGTTCCTTATCAAAGATCAGTTTTAATTTTTTTTCACCCGGGTTATTGAGTAATTAGACTTTTTCTGAGATAATATTTGAAGTTATTATTATATTAAATGCTTTAATAATTGATGATATCTGTTTTTCAAGTAATTAAACATTGTCTATTAACGATGTTACGAAGTTAATATCATTGTAATAAATTATTTAAAAAATAGGATATTATTTTATTAACAAACTATTAAATATCAGGTGGGACCAAAAGTGGACATTGTCCTCACGTGGACATTCACGTGAGGACAATGTAACTTAGTGGTCAGTGCTTCCATATTCAAAGCAGAGTACTTAGACTCGATTCCCAAATTAAGTAGAGTATGTATGTAGAGTTTGTAAGAGTGCATATGAGAAAGAATAAAACAAAATAATCTGAGTCTATTTTTGGTACTATATGGCCAAACTTAACAACGGTTCAAGTCTATATCGAGCAGACAAAACGCAACTACAATTTTAACCCAAAGTATTCAAGAGCACTCATCATCATTATCAATTGTCACGCTTTTTTCCACAGGGATAGGCAGAGACAACGGAACGCCATTTACCACAATCCTAACACCACACCCTCGCTTCCCTCACATCCACAATTCTCTTCATGCATGCCCGACGGTTATGAGCACTAGGCAGCCCAGTTTTCATGAGAATGAAATTCATAAGGATCAATTACATTTCGGGGAGTGTGCAAGAGCTACACAACTTAGTTCTACCGTCCACTTTCCATCGGACGTCCAGGCACCCGGAGAGGTACCATCCATTTATGGTTCAAGTTCCTAAAGAGCGTACGAGGCGTTTCGACAACACGTTCCTCGTGCGTACTGCGAAACTGTAGGTCTCTTCAAATTGAAGGTGAATAGGTACCTCATAGGCAAGCGTGCTTCACCTTAGACCGCACCAATACCCAACACCAGGCAAGGTGTGGTCAAACGCTTGCCTATTAAGCATTAAAAAAAAAAGAACGAACCTATAATATCCCTGTATAACGAGTGAAGCTCTTCTAAGCGCAAGAAACCTTCGCCTCTCGAGTACGGCACGAAACCACCTCTGTATTGTAATAATGGAAGCCATAATTTGTTGATGTAACCTATATTCTAACTTCGTCTGCTCCGATGCGCGCATGAAGATTTTTGTAGCACCTGTCAAATTATAATTAAACAATAAACGATAAAGAATATCTTCCAGACAGGCACAGTTTATTGTAGCTCGGTAAATGACAACACTCCGCCTGAAGTTAAACTACAGTCACCTCCGCTATGCCGGCTTGATGAGACAAATGTGTAGATGTGGTTGACTATGCACATCTCTCTAGTTATACCCACCTTCCAAGCTGATAACGTAACGTGGCTAGATCACTTCACAGGTGTTAAAAATTGTCTGATTACTTTTAGAAAACTTACCTAATTGATAATTATCTCTATCCAAATTGAGCGTAGAGAGGAAGTGTCTAACATCAACTTGCGAACTCAACAAGCCCTTAGGTAATAATATTCTATATAATTGTATAAATTCATCGTAGGTGAGCCGCACGTTATAGCCGGCCTGCCTTATGCGTACCGTCTCCAACATTCCCGTATAACGCAATTGACGTTGTACCGTCTCCTCGTCGAACGCGTTTGGTATTTTTTCGCTATTTGATTTTATACATCTGTAAAAAAAATATATTGTAGTTTAACATATGACAACACTCCGGCTGATGTAAAAGCTAGGAAACTACTGCTACTACAGAGAAAACTCTACGGACAGCAGTCGCCTCCGCTATGCCGGCCTGAGGAGACGAGTTTGCACCACCTAGATTGATCTGATTACTTTAAAACGTGACAGGGTCTCCTCACGGGTGTTACAATTGAAAAAGACTCCAGGATTTTATGAACGGAGTACATTAGCCGGCATAGGGGCGTGGGCACATGCTGACGTACTATAAATAAAATGTGAAGAAAGGGAAAGGGACAAAAACCGCATTACGTCCATAAACATTAATAGAAACAATATTTGTCAGTCCTAGTGCGGTTAAAACGGCTTCAGAATGTCCTACAATGGTTGCCATGGTTACCAATAATAAAACAGATAAAGATACCTTATAAAGAATGGATTAGCTTGATTCAACGTCTCCATTAATGCCGCAAGTGAATGTTGAAACTGAGCCGCCACCGTCAGCGGTTGCTTTCTCTTCCCGGCGGGCGCTGCAGTCCTTCCCGCCAAAGTCTTAACACTTTGTAAATTCTTCAAACCCTTTTTCGCCCGTTCACGAGGCCTAAATGACTTGTTTTTCCTGTTGCAAAGTAATATTCATTTAAATATATTAAAATTGAGAATAAATAATTAACCGACCACCAATTTATAAAATATTAACAAGACAATAATAATATATACAGTGTAAACTCTTTATAACGTTATCCTTTATAACGATAAACTCCCTATAACGTTGAAGTGAGCCCAACTTGGTTGGTTTGCGTTAAAACCCATATATTGAAACACTCTTTATAGCGATACGCCATTCTCTATTACGAAGAAATGTGTTCATATTTTTAGGCAGTAAATATTTATTATCGGTATTATTGTTTATGTTATGTTATCAGGTAACAAAAAACTTTGAAGCTCCGAAACATCCGATGTCGGTCTAGCTTTTGTTATCCTTAATTGCCTTGAACACGTGCAGTAAGACGCATTGTTTTCTCGGAAGTGATGGTCTTCGACCAAGCATACTGGGTACCTATCGTATTATCAGTCGTAAACCTACTTTGAAACTGTTAACATGGCCAGTAAACGGAAAGCGATTAGTGTTGACGAAAAAGTTTGTGTGATACGTGCGATTGAAAAGGGTGAAAAGAAAAGTGACGTTGGAAGGCGTTTTGAACTAAGTCAATCCACTGTTGCTACCATTTGGAAAAACCAAAAAACAATTCTACAGGCGGCGCTGGAAGGAAACTCTTCTAAAAAATTAAGAAAGCCAAAATTCGAAGACTTAGATCAGGCAATGTTGTCGTGGTTTAACAATCAGCGCCAGAATAATGTACCCATCTCGGGGCCAATTGTAAAAGCTAAGGCTGAAAAGTTTGCCAACCAACTTGGCATAATTGACTTTAAAGCATCTGAAGGTTGGCTCGGAAAATTTAAGCACCGTCACCAAATTACGTACGGTAAAATGAACGGAGAGGCGCGGGATGTCGATATTAATGTGACTAACAATTGGATTAGTACAGTATGGCCTAAATTAAAGATGAAGTACTCACCAGAAGACATTTTTAATGCAGATGAAACTGGCCTTTTTTTCAAGTTGACTCCCGACAAAACTTTAAAATTCAGAGGGGAAAAATGTGTTGGAGGAAAACTGTCTAAAGAGCGTATTACAGTTCTAGTGGCTGCCAATATGAGTGGCACAGAAAAAAGAAAGCTCTTAGTTATAGGCAAATCGAAAAACCCTCGGTGTTTCAAGAACATAAAACAGTTGCCAGTTACGTACAAAGCAAACAAGTCAGCTTGGATGACATCGCAGATTTTTGAAGAGGAAGTGAGAAAATGGGATGCTGAATTAAAATCACGGAAAATCTTGCTTCTAGTAGACAATTGTCCTGCTCACCCAATCATATCTAATCTTCGAAACATAGAGTTAGCATTTTTCCCAGCTAATACAACCAGTATTCTACAACCAATGGATCAGAGTGTCATTAAAAGCATAAAGGGCCACTATAGACGGAAAATGTTGATGGATATGATCGAAACTGACGGCAAGGTCTCGATCAACATGCTACAGGCAGTGAACTTCTTATCAAAAGCCTGGGAAGAGGTAACAGCAGCCACTATCCAACATTCTTTTCGACATGCTGGATTATGTAGTAGCCAAGAAACGAACCAATTTGACAGTGAAGACAATCTACCACTGAGTGAATGGATAAGCCAGTTCGACATACCAAACAATTTCAACGAAGATCTACAATCGTACGAAAATATAGATGAGGATGTAGCCACAACTGGTACACTTACAGATGAACAAATTGTTGATTTAGTGTCAAAAAGTCAGGAAACACCCGATAATCAAGATGAAGAAGATGATCAAGTGGACAAAGCCGAATCACCACCAACAATTCAACAAGCCCTAGATGCCGCTAAGTTGGTAGAAAAATTTTTGCTGTTTAATCAAGACGATTCCACCACACATCTAGATATGAATAGAATACATAAAATAATACAAAACAAGTACTGGCATAGCAAAAAACGTCAAACAAAGTTATCAGACTATATGTATAAACAATAATTTATAATACATACATATTAAAAAATCTTGTTAATATGGTTGTTTTTTTGTTCACTCCATATAACGAAAACTCTCTATAACGACAAAAAATGCTCAGTCCCTTGAGTTTCGTTATAAAGAGTTTACACTGTATTTAAAAAAAATATACTTGCACTAAATTTCTTCTACAATAAAAAATAATAATCATTCTCAATCTATTTGTACAACAAAATCAGTGCAAACTACAAGATAACTTAACGAATAAATTATTACAACGTTCGCGAACTAATTGCGAACAGAACGTGAACCGAACTCCAATCCTACAAACCAATATAGTTCATCTATCATTATATTTTTTAATACAATAGCTCCGCCTAACGTTAAATGCAGATAAATGTCTGCAGGTAGCAGACAGAATGTGTCCTTTGACAGGTCACTCTCCCTTCGTTATAACCTGTTACTACTGGGCCACTTAACGGGTGTTACACTTGAGTACTACCCTAGGACAGCAGACAGTGTTAATAATATAGTCAGTCTGCCTACCACCCGAAGAAATTAATTGATTTCTTCAAATTATAAAGAGCATAAAATCTATTTGGAATCCTGTTAGCGGAATATACAAATTCGAGCGTTTTGATTGGTCGGTTCACATCCCCACCACGTCCCAATTCGCAATTAATACAACAAACAATAAACTTATATACAAACTTTTAAAACCATTTAAGACTAAACAAAACAGACATTCGTTAATAAAACATGATCGGAGCACCCAAATAACCCATCACCTCAAAGAAAAAGGGCCCAACCAAAAAGTTATATAAATCATCAAACAAAAAAATATAATCAAAATCATATTCGACATTTTAAATAAAACTAAACCGATAAAATAAACTATAAATTATAATAAACACAAAATTATTCTCCAGCGTTTGATTCGTAGCTGCGTTGCGATATAGAGAGTGGCGCGAGCCGTTCTAACACGCTCGACCAATGAACGTCGACCCTAGTGAACGGCATGTATGACGTCACTCGCAAGAAACTGCTATAATGTTACCATAACCTATTAAACACGCTACGACACGACCGAAGAGCATGTCTAATAGGAAACTAACAAATACGAACCAGACTTTATGGCGTCTCCGAAGTTAGGTACAAGTCGCTGCACAGTACACAAATTGAGGTATCAGTGGGGCACGATGAACGTGAGAAAGAGAAAGAGTAAACTTAAGGTACAATTGCTCCAAAAGGCCGGTTAAAGTAACTTTGACTGTGTGGCAACCTCTTTTCACCGCAACATAAAAAGAGATTGTCACAATTTAAATTGTCAATTGTTATTATTTTAACAAAAGAATTACATTTTACTTTGAACACAACCACTACGTATTTTACCAAATTTTATTTTAATTAATAATAGAGTGTCTCACTCACTTCAAACGGGTGAGACACTCTAAAACTGTTACGTTTTACGTTAACTTTAACGGTTACGTTTACATTAAATACACGCGCGTTGCACATCGTCGCGCCTGTCACTTTTGACGCTTACTTTAACGATAACCGCAACCAGCGAATTTTGACTGGTCAAAGTTAAAGTAATAGTTAAACCAATGTCACTAACATCAAATGTATGAAAAGAAGCCACAATGTTTTTCTATGCGTGTGCCGTAAAAAAAGTCACCGTTAAAGTAACTTTAACTGGCCTTTTGGTGCAATCGGACCTGCGCGAAATAGCGCCCGCAGCTAACTTCCGAGACGCCATAAAGTTTGACACGACCTATAATAAATGGAATTTTGTTTGATGTTTAATCCCGAAAATGTAAGAGACGGAAGAGGGGAAAAGAGAGACAGTGAGAGTGAGCGAGCAAGACATACATAACAATCTGGTTGGCGCGTTGCATCACGTCAGTATCGTCGAACGTCGGGTCGTGTCTGCTCACAGGGCGACGCGTCTCGGCTATCCTATAATTTTTAGTGGGTTTTCCGGCGGTCTCGACACGCTGTCTCGCATCACGTGTCGGCACTTCCCGCGCTTTTGGCGTCCTATGCGGCGTTCTACACGGCCGACGTAAAATAATAACGAAAAAAAAAGAAAATAAACTTAAAGTAATTTGAAAAAAAAAAGGCATGCATTTCTACATAATAGTGTGTGTTTTGAAATAAATATGTATATATAAATAATAGTATTTAAAAACATAAACTATGACATATAGAAGCATATTATAATTAAAACCTAAGTGATTACACTACAATACCATAATTTACTAGTTTCTATTGATAACACTAAATACATTGTTCCAATAATTATAAATATGTAAATTAAACTTGACTACTTTATTGAGAAATTGTATTTATTCAAATGACATAGCGCTCCGGCCGATGTAGCTAGCGCACTCCACGAGCGGAAATCATAAAATGTTTACAGGCAGCAGTCGTCCCCACTATGCCGGCTTAGGACGACGAACGTGCATCGGGATCAGTTTGGAAAAAAACCAGGTACAACGAGAGGAGTGTACAAGCCAGCATAGCGGGGACGACTGCTGCCCATAGAAATTCCTCTGTCATACTTGTTTCCGTTCATGGACCGCACCATAGCTTAACATCGGGCAGGAGTTGTCATATGCCAAGCTAAAATTTAAAAAAAAATCTCAATGAAGTAATGTCAAGTGATAATTGTGAGCACAAATAGAGCGGAGATTGCATGCGTCCATTGTCAACTTACGCTATGCGGTTGACTGCGAGATTGATTGTGGATACTGTCGCCAGTTGGCTGAACAAACATATTAATAACACTTTTAGAATTTAAAAAAACAACTGTCAAACAGTAGCAGTTTTGGCGGGCAAGTCTATAGTTGACTTTAAAATGTCTTAATTTATTTCCTGTAAACTTCAAGTAATACAGAAAAAAAAGTATTTTAATATTCCCTCAAAATCTGCGTTAGAGGTTTTAGTAAAGATTCTAACACTATACTAAAGTTAATTGTAAAAGAAAAACGAAGACTAGGCTGCATGGAGAACAACCCTTTGCCTTTGATGAAACAAAAATAATAGTCAATATTTCCAATTCCTTTTCTACATCAGTAAAGTTACTTTGTACCAACTATTTTATATCAAAGTTCACAATTTGTGCGGAAAAAGATTCACACAGAGTACAACCTCAAATTGTGCTTTAGTTTTTGCTAGCAATAAAAATTTCACTAGAAATTACTAATCATAATATTTTTTAATACAATCAATCTCTATAAAAGTTTTTTTTTACATTACAAACCTTATTTAACTTTACTAATGGCAGTTTTCACTAACCTTCAAGTTATATGTACTATAACATGAAGATCTAAGTTTTTTAGTGCCTTGGAATGAATGCTCATCAGCTAGTGCGGTTCATGAGCGGAAATAACTGCTACAATAAAAACATGTCTATTTGCAGCAGTCGTCTCTGCCATGCCGGCTTTAGGAAACGAATGTGCACTATCCAGATTGACAGTGCACACTCCTCTTGTTATACCTGGCTAACTTTCAAACTGTTCCCGAAACGCGACAAGGTCACTTCACGGGTGTTACATTCGAAAGTGGTGGTACTACCCCAGGACGGCAGACTGGACTAAGAACCATTATCAGTCTGCCTACCACTCTTTAATAGCGCCTATAGCCACTGAGCGACCAAAGTACATATAACACAGTTACATTGGTACCGATTGAGCGAGTTTCAAACACGGGTCTCATCGATCGTGAGTTCGCGCGTCTTCTAGCGTGTCCGCTAGACCACGGCTAGCTCTATAATCTATTTCTATTAAAACTAAAAAATTAATATACCTGAGTATGGAATCATTGTGTGAGTGAATAGACGGTCTGGGCACACGCGAGACGACATCAGACCTGTGCGCCCTGTGCTTTCTGCCAGATTCCATGAAAGCGAAGTAGCCTCTGAAAATTATAATTTGAAAATGTCATTAAACAGCGATGCAGTACACTAAAATAAAGATAGGAAATGTAGCTCCCACTATCCCGGCGAATTCATTCTAACCCTATACAGCATTAATACTTACTTCGCAGTATGTTACATAATTACTTTTTTAAATTATATGACAACACTGCCTGATGTAAAGCTAGAGTGCGGTCCATGAACGGAAATAACGGTTACTACAGATAAAATTTCAATTACTTTTCATCAAAATCGTACTCAAGAATACTTGGAATATTTTTTGCTATCTCTCATAGTTAAGCATTTGGTCTTAATTTTTTATTATCTTTTATAGGGAATAAAAATTCCTAATACAATGTAGTTTTTATTTTCAAATCGTACTAGTTAGTAGTCCCAAAAACACGGGACGTATCTCACACAAGCATCCTTTTTTGCATAATATTTATTTATTTTAACAACACTTACAATTTCACATATATCCGATCACAAAACCTCATATTAAAAGAGAATGCCCATTCGTCTAAGAGAAATGGGCCCACAATTTTTTTCTCGAGTCTACATTCTTATCACCAAGCAGTTTTAATTTTTTCACCCAAGTTAGTGAGTAATTAGACTTTTTCTGATACAATATTTGAGGTTATTATTGTATTAAAAACTTTAATATAATTAGTAATATTTACTTTTTATGTTAATAAACATTGTATATTGATTGGTAAACGACATTTTGATATAATTAAAACAAATTAACGAAGGTATTGTTTTAGAATATTGTTTTGTTAATAAACTATTAGGTATCAAGTGGGCCCAAAAATGGGCATTATCCTTTGTAATATTTAAATTCATCAAATTGTACGTGTCTATAACGATACGTTCCATAAATTGTAGCGAATTCACTCACCTAAAGAAAGCTCTGACAATAGCCCATCTGAATACAGCGACTGGATCCACGCCGACCAGCTCTCTCACAAAAGCCAATGATGAATTCTTGAGCACACTAACAATATCCTGACGCATCAAGTCCAAATTTTTCTCACACATATCCGTCACCTTGAGAAAAAGTATATTATTATTAAATTAAATCTTTTTTCTACTTCTACAATAGTCTATTGACTTTAATCAGATCTATTGAGTGACATTGTGTCGTTTCGAGGGTCAGTGGCTTTGTTATCACCACCAGATCTCCACTCAATGGAGAGCGCTTGAGCTCGCTTAAGTCTTTTCGTTGGTCTGACTGTAATCAGCTGGTTGGCCTCATGTCTCTACTTCGTGGGCGACAGTTCGTGTACTGAGATAGTAGTGAATCTCCACAAAATTGTTGGCATATTAAAATCAAAAATGATACATTTTTTTATTATTACTGTCGTCCTGGCGGGACTACCACCAAAGAGTGGTGCGCAGACTGATGATGGTTATTACCCCAGTGCCTTGACCTAAGGTAGTTGCCACCACTTTCCAGTGTAACACTCATAAAG
The DNA here is from genome assembly GCA_948150575.1 of Tinea pellionella. Lineage (NCBI taxonomy): Eukaryota > Metazoa > Arthropoda > Insecta > Lepidoptera > Tineidae > Tinea > Tinea pellionella. The sequence continues at coordinate 6,386,475 of OX411259.1, read as the reverse complement.
CTATCAGCAATGAGGCGGACCACGTCACACACAATCCCACGAGAAGTAGATATATACAATTGAACCTCACGATTAATGAGACCCGTGTTCAAACCTCGCTGAATTCTAACCAAATGTTCATCGATTGCTCAGCGCCTGTGCTACAAGCTTTAAAAAAAAAACTAACCTGATATTTAACACGTCCGGCATAATGTCGTACAATGAACGCGGCTTCCCTTCTTGTGGGTTTCTCGTAGAAATGATTATCCTTATGTACTGAGTTAAATTTCTGAAGCAAAGCCTCGTTCGTCGCCCATGGAAAACTGAAAATATAATGAAGGGAGCGGTCATGAGCCCAGAATTTTTAAGATTAAGGGGTTTGTTTAAGAGTACTAAAAGAAGTGATTAATAAGGGCGGCGACCTTAGGTGACATTTTAAAGCAAAAAAAAACTATAGTAGTTTAAATGGGCAAGGTCCAAATAAACTAACCCATGGTGAATCGAAAACCATTTCGAGATATCACTTCAATTAGAAGAATTTTTTGATTCTCGTCTGAAAATACTTAAAAATCGAGGAGATATTTGAAAAACTGTAATGACCGTCTTCGACCTTTCACTTCGACTTTCGTACCGTTTGACAAGATAGAATACAAAGTACCAACCTAACAGTTTTGTAGATTATTATGTTGTCTATGGTTGTCGCCTCACAAGTTTGTCAAATATCTTTTGTTTGTGTTTCCTAACAATAACAGTGTTTTATACGAATAACTATTGTAATTTTTAAAACAAAACTACACTATAAACACGATGTTTTAATTAACAGGAACTTTTAAAAATCAAAAGTTTTGTTTGAACTTTTGACAAACGATTTTTTTTTTGTTCATTGGCAATGGTTTAGTTCCGAACGAATCCTCAGGTTTGCCAATATTACGATCGCAATTTTTAAAAATTAATAAAAAAAGAACAAAGCAATTACAAAAGTTTTCCAGAAACACGTGTCGACTAAATTAATCTATATTATCTAAAAAATATGTAAAAAAGATAGCTGTCACCAGAGACACCTCCCCAATTACTGAATAATTTTGAAAAATACATACATTCTGTTTTCATTATATTACTTTGTTTTATTATTATATTATACGACAACATGTTAACCTAGAGCGCAGTCCATAAACGGAAACAACTGCCTGCTATCACTGCTATAACAAGGGATCCTTCAAGCGCAGTGTGAAGAGGCATCTCACAAAGCCGGCATAGCGAAGGCGATTGCTGCCCGTAGAAATTTATCTGTGGTAGCAATTGTTTCCGTTCATATATCAGTTTGGAAGTTGCTAGCACGAGGAGACGAATTTGCATTATCCATTAACAGGTCGCACTCCTCTCGTACTACCTGGCTACTTTCAATCTATTCCCGAAACACAATCTACCGACGACCTCTACACAGAGGGTCTGCGTGCGAAAACCAACCCAGAATAACATTTTCTAGGATTTTTGAAGTGTTTAATCAAACAAAATAAATCGAAATATCGTCACTATTACAATTAACATAAAGAACTTACTTGCACTGATCGTCAAGCAAACACAACAGCCCACCCGGTTTCCCCTCAATCAATTGTAAACAACCAGTATTATCGGAGAAACCAATATCGGTCCATCGGATACCCTCCCTTCTATACTCTTCCTGCTCATATTTAAACACATGCTGGTTAAAATAATATTGTAAATGTTCATTTGCATAATTAATGCATAGTTGTTCAAAACTATTGCTCGGACCAAAGTCTTCGAAACCAAATATATCAAGTACACCTGTAACAGAGAAGGAATTGTTTTTTTTTTAAATTGTAGCTCGGCATAAGACTACAGTCTGCCTGACGTTAAGCTAGAGTGCGGTCTATGAATGGAAACGACTGCTACTACAGAGAAGAGTGTTTGGCGCGCTTTTGCCCGGGAAGGTTGAGGTGTTTTTTTGTCCCTTTCCTTAATTAGTTTAGTGGTTATTATTGTGTAAAATTAGTGTTATTTTGCGTAATTTTATGCTGCGCATGTGAGTAATTGTGGAAACATTAAAATTCACTCTATATGAGGCAACAGAAGCGGTTTTTTTTTGTGGTTATCCCACGCCGTGAAAACGCTCATATTGTGACGTGACCGGGTAAATTGCCCCCAAATACTCCGAGAAAGCGTCAAATTGTAAAACACCATTGCAATTTGATGCAAAAACTTCAAGAATGACAGAATTGTCATTATGACATTTAACAAGAGGCCATTTAACAAAAGAAGAAGAAGAAGTACTACAGAGAAAGGAGAATGCCCATTATTACCCATTCACCTAAGAGAAATGGGCCCACAATTTTTTTCTCGAGATTGTCGATGATTTTTATTTAATTTTGTAGAAAAAACAATCTACATTCCTTATCATCAATCAATTTCAATTTTTTCATCCGGATTATTGAGTAATTAAATGCTTTAATAATTGATGATATCTGTTTTTTATGTAATTAAACATTGTCTACTGATTGGTAAACGATGTGTTGATATAATTAAAATGAATTAATAAAAAAATAAGATATTATTTTAAAATATTGTTTTGTTACCAAACTATTAGATTAGTGGGCCCAAAAATGAGCATACTCCTTTCTACAGGCAGTAGCCGCCTCCACTATGCCGGTTTGTGGACCATTAACATTTCTTTCGTTATACGTGGCTACTTTTAAACCGATCCCGAAACTCTAAAAGGTCACTTTACGGATTTTACATTCGAAAATGGTACAAACCAGTGCACAGACTGGGCTAATAACAATCATCAGTCTGCCTACCCCTCTTTAATAGTAAATTTATTATTACCTATACTATGTCCCTGATGCTCCCTCTGCGTATCCTTCTTAGATAACAATGCATGGTTCACTTGCATTACAATCCAATCAAATAATGCACCATATAGACACTTCGCCATCGCATCGCGGGTCGCTATCGCCTCTGGCAACCTGAAAAGTAAATAACAAAGGTAAAAAAAAAAAACTTTTTTTATTGTAGCTTGGCATGTGACAAGACTCCGCTTGATGTAAAGCCAGAATGCGGTCCATGAACGGAAACAACTGCTACTACAGAGAAACCTGTCCGGGCAGCAGTCGCCTCCACTATGCCGGCTTGCGGAGATGAGCATGTACCATATAGATTGATAGTGCACACTCCTCTCATTAAACCTGACTACTTTCAAACTATTCCGGAAACGCGACAACTTCACTTCACTTGTGTTACTTTCAAAAGTGGTCGGTATTGCCCCAGAACAGCAGACTGGGTGAATAACCATTATCAGTCTGCTTACCACTCTTTAATAGTGCCTATAGGCACTGAGCCACCAAAGTACATATAACACAGTTACATTGGTACCGGTCAGAATTAGCGAGGTTCGAACACGGTTCTACGGCCAGCAATCGCCTCCGCTATGCCGGCTTGACGAGTAGAACGTGCACCATCTAGATTAGACAGTCCAAGCACCTCTCGTTAATGGAATCAGTCAACATCACTGCTGTTAAAATAATATTTGTTATAAATTTTATAGGCTATCTAAGAATCAATCAGGCCTGAAGAAATGGGTAAAAATGTTGAATATTTTTAGTGCATAGAAACAATTGATTTTCTGTATATCTACTAATATATTTTTTACTAACTTACTTATCTAACTTACACCCTGTTCCCACTGGGGTAGACAGGTGAAACTATGGAGCATCAGAGACGCATCTTCCCTCACGTCGACTAAACCTTTTTCCACTGTATAAAAAATATATTTACCTATAATTAATAACTAGTGTTTCCCCTGAAGCCCTGGGCCTTTTGGACGTCAAAGCAGCTAACAGTGTCTCCTGTTTCACCCTCAACAACGATGATATGAGCGATACCACTTCTGGATTACGAACACCGACAGCCTCGTCGTGATGATACGATTTGCGTTGCGGTTGAAACTCAACATTACCTGAAAAAAAAAATCGTTAAATATTTAAAACTACTTTTAGAGCGGCCGTGATTTCTCAAATCTCGCCTAAATTGTATCAAATCAAATCATTTATTCGTGGTACATACATGGTATAAAACAAGTTGTTTATGTTAATATACAATTATTATTTTTTAATTTAAGACGATAAATCAATAAATTGTGTAATAATAATAATAATAATAAATAATGATCAAAAAATAAAATAAAATTAAATAGTAAAATAATGTCTAAAAATAATAGTAAAAATTGTAACCAGTCCTAAGGTAACTTTGTTATATGTATTTGTCGTCAGAATTCATAGTTATAGATAGTATAGGCATTTTTAAGATAATGGTAATTTTTTTTTTAAATTAGTTGTCTAGTCCTCCCTGATGTAAAGCTGGTCAGTCCATGAGCTAGCACAGTTGCTGCACCATCCAGATCGACAGTGCACACTCGTCTCGTTATACCTGGCTACTTTCGTTTTTTCTTTTCGTATGTATGTACTATTATATACTACTGTTCTATCTTGTAAGATGTACCTTAGATGTACCTGTAGAAGAATAAGGTGTACCTTATTTCACTATTTTCCTATACTTCTATCCTGCACCCTCCAAATCACTACATACTCTTTCTGGTTAGCTGGTAGAGAATGCCTTTAGGCATTAAGCTCGTCTTTGTACATTTATATTATATTTTTGTGCCAATAAAGAATTTTATTATTATTATTACTTTCTAACTGCTCCCGAAACGCGACAACGTTTACCCCAGAACGTCAGACTGGTTAGATAACTATCAGCAGTCTATCTACCACTATTCGTCGTGCCGCGGTCTAACGGTACCAATGTAAGTATGTTATAATACGAGTATGTACTTTGGCGCTCAGTGCCCATGGTACAAGCACTCAAATATAACCAATATAAAATATTTTTTAAAAAAGTATTTAAAATAGGTGTTGGCTTTCACGTTAAAACAGTTTCCATCAAGGGCTCTGATACAATTAAAAGTATACACAACAAGATTTAAATTAAGAAAACCGAGTCAAAACAATGAGTCACCAACACTTAATTTAGTGACCTAACTCTTTACAGATCTCGTTATTCTTAAATCTACATGAATCACTCATTTTACACATCTCCAGAATGTTTTCCTAACGAATTAAAGGGCATTAAATTTAATTCTTTTTACCATAATTGACAAATATTATTTTTCTGCATTTTAAGAAAAATAAATTATAAAAAAATACACAACAAAATCAACAGAGTGGTAGCCAGAGTGAAAATGGTTATTAGCCCAGTATGCTGTGCTGATGACCTACACGTGTGTATGCAAAACGAAGCGAAAATTAAGAATAAATATAGGAAATGTTGAAAAACGTAATATAGACCAAAAAAAATTATAAATATTTGGAAAATTGTGGTCATGGTAGTTAAAAATATCATAAGGGTTGTCAATTTTCGAAAGATTTTAATTTTTTGTTGTATTTTTTAAAAAATAGGAGATTATTTTTTCTTATATTTTTTTCTCGAGTAGTCATGAGCAGGACCACCCTTTGGTGCCCGCTTATCGTTGACGTCGACGTGCACAGCGTTCGCCAATTGTAATACATGTTACATTATATTTAAAATGTAACCTAGTTAAACAATAGAAACATTATGAAGTTAAATTAATTCTTATATAGTAATTGTCTAAATCAGGGCTTCTTAAACTTTTTCATTTACGACCCCATTTACGATTACGAGTTTCCTGGTGACCCCATATAAATATAAAAGAAAGATAAATAAATATTTTTTGATGATTTATTTATTAACTAACAATATACATATACATACGAAAATATATAGTTTTAGAATTCGTTTAGAAACATACAAAAATTAAAAATTGCACAAAAAGTTGTAAAATTGTATTTATTATAGTTACAAAAATGCTCTAGGCCCTATTTTTCATCAACATTGCATTTTTTGCAATAACGTAAATAAAAGGGAATTCTGACCGTCTTAAATACACATCTAGATGTTATAAAATCGTGTATTTAAATATTTGACATTAAAATCTCTCGCGACCCCAGAATTTTGCTACGCGACCCCATAGTTTAAGAAGGCCTGGTCTAAATGACAGTGGTTTATTGTGTTGAAGTATTACTGTTCGATTCCTAGGAAACTAAATATTTTGTAAAGGGAGCAAAAAAATAAACCCACTCACCTAACAAGAGGACGGCAGATAGCACAGCGAACAATCTCCTCTGCTTATCCATAGTGAAGCCAACCATCTCCATAGACTGCTTCAGTCTCGAGAACTCATATTGTTCATCAACACCGGGCACTTCACTACAACCAGTACGCGCCAAATAATTATACTGATCCGCACGCAACAGATGTAACTGTTCTCTTTCCTGGTCCGAAGCACCCGCCAATAAATAATAAAACACATGATAGTTCCTCTCGTTACGTCCCTGACTCACTATTCTCGATTTCTCAAGGAGATACTTCTGTACCACAGCACCGTGCACCATACCATTCTCTTTATAATTAACTTGGATGAACTTGCCGAATCTACTCGAGTTGTTATTGTGGGCAGTCTTTGCGTTACCGAACGCTTCCAGTACTGGTCCGGCGCTGAGTATCGTTTGTTCCACGCCGCTGCCGTGTGATCCTTTCTGACTGAGCGCTGTCAGGTGATGGAGTAAGAAGTTAGTGCTTTCAGTCTTCCCAGATCCGCTCTCACCACTAATCACTATGCACTGATTGGTTCGTTCTCTCAACATGTAATGGTAAGCCGTGTCCGCGACGGCGAAGATGTGCGGCGGTAAACTGGAGCCTATCCGTTTGTTCTGATACAATTTCACATATTTAGGATTGTAAATTGGATAAAATTTAAACGGATTCAACGCTATAAGTATAGATCCGACGTATGTGTAGATGTAGCCGGCGCCGAATCGCGCTCGCAGGTTGTCTAAGAGCGTCTGTTCGTTCAACTCCGGCAGTTGACATAGGTCAGGGTATTCTCTGTCTTTGGGCTGATAGAGGAATCTTTGAAAGAAATCCTTTATCAGCTGAGGGTCCACCGAGAAGTTCTCCATCCACGGATCGTCCGGGATCTTCTCTCGTAGGTAGAACCTGAAACAGAAACAATTTTAAAATGTTTGTAAACAATTACTTTTATGTAAATTCCTTACGTGTTTTGTTTGAGCATTTTTTAAATTATTTTAGTTGGCAGGATGATGTTGACAAGTGTGTTTATCAACGCAGGAAGACTGACTCACTGCGGGACGTTATCCTCAATCAGTTTTGCCGCTATTAATTAAACGCGGCCGCTTACGATGTGTTTGTAGGACACCATTAAAATATTTCGTTTAATTAGAAAGAGGGCAACAATTGCTTGTTTAAATAACAGTTTGGACATTACAACATTTTTACATTACTATTACATTTAATTTTTTAATATTATGACAATGGAAACTTTTTTTTTTCCTTATTTGTTATATGTACTTTGGTCGCTCAGTGACTATAGGCACTATTAGAGTGGTAGGCAGACTGATGATGGTTATTAGGCCAGTCTGCCGTCCTAGGGTAGTACCACCACTTTCGAATGTAACACCCGTGAAGTGATCTTGTCGCGTTTCGGGAATAGTTTGAACGTAGCCAGATATAACGAGAGGAGTGTGCACTGTCAATTTAGACGGTACATGCTTGTCTCCTCAAGCCGGCATAGTGGAGGCGACTGCTGCCCGCACAGGTTTCTCTGTAGTAACAGTTGTTTCCATTCATGGACCGCACTCTGGCTTTACATCAGGCGGAGTGTTGTCACATGCCGAGCTACAATAAAAAAATTTAAATAAAGCCAAATTGCAATTTTAAACGAATGCTAGTTATGACGTCATAAAAATATAGTGTAAAACTCTAAGATATAAAAAAACGGCTTCAAATTACCTATAATTGTAACATTGCTAGCAATGAGTCATAAGATTGTACACCAGATGCAAATGCTCAACAAGTGACAGAATGTTGAAGACATTAGATAAAACCGACTAAGTTAAAAACAACTGATTTATTATATATATATTATCTTTGTATCATATAACTATTTATTATATTTAATATTTTGTTTTATATATATTGTTTTATTTAGTAGTAATAATTGTACAGCTGGGATCACTCTAATGTAATGGCATCCGTAACACAGGTTTCCTTTACCTAGTATGGATGCCAAAGAGTCTATTTTTAAATAATATTTTACTGTCTCAATAAAGATTATTATTATTAACTAAATATTTTATATTAAATTAAAAAGAAAATTTAATACAGTAAAATGCTAAAAAAACCGAAAACTATTATTACTTTTTTATTGCAACTGCTGACATTTTTAAAAAATTGTATCTCTGTAAGGGAAGAGAGGTAGTTGTGTCGGGATCGTGGTTAGTGGCATTCCGTTGTGACTGCCTATCCCTGTGCGGAAAAAGGTGTGACAATTGTTATCTCTGCATATGACAACAATAATTATGATTAAAATTAGAAAAAAAAATCAACACACACTGCAGATATTGTGCATGAGATGAGATAGAATTTTGCTTTTAATAACATTTTTAAACGATTTCCATCGTTCAAACGACACATTTCAACCGTTAGCATATATTAAAACAGAAAACTGTAGCAGCTACATAAAAATTGATAATAAAATAAACAAATGAGTAAACATGACTTGGTCCCTATCAACATTGGACATAATATCATCGCGTGAACCAAGGTTAAACTATTATAAATAATTTTATACAGACTTATTGATAATTATGTTGCACCACAATAAAGTACTGATAACTTTATACATATGTATAATCAAACAATAGAGTAAACATAATGACATGACAATAGACACACCAGCTTGTGGAGAGGATGTCTGGAACAGGAGGAAACGGTGCAACACGCGCTCCTGGAATGCAGCAGCGTTGAGGCACTGAGGAAATTCATGAGGACAACGTCAATACTCTTTGAGGCGTGCCGGAACGTCGATGGCGTACTGGCAGTGCCAGATTTAAGCATAGGCAGTAGTCTATGGGCCGCCACCACACCACAAAAAAAAAATTCTACTTAATAATAAATCCTCTAGTTTAATTTTGTGTTAGCCAACTTATTTAGTTGCTCTCTTCTTTACCTTGACATTAATAGAAACATTCAACAGTTAACCACAAACGATTTGAGGGCCTCCACAACATGCTCTGCCTATGGGCCGCCGAAGTCTAAATCCGGCGCTGCGTACTGGACTTCATGGAGGAGATAGGTTAGCTTGTATAAGTATGGAAGGACGCACCAGAGAGGGTCGGAGTGCGGAAACCAGCCCGGAAAATCAAGAATCAAGAAGACACACCAGCTTTTACCCGCGTAAATATTTTTCTATTCGGTTACCAATGAACCATTTATCGTTAATTAAAAAAAAGCTAAATCTAACCTAACGCAAAAGTAATTCAAGTAGTGTCAAACAAACAAACAAAGAAACTTTCTTATCATAATAAAAGTTAGACCTATTAATATTGTTATTACTTAAATATCTAATACCATTGCTATATACAACTAGATGTGCAATAACAATCCCAATGTGACGCGAGAGAAAAGATGACCACAGTCACTCTTAGGTTCTCTGTCAGTTAGTATTTTTATCGTTAAAAGGGTGACTGATCTCGAAAATATATTTCGCTTCTTTCCATACATTTGACGTTAGCAACATTGGTTTGACGATGACAACTTTAACCAAGCCAAGATTCGCTGGTTACGGTTAACGTTAAAGTAAGCGTCAAAAATGACAGATGACTGTCGAAAATGATTGTCAAGAATTACAGGCATGACAATGGTGCAACTCGTGTGGAGTAAATGTAAACCATATTGTAAACGTAATGGTTAAAGTAATAGTTAAAGTAAAGGCCTTCTGGTGCAAATAGCACTTAAGTTAGTCTAGTCAGGTTAAAACTAAGTTCGTCTTACTAATAGCACATCCACCTGCCGCTAATTACAGATAATATCTACCTGTTATACTGCCCGGAAGTGTTCTCCATATTGCTCGGCCATAGCAGCATGAGAGCGACAGGATTCTCATCTGGACCGAGACGACGTTCCTTGCATTCCCCGCTGACCATGTCGCCAACAACCTGAGTATTCATATTTATGTAAAATTACAATTACAAAACTTCTAGAGTGCAGCTGTATTGATACACAGAGAAGGACGTTCCAGAAGACTGAAAACAATCACCCACGGGTTGCCGGAACTTCAATGGCGTGTTGACGGTCTTAAAAGAGCTAGGATGGCTTGAGTGAAAATTGAAAATCGCATTTAGTGGGTCGGAAATAGGCTAGTAGCTCCTCGCAAGCTCAGAGCGGCCGTGGTCTAGCGGTAAGACGTGTGAACTCACAATCGATAAGTCGCGTGTTTCAACCTCGCTAAATTCTTTCGGTGTCAATCTAACTATGTCACTCGGTGCCTATAAGTATGATGGTTATTAGCCCTGTCTGCTGTCCTGGGGCAGTACCACCACTTTTTGTTTGAATAACGAGAGGAGTGTGCACTGTCAATATGGATGGTACATGTTCATTTCTTCAAGCCGGCATAGTGGAGGCAACTGCTGCCTGTAGAAATTTCTCTGTAGCAGTTATTTCCATTCATGGACCGCACTCTAGCTTTACATTAGGCGGAGTGTTGTCACATGCCGAGCTACAATTTTAAAAAAAGACAAGAACACCAACAAACTTTTAACTAATTTGTAATATATTGGTTTAACACCGTTTGTAGCATCTCTGCTATGCCAGATTGAATCTTACAAAGCGTAGATTGACAGTGCACACTCCTCTCATTATACCTAGCTACCTTGCAACTAGAACACTTTAGAGATGGTAATAACTACAAATATCAAATGAAAACACTAATGTTTTAGCAAATTTAAAAATATCAATGTCTATAAAACCTCCTAGACATTAGATTTTAATTTACAAACACAAATTGCAATTTTAATTATAATTTTTCATAAAATATAGTAAAAATATAGATTATAGACTTAAAGATAATCTATCTATACTAGATAACAATGATAAAAATATATCATATAATACAACATCCAAAATTCAATTATGAAAAAGAAAAACCTAGCTATTAATAGTTTAGAAGAAACAAGGTTTTATACATTTTAGCAATATAAAACTATTTTTCTTCTAAACTATAAATAGCTAGGTTTTTTTATTTTCATCATGATATTAGACAAAACAATACCTAGGGAATCTTCGGTTTGTTTTTTTCTAATAACTTTTCAGATTATTTTTATTATTTTTAACATAAATCGACCACACAATCGCGTGAGAAAGATCGTCTATCCTCCTCTTAAAACATAATTTTATAAACATCTAGATGATACATGCACGTCTCCTCAAGCCACCATAGTGGAGACGACTGCTGCCCGCACAGGTTTCTCTGTAGTAGCGGTTGTTGCCGTTCATGGACCGCACTCTGGCTTTACATCAGGCAGAGTGTTGTCACATGCCGAACTGTATACAATAAAAAAAAAATCAATAAGTTTCTCACCTCTGCAAGCTCATATGGTCCTCCAGAGCCATTATTAAGGTTGAGTTTATCAGCAATACAACATACTATCTCTCCGGAGCTCGTTTGTTTCGATGCTTCCACCGATAGGGCTTCATATTGAGCTGATAGTGCACCTACAAATACCTATAATAGAATAATTAGAAAGTAAATTGAAATATTGCATAATCTTTCACAAATATTTTTCATCATGATTACAATGTATCACCCGTGAAGTGACCTTGTCGCGTTTCGGGAATAGTTTGAAAGTAGCCAGGTATAACGAGAGGAGTGTGCACTGTCAATCTAAGATGGTACATGTTCGTCTCCTCAAGCCTAGTGGAGGCGACTGCTACCCGCACAGGCTTCTCTGTAGTAGCAGTTGTTATCATTCATGGACCGCACTCTAGCTTTACATCAAGCGGAGTGTTGTCACATGCCGAGCTACAATAAAAAAAAAAAACAGACTGCATTTAGGTTTAAAAATTAGGTTGTTTGTGATCATGTAACCACACTTCATCACTGTTAAGCTCGACTTCTACACTGATCAGCTTAAGGAGACAAATATGGACTATGCACCATTGACAGGGCACATTTCTCTTGCACAGAGCTACTTCCAAGCTGATCTCGAAATGACTGGGATGCTTTACGAGTTATGGATGTGATGATACTACCTCAGGAGGGCAGACAGGGCTAATAACCATCATCAGTCTCTACGTTTAAATTTATTTAGTTATTTAAGAGGTTGTATATGTATTTCGCATGAACCATATTTATATTCGAAGTTAATGTATATTAAGTAATCAAAATTCTTTTGTTTTCCATATATAATGTAAACTAATGTGACTCCTAAGTTACTTACACATTTAAAAGTACGTCAACATGTCTCCAAACATAATGCATTTATATCTCACAAATATTTATCAAGCAAACAATAAAAAGCCGCATCCATTGTTTACAATATTATCATATACATAAACAAATAACTTACCTGTACAATATATCTGTGATTTTCAGTATGTGCCATTGTACAACATTGTATTCTACTTGGTGCAACTTAAATCTACTCTATCCCTTGAATTCATTTTGTTTGATCACCACTCAAACACACATCTCTATTTGACATGAAAATAATGATATTAAATTGTCTCTATATTTATTAATTATGCAGATAATGCACTCGCGACACATGCTGTATCTTAATTAATAAATGCTTCGTTACCACAAGACCCCCCAAGGGCTCAAAACGCATCTAATGCCTGATGATGGACCTATATGACATTTTCACCTTCCGTGGTCACTTATTTCATCAAGAATACATATAATCACAAAGACTTTCGAGTTATAATATGTAAAGATCACGAATTAATTCGCCAGATATTTGGGTCACATGTTGTTCAATAGTCCTGCCATCTCAGAGATTAGTTCTGGTCATGTTTTTTCCTGAATTACTCACTCACTTCAGGTTATTATGATTCCTGAGTTGATAAGAGTTTATAGAGAGTTATATTTAAAAATGTAATAAACGGCAGAGAAATCGGTCTCTCCAACAACCTGTTATTTGTCAAACACTGTTCTTCAAAACGCACCACGTAATCGGATTGATAAATCTATATGGACCTTTGTTTACAACACAGAAAGATTATATAATTTTCACAAGCAATTATGACTCTTATATTAATTAATTTTAATAAAATAACATGAGAGAATTCAAATCCACAAAACCTCCATTTTTATTTGTGTGTCTACGGTGGAGATTGGAATATGTTACCCTATTAATTTAAAAAGCACAACATTTTTGCGTCACTGAAAGTATTATTATGTTCTATATGAATTAGACGGATTATAATGAATTATACCATAGACAAAACTGCTATAAACAAATACTTTTTTTTAATTTAAAATTTAGTTTGGCCTTTTGTCAAAGTTGACTTCTTTTTTAACCAAATGGAATGAATTTATTTATAATTGTCCAATTAATTAGCAAACACATGTAAAACAATAAAAATTAAATATAGTGAAATATAACTAGTCTATGCAGTATGCTTTGCAGAAACTAAAAAACCAATTTGGCGGTCACCTGTTTTACTATGTTGATGGTTTGAATTAAAAATAATCTGAAAAATAAAAATAAAGATTAGGCAATACGTGCAAGTATCAAAAGGTAATGCCTCCTGAAAAATTAAATAATTGCTAATGATTTCGAAAAATTGAGATATTTCTGAAAAATAGGCTGGATAGATAATCCCTTGAATCCCTTGAAGTTACAACAAAAAGTGATTGACAGCTATTCACGCGAAAACGTCTAGCGGTTACTTTTCGTTTTTATAAATTGTTTAGAGTGTTTGGCGCGCTTTTGCCCGGAAAGGTTGAGGTGTTTTTTTTATCACTTTCCTTAATTAGTTTAGTGGTTATTATTGTGTAAAATTGGTGTTATTTTGCGTAATTTTATGCTGCGCTTGTGATTAATTGTGGAAACAATAAAATTCACTCTATATGAGGCAACAGAAGCGGTTTTTTTATTTGGTTATCCCACGCCGCGAAAACGCTCATCTTGTGACGTGAATTGCCGCCAAATATTCAAAAAAGCGTCAAATTGTAAAACACCATTGTAATTTGATGCAAAAACAGGAAGAATTTACTACATGACATTGGCAGAATTGTCGTTATTATGACATTTGAGGCCATTTAACAAAAGAAGAAAAAGATTAATTGTTTACAGTGTTTGTTATTATTTAAAACTGACATTAATTTGTATAATGATGTGCTACGGATATTTTTTCAAACACCGCATCACACGCAAAATGTTCATATATTGATGTTTTTTTTATTATTATGGCATTCACCCATAGGAATTTTGCCAGTATTACGATATCGGAACAAGGAACAACACAAAAAGAAATTATCAATACCGAAGACGAAGCTGTATGGGCTTTAATTTCTTTGCTTTGGGAATGGGAAAATGGAACTATAAAAAAAAAGTAAACTTACGTTATGAGTGAAATTTTTTAAATAATGTAATTATAATAAATAGCGTATATTTAGATCGTTAACGTACACCAATAAGTTATTATACTTTATAGCAAATATAATAATAGATTCTAATAATTGCTAGATAAGAATCTAAATATAAATACTCGGATTACAATAATACTTACGTATTCCAAAAATATTAAAATAAAAAACAACTACGTCAATTTAGTCATAGATATTTATTCTTAAATTCCTTCCTATACATAAGTAAGAACTTATTGTACAAACACAATCGTCCCATTCTATTACATTATCATGCCCGCATCGTTACTTATTTTAACTTCCTTTCGAACTCAATTGTCTATTCTAACATCACAGTCTCATTATTCGATTGAGTATTCTTTACAATGTTAAGTGACGACGTTGTCGATGACCGATCGGTGCACGTCGAGCTGTAGCAGCCGCGGCAATAGCACGACGACGCGCGTGAACACGACCATGTTTAGACAAATGATCAGATCTAGCGAAACATTTGCCACATTCGGCACATCTGTACGGCTTGTCCCCAGAATGACTTCTCCTATGTCTAGATAACTCATCAGATCGTGCAAATTTCCAACTGCATCCGGCCCATGTGCACCTGTAAGGTTTCTCGCCGCTATGACGCCTTAAATGCGCCCGCACATGTGAAGCTTTCGCGTATAGTTTTCCACAGTCCTTTACGGGACATCTGAACGCGCCCACGTCTGTGCAATACTTAGGCTCTCCCCAATCGTTGTATTTACCGCACGGAGCCGACTCTACCCTCACTGGCATCGGTATTCCTTTCGGCTCATTATGATCACTCCAATTCGATTGCTTATCATGTTTTGGTTGTTTAAAAGCTGACGTGTCATCACTCGGTGACGAATCCGGCGTACTCGCTTCATAATCACTACTCAAAGTTCTAAGAAAACAATCATCAAAGTCTATTGTTTTATCCCAATCGGGGAACTCGAATAAGTCTGTGAAATCGAGCGAATCTGCCACACTATCTTGTCTTATGTGCTGTCCTAGCAGCGTATCACAATCACTTAATTCACAGAAGTCGTTGAGCGGCCACGAACTGTTGGATTCGTTGCTGAATGAGCTGGGTAAATCGAAGTTAATGAGACTCTCCGCCGGGGAGAACTCGAACAACTGCTCCTCGAATAACATGTCATCAAGATTACCATGTAATCGTTCATGAAACATTTTGATTCTGAAAAGTTTAACATTTAAAATTAATGACCGGTCAAATGCAGCAAATACGATTGATATTTATGCTTTTTATCTGTTTATTTGTATAACAAAGGACTTACATTGTTTTGTTGTTATATTTAACTCATTGTGTGAGCGATTATGTCCGATGTTGGTCTATGAATGAGTATTGCACTCGACAGAGGCGACCGGCCGGACAGACGAGCGGACGAAAGATAACATGAATCGACGATTATCGGCGTATACATACGAACTGAATGAGTGACGAGCCATGTGTACTGTTGTAGGATACTTTTATCAAAACAATAACAGATTTTTCCAAAAGTTTTTTGGTGATTGGCACTCATTATTGATTATAGTTATTTGATATTTGACGTACGTTTGATGATGAACGGAAATTACGTTTAACACATGCTAGGTATCTCTGCTAATTATATTTATTTTAAATATTTCCTTAATTTATTAAGCTACCACTTTCGAATGTAACACCCGTCAAGTGACCTTGTCGCGTTTCGGTAATAGTTTGAAAGTAGCCAGGTATAACGAGAGGAGTGTGCACTGTCAATCTAGATGGTACATACTCGTCTCCTCCGAGGACCGAGTGGACCGCACTCTAGCTTTACATCAGGCGGAGTGTTGTCACATGCCGAGCTACAATTAAAAAAAAAAAGCTGCCACAGAAAGGGTCAATTATTCGCTTAGGAATAGCTTAACACATGTCTAAGTTATAATCAACGCGATTGAGTGGCCGTGGTCTAGCGGCTGAAGGCGTGGATGAGACCTGTGTTCGAATCTTGATATGTATATCGGCACTGCGTGGGCTTAGGCGTTAAATAATATAAAATAAATCAGCTTTAAAACGGATTTTATTAATAAAATGTATGTTTGTAGATCAGTCACTTAGTAGGTAATATTTTGTTATCAGTATTATTAAAAGTTTTTACATTGTTGACCTTTTGTACATTTAGAGGTCCATCACATCTTAACTGCATATTTATTAATTTTTTTTACACAAAGATAAATAAAGATTTATGCCTAATAAACACGTAAGCATAGGTAGTTTTTTTTATATATTTGTACATTTGTATAATAATTATTATATCTTTACTAAAATTTTGTGCTAAAATTGCCGAGTTTCTTGTCTACTACTACTTAGCTCACGCCTTATTCCCACTGGGGTAGGCAGAAACTATGGAGAGCCAGCGACTCCTCTCTCTACATACCACTTTCGCTTCGAACATATTCATTACTCCCCTCATGCATGCACGTCGTTTAAGGGTGCTCCTCATCTGACCCTTTGGGCCAGATTCAAATAAAAATGTACTGAATTATTGTAACATTTTATTTATTCTAAAAGCTCTAAAAACATGATTCTTCTTTCTTTCTGTTTATCGCGGGCCGTATCTTTGACATGACTGGTCTAGACAGTGCCTTTCGCTATACTTGGCTACTTTCAAACTATTCCCGATACGCGACTAGGTCACTTCACGGGTGTTACATTCGAAAGTGGTGGTACTACCCCAGAACGGCAGACTGGGCAAATAACCATCATCAGTCTGCCTGCCACTCTTTAATATTGGGCTCTTGTGTGTTCACGCGCCTTACCGCTAGACCACGGCCGATTATAAGTAAAAAAACAGTAACAAAATATACTTAGATATATTTCAATCCAATCCTAAATAAATATTATTTATAAATATTAATATTATTTCGCATGTTTTTAGGCAATTTGATTCAATTCTTACTTTTTAATATAAACAATATTTATCAATAGCTTTATCTAAATTCTCTCACATCGCGCTCGTATTTGTAAACTTTAATTATTAATTTTTTTGTATAACGATAGATTGATAGTGTGCACTGTCAATCTGATGGTGAACATTTGTGTCCTTAACCCACTTGTTCCTGAAACAACTTTTGTCTTCAGAATTCAATGATTTTTGGATATTGGTTTCATATATGGGTCTAGTTAACGGGAAAAATAAAAAGAAAATTCCCCGCTTTTCAGGAAATTGGGAAAATGGTGTTCTTTTAAAAGGACGCTAGTATTATGTACTACTACGACGATTAGAGTTGAAATACAATTAGATTATAGATTTAACTGAATTTATTTCGAATTGTGAAACTTTTTGAAGCAAACCTTGGGATGCAAAGCAACATTTATATTTTAGACAGTAAAAAATGGCTTTTTTTTGACATTCAGAGCACCGAATTTGATTATTTGTATGCCTCATATGCGCCAAATCGCAGATCATCGAGAGACATGGGTTACTTTACTCTGAATTATTCTTATATGTTGCTAGAAGAGTTATTGCCACACTTATGCGGAAATAAAAAACATTATATTGACTACCAATATTCTTGACTGATTAAGATCTGTGCTTCCACGCAGCAGTAACAATGCTCTTATCATGCCACTTGCTTGTTAGCATGCACTTTTCTGCTTCCAAAATTTGTTGCTTCTACCTAAAACTTACACCCCTATCCTTATGAATTAACCTGTGACAAAATGTTAACACGGATGACCACCATATCATCATCATGGTTTCGTACCATTGCTTCATCAATGCTATAATGCTCTTGAAGCGTGATCGAATAAGTCGAATGAAACGTGTCTGTGTTTTGATCATCATATGTCGTATGATGATCGTATGATCATTGTCTTCATCACTACAATCTTCTCATCGGAAAACGACCTCTAAATAGGCTCGTAAATTTCCAAAATCTATGTAAATTTTGTAAATTTACTTGGTTTTCATCACCTCAATTCTCATCGGTGACATCAACATTGAAGTTTTCAGGAGGTAAAATAATGATTGGATAGGATATTTCCTCATCCTCGTCATCTTCTAACTCTTCAGAGGTTTCATTTATTGATAAAAGCTAAGAATTATTCTAGTTCTGCACCCCAAGAATGTGCAACATGATGGTGGCACATTTTACTATTGGTCGTTTAAAAGGACGGCAATTAAAATCGTGTAAATTATATAAATATAATGACATTCAAACAATGCAATCTCTTGTATTTGATAATAGACGAATCATATTACTTAGTTATGCAGTTATTTAAAAAATAAAACGTAATTGTAACATTAAATACACGCTTTAGATTTTGCAAAATAAAAAGGGTGTTTTTAAAAATTAATAAAAAATATAACGCAACTTAAATCACGCACAATGAGTTACGTATCTTTTCCGTGGACTTGTAAAGTG
Source organism: Tinea pellionella (assembly GCA_948150575.1). Lineage (NCBI taxonomy): Eukaryota > Metazoa > Arthropoda > Insecta > Lepidoptera > Tineidae > Tinea > Tinea pellionella. Next base: position 6,367,544 of record OX411259.1, on the reverse strand, counting down.
TCTAAAGAATATAAATAATTTTTTCATAGGCACACACATTGATTACAATAATTTTATTTGTCCGGTGTCCTTTTAAAAGGACGATAGCAACAAGTGGGTTAAGTCGACATAACTGTAGATATTTCTCTATAGTAGCAGTTGTTTCCATTCATGGACCGCACTCGAGCTTTGCATCAGGCTAGGCGGAGTGTTGTCACATGCCGAGCTACAATAAAAAAAGTACTTCAACGAATATCTTCTTAATGACTAATAAATTTTACAATACTAATCGAATACCCCAACAGCTTTTGTTGCAATGTTTTTTTTTTGAACAAAGCGCTTCTGTTTCGCTTAGTAAGAGTACAAAAATACAAAGAAGTATTAATTTTTATAATTTCCGTTATCGAATAATGAGTCATGTCATCTATTTGGAAATGTTTATGAATTTAACTCTATTGAAGTTGCTGGAAGTCCTTTTTATCTGGAGTATGTGTGTAATTTATTTTTGTTTGGGTTTATCCAGACGAATTACAGTACACTCAAATATCAATTCCTAAATAAAGAGTACCTACCTATAATGAGCTTGGTGTGGATATGTTCGGCGACTCGCTTGGCATATTTAGGTCTAAGGTGGTCGGTTCTACCTCCTGTTGACTTTTGTCTCTGTCATTTTAATTTTTAACTTTAATTTTAATTTTGAATTCTATTTTGATTTTAATTTTGATTTTGTTTTTAATATTATTATTTTTTTTTTTGCTATACTTTATTGTGTAAGATGTAGCACTTAAAGGTGGATCATTTGCCAAAAAAATTATCAACTTCTATTAAGCATGATTTAATGATTCCCACCACTAGTCGCCCTTAAAAATATATAAAAATAAAAAAAATCCCAGTATTATTGAGAATTGTTATTTGCAACAGTGTTCACAATGTTCGTTGTTAAAATTACACAAGTCAACTTTAAGAATAAGAATAATTTTAACCAAGACAAATTGGTCGCGTGTATTTCAGTGTTCCTTCCTACACAGCAAAAAATTAAGAAATAAATATCTACTTTGTGTTTTCTCAGATTTTGCGTTCGGTGATCTTTTAATGCATTTTACTATGCATGCAGTGACTAAATTTAAGAAACTTTGCCGTTATCGTCGCGTCGGCGTCGCGTCTTTGTAGTGACATTAGATACTTTTTCTTCTACCCAACAGGCATGGGCGGTCTAAGCCCTAGGCAACCTAGGCAAGTGCCTAGGGCTTAAGTTTATTTATGTTTATTTAATCTTTGTACATGCATTTTTTTTCTTGGATTCAGATAATTAAATAGACCTACATACTAAGTAGGTATATGTTTTAAAACCAAACTACCAAATGAAAAATAGGCCAGGAATTACAATGTTGCCTAGGGCCCGCTTTAGCCTTAGTCTCCTACTGCCAGCAGGTTAATATAAACATAACAAAAAAATCAAAGATAAATAATTAGTAAAAAGTAATTTTTTTTATAGAATGCGTCTAATACGCCAATGATTAATATTATTGACGTCACAAAGATATAATGTTCTGGTGTTATTTGATATGTGATCATCATCAGCCATGAACAAATGTTGGTACTGCCAGCCACTGCATCGCGGCGCCTCCTTATCGCTTGTCTAGGTAAGGTAACTTCACCAATTAATGACGTTTTACTTTTTTTTTATTGTAGCTCGGCATATGACAACACTCCGCACAACTGCTACTACAAACTTCTACAGGCATCAGTCGCCTCCGCTATGCCGGCTTGAGACGTGTGTGTATCATCCAGACTGACAGTACACCTCTCATTATACCCGACCACTTTGAAACCAAACCCGAAACGCGGCAATATAAAATAAAAATTAAGAAACTCAAAACTCTACCGTTGGAGGAGACGAGCATGTACCATCTTAGAATGACAGTCAGTCAGTCAAACTATTCCCGAAACGTGACAAAATTACATTCAAAAAAAGGACAGTTAATTGTTTTCTGTTTTAGTTAAATTTTGTTTATAGAAATTTGTTATTAAATAGATTGCGTTATTATAAAAGCACATGGCTCAACTAATGGCTTTTAGCACCATAAACTGATAAACTATCGATTAAATTACCATTATTTGTTTTTTTTTTTAAATTGTAGCTCGGCATATGACAACACTCCGCCTGATGTAAAGCTAGAGTGCGGTCTATGAATTGAAACAACTGCTACTACAGAGAAATCTCTACAGAATCATCCAGATCGGCAGGGCACACACTTCTCGTTATACCTTTTTTTTTATTTTTTTTTATTTTAGCACGTCATATGACCGCACTCCGCCTGATGTTAAGCTAGAGTGCGATCTATGAACGGAGGTGACTGCTGTCAGAGAAGGGGATCTGTAGACAACAGTCGCGTCCGCTATGCCGGCTTAATGAGATGCCTCTTCACGATGCGCTTGAAGGATCCCATGTTATACCTGGCTACTTCCAAACCGTTCCCGAAAGACGGCACCACCCCAGAACGGCACACTGGGCTTATAACCGTCATCATTGTGCCTATAATTCTTTAATAGTGCCTATAGACACTGAGCGTTAAAAGTATATAATAACATTCATTGAAATAACTAGATAAGCAATAACGCTCCCAATGTGACGGGAGAGAAAAGATGACCACAGTCACTTTTAGGTTTACCGTCAGTTAGTATTTGACTGGCGACTCTCTCTCTCTTCGTCGGTCCCTCATTGTTAAGGATCGTGACTCCTGGTGGCTCGCTCAATTAGATGTCTCCATCGGCTCCGACTACTTGCCTGATGGGGAGCTTTATAGACCGGCATCTCCAGACAAATGGACACCTGGAGATCGCGAGATGTTAGCTATATTAGGCTGTTATTATATTTATGTATGTAACTCACACGCGGATCGACGGTCAGTCACGCGCAGAGAGGGATCGAAGACAGTCGCATAGGCGGATGCGGACGGTAAAGCGAAGCAGTTATTAATACATAGATAAACATACCTACCATAGAGACAAAACCACTATAACCTCCACTACACCTGGTCTGTCCAGCGGGTTCGTCTTCTGCCATCAACCTTCCCTATCACTGTCGACAACATTGTCAAATCGTTTGAAGCGGGTTACCACGAGTCTCCTCGATCACGCGTCCTACCGCTTAACGTGAAAGCCAACAGCTGACCGTCCATACATTTTGTTTTACAACATTGTTTGAAATATAGCAGATTTATGTTGAAATTAAGTAATTTTATGACTTTCTCAGCACTAATTATTATCGCAAATCACTATAATACCTAATATTTTAAATATTTTAAACATTTTATATTAGTTATATTTCACAAGCATTTTATATATTCTGTGCCGTAGCTATTTGTTTATTATAGTGATTTGCGACAATAATTAGTGCTGAGAAAGTTACAAAATTACTTAATTTCAACATAAATCTGCTATGTTACAAACAATGTTGTAAAACTAAATGTATGGACGCTCAGGTGTTTGTTGGCTTTCACGTTAATTGATCCTACATTTTATTTATTTTATTTTAGCACGTCATATGACCAGACTCCGCCTGATGTTAAGCTAGAGTGCGATCCATGAACGGATGCGCCCGCTATGCCGGTCACACTGCGCTTGAAGGATCTCGTGTTATAGGAATGAGGAAAGACGTGGCTGGGAAGGTCGTTCCACAATTTAATGGAATAGAAGAAGGACTTGAAGTCTATCCGAAATGGAAGAGCAGTGAGTGTGCAGGAGTAAAATAAAATGCAAAAATAATTGCGCATATCATTTCCTTTTAATACGAGCATTTACAACAATTTGAAACGTAATCGTCATTGAGATCTGCGACCATCATACCACTACGGCGCTCAACAAAAAAATAATACATACATCGCGTCATACTAAACATTTATATAAACAAACGACTTAAGTACATGTTTAGAGGACCCAAATACAACAACGCTTACTCGAAGTAGTTTCTTTTATAACACAAATCTAAGCTATTAATTTTATGATGTAAAAATAATTAATACGTCTACTATTCATGGACACCTATCGTCTTCATGATATTAAAATCAAGGGTAAGGTTTATTACAACAAATAAATTGTTTCTCACTCCCACTATGCCGGATTGAGGAGACTAATGTGCAATGCTTCCGTAAAGCGACCTGAGGCTAAAGTCAAAGCTAATCGACAACAAAATATATGTCGATTGGCTTCAGGGGTGTCAAACTTGAATGTGGTAGTACAACTCCAGGATGGTATGCTAATAACCATCATAAGTCTGCCTACCACTCTTTAAAATTGTTTATTGTCCATATTTATGACGATAAGCTACCATGGATTGTAGTCTATGGATTGTTTGCAAAATTCTTCAAGTTAAACAATCTTTATAATGAAAGATATGTTATGTTAAATTAAAGAATTCTAAATAAACTATGCGAGCCAACTCGGAATACATCTGCAAAGACGCCATTTTGTTCCGTACGTACTTCATAAGTGATATGTAAGGAATACAAACAAACAAATACATTAAATACAGTAAGAACTTTTCATACATTTTTATTTGTTAAATACAAAAAAAGCAATCGGATTTATTCTAAAGAATGCCCATTCGCCTAAAAGAAATGGGCCCACAATAATTTTTTTCGAGATTCACGATAATTTTTAGTTAATTTTGTAGAAAAAGAAATCTACATTCCTTATTACCAATCAGTTTTAATTTTTTTTTTACCCGAGTTATTAAGTAGGTAATTAAACTTTTTCTGATGCAATATTTGCTGTTATTATTATTTTATATGCTTTAATTTATATTAGTAATATTAATATCAGTTTTTTTATGTAATTAAACATTGTCTATTAATTAGTAAACGATGTGTTGATATAATTGAAATAAGTTAATGAAAAAATAAGATATTATTTTAGAATATTGTTTTGATATCAAATCAAGTGGGCCCAAAAATAAACATTCCCCTTTTGCTGGTCGTACTTATTTGAAGTGAAGTTAGCTGCAAATCCAGTCTTATTCTTAGTTGACTCGCATAGCACATAAAAATATATTTTCGTAAGCGTTCAATACTTTATACAATAAAAAAGAGTATATCATAATATATAAAATAACAAACATTTTAACAATTTTAGATTTTCCGTCTAAAATTAAACTAAATGCAAAATAACATAATATCTTTCTGTCTACCTCTTAATAGATAGGCGTGAGGGTACAACAACAATTTTTTTGTACTAAATTGAACCTTCGAGTTAACATTGGCCAATAGATAAGGTAATTATAAAATTACGGTTAATTTTGGTGACTTTAATACTCTGCATAAAACAGGATGCTTATTTGTTTTGAATTAATAAAATATTATAGGAATTTGTCATAGATTACGTAAATAATAAAAAAATATATAAAACAATTCCGATTTTTGTTATGACACAATGCATTTGATGCACTCAGTACGTGAAAGTCCTGTGCAATCGCAGACACAAAAGGTTTTTGAATAATTTTATGTGAAAATTAATGTAGACAATTGGCAACATATTGTTGCATTTAAATCGTTTTAGTGAAAAAAAGCAAAATCAATTTGCATTTTCGCGTCATCATTTCGTTAAAAAGCAGAAACAGCTTTAATATATATTATAGACATATATAATTTGTGGTGCTTTATTATGCCTTCTCTCACAAAATAATAGAGATAGGCAGTAGTCGCCTCCGATATGCCAACTTGATTAGACCCAAGTTGACAAGGCAGACGCGTCCAAACGTTATCAAAGTTACCAAAATTAACTTAAAAAAATTTAACAATCATCTATAAATTTTATTTGTCTATTGGTCTATATATGTACAGTATGTTTTTTAAGGGTGCAGTAAAATAAATAATTTCTAAGATTTATTAAATAGATTGATTATAATTGTTAAAAGAAAAAATTATTATATTTTTTTTATTTATTAATTATTTATTAAAATCTCGGGTTAGCGGTCGATTCGCACGGATTGGATTCGCCCGAAACGTGCGACTTGACCACTCATTAAAATAAATAATTAATTTTATATAAAATAAAAAAATAATACTGAATCTTTACTGAACCCTTTAGCAAATATTTTCCGAACAAAATATTACAATTTTTAATGTATTATACTCAATTTACAAAAAAAATGCCCTCAAAAAATTACTATTTTGCCGACCGTCGGTTTCTGTTTCACTTGACTAATGGGAAAAGTCATCATTTCCAATCGATCAAATTCACAGTGAGTATATACAATTTTTTTTATACAATATTCCGTTGATCGGCAAAAACAAAAAAAAAAAAAACAATAAGGCTAAAAGCTGATTGTGATTTTTTTGCAAACGCTACTTTTTTTTATTTAATCGAGTTTTATATATGTAGCAAATATATTTCAGTGAGCGAATCCAAACTTACAAAAAGTAGCGATTACAAAAAAAAATTACAACAGTCACTGATCGGCCTTACCGCTGAGTAGATTATCCCAACCGAACCTTATTACCGTACAGTCGCGCAGAAAAGATTATTATAGATTTTTAAAATTAAAGAAGAAAAAGACACATGTTTTTCGGAAGCATATTTTCTAAAATTACTTTGTATACACGACTGTACTTCATAAAGCTTGGATGTATTCGTCGACTACTTAAAAGGCATTAATTCCTACTACCCGATGATTATTTACACTAAAACTTAATATCACCACTCATCGTTCATGAAACGTCCAAGGCTCGTCCATAACACAAAACGAGGCACTAAATTACCATCACTTTTATTACATTCACATTAATTATTAAGTTTTTCATGACCAATTACATATAAATACAGATTGTAATCGCTCCGCACACCGCCTGATGTAAAGCTAGAGTGCCATCCATGAATATATATAAGTATATGGACAAGCGCATCCGGTCATCTATCAGCTAAGAATTGAATAACCTCGCGGGTGGTACACAATCCTTGCATACACATAGCTTGTTTATGGTTTTTTTTTTAACTGTAGCTCGGCATACAACACTCCGCCTGATGTAAAGCTGGAATACTGTACATGAACGGAAACAACTGCTACTACAAAGAAGTCCTAAGGCCAGCAGTCGCCTCCGCTATGCCGACCTGAGGAGACGTGTATGCACCATCTAGATTGACGGTGGTTACTTTCAAACTGCTCCCGAAACGCGACAAGGTCACTTCACGGGTGTTACTTTCGAAAGTGGTGGTACTACCCCAGGACGGCAGACTAAGCTAATAACCATCATCAGTGTCTACCACTCTTTAAAAGTGCCTATAGGCACTGAGCAACTAAAGTATATATAATATAGTTACATTGATACCGGTCAGGATTTAGCGAGGTTCGAACACGGGTCTCATGTATCGGAGGTTGAAGCGCGTGTCAGTATCAGTAATAAGTCATAAAAACTTAATAATTATTAGGGAGAAATAAAAGTAATAAATAGTCAATATTTGTCCACTTACACTAAATAAAACACAATTAATAAATCACTTCATAAACAGTTGCTTTTTTATCACCTGAACCCGTTACTATATATTTATCATCTGAAGATATATCGCAACTTAAAACTGATGATGATTCCTTCGACTGAAAAATAAAAAAAATAACATTTTATATTATCTACACTAAAAACTTCTCACACTAAAAGCTTCTCAAACTTTTTTCATTCACGACCCCATTTACGATTGCGAGTTTCCTGGCGACCCCACATAAATATAAAAATAAATAAATATTTTTTGATGATTTATTTATTAGGTAACAATCTATATGTACTATCAAGAGCAGTACAGTACTTACAGTTGCCTTCTCTTTCTGATTGTATTATAAGTAAAGGAGATCAATATTGTTGTCAATGTTTCTATATGTTTTTCACATATTGCACGTCATTTAGTTGTCAATGTTATGAGGGAAAAACGAATCTACGCACGTCAGTTGTCATAGCAACGTAAACATAAGTTATATTTAAAGTAGGAGCTGAGAGAAACATAAAAATATGCAAGTAACATTAGTCCTTAAGGTAGGACTGCTCCCCTGCTCTTGATAGTACATATGAAAATATATAGTTTTAGAATTCGTTTAGAAACATACAAAAATCTTCTAAAATTAAAAATTACACAAAAAGTTGTAAAATTGTATTTATTATAGTTACAAAAATTATATGCATTTTTTGCAATAACGTAAATAAAAGGGAATTCTGACCGTCTTAAATACACATCTAGATGTTATAAAACCGTGTATTTAAATATTTCACATTAAAATCTCTCGCTACCACAGAATCTTGCTACGCGACCCCACTTGGGTCTGATTAAACAATTCGTAAAATGACTTACGACATTAAAGATTTGGAGTCCAAAACAAATTACTAATCCATAATTCTCAACTTAAAGGTATTAATGAATTTAAAAAATCTGCTTACCTGGAATATACTAGCTCCATACGGCGTTCTCCACGCGTTTAATAAATTATCTTTCCCTGTTGAAACGAACCATTTCCCGCAGGAAGCGAATCGTAATGACAGAACACACGATTCGTGTAAATGTAGCTGATATTTATCTGGTTTTACTGCGTGCAACACTTCCACGTTACTATTTTCCATGCCCACTGCGAGCCACTCACCTGGAAAACGAAATTTATTTTCTATAAAGTACAAGAGCGGACGCGTGAACTCAAGACCCGTGTTCGAACCTCGCTAATTCTGGTACAAACAACTGCTAATACAGAGAAACCTCGCAGTCGCCTCCACTATGCCGGCTTAAGGAGACCAGCACGTACCATCTAAATTGACAGTGCACACTCCTCTCGTTATGCCTGGCTGCTTTCAAACTATTCCCGAAACGCGACAAGGTCACTTCACGGGTGTTACTTCCCTAGGCCGGCAGACTGGGCTAATAACCATCATCAGTCTGCCTACCACTCTTTAAACTCACTTGAAAGGTGTCCTTGTTGAAACGTTAGCACTAGTACCTTATTTTAGTTGAACAAACGTACCTGTCGGACAGTAGCCCAGTGAGAAGATTTGTGAACTAAAATCGTGCTGTTGTAATTGTCTACCTTCCCTCAAGTCCCATGACCTGCAAATAATTCCTTAATATTATTAACTAGCTACTATAATGATACCATGAACAAAAAAACCGTTTATCTTCAGCATTTTCAGAAACTGAAATCTAAAAATGTGATGATCGACGCAAACATACATCTGACCATCGATATATACAACTAGATGTGCAATGACGCTCCCAATGTGAGGCGAGAGAAAATATGGCTACAGTCACTTTTAGGTTTTCTGTCAGATTTTTTTTTTAATGGCATTCGCCCTAGGCATTTTGCCAGCATCACGTTAAGATGGGGAACAGAAAATGAAAGACAAACAAAAAAAGGGATAAAATGAATTTTTCATATGAATGAAGAACTATAGTTTAATTTTATTTAAAGTAATGAATTTAGCGATGGAATGAAGAATAGCAGGAGATGATAACGAGATGGAGAGAAGGTTAGAAATGTTAGTAGGGCAAGGAATAGATTTATGAATAGATTTTAAGAAGTCAGTTGATATTTGACTTGCCGTAAGCCGAGATTGACATTGTCAAATCGTTTGAAGCGGCCTACGCCTTTTTCATGTCAAATGTATGAAGTTTGCTCCTCTAGTATGCATCCCAATGCATCTGACATAAAAAAACCCAGGCCGCTTCAAACGATTTGGCAATGTGGACGTCAAGTCAGATACTAACTGACAGAGAACCTAAACGTGGCTGTGGTCATCTTTTGTCTCGCGTCACATTGGGAGCGTTATTGCACATCTAGTTGTATATATCGAATGATCGACGAACTATCAGTTTTTTTTTAATTTAAGATGAATTACTTTTTTTTGAATTATAGCTCGGCATGTGACAACACTCCGCCTGACGTAAAGCCAGAGTGCGGTCCATGAATGGAAACAACTGCTACCACAGAAAAATCTTGAGGAGACGAGCATGCATCATCTAGATTGGCAGTGCACACTCCTCTCGCTATACCTGGCTACTTTCAAACTATTCCCGAAACGCGACTGAATTTTAAATTTAAAAAAATAATCTCACCTAACAGTATTATCAAGGCCGCCAGTCCATAGTTTGGTACCGTCGGCAGAAATATCAATACACGAAGCACCATCCGTGTGTCCTTGAAATTGTCTCACTAATGTCTGATTATGTAAATCCCATACAGCTATATTGCCATCTGAACAACAACTGAAGCATACCTGAAAAATAACATGAAACTTAAATAATTTTTACAGTAACTCGGCATACGACAACACTGAAGTAAAGATATAGCACAGTCTATGAACGGAAGCAACTGCTACTACAAATGAATATCTACAGACAGCAGTCGCCTGCGCTATGCCGGCTTCATGAAACGAATGTGCACCATCTAGGTTGACAGGGGACACCGCTATAGTATGCTACAGAAAAACTGATCCTGAAACGCGGTGTTACTGAAAGTGGTGGTACTACCCCAGAACGACCGACAGGGCTAATAACATTGGTCAGAACTTAGTACGAGATTCGAACACGAGTCTCATCGATCGTTAGGCCACGACTGCTCAATTGGGGAGGTGTATCTGGTGACATCTATCTTTTTAACATATTTTTTAGATAATATAGATTAATTTAGTCGACACGTGTTTCTGGAAAACTTTTATAATTGCCTCGTTCTTTTTTATTAATTTTTAAAAATACTACAACAAAACGAATAATCTACAAAAGTGTTAGGTTGGTACTTTGTAATCTATCTTGTCCAACTGTCTGAAGGTCGAAGTCAAATGTCGAAGAAGGTCATTACAGTTTTTCAAATATCTCCTCGATTTTTAAGATTTTTCAGACAGGAATCAAAAAATTCTTCTAATTGAGGCCTCGAAATGCTTTTCGATTCACCATGGGTTAGTTTTTTTGGACCTTGCCCATTACCAGTAGTTTCAAATGTAGTGGAGTAATAATCACCTTAGAATCTGGACTAATTGCTAATGCATAACACGCGGGTGCCGATGACGTCAGCTCAGCTTTAATTCTCGGTGTGGGTGATGCCAAATCCCATATTGAGAGATTGGACGCCTCTCCACCGACTATGAGGGTGCGACCGTCCGGCAATAACTTCACTGACCTTATGTAATTGTCACGTTGCTGGAAATAAATGTGAAAGTTTATTAAAAAATATATAAAGGAACCCAGTAATAATTCATGAGAAAACAAAAAAAATAACGGTGCTTTTTTATGTTAGTCCTGAAGGTACTATAAGCAAAGCCGTCGCTGTATCACTTAGCAGAAGAATCGTCTAAAATCTTAGGAGCCAGGAACATGGCTTTTTTACCGAATTAGGGAAGCAAATGCCATTTTCGGGTCCACTTGATTTCTAATAGTTTGTTAACAAAACAATATTCTAAAATAATATATTACTTTAATTAATTTATTTCAATTATATCAACCCATAATTTACTAATCAATAGACAATGTTTACTTACATAAAAAACAGATAATTATATTTCATATAATAATAACCTTAAATATTGCATCAGAAAGGGTTTTGAATACTTAAACACCCGGGTAAAAAAATTAAAACTAATTAGTGATAAGGAATGTAGATTTATTTGTGTATCAAACGAGCTAAAAATCATTGTCAAACTAAAAAAAAAAAGAAGCCATTTCCCTATTGCTCTTAGACGAATAGATCAATTGGTCGAAATCTAAGTGTTGTAAAGCGCAAGCAAAAATAGTCCTTAAGATGATGCAGCTAACGTATTGCTGATTGTACATATTATCACACTAACGATCGCTCATATTATGATAATAAATAAAGGAAAAAAAGTATGAATAATGGAACAAACAAAAAAAAACTATCATATCAAGATTCACACGACAGTTACCGACTCACCAAGCAGTCGAGTTGGCTAACCGGTGACTTGGTCGGTTGCGATATATCCCACACTTTGACACATCCTTTACCACCAGTGTAGACATATTTAGTTGGACTAGAAACCGTCACGGCGCACACGACCTCGCCGTGAGCTAACGCGGATACTTGTCGAGCGTGGCGTGGTATTCCGGGACCCATTAACGCGTCTGGTGGGAACGGCACAGGTTGCATTTGTCCTTCAGCCGATACGTGGAATGAATATGCACTGAAAATTATTAATAAAAACAAATTTAAGATGCTGGTTGGACTACCATTAGACGAATGAGCTACTTTCAAACTATTCCCGAAACGCGATAAGGTCACTTCACGGGTGTTACGTTCGAAAGTGGTGGCACTGCTCCAGGACGGCAGACTGGGCTAATAACCATCATCAGTCTGCCTAACACTCTTTAATTTCCTATTGACTAAAAAAATCTCAGAAAAAAATATAAATCATGCCCGGAATAGACGAAGTCAGTTTTTCAGTAAGTCAGTGTGGCTCAAAAAATAGAACCTCGTCCTATTAAACTTTTCTGGCTTGTGCGACTGACTTACTAGCTTCCTGGCTAAGGAATAAAGAGTACTAGCCCAGGTGTAATATCAGATATAAGTATAAGTTTTTTTGTTCATAACCCTAGAATAAAATGTAAGAAACTTACGGTTTTCCACCAGGTATAGGCGCCAGAGCAGCGGGTCCAACAGGAGGTCTTAAAGAGGGTTCATAAGCCAAAGCAGCTCTTGCTGAGTAACCTCCCAATCCATAAGCGTCATGTGCTAAGTAAGGGTATTGTAATGTCGGAGGTTTTACTGCTGCTTTTAACGGAGGACCACCTGAACCCCCGCTGCCACTGCCTGGTGCTCCACCAGACGTCGGTGTGACAGGTTTTGATATAGGTGTACTAGGTTTCTCGTCTATTTTCTTGGCTGAGGGCGTTGATGCATTACTCGATGTGCCCGATCTGTAATTGATTTTTTTTCTTTTGACATGGGTATTCTAATCGTTAATTTCTGCAACAGTCGTCTCCACTATGCCGGCAACTTTATATTTATAATGGTTATTACTAAATAGTGACGCTAGAAGTTTATTACATTGTATACCTCTCGCATTACACGCACCTATGTGGAATGACTTAAAAATAGAATAAAAACGAGTTGCTGTAACTTACCTGGGACTATGCGGGGGATGTTCTTTCTTAGGCTGTAATTTATCAATACCATTTTCTCGTGGTGATGGTGCACCATTATGTGGTGATGTGGGCTCTTCACTTGCATCATCTACGACTAAATCCTGGAAACAAATTCATAAGGTTCAATTTAGAGAGTTCTGCCTTTACCACTTTGTCAAGTCAGAATGAGAGGAATGTACACCATCCAGTTTGACAGTGCACACTCTCCTCTTTATATCTGGGCTTCAAACCATTCCCGAAACGCGACATAGTCACTTGAGGTGAGATTCGAACACGGGTCTCAACGATCGTGAGTTCACGCGCCTTACCGCTAGACCACGGAAAACCTATCTATATATTTGTATTTATTTAATTTAATAATAATCCAATTTGTTTCTTTAACATACATGTCCCATATCTTTCTCTTCTTTCTTTAATTTTTTATGTTCAGGCTCCGCCGGACTCCTCGTTCTATACTTTTCCCTCTCACCGGGTGATATCGAATTTCTCTGTAACAAATAAACAACCGCTCAAATCCCCCGCTCTGTTTGACAACCGTCTGTCGTAAAACTATAAAATGTTTGGAGTTCAAACAAGAATGCGGCTAAGCAGAAATACATAGTGAAACGTTTTACAACAAAAACATCCGCTCGCTTTTCTGGAGTTCGTGATATTATAAGAATTTAGATTACAATTTTACATAATAAAGGCAAACATTATCGGCACTATTGAGTGAGGGCATGTGTACACAGTATCGATATCAAAACACGCTGAAGCAGAGCAAACTGACCGCATGATTAGGTCGGGGAGTAGCCGCCCCCCGCACGCCCTCTGTCCGGCGGGTGGGAAGCGTGTATTTGGATGAACGCGCAAATACGGCCTAATGAAATAATCATATACGTGCCGCGCCGCACCGTACGCTCACTGATTTCGTCCGTGTTGACATTACGCTACATATACAGACGACATTCAGATGAAGTATCCAGTACACGGATTATCAATATTTCGGTCGAGCGCGCGATGCTCTGTTTGGCTTCGTCTGACAGATCCAGTTTTGAGGGATTATTCAGTGGAGCGAAAATTATTCAGCGAACACGCAGCCGAGAGCTCTCTCCTCGTATCAATTTTGATATCGAAGCTGTATATAATGAAACAATAGCATTTATACGTCTATGAGACTTCCAAATATTAAATGACATAAGTTATTAATAAAGGTTATTTGTGGCGTGTTGTCGTAGTTTAGATAGTCGCCCACGGCTGCGGCCGACACTCGAGTGGGGCCTAGGGAGCCTCGGCGTGGACTAACGGGGCCTAATTTTACGAGGCAGTGAGTGCGGAGTGGCGAGCGTCTGTTAATTTGTTCGCCAGCGCCGTACTGTCGCCGCCCCGCTGTGACTTACTCGCCATGACTCACTATAATGTAGGTACGTAGCATTATTTGTCTCACATAAATTGTAAATGATGTTAAAGGCCGTTCGGTTAATCGACGTCGGAAGCGGTTCACTTTTAACAAACAATAGTATGTGTACGGTAGACATTCCGATCGCCCACTCGATCACTGATGTGACGCTCGATGTTAAATAGCTATTAGCTTTATTTATCCGATTGAGGAAATAGATTTATGAAGAATTCGTGTGGGTGTATCGAGTAATTGATCACGTGTGCGTGTGTGTGTACACAAAATGGTGGTTATAAACATATAACACAGTCGTAGTGTATTAAAGCGAGCGAGAGTAAAAGGCGACACGTCTTATTACGAGCGACAGACTTATTGGATATTTGATAGCATAGATGTTGGCAATAAAGTTTTATTATTCGCACAAGTCGTGTGAAAGAGTGTCGTAAAGTGGGTCGGAGTGGTTGCGGGGTGCGTTCACGTACGAATTGCCGATGTCGATGCGACGAGGACGTGCCGGGACAGCCCTAATTTTACGAGAGCCGTCTCGGACGGAGCTACGGTAATAGCTTTCCATATCGGATTTCAAGTAACGCAATTTCACTGAGAACTCGCTTCTGGGGAGCGGATACCGATGATTCTATCGACTTTGTTTCTAGTTTAGTTAAGGTAGAATAGAGTAGCACTTTGTTCAGTGGATTGTGCATTTATTTTCTTACTCTATGTATTTTTACTTTATTTATTTAAATAAATGATGCATTGTTTAAAATGGGTAGATAGCGACTCGTGTAGCTCTAATAGCATATTTGGGTCTGAGGCGGCCGGTGCATCGGCAGAGACACGTGCGGTGGTATAGGTGAAGTGGGAACACACAGGCGCGCTGTTAACGTGGCTCGAGCTCATTGTCTGCGGTCACGCGACGAGCCGTTTAGCCGCGCCACCGCCCGGTTAACCGGAAGGGGGGCGGTTAACCGGACGCCGGGCGGAAGTAGGGGGAAATAGATAAATAGACCGCCCGCCGCTCGGAAATGTACGGATTGAGTTCGGACTATATTTCAGGCATAATAGTTTTCAAAAGTTACGTGATTTACACGCGACGTTTTCAGCTTTTATTGTGCCCCTCGCTACTTTATATCGCTCCATTTTATGACGCTGTCATCGCAAACTTTTATTACTCAGCATTTACTTTTAAGTTGTATTAATATTTATGACCACATCATGATACTTATGTACGAAGTTTTGACATTTATTTAAAACTACTTTGTTATATACGTAGAATTAAAATAAAGTCTTTCACAACTCGTCGGCTTCGAGCACGAAAGCCGGTCTCGTGCATGAATTGACTTCACAGATAACGTCTGCGAACTTTCTACGACACATTTAAAAAACTTCATGTCAGTAATGATACCCCCCAAGCGAAGGAAGCGAATGACAAACGCCGTGGTTAAGTGCAAGGAAATAATGACAAAAAACTGTAATAGTTCATTCGGGCGTGAACTGCGGAACTGTGCAACTTTAAAATTAACTTCGCCGGTTCATTTGTATACATAAATAATCGTGGAATTTCTGAATACACATTAAACTCCTATAAAGAATACATTAGCATAAATTTATGGGAGCGAGTCGGCGTTCGGGGCGCGTTTTTACGTGGATCGTAAAGTTTATAGTCGCGAGTGGAAGATTGCGTTTAGAGCTCTATCGGTTTATTGCCGACCTCAAATAACCGAATCGGTCGCGGCCGGCAGCCCCGTGTCTCCTCGACCGGCCCGAGCGCCGCTGCACAGTTTGGAAATCTGCCCAATGGAAACGCTTTTCATTATTGAAGTAGTCGTTAGTTCGGAATTATATCAGCGAAGTGTCCGAGCACGAGAGGCGCTCGAGACCGCTCGAGGTTTATTATTATTTAATTGATATCACTCGATCCGAGCCGGTTATTACGACAAGGAGTGTACGGTTCACAATCGACCCTCAAAATTGGCGTCCAATCTGGGGGTGCAGATGTATCGCACGAAGTAAATTCCGTGAAAGCCGTCGATAAGCAATCTCACCTCGCCCCTTCCCATTACAGGAGTAATTAGCACAATTAACAGGCGGCCGGGGAGGGGCGGCAGGGGCACGAGCACGCAAACAAATGTCACGTGGCACGGCGCCTTAATTAAAACGATAATTGAGTTGACTTGCGAAACTCGTTCGCCATTTCAACATTCCACGAGAAATTTCACGGAAACACCCCCTTTCAAACTACGAACCCTTGAGTGTCGACGAGTTTAATTTTATGTTAGCGTCTACTTTGCGGGTTTGATAAATTTTAATAGAGAGTGAAGCGCGAACACCGCACGCCGCGTTTATTTAATAAATTAAATATAGCATCTCCGTGTTTACCAGAATTGTATAGGCGGACGTTTTATTCGTAATTTTTATAACGAAATAAAACTCGACAATAAAACAAGAAAACATAAACCGTCCGGTGAGGATTAACAAATTCGATTTGTGCGAATAATAAAGCATCAAATAGCAATAACATTAATATGGTAATAAAATCTATTGGCACATCGCGCCTCGTGACTAGTGACTCGTGTTACGTCGGCCTCCTTTAATTACGATCCCTCCGCATAAATCGTGGAGGGTCGGAGCCCTCTCCGATGTTCGCAATATGTGCATCGACACTCCCGGCTACGATTTAATACCAGAAATAAACGATTCGTTACGCCTCTCGCAGGAATATACAGAAACAATATACGTAACATGAGGGGAAGCGGTTTTAAATTTTTGATCCATAAAGCGTGATTAAAACTGGCATATCGTGTGACTAATTTCGGTTTTATTTTATATTGAATGCAAATTAAAAGTTACAGTAACTAAGTGAAACAATGATACATACATAATCGATTAGTACATAATGTATTAGGTGTGGACCGCTCGGAATTTCTGTATCGAATACTTAGTTAATGTGTACTTGTGTCTAAAGTCTTGTAACGGGGGTTAGACGTGATGCGGTCAACTGAAGGAATGTGCCGCTGAAGGGTCGAGGAGTTATTTAAATGGGTGCTCCCTCGCCACCCGTCAATAAAACATTAAACACGTAACAAGTTTATGCGCAACGACAACCCTAGCGGATTCCGCCACTTCGTTAATCCGGGGCGGGGGCAGCCCTAAATTAGGGTCGAGACAAGCCGTAATCCCCCGCTCGGCGCGACGGGGGATTTATATTGTTATTGCTCCGCGTCCGGAATTATACGAGGGTTGAGGGACTAATGAAAGGGGAAATTTAATTCCTAATGATTCTCGTCTTAGCCCGTAACGAGGAAGCACGAAAAAGGGCTGCAACCCACGCGTTTTTATGATTAATCGTTTTGAGCGAATTCGAGATTATGTGTTCCGATTTGACCCTTTGTTTATTGTGGCCTCACTGTTTTAAACGATCGTTCGGATTGGCGGAACGAATCGTTTTATGTTCGAACGTGCGTTCAAAGTTAATAAATAGGATAACAAATTTTATTGTGGACGTTTTTATTCGTATGGAAATGGGTTTTATTCGGTAGTGTGAGGTTGGCGCGTGGTGTGCGTGCGATGTCGACCACAGTGTAGAACATGGCCGCTCCGAGACCGCACTCTCCTCGCATACAAAAGCTAATCTCAAGTTATATAGGTACTATACAACAATGCTACTACAGAGGTTAAATCCAAACACGTACACTCTAGTGCAATACATGTTAACATATATTAAGCTCTTTATAATGGACAATGAAGACGAGTTTTAAGGTTCGGACACATTCTATAGTTTCTTAAATATGTAGGCTTTATTGTGCAGCCTGACTATTATCAGTGCCGCGGTATCAAATAAATTAAACAAAAGCTTTTAATGAATCAAATAAAAAAATACAAAAACACTTAATTGCATGTAAATGTACACAGGCAAGCTCAATGTCTTAGGTTTTGTTTCCTAGCTAACCTCTGTTGGTGTGAGCTTTCTTAGGTTTTCCGCGAAAGCTTTGCAGCCGTCGTGGTGGGACTGTACCATGAAGGCTGTAAAGCTTTCTAACCATTGTCGGATGACTGGTGTTTTTCACTTAACATCATTCCCTTCTTATTAGAGTTTTTTTCTTAAATTGTATCTCGGCATATGACAACACTCTGTCTGATGTAAAGCTAGAGTGCGGTCCATGAACGGAGACAACTGCTACTACAGAGAAATCTGTATAACTGACTAATTAAATAAACATAAATATTAGCCAAGTAAATAGTAAATTAATAGTTGGCTATCATGGTTAAAAGTTGAGTGTAGAAGTTAAGATTATATGAAGATGGTTTCCGCTCATTACCGCTATGCAACTAATTGTGATAAATGATGAAGACGTGCCCGGAACCACCCCCTCTTCCTGCTAATTAGTTGCACCCGACAGGCTGCATTATTACTTGTAACATGAAAACTTTATTTCACAGTATTTAAAGGCATGTAAACATTTTTATAGCAGAGTTCTCTTTTTTATTTTTAAATAAATATACAAATATTACGTCATTCAAATAAGGCGGAGTAGAAGCTGCTTCAATTTTCATCATATTTTAAGAATAAAACAAAAATCTGAATAGAAAAAACTGTTTTTGTTGATGTTTATTAATTCCAGCCTGACGTCCCGGAATATTACCATCAATAAAGTGAGCATTTCACCCCTCGAAATATCCAGGTTTAACGACAAGAGTCCCTTTCAAGTCGGTATTGCGAAGGTGACGGCAGACCTATGACAGAAATTGCTTGGCTCATGTGCCGCTCATTATATTAGTTCTATTATTATTATATTTATTACTATATTAAACTTTATTTCGTATTCTAAATATTCAACGGTATTCTAGACTCCAGTGTGTTTAACAGAAGTCAATAACGTTTTTTTACATTTAATTTTCTATTTGAACTAAAAAGCAAAATCCATGTGAAAGTTTAATTATAGTTAGTATTTTTTAAATATTTTTAAAGCTCCTGTAATAAATATAAGTACATAAAGTTATTGAAAATATTCACCATTGAAAATCTGTGAAAATATTTCGATTTAACAAAAAATGTCATACCTATTTTTCATTATACTTTGTGAAGTTATGTATGCTAGAGACTGTTACCGGAGATAAATGTCTGTAGTCAGTCTTCGCCTCCACTATACCTACGTATCCTCACATTATATTCTGCTACTTCCAAATTAATCCCAAAATGGGACTAGGTCACTTAAACCTGAAAGTTGCGGTACTACCCCAAGACGGTAGTAACAACTAACTTAATTAAAATCCACAAGTTTTCCGTTTTCTTTAAAACTTTTACGAGATAGTGAAGTACTGCGTTTATTTTGCAAACATTCAAAATATTTGGTTAATTCGTAAGTAAAATTCCAATATTATTAAATAATACAAAATCCTCAATATGAATGGAAACCTCTGTGAAGTCTGTAATATTCCTTTGAGGTATGTCCCTCTTGTGAGCGAGTGCCAATATGAAATAGTTGGAAATGTGTATTGCAATTTCAATATTGCAATACAAAATAACATTATTTATGTACTAGCCCATATTTTCTAAGCAAATGAAAGAACTATAGTTACAAATGATTGGATTTTACTAAAGAAGTTACTTGGATCCACTTAGATGCACCACATGACAACTATTATGTACTTCACTTTAAAGTAATGGTTAAAATAAAAATTGGGTTGCTTCAAAAAAACTGTCAGTTTTGACGTTTACTTTTTGGCTGCGAATTTTGGGCTGGTCAAAGTTAAAGTCATAGTTAAACCAATGTCACTAAAGTAAAGTGTATGAAAAGAGACCAAATACGTTTTTTCTATTAATTTTTCAGGAATATACTCCTAATTACATCAGCCTTTTATCGATAACGATATAAATTTACACGATGGTGCAACGCGTGTAGAGCAAATGTAAACGTAACAGTTAAAGTCATCGTAAAATGTAAGTCGAAGTAACTTTAACGGGCGTTTTGGTGCAATTGGACCTTGGTGTATATGTGAACGCGGAAACAAATGCTTCTACAGAGAAATGTACAAGTTGCAGGCGCCACCACTATGCCGGCTTGAGAGCACATTCCTCTCGTTATACTTCCATGCCGAACCCGAAACCCTGGGACGGTGGACTAGGTGAATAACCATCATCAGTTTACTCTACCACTCTGAGACTACGACTTTTTAGAAAAGATATTTTTATAAATTACATAAAGCCGAAGAAGCGGCCGTGGTCTAGCGGTAAGACGCGTGAACTCACGATCAATGAGTCCAGTGTTCGAACCTCGCTAATTCTGACCGGTACCAATATAACTTTGTTATATGTACTTTGGTCGCTTGAGTGGTAGGCAGACTGATGATAGTTATTAGTCCAGTCTGCCGTCCTGGGGTAGTACCACCACTTTCGAATGTAACACCCGTGAAGTGACCTTGTCGCGTTTCGGAAATAGTTTGAAAGTAGCCAGGTATAACGAGA
Source organism: Tinea pellionella (assembly GCA_948150575.1). Classification (NCBI taxonomy): domain Eukaryota; kingdom Metazoa; phylum Arthropoda; class Insecta; order Lepidoptera; family Tineidae; genus Tinea; species Tinea pellionella. The sequence goes on along the minus strand of OX411259.1, from coordinate 6,346,605 downwards.
GGAGTGTGCACTGTCAATCTAAGAGGGTACACGCTCGTCTCCTCAAGCCGGCATAGTGGAGGCGACTGCTGCCTGTAGAGATTTCTCTGTAGTAGCAGTTGTATCCATTCATGGACCGTACTCTAGCTTTACATCAGGCGGAATGTTGTCACATGCCGAGCTACAATAAAAATAAGTAATTAAGAAAGTAAAACTATTAACAGACACAAAAGGTGTTTGTTGGGACACGATAAACCGATAAGTACATCCTTATGACATTGAAATATAATTGAGCTCACTTATTAAAACCTCGTTTGGCTTGTTGTTTCGTCATATAAAATTCATGAGATACCACGAGTACGGACAGGGGGGACATTATTCTTGAATTATAACGAAACGATATTGTTCATAAAAGTATTAAGTACCTATTTTGGACTGGGCGTATAATTAATGTGTTTCATTTGAGAAATTAAGAGTTCCTACGACAAACTTTTATCTTCTATTTCGCTTTCTTTTATTTATTTATTTATTTTTGAGACAGAAGATCCTTTTCCAGGATGCAAAATCTGTCACCTTACCAAATATTATCGAAATCTGTTTCGAATCAAAATTAGCTAATTTTTTATACTCCTTACTGTCGCGTTTATTTTCTAAGATTCGTCTAAGAAAAATGTGCCCACAAATATCTCGATGATTTTTAGTTAATTTTCTAGAAAAATAAATCAACTTCCTTATTACCAATCAGTTTTAATTTTTTCACCCGGGTTATTGAGTTATTAGATGTTTTCTGATGCAATATTTGAGGTTATTATTATTTTAAATGCTTTAATAATTGATGATATCTGTTTTTCATGGAATTAAACATTGTCTATTGACTGGTGAACGATGTGTTGATATAATTAAAATGAATTATTGAATAAGATATAATTTTTGACTATTGTTTTGTTACCAAACTATTAGGAATCAAGTGGGCCCAAAAAAGAGCATTCTTCTTTAAAACAAAAAAATAATAACATAAAAACCTAGTCATAAATAAATTGTCAAAGCGAAAGTTATCACTTAATAATTCAGTAGCCGTTCTCAAGACGGTAGGGCGAGAATCAACCCTTACAAGTTAAGGGCACGAAGCTTTCTAGTAAAACAGAGGGTAACGACTAGTAAGGGGATTAACTTCGTATCTGCTGGAACGCATTTGCAGGATTACGTTGGATTTAGAAGCTACCTCGCTCATAGACACCTATTACCTATATAGTACCTTATATTTTATACATAATAAGCTAAAAGTATAGAAGAAAATAATGCCTACACAAATAATTATTTTATTGTATAATTGTAAAGAAAAAATGTCTCAAAACTCGAACAATAATAATAAGTGTACAGTTTATCAAGAGAGTCGTTAAAAGTCGACGATTTGAGAAAAAAACAATATTTCACTAAGCACTCACTCGAGTAACATTTAAAAATAATAAAGTAGGGGCGAGAAACATCTAGAAGCGGGGAGTCTTCGCAATCTGTTTCACTTTAGGGGCGTCTTAATAATTACAAGTGGCCATTCCTTCCAATTAAGAAAAGTCTCGTGCAATAAATTCACAGAGCCGTCACGGGCGCAATGAACACGCAGGGCTGCCGTCGACTAAATACATCTCGTTGATAGCCTCGAGCTAGTCGTCTACGTTCTGTTGCTCTTTAGAAACTGACCGTCATAAAATAAGATCGTCGAGAAAATAAACGCAAATTTAATCTAACCAGAGCTTTTTTTCCTGCATCTATTAAATAAAGAAGTCGCGGAGAATGCTAAACAAGGTTGAGCGGCCCTCGCCTGCGAGTTTTCCACTCGAAGTGGCCGGGGGTGCCGACAGGGAGCGAACCCGGGGGGCGCGTTATTCAGAGCGGCTCAGATAAGGTAAGGAGGATGAAGAGCCGAGATGTGCGGCGTAATGAACCGACTCCGAGCACTTTTTGTGCGGTTCGGGCGCCCAAATTGAATATTAGGCGCGATTTGAGAGCGAACGACCGGGCGGCGGAAATAAATCCGCGGTTATTATGTTACCCAAATGAGGTTGCCGAGGTCTCGACTCACTGTAGCGTAACACAATTTCACTTCGTGTAAATTGGCAGCTCCCGGTTTGTTATCGCCGCTGTTATAACACCGAGAAATACCCTTTGTTTATGACTTAACAAATATCTGATCGTTTATGTAAAATATATCGTGTCTATAAAAAAGAATCGAATAAAAATAAATAGGGTAAGTAGGAGGTGAGATTTCTACAATTACTTCTGAGCACTCGTAGTGGAGCGGAGTGGCGCAGTGAAGTGTGATTTGCAGTAAAAGCAAGAACACGAGACAAGTAGAGGCGCACGAACGCGGTGTAACCTGACGCCCCTCGTCTTGCCGCAGCCAAGACGGGTACGGTTTATGCAAACTTTATTACGGCGTGCAGTCGCACCCCCCTACCACCCCCGGGTGCCTCTTCTCTGGCAAATTGTACGTCCGTGCATTACTCAGCGTGTTTGCACAGATGGACCGTGATAGGACTGCTAACACTCCGCCACTCGGTCGACGATAGCCGCCGCGAACCATGATAACGGTTATTTGACTTTTCATTGTGAATAGACGATCACGTAGAAACCTATGCTAATGCAATTAATGAAAATGGGTTTTAAGGTTTACGCACGTGCGCTCCCCGAGTTAGGCGTGTAGTGTAGGGAGAGAGGCGTGCGCGCGACATGAATATTTAATTTGAAAAGAATCATGGAGTTACAATGTAACTTCTTTAGAAGCGAAATAGGTGAGATCGTGATAACAATGATAACGAGACCGGTTATTTAAGTTATTTCAGGAATTATCGCGTAATCAGAAAGATTCCAAACTCTAAACCGGTTTTGAACTCCGTCTTTAACTTTTGCATAACAAACGTCTCGAAAGAGCAGCTCAGTGTTTCTTTAACAAATTCAAATAAAGTAGCTCACGGAGCGAGCCGGCGAAAGTAGGTTAGGGCGGTAGAAAGACAATGTTATGGAGGGTCTCGGTGGAGGTATCGATTCGCATGCACTTCGCTCGCAGCCGCGGCACATCTGTGCGGCGCACCGCGATCACCCCACCTCCTGTAACACGATAGCCGACACTCGCAACACCTCGCGAGCACCGAACCCCTCTCCGTCCACCGCCCACTCGTTTCAGTCAGCAGCGTGTTATGAAATCAACGTGTTCGAGCACCCCTTCTATCATGTTCGCAAATAACAACCCGGGAACGTTCCGCTGACCTTTGTCATATGAATATTTTATATTTATTCATGCTCGAGTTACTCACATGTCTCTCTTCCGCTGAACTTAGACCTGAAACAAAAATGACACTCTCTTAGTTCGATTCATATAGATATAGTTAACATAAACAATACTATTAACCGATTATCAATAATGATTTCATTGAATTCAAATTGAATGAACACAAACAAAGGATATCAATAACAGTTTAGAATGCAATTAGAGATTAGAATGAAGCGTTCGCTTTGTACAGTAGAAGTGGCACTCGTATGAATATTGCATCCCCTCGCGTCACCGCCGCCCCCTCTCGCTGCCACCCGTCACACACCCGAAACCACCGCATCTGATGTGTCACTACACTACACTCTAATGCATCACTTCAGAATTTAGGGGTGACAACAATTTTAGTTATTTTTAGTGATTTAATGAATATGGCGAGACGGAATTTACTGCTAAATGGAGGGAACAAAGCTAAATCTACTGATTGTAGTCGATGAATAATAGGGATAAACTCATCTTCATCTGATTCTTGCATCGTTTGCTACAATTCATCTAGAAATAGCAATATTTGTGTGTTAGTGAAGGGAGCGTTGAAAGAGACGCGGATTCAGTTTAAGAAATTAATGCTACGAATTAATGTCGGCCCTGACATTGTTGCAAACGACAAAGATCCCTTTTGTTATTAAGAATTTTAAAAATCTAGTAATAGAAAGTCGTTAATGATAGAAGTTTTAAAGTAGAAACTTTTAAAGAGTGGTAGGCAGACTGATGATGGTTATTTGTCCAGTCTGTCGTCCTGGGGCAGTACCACCACTTTCGAATGTAACACCCGTGAAGTGACCTTGTCGCGTTTCGGGGATAGTTTGAAAGTAGCCAGGTATAAGAGAGGAGTGTGCACTGTCAATCTAGATGGTACATGCTCGTCTCCTCGAGCCGGCATAGTGGAGGCGACTGCAGCCCGTAGAGATTTCTCTGTGGTAGCAGTTGTTTCCATTCATGGACCGCACTCTAGCTTTACATCAGGCGGAGTGTTGTCACATGTTAAGCTACAATAAAAAAAAAAAAAAAGTAAATGTCAACTAATGACATGGAAAAAATAATTTATTAATTGATCAAAATTAATTTCTTGTTCATTATTTCGAGTGCAACAACAATGTTGCCGTCAAATCAAATACTAACTGACAGAGAACTTAAAGGTGACTGCGGTCATCTTTTCTCTCGCGTCACATTGGGAGCGTTATTGTACATATAGTTGTATATATCAATGGATATTACAAGTAGAGTTGCATAAAATATCTAAATTAATTTCAACATCCAACATCCAACCATTCTTCAAAATATTTCAATATTCGCGTTGAATGTTAACGTAAAATAGAAAATAAAACGTAAAAAAATGATGCAACCCTACAGCGAGAATGTAAAAGGAAAAAAATCACAAAACTTCATACCCGGGTCTGTATAAAAAATAGGTCAAAATCGTTAAATAATTTCAAACGGAATTTTGCAAACCCTACTTTTGAACTTTAAAATATTTGGCGACTAACTTTCCCGTGTTCGAACCTCGCTAATTCTGACCAATGTAACTTTGTTATATGTACTTTGGTCGCTCAGTGCCTATAGGCACTATTAAAGAGTGGTAGGCAGACTGATGATGGTTATTTGTCCAGTCTGCCGTCCTGGGGTAGTACCACCACCCGTGAAGTGACTGTCGCGTTTCGGGAATAGTTTGAAAGTAGCCAGGTATAACGAGAGGAGTGTGCACTGCCAATCTAGATGGTAGATGGTACATGCTCGTCTCCTCAAGCCGGCATAGTAGAGTCGAGAGTCGAACCCGCACAGGTTTCTCTGTAGTAGCAGTTTTCTCCATTCAAGAAACGCACTCTAGCTTTACATCAGGCGGAGTGTTGTCACTTGCCGAGCTACAATAAAAAAAATATATATATATGGAGGAAAGAATGCATAATTATTTTAGTAGTAGTAGAATTTAAAAAAAAAATAGAAATGTGGTAGGTAGACAAACAAATATAAACAGAACATCAATTAGTTGCAACTATCTACCAAGTTAGTTATGTATGCATAAACAATGTTATTAATACAAGCTGTCAGATTGTGTGTCTACTATCGACCCTATCTCAATATTTGAAGTTTAATCCCTATTCGACCCATAACATTTCAACCCAAATTAAATATTGTTACACCTACTTAGAATCATATAGAACAATATTAAATTATCTCTAATTTATTTTTTGTTTAGTTAAATATTTATGTAGAATCAGTTAAATGTGTCGTATTTTCAAATTGCTAATAGGGGTTAACCCTAATAGATTCTCAGCATAGTACGACGCGACGGCCTTATCGCAATATGCTAACCCATCAAGTGGCAATCTCTAACCAAGCATCTTAGTTACAATATCATAACACAAGCCAATGATCTACATATTACATATTGAATATTTCAATGAAAAGGACTTTATAATTGAACCAATCAGTTATTAGCACAGGGTTGCTGGATGTCCAGATTTTTGCAAGCCAAGCTTTTTTTTTTTTGGCACGACATCTGACCTCGACTGGTCTGATGGTAAACGCAGTGGAGGTCCATGAGCATTGACGACTAGAGAACCGCTCGCACGGTGGCTCCAGTCGCCACCACTTTGCTGGCCTGAGAAGGTGCTTTTTCACGCTCCGCTTGAAGGATCCAAGGTGAAAGAATTGAGAGAATACATGGGAGGGCAAAGCATACCACTTGTCAATTGTGCGACACAAAAAGGAAGCTGATCAATAGTATGTAATTTTACTAATTTTGGATGCTGTTTGGGGTTATAGACTTCATCCGGTTCTTTTTTCAACACAGGCAACCCTATATAACGGAAGAAAGCTCGTCTCCCCAGGCAAGTTTAAAGTTTTTCCCAGTTAGTAATTAGTATTCGATATTGATGTAAAACGAGTAATAAGTAAAATTAATAAACACAAAAACAATACGTTGGATCACGTCTCACAGAATTATATCGTTTTAATATAAACTGTAATGACCTGTAAGCATTGTAATGGTCTGTAACAAAAAAAATAACGAAATAAGATTTTATATAATAACATTTACTATTTATTTTCAGTATTGCCAATAAAACATCGTATCGTTTTCTCTTGTTTTAGGGAAATATTAATTCAATTCAATTATTTAAAAAAATATAGGGATTTTCACTAATATTGGCAACATCAAGATTGTCACTGTAAAATTATTTGAAATATGCTATTACATTTCTTATGTGCGATATGAGATGGGATTTGCCTCTCTAGTTACTATTATTATTACCCCCTAAATGCATGATTTTTTGTTTTGAATTAATAAAATATTATAGGAAATTTGTCATAGATTACGTAAATAATAAAACAATTCCGATTTTTGTTATGACACTATGCATTTGATGCACTCAGTACGTGAAAGTCCCGTGCAAACGCAGACGCTCAGGTTTTTGAATAATTTCATGTGAAAATGAATGTAGACAATTGGCAACATTTAAGGGTTAATTAAATAAAGCTTCTACCTAAGTGTTAAGTTATTTCTAATTACGTATATGATAATGTCAGAAAAACTTGATAAATATCATGAATAATAATATCTTTATTGGGAACGTCGGCAAGACAGTCCACCTCTATACAAAGCGACCGCACACACTCAACTCACCCGCAAAATTACGTTACTAATTGACTAAAACACGCGACGCTCACGCCGGCTTCGAATAATTAATTGAGCCGAGGTGAAGGCAGGGGGAGCACCTGCGCGGCAACTCTTACATCAGTACACCGATAATGGCACAAATTAGCCGGGGAAGTGGCGGGCGGTCCACCCTCCGACACGGGGGAAGAGCGAGGGGTGCTAAGCCGGAACATCCCGAAGCGCAGATTACCGCTTGCTTTTGTAATTAACCGGAGCTACGGGCGGCTTCCAAATCCATTTCAGTGTTACATTTTCATTTGCGGCGCGCTCGTCTGCTCGGATTAGTCGCGAGCTCATACACTCTCACGTAATATTATGTTACATGGCGCTATTTTATTTTATTAATCTACAAACGAATTAATTTGTTACGTATTTTATACCTGTGGTGTTACATCACAATAATCATGTCTAGAGGAACTATTTCTTTTTGCCTAACGATAGGAGTGTGCACTGTCTATATGGATGGTGCACATTCGTCTAATCAACTCTAATCAGGCCGGCGTAGCGGAGACAACTGTTGCCTGTAGAAAGAAATCTGTAGTAGCATCATAGACAACAGGCTTTACACAGGCGGACTGTTGTCAGACGCCGAGCTACAATCAAATAAAAAATTTAAATATCGCGCCCTTAGATCAAGAAAAACAAGAAAATCCGTTTTCTTTTATATATATTTATAGAATTTCTACAAAAATATTTTATAAGATAAGATGTTTTGATATCTATAAGTGCGATATGTCTAGATCTCGGAAATAAATAAATAGATAAACATATAACGAGAGGAGTGTGCACTGTCAATCTAAGATGGTACATGCTCGTCTCTTCAAGCCGGCATAGTGGAGGCGACTGCTACCCGCACAGGTTTCTCTGTAATAGCAGTTTACTTATTGCATTTACATCAGGCGGAGTGTTGTCACATGCCGAGCTACATTTAAAAAAAAATAGTTTTAACGTCGATCAAGGTTCACCAAATTATGAAGGTACACCATATCTAGAATATGTAATTTCGTTAGGATTTGTTAACCCCATTAAACCCATCTCTATACAAAATATCGTATTATTAAAACTTAATATCGAAATTATATTTACCAATTCGCAAACTCTCTCTAACTAGTCAAATACAGAAAATAACTTTAATAGAATAGCGCGTATTCATTCGTCAGATGAGAGGCAATATCGAGCAGCCGCCAGCGATCCGAAAACAGGCAAACACAGAGTTCAAAAAGCCTCTCGAAATCGGTAAATATTGAATCAGAAGTGGAATCGCTTCACTCGTCTGCTGAGGATACGATCTAATAGTCTCCGGCGGTACAAAATAAACATTATCTTTTACAAATGATGACTGCCAAGGCTTACCTTATTTTAATTCTCTTTTATTTATTTATTATAAAACAAAGTCGACTATTAAAGAGTGGTAGGCAGTACCACCACTTTCGAATGTAACACCCGTGAAGTGACCATGTCGCGTTTCGGGAATAGTTTGAAAGTAGCCAGATAGAACGAGAGGAGTGTGCACTGTCAATCTGGATGGTGCATGCTCGTCTCTTCAAGCCAGCATAGTGGAGGCGACTGCTGCCCGTAGAGATTTCTCTGTAGTAGCAGTTGTTTCCATTCATGGACTGCACTCTAGCTTTACATCAGGCGGAGTGATAAAAAAAAAAGAAACTTACCGTTTGCTTTATCATCGATACCGGGCCTGTGTAGATCTGTTGGTTTCGCGAGTACTGACAACGGATGTGGCGGCACACCTAGTCCCAGGAGTCCTGCAGGTGGCAAGTGAATGGGCATCGGAGGTGCCCCGTGTGTTGGCAATTGCATATGCTGCAATAACCGAGGCAAGTCTGGCCGCTGTTGCTGTTGACACAAAACCAACAATAAGTTCAAATATGCATGCATATGTATACAGTGAGTACATAAGCAATATGTGAATAAATAGCAGTTGACAATATGTGTGTGCGTGCGTGTGTGGGTGTGTGTGTCACTAAACATCGAAAGTGAATTGATATGTCACCGCAAAGCGACCTGCATTTTTAAAACCGAACTGAGCCAAATTAAAAAGTCCTCTACCGATCCCCTTCCGCTACGATATTTTAAATTTTAAATGAGTGCCTCGCCGGCAGCGGTGTCGACTGAGCGAAATTGATTACTCCTTCTCCATTATTCCCCGTTTTCCACTTTTCCCGTCCCTATCTCGTCTCGTTTAACGTTATTATTATAGAAGACCGCCGCGCCGCCCGCCGCGTGGCCTGCCGTCTGTTTATGCTCCGCACTATACAGAGTCGCTCTCCCGCGAGCTTTTTCCGCTCAGACGAGCGCGTTCTTTTTTTGAGCGGCCGAAAATTAATTGGATTTTCGCCGAGGGTGGAACATATTTTTTATTGGCCGCTCACGGTCGTGATTTATTGTGTGTCAAAAGGTGGCGAACGCCACTTAGTTGGAGTGCTTTTTTTAACAGAGAGGGATTTTTTCATGCGAATTAGTTCCATCAAAACGCCCGCGCTCTTTGTTGTTATTATCTCGAATCTCTTTTAATTAACAACTGCGACTTGATGAACTTTAAATTATTCACAATGAACGTCACCATCTGAGATATCGTCCAGACGCACCCGCCTTCATTTATCGGGGGAATTGTTGTTCTCGGCACGCGCTTCCAAACTACTGCAATAAAACGAACAAAGTCGGTTTAACTCGCTCCTAACGGCGCACTCGAGTAAAGGCATTAGGACTGACATCTCGGGGATAATATCCCACTCGGAGCTCACTGAATAGCCAATTGAAAGACGCCGCGGCGAGACATAACGCCTAATTGCCACTCTGAATACTTGCGAATTAATTATTCAGGCCGGACTATTTATTTACATTTTCGGTGAAACCTAATTACGCGCGGCTTCTGCGCGGAATCTAAATTCTACAAACAAAGCCCCCGGTAATTACGGCGCTTCGCGGGCTCGTGATCCTTGCGATATCGAGACCCCTCACCCTCCGGCGAGGGAGGCGAGGCGACCCACCTGCCCTCGTCTCATTGTTATGAATGACAATAACGTGGCGCTGATACTTCACCGCGATATTTTTTCCACCGTGCATAATTTAGACGTGATTAAATAGCGAGGATAGAACGCCTTTCGAGATTAAAACCGTTCACCCCTCGCGCCACGTCGCCGTCGCGTCGTCGTTCCCTTATCTGATGGCGAAAGTTCGCGAATGACTAAGCGTTAAGTACACTTTTAAATTGATTAAAATGAAGAGGAACGATGGTTTAAAGAGCACGGCTTTATTAGAGTCGATCATGAAAATGTATTTAAATTCCTTTCGTGTAGTTCACGATGTATTTATATTAAGTCACCCTCGGCGTGGCGTGGTGTGGCGCGCGACAGAGTGAGGGTTTCATGTAGCTAAAACGAACAATAAAAAAAGATAGCGGCCGACGACGGTACAAGGTACGCACGACATGGTACCTAACAAACAACAAGAAAAACATAGAAATGGTTTCGCAATAAGAAACGAGCACCACAAAAGGGAGGTCGGGAACACGCGATGAGACCTCACTCTAGTAAGTACAACACTTATTTCTCTAGTGAGGTACTTCATTCGATATCGATAGTATTAGTCTTCGACAAGTTTAGATAATGTTTTATCGAGGTATGTTTCAGATAAAAGGATTATTAAGTAGCATTATTTCGTATATTGTTCTTTGCTGATAAATTTATGACACAACTGACAAATGGAACGGGCTAGTTTGATGTATTTGGCTACTTATAGATTTATATTCTGGTGACAAGTGGGCACGAACACAAGGCTTTACCTTGAATGATGGATATATTTTAATCAAGGAAAAACAGCATTATAATATAGGTCGTCATTTGTTATTGTTTTTGGCATTAAAATTTTAGATGTCGATAAGAAATTTTGATAAAAGTAACATCTCTCAAGATAGTCAGTCGGTAGGAGTTTCTAGCTCAGTAAGCTCACGCCGCACCTCTTCATATGTAGGGACACCAGATGATTGATGATTTAAAATATTTAAATCTGCAAATGATAATGTTCATGTCCGGATAGATCTCTATCACATTTATTTTAATTCAAATAAATAATTAACAATTTTGGGTAGGACAAATCGCAGATCCTTATGAACAAATTGGAGGCATCCTTATGAAAGCTGGGCTGCCTGGTGCCCACAACCGTCGGGCTTGTATAAAGAGAATTGTGGATGTGATGGAAACGAGGGAGTTGTCAGGATCGTGGCATAAAACAAACTTACAAAACCAAATCCGAAAACGTTATATCACTGATGAAAGTTAAAAAAAAACTTTTATATTTTACGTTATTTCCCTCCAAAAATATGTCACGTATTTCCCATAAAGGAAGGCGCTATATTACATAGTTATGTTGAAAAAAAAAATTAAAAAGAGAAAAAAGCATAGACGTGTCATTGGCAACCCTATACAAGGCAAAGCTTTTGTGTGAGCGGAAAAATGTGAGAGCGAGTTACGGTTTTACGGTACATTTCGTTCCCTCCCTCCGCGTTTTCAGATTATACTCTCGACGAAGCGATTTGTAAATGGATACATTTACTTGGCAGCAAAAATAACTTACTCCATATAGATAGAAAGATGTTTAATATTATGTTTATTGATTTTACGAGGGTATTGTGTGTACGTTAGGTATATATATTTAAGTATATTAAATCTATTTGTGTTGTAATTTTATTTAAAAAACATAGACAGAGATACTAGTAATCTAACGTAATTATCAAATATGTTTTATTTATAGATTAAAAGAATTTATGCGACTTATTATCGTGTTTATTTTGTTCTTTAATTCGACGTTTCGAAAGATTTGCAGCCATCTTGGTCTTGGTGACACCGCATGAATAATTTTAACTTTTTTTACTGCAGCTAACACTACCAGCAAATTTCTGCAGAGTTTATGCCGGATTGAGAAGACGAATGTGTACCATCCAGGCTGACAGTGCACACTCCTCTCGATGATTCAAACATTGGACACGGTTCTCATCGACCGTGAGACCTTCGTGACGCCTTCTACCGCTAGACCACTACCGCTCTTATAAATTGATATATTGGTACCACCCTACAGAGACAATTTACATAATTATTCAGATATACATAGTAATTACAATTTCATTACTACAGCAATTAGTGTAGGACTAATAATAGATAAAATACTTTATAATGAACACCAGGTCTGGCCAACATGCGGCTCGTCACATGATATTTCGGCTAGAATTGTAAGAGTGGTAGGCAGACTGATGATGGGTATTAGCCCAGTCTGCCGGCCTGGGGTAGTAAGTTAGTAACCGCCACTTTCGAATGTAACACTCGTGAACGCGTTTCGGTATCATTTTGGAAGTGCACTGTCAAACTGGATGATGCACATTCGTCACCTCAAACCGGCATTGCGGAGGCGACTGTTGTCTGCAAAAATATATAATAACAATGTGAAAACGATCTAAAAATATCAAATAACACATTCATTTACCCACCATCGTCGTGAAAAGCATTTATTTCATTAAATTCTACTCAAGCGACGATCACGGTACATCAAAATATTACAAAGCCGATATGATATTTACATTGAGTGGGTGCGGAGTCGTCGGGGCGTGAATACAGGATATAAAACGGCGACATAAGCTACAAAGAGGGTAGTTTATCGCTAAAAGGAGGGAAGGTAAAGGGGGGGCATGCGGTAAGGTAAGGGAGTCACTCACGCACCATTAGCCGCGACCCCTGAGGCGCTCCACACGCGACGACCGACATGTGCTACACTTTCTACTTAATTGCTTCTAATCGCATAATAAATACATTAAAAATAACAACACTGACTATTTATAAAATTATACAAGAATGCGAATTCATAGGAGCAGAGGTCAGGCGCGGATGATTAAATTAATAAGAACACGACGATATCGAGATGCTTCACAAAGTCACTTTGTCTCAATTTTCACAATAAAACATCAGAAGGTCAATGTTGTACGTAACACAAAATATCATCGGCGACCGGCCCGTGTGTTTATTCGAGTGTGAATCACACACCGAATCGATATTGAATTCGCGAACAACCATTTATAATGAAAGACAACGAGTATCGAAGTGGAGGAATACTCGTACAGAAATAAACACAAAAGATGAAAAATCAGGAACCGGGTAAGTCGTTAAAGTGATTACATAATTTCATTTGAAGCGAGGCGCGACTACGACGAGAGGACCCCTAACTCATTTCCGCACCCGTTCAAAAACAACAAGCATAACGTGAGCGACAAGGAAAAAGTTAACGCCGAGTTGTTCGGGCCGACGCACGAGAACCGCCGCGAGCCTCTCTCTACGATCCCATGCAATATTTATCACCCGGCGCGAACGTGCCCGGGAAAAAATGACAAATTCATGTCCCTGCCCGCCCACCGCCGCCCGCGCTCACGGAACCGCTCCCGGATTTATTCCCGTCGTCATTTTTATCAGAGGGCGCGACTCGTCTACGTAAAACTAGATAGAAATGTTTTCACGAGCTCGTTTATAGAGCTATCGGCGAGTGTATTTACACGCACCGGCTGCTTATATTTGTTCACATATCTCTCCAGATAATGTTGCATAATGGAGATGCAAACAGAACTGTTATTTACACGGGTAATATAAACGATATAGGCCTCACTCGAATTATGTTTTATTCAAGAGCACTCGTCAAACGTTCTTTATCAGGAATCCATCGCGAGCGCGGTCCTATTACGACCTCGTTTTTATTGAGTGCTATGTTCCCGTGTTATCGAGAACCGATTATTACGTGGCTGCGAGTATTCGAGTGAAGATAGGGCGGCATAAAATCAGAACGCTCACCCCCTCGCTCGTTCACCTATTGAGACTTGACGCACATTCCCCCGACACAATAGCTTTGTAGTTTCCGTTATAGCAATTTTCGAGTTACTCGTTCGAGAGCCTGTCAACTACACTTCAAGATATCTATTGCTCTTTGTGCGCTGTTGTAAATCGTTCGTTGCAGAGTAATTGTAAAAATACATTTAAATTGCAAATAATGAAAGCGTTTTAATAATGTCGAAGGCGCTCGAGGGTATCAGTTTTCTATTAAAATACGTATCAACAAGAAGACGAGGAATCCTTTTCTTTTCATTCGGACGCTACAAGAGTATCGATTACGACGAAAGTCTAAAAAGTAATCCAATTCGAAAACGTAAATAAGAAACATAATATTTAAAATAAAACAGAACACTTATAAAATACGAAACGAAGCACTCTCACGGTGAGTGATTTTAATAGGCAGGCAAACACGAGTCCCCAATTTGAAGAGCGTTTCCTCTTCACAAATCGCCGCGTGGCGGAATTGTCGCAAATCACCCCGAGATCGCCTCTGGCGCCCCCTCGCGAGCGCCACTTCCCAGGGGAGCGCCCCTTTGATCCCTAGCTGACCCGAAAATAAAAAAGGTTCCTAATAAAAAAGGACCGACATACGGAAGGTGGCGCCGCTTTTTTATTTAAATTAGAGTATTTTATAGGGAGGGAGCGATATTGCGTTCTGCCGGTGAAGGTTCTCCTGTAACCTATACATGTAAATCTCTGGCACTCGAAACGAGGACGTCGAACCCTCAAAGCCACCCCGAATGCTTTGGGGAATTCCTACTTCATTCCTCTTTGGGATATTTTTCTTTTCATAGTAACCTAATAACGAGTGCGTGCTGCATTAAGATAAAAATTCTTCAATGAAATCAACTTGTTAGTAGATAGGTATATTAGTGATTACGTATTGTTACAGAGTGGTTATTTTTGGTGCCGTTTAATAACAAATAGTTGACATTCGGTGCCAAGACGTTGCAGCAGTCAACTGTACAAACAAAAGCCAACAATTTTCCAAGAGAGCGTGTCTACAACACGTTTCGGAGTACCTACCTACGTATATTATCCATTAAATTGTTGATACATTGCCAACTGTTTAACACATGACGTCCACACACTAACATCGCTAATTGTCATTGTGTTTATTTTAGTTGATACGCATCGCGAAAATAACACACACATTTCACAAATAGATTCTATAAAAAGTTAATATTTTGTAGTAATTTACAAGTGATGACGCGTGCGTCACAACATCCGTGAGCTGGCAACATTCCAACATCGCTCCCCCGTAACACTAAGTACCGGATAGATAGCTCTATAAACAGTTACTACACTTTATTTTCTCTCTCGTTATCTCTTGACTAAATAATTTATCACACGCCGCGCCCTATGTTCTTTAGAGTCACGTTAACGCTTCACGGACGTCCCTAAACGCGTCGTTGACACCTATACGCTACACATGCACGGCGGTCGCGAAAAATATAATATTTTCCATTTGTTCCGTACCAGAAAAGATTATTTTTTATTTAACAAATTTATAATTAGTAATTTTGCTGGCTGGCAACATCCCTGTCCCCTTCTATCCAATTACTTTTCCTACGACTGCGCCATCTAGTGGCCACCGCTCTCTTGTGACAACTACTGTGCAACGCACACGCTCGGACATCCGACAACAACAAAAAAAGGACGAAATTTCAAACAAAACGAGATAAAATCGATCTAGCTTTCTTGCCTTGGTACCAAGCGATAAGGATACAGGAGGAAATAGGTGCAGCCGTATCACAACGTGAGTACCTCTCTTTCTCCATCCAGCATACCTTCCGCCAGCCAGTGGATGTCCCATACACCATTTAAAATAATACTTATTGAGAATCGCTCGTGATAGTGATAATTATCAGATACGAATAAAAATGTCGTGAATAGTAAAATACAAAATTAAATTACGAAATCCGAACGCAAAGAACCGCAAAAGAAAATAAAATGAACGGCCAATTGGTGAGGTTTAATTCGACAGCGGAGCGTTGCGGTCACTATAGATTGTTTTACGCGCTTGCGGTCTGGTTGCGGCGATTAAAATGAAATTGAAGTCTGCTTTGTAGTTAATTGAATTACTCGTAGTTAGTTAGGAGAGCTCGACACTAATCTCCCGAGCTATACAACTTTAGTTTCACCACCTGTTGCGAATGAATAGGAATTAATTTTGTATAAATTGTTTAAAAGACGACGTGTTACCCGGTTACCGAGACCGAAATACGTAATAACATGTTTTTGTATAACAAATGTGAATTTATATCTAAAACAAAGTGTTAGGTTATAAACCGACAAACACACATACAATGAACATGCAATATATTATTTACTTTAGTAGCGACATAATTAGCGTGTTTACATTTAAAAACAAGCGTTTGCTAGGAGTAAATTAACTTTTATGAATAAGGATTTTATTCGTCTCCGTCAGTTACTTCAAGCTTAAACACGTTATTTTTCCATAGTAGCTCGACCGCTAGAGTGCGCT
Source organism: Tinea pellionella (assembly GCA_948150575.1). Taxonomy (NCBI): domain Eukaryota; kingdom Metazoa; phylum Arthropoda; class Insecta; order Lepidoptera; family Tineidae; genus Tinea; species Tinea pellionella. The sequence continues at coordinate 6,330,277 of OX411259.1, read as the reverse complement.
CCATGTGCGGAAACGACTGTTATACACCAAATAGATGTCTGCAGACAGCAGTCGCCTTCGCTATGCTGGCTTAAGAAGACGGACATGCACCATTATACATACTTAACTACAATATTATTTATTTAAATATTTGAGTAGGCAATTAGCTACATTTTCTATTTACGTAGCAATTTCATTAGTTTTACTTTTAAATTGAGTTAGTTAATTCGTAATACCGAACAGCGCGGCGGTGTTAACAAACTTTCTAACAGAGCAAACTAACAGCTCGTCCGAGCAAAGTTAACGTGTCCGACGCATAATTACATTAAAACCGAACGCGTCAAAGATTGAAGCAACTTTTTTTCTTATGGATTGATTGAGACAGAAATATGGACATGTATGTACTTTCTTTTTTTTATCAAAGTATCCATTTTAGATCCATATTAGATAAAAAAAACTTACTCCAATTATAGCATTAAGTTCTGTCATAGTGACCTGCTTGGCGCGTTCGACAGCCGAGGCGACCTGCTGCTGATGCTCTTGTGACAGAAACGGCAGGATCTGGGCTATTATTGCGTTCAACCTCTTCGCGATTTCAGTCTGAAAATAAATAAATAACTTAATAAAAAATCAACCATAATAAAAAAACAGAAAAACTTTTTTTCGCATCGCATGATGGTAAAGCTAAAGTGCGATCCATGAACACAAACGACAACTACTACAGAGAAATATCTACGGGCAGCAGTCGCCACCGCTATGCCGGCTTGATGAGACCATTCAGTTTGACAGTGCGTACTCCTCTCGTTATACTTGGCTACTTCCAAACGCGATATAGTCACTACATTCGAAAGTGATGGTACTACCCCAGGACGGGAGTATTGGTCAGACCTGATATAAAGTAATACAGTTAATTAGGGTGGTTTGCACCAGAAGGCCGGTTAAAGTAACTTTAACTATTACTTTTACGGCGACGACGACCGTTATCATCTACTCCACACGCGTTGCAATATCGTGTAAATTCATATTGTTATCTTTAAAAGGGTGGCTGATCTCGATAGAAAAACATATTTGGCTTCTATTCATACATTTGACGTTAGCAACATTGGTTTGACGATTACTTTAACTTTAACCAAGCCAAGATACGCTGGTTACGGTTAAGGTTAAAGTAACCGTCAAAAATGACAGACGCGACGATGGTGCAACTCGTGTAGAGTAAATAAATATACCTACACCATAATGTAAACGTAACGGTTAAAGTTACTTTAACCGGCCTTCTAGTGCAAACGACCTATCTACATTAAATGTTTCCACATGAAGCAATAATAAAAATTTAATTACAAAAAGCATTGTTTAGTATGTATTAACATTTTCGTTTCGCGATTACTACAATAACAAAGTATTGGGGCGCGAAACGTACATTATAATGTTGTATTTAATAAATTCTGTTGATTCATATTGAAAATTTAAATGAATATCATTTCACAAATCCCCAATTTACAAAGGCAATAGCTATTGGCGTCGATTTTGCATAATTACATACATTTAAATATTAATTAAAAGACTGATTGGCGACTCGATTGATCGCATCAGATAAATAAATGTATGCAAATTGTTTTATATTCGAACATTTATGATATTCAGTTTTTTATAATGAAAATTATTAAGGTGATATTAATATAGATTTTTTTTTATTTGTTAAAGGAGAATGCCCGTTTTTGGGCCCACTTGATACCTAATATTTTGGTAACAAAACAATATTCTATTTTGTTAATTGATTTTAATTATATCAACACATCGTTTATCAATCAATAGACTAATAATATTTAATTACATAAAAAAGAGATATCATCAATTATTAAAGCATTTAAAATAACAATATTAAAAAAAAATAATATGTATTTCGAAATGAGAGGTCATTTCCTACAACTTTTGTTCCGGCACTTGTGCCCTATCTCGTTCCGTTTCCGAGATATCGCCGTCACTTCTGGAGTCCACTTCCGGTCAAAGTCGAGGTTTTCCTGGGGTCGCGGGAGCCCTCTATACGCCCCAAAAAGAATCATCTCTCTAACCCCCCAGCTAGTCAGTGAGTGGTAATCGAGCTGTATATACCTAACTAGTTTTTTGGGCGCGCTTCGCGGCGCTGAAAAAGTTTTTTTTCGGGTAGTTTTGAAAAAAAAATTTTTTTTGAAAAAACAAATTATGGATTTCCATATTAGAGGGCATTCCCTACGACTTTTGTTCCGGCACTTGTGCCCTATCTCGCTCCGTTTCCGAGATATCGGCGTCACTTCCGGTCCAGAGTCCGCTTCCGGTCAAAGTCGAGGTTTTCCCGAGGTCCCGGGACCGCCCCCTACACGCCCCAAAAAGAATCACCCCTCTAACCCCCCGGCAAGTGCTTCATAATATATGTCAGTCAGTGAGTCAGTGAGTGGTAATCGAGCTGTATATAATATAACTAGTTTTTTGGGCGCGCTTCGCGGCGCTGAAAAAGTTATTTTTCGGGTAGTTTTGAAAAAAAAATTTTTTTTGTAAAAACAAATTATGGATTTCGATATTAGAGGGCATTCCCTACGACTTTTGTTCCGGCACTTGTGCCCTATCTCGTTCCGTTTCCGAGATATCGGCGTCGCTTCCGGTCCAGAGTCCGCTTCCGGTCAAAGTCGAGGTTTTCCCGGGGTCACGGGAGCGCCCTCTACACGCCCCAAAAAGAATCATCTCTCTGACCCCCCGGCAAGTGCTTCATAATATATGTCAGTGAGTCAGTGAGTGAGTCAGTGGTAATCGAGCTGTATATAATATAACTAGTTTTTTGGGCGCGCTTCGCGGCGCTGAAAAAGTTTTTTTCGGGTAGTTTTGAAAAGAAAAATTTTTTTTTAAAAAACAAATTATGGTTTCCGAAATTAGAGAGCATTCCCTACAAACTTTGTTTTGGGAGTTCGGCCCTATCTCGTTTCGTTTCCGAGATATCGGCATCGCTTCCGGTCCAGAGTCCGCTTCCGGTCAAAGTCGAGGTTTTCCCGGGGTCACGGGACCGCCCCCTACACGCCTCAAAAAGAATCATCTCTCTAACCCCCCGGCAAGTGCTTCATAATATATGTCAGTCAGTCAGTCAGTCAGTCAGTGGTAATCGAGCTGTATATAATATAACTAGTTTTTTGGGCGCGCTTCGCGGCGCTGAAAAAGTTTTTTTGCGGGTAGTTTTAAAAAAAAAATTTTTTTGAAAAAACAAATTATGGATTTCGATATTAGAGGGCATTCCCTACGACTTTTGTTCCGGCACTTGTGCCCTATCTCGTTCCGTTTCCGAGATATCGGCATCGCTTCCGGTCCAGAGTCCACTTCCTGTCAAAGTCGAGGTTTTCCTGGGGTCGCGGGACCACCCTCTATACAACCCAAAAGGAATCATCTCTCTAACCCCCCGGCAAGTGCTTCATAATATATGTCAGTGAGTCAGTCAGTCAGTGGTAATCGAGCTTTATATAATATGACTAGTTTTTTGGGCGCGCTTCGCGGCGCTGAAAAAGTTATTTTTCGGGTAATTTGAAAAAAAATTAAAAAAAAAAAAAAACAAATTATGGATTTCGATATTAGAGAGCATTCCCTACGACTTTTGTTCCGGCACTTGTGCCCTATCTCGTTCCGTTTCCGAGATATCGGCATCGCTTCCGGTCCAAAGTCCACTTCCGGTCAAAGTCGAGGTTTTCCTGGGGTCGCGGGAACGCCCTCTACACGCCCCAAAAAGAATCATCTCTCTAACCCCCCGGCAAGTGCTTCATAATATATGTCAGTCAGTCAGTGAGTCAGTGGTAATCGAGCTTTATATAATATGACTAGTTTTTTGGGCGCGCTTCGCGGCGCTGAAAAAGTTTTTTTTCGGGTAGTTTTGAAAAAAAAAATTTTTTGAAAAAACAAATTATGGATTTCGATATTAGAGGGCATTCCCTACAACCTTTGTTTTGGGAGTTCGGCCCTATCTCGTTCCGTTTCCGAGATATCGGCGTCGCTTCCGGTCCAGAGTCCGCTTCCGGTCAAAGTCGAGGTTTTCCCGGGGTCGCGGGAGCGCCCTCTATACGCCCCAAAAAGAATCATCGCGCTAACCCCCCGGCAAGTGCTTCCTAATATATGTCAGTCAGTCAGTGAGTGAGTGGTAATCGAGCTGTATATAATATAACTAGTTTTTTGGGCGCGCTTCGCGGCGCTGAAAAAGTTTTTTTTCGAGTAGTTTTGAAAAAAAATTTTTTTTTGAAAAAACAAATTATGGATTTCGATATTAGAGGGCATTCCCTACGACTTTTGTTTCGGCACTTGTGCCCTATCTCGTTCCGTTTCCGAGATATCGGTATCGCTTCCGGTCCAGAGTCCGCTTCCGGTCAAAGTCGAGGTTTTCCCGGGGTCGCGGGAACGCCCTCTACACGCCCCAAAAAGAATCATCTCTCTAACCCCCCGGCAAGTGCTTCATAATATATGTCAGTGAGTCAGTCAGTGAGTGAGTGGTAATCGAGCTGTATATAATATAACTAGTTTTTTGGGCGCGCTTCGCGGCGCTGAAAAAGTTATTTTTCGGGTAATTTGAAAAAAAAAATTTTTTTGAAAAAACAAATTATGGATTTAGATATAAGAGGGCAATCCCTACGACTTTTGTTCCGGCACTTGTGCCCTATCTCGTTCCGTTTACGAGATATCGTCGTCGCTTCCGGTCCAGAGTCCGCTTCCGGTCAAAGTCAAGGTTTTCCTGGGGTCGCGGGAACGCCCTCTACACGCTCCAAAAAGAATCACCCCTCTAACCCCCCGGCAAGTGCTTCATAATATATGTCAGTCAGTGAGTGAGTCAGTGGTAATCGAGCTTTATATAATATGATATAAAAAGTGCATAAAACAAATTCCGAAACGCCATCAACAATGTAGTAAAGATAATGCGAGGAGGACGAGGCAATTTGTGTTGCGAGAGATCGTTAAGCCACACTACCCGACCGCGACCACCACAGACAAAACCCGACAACGTTAAATAGCCACTACACACCAATATTTACGTCATTAATACATACCGATTTTACTTGGCCAGGTTATTTTTTAAACATAGTCAATTATTATATTTCTACTAACTGTTGCGCACAATTGTGTTTGAATGCATATAATTAATTTATATTATGTGTTTAATTTGAGAAATAAAGATAATTTTACCTACTAACCACTTGTGAGATAAGTTTGCAATTTTTATAGATGCCTATACTAGTGCCCGTATCGTACATTGAAGATTTGAACACGGGTCTCATCGATCGTGAATTCCCGCCTTCTACCGCTAGACCATGGCCGCTTATTTCTTACCAAACGCCAAAAATATTAACTAGATACTAAGTTCCCCATACAAACATCAAAACTCTTCAATTTTTCAAAGACAAAAGTCTATGTCCTTACAAGGTGCAATTGGTTATTGGACAGACCTTAAACGTAAGCACTAATCCAGACTATAAGACATAGTCAAGTCACGTCGACGCATAACTAATTAATGACCACTTTTGCGCCCACTCTAATCTATCTAGGGCCCATCTAATAGTTTGTTAACAAAACAATATTCCAAAATAATATCTTATTTTTTTAATTATATCAACACATCGTTTACCGATCAATATACAATATAGTTATAATCAAAAACAACCTCAAATATTGATTTAGAAAAAGTCTAATTACTCAATAACTTGGGTGAAAAAATAAAACTGATCAGTGATAAGGAATGTAGATTTATTTTCCTACAAAATGAACTAAAAATGACCGTAAAACTCGAGAAAAAAATTGTGGGCCCATTTCTCTTAGATGAATGGGCATTCTCCTTTTGTTGTAATTAAAGTCGCAAAAAAATAATCTTAGTATGTCGAGGTCTATGATAAAAAAAATTCAAATCAGTTTTAATAAATTAATTACTTTGATGCTAATAAAGTTATAGATAGTTATGTTTATACTTGTCAAATATCGACATATAGGATAAGGTAAATAACCTGTACTAATTTTAGCATAGACATGTGCCTAGTTAACTTCTACTTAGCGGTACGGACGCGGTAGATTCTTCATTTCATTAGACATCATTTAATACCTACAACAACAATCGTCATGCCTTTTTCCCACAGAGATAGGCAGACAACGGAAGGCGTACCACGATCCTGACACAACACCCTCGCTTCCCTCACATTCACAATTCTCTTCATGCACGCCAAGTTATGGGCTGTCCAGCTTTCCTGGGATGTCTCTTTAATCTCCTAATGATATCCTTTAATTTTATTGTTATTTAGATGAGTTTAGTTAAATAAAAACTAATTTATTGATTCGTACTTCCGCTGAAATTGGGGAGGTGTATCTGGTGACAGCTATCTTTTTTACATATTTTTTTAGATAATATAGATTAATGTAGTCGACACGTGTTTCTGGAAAACTTTTATAACTGCTTTATTCTTTTTTTATTAATTTTTAAAAATTGCGATCGTAATATGGTAACTGAGGTTTCGTTCGGAACTAAACCATTGCCAATGAACAAAAAAAAATCATTGTCAAAAGATTTTTAAAAGTTCCTGTTAATTAAAACATCGTGTTTATAGTGTAGTTTTGTTTTAAAAATTACAATAGTTATTCGTATAAAACACTGTTATTGTTAGGAAACACAAACAAAAGATATTTGACAAACTTGAGAGGCGACAACCATAGACAACAAAATAATCTACAAAACTGTTAGGTTGGTACTTTGTATTCTATCTTGTCAAACTGTACGAAAGTCGAAGTGAAAGGTCGAAGACGGTCATTACAGTTTTTCAAATATCTCTGCGATTTTTAAGTATTTTCAGACGAGAATCAAAAAATTCTTCTAATTGAAGTAATATCTCGAAATGGTTTTCGATTCACCATGGGTTAGTTTTTTTGGACCTCGCCCATTATGTTTTGAATAAAAGTGCAGTGTGGTGAAGCGATGCGGCGTACGCAATGTCACCGCATAACCGCCAACATAGGGTCGAGAGCAAATAAACCGCGAAATTACAATTTCATTTCGGACAAAAACGTTTAATATTTCAAATATAATTTCACATTTCATAAATATATACTAAACAACATTTTTTTTTATTGTAGCTCGGCATGTGACAACACTCCGCCTGATGAAAAGCTAGAGTGCGGTCCATGAATGGAAACAACTGCTAATTCAGAGAAACCTGTGCGGGTAGCAGTCGCCTCCACTATGCCGGCTTGAGGAGACGAGCATTTATTTGTGTTGTTCTAAAGCATCGTTGTCCTGGTAATCCTGTAGTCTTCAATTATTTTTAGTAATGTAGTGAAATCTTGATCAGTGAAGTTTTGGGGGGAGAAAGTTTTTTTTCTTAAGCTTTCTTTTTTTTTTTTCTTTCTTTCTTAAGCTAGAGCAAACAACAGTCGCCTTCACTATGCCGGCTTAAGGAGACGAATGTGACCTATCAGGTTAACAGTGCGCATTTTTCTCGTTACACTTGGCTACTTCCAAATTGACTTCGAAACCCGATAAGGTCATTTTACGGTTGTTACATTTGGAAATCGTAGTACTACCCCAGGACGGAAGACTGGGGTCACCCCTACCACTCTTATATCGCGCGGGAAAAAACAAAGACGTTTTAAACACTTGCTAATTGTAATTTAGTTTTATTATTATACACATAAAAATACCATAAAACAATTGTAAACATAACCGTAAAAGATAATAAGATAAAATACATGAGTTGTAATAAAATAAAACATAGATAAAACACTAAATTACTTTTTTTTTACTATTTCTTTTACTTCCAAATAATAACCTCACTAATAAATCCGAACAGGTACTAAAAAAAAAAAAACTACCTTACCGCCTCTCACCTACCCAAAGGTCGACTGGCAGATAAAGCCTCACGGCTTTAAGTCCACCTTTTGTAAACTTACAATAAAGAATATAAATAAATAAAGTCAAAAGCTACTCGACAAAAAAAGTTGTCACTTGATCGAATCGACAACAAAAGGAGAATGCCCATTCGCATAAGAAAAATGGGCCCAGATTTTTTTAAATATAATAATTATGTAGAAATATTAAATCTACATCCTTATTACCAATCAATTTTAAACTTTTCACCCGGGTTATTGAGTAATTAGATGTTTTCTGATCCAATATTTGAGGTTATTATTATATAAGATGCTTTAATAATTGATGATATCTGGTTTTTATGTAATTAAACATTGTCTATTGATCGGTAAATGATGTGTTGATATAACTGAAATTAATAAATAAAAAATAAGATATTATTTTAGAATATTGTTTTGTTACCAAACTATTAGGTGCTAAGCGGGCCCAAAAATGGGCATTCTCCTTTATGTCATTTTCGTTATCACTTGGGTGACAGTAAAACGTTAAATCCCATACATTTTTATTTTTATTTTGACACGACATGTGACCTCGACTGGCCTGATGGTAAGCGCAGTGGAAGTCCATGAGCACTGACGACTGGAGAATCGCTAACACGGTGGCTCCAGTCGCCACTACTATGCCGGTTTTGTTTTCGATTCGATTATGCGACAATTCTCGATTCGCTTTTGGCTTTAGCCCCAGGATATTATATAAATAGTTGAAACGCAAAACCTAAAATAAATAATTAAATACCATATCTAAAAATATCGATTTAGAATCGTGTATATAGTACACATAAACAAACTTGAACATTTGACTTAAATTGATTGAAATATTGTACATTCGAGACGTTAATGTAAGACAAATTAGTTAAAGAAAAGCCAGATTCGAACCGTCAAATAAAATTTATTAATCCGCTATTTAAATGAAAATCAGGTTAAATGTTTTTAAAAATAAATGTTTACCTGTTTGTTCCAAGCGTTTTTTAGGTAGTCTATTTATGTGAATTTGAGAATTAAAGTAATAGCTAGTAAATGTTAAAATTCTTCATTATAACACCCGAGAAGTGACCAGTTTGGAAGTAGTCAGGTACAACGAGAGGAATGTGCACAAGCCGGCATAGAGGAGACGACTGCTGACTGCAGAAATTTATCTGTAGTAGCAGTTGTTTTCGTTTATGGACAGCATTCTAGCTTTACATCAGGCGGAGTGTTGTCATATGCCGATATAAAAAAATAATAACAAATTAGTGTAGTTTTATCTCAGACATGAAGCTGCCCTACCTACCCCAAATAAGGCCGTAACACGCCATCCGACATTATTTAGGTACTATTTCAAAAACGTTAATATTATCTAATCTAACGCGACAATTGTTTATAAAACTGAATAAATAATCGATTAGAAAGGGGTTGGAGTTGACGGCATGAAGTTAGCGTGAAAATGGCTAAATGATGTTATTAGGTTGAGAAATAATGAACACAACACGTTTGCAATTCAATTGTTAAATAATTCACGTGTTTATTATCATTAGTTTATCGTGTGTCTGATAAATTATTCAACGGTAGCCATTACGATATCCACAATTTTGTTTGTATGTTGTTTATATTATTCATTAGAGTATATGGTGTAATTTGAAGCCTAAAAGGTCAACTTATTTAAGTTTTGTGTTAACATTTCTAGTTTGTTAATTTAATTTTCAAGGCTCGTTGTTATGAACATGTTTTTTCTGTCACTATAAACTAAGATATTGCCACGGTGAATGGTCAACAGAAATCCACGATTCAATCCCTCCTACCCCACATCGCTTGAGGCCGACGAGTGCGGGCGATCGAATGCATCGCCTCACCGTCCGAACAATCCCCTCGCGGACTGAAAAGTTCGGGCAGTCCATCAAATTGTGGAACGGCCTTTCCAACCACGTCTTTCCTGTGTGTGAAGAATCATCTCATCAAGCCGGCATAGCGGACGCGACTGCTGTCTGCGGTACCCCTTCTCTGACAGCAGACGCCTTCATTCATAGATCGCACTCTAGCTTAACATAAGGCGGAGTGCGGTCATACGATGCTAAAATTTAAAAAAAAGTACTTTGACGATTTTTGCTAACATTTTAACAATGGAAAGCTACAGTATATAGAGTTTAATATCTGTTAGATTCGAAACGTTCATTTAACGTAATCTGTTCACGTAGTCACCTAAATTGAGACAGACAATGAGAGCGTTCAATGGATTTTCCTGGAGGTCTCGTTCGTTAGCATTCCACCCTCAGACAATACGGCTCTAGCTCGTTCGTAGGTACGAGCATCGGTATAAAAAGCGCTTCACAAAAGAGCCGCAAAAATACGTACTTTCGCGAGCTCTCCACAAAAGATATAGTACGGTTTGTCATTAAGGAGTTCATCCCCGACGCGGGAAATAAAAGAGGATCGTCGGGTTGAGGAGTGGAGGGCCGAGTGGGGTGCACTAATGGCCTCGGCACTCATCCGCTAATGCCGCGGGTTACCTCCTACTCTTTTTGTGTGATTTTCACGTGTTTTAGTCGCGGGAGCTTTTAATCTGAGAGCTGCATCTCGCCCGAGGACACGATCCATTTGCGCGCCGAGTATCGCTTTTCGAGTATCGACAGATACGGATTTAATTAGAAACATTTACACAGGTAACAAATAAAACATTTCAAATTAAAATGTTTAGTAACATGTAAAAAAGCATTAAAAAATATAAACAACACGAACAATGGACGCAATCAGAGTTGGCAACGTAAAGAGAATGCCACGATACAGCGTTGCAGTAGTAAAACAAAGAGCGTTCAGTGTGCAGCGGGTGCAGCGGCTGAACGCGCGGAGATAACGGGGGGCGAGTTGACCTACATGGCGCCGCACGAGGTCGTCGGGGTCGCCTCTACTCCACACATTAATTTATTGTCTTCTCTCTGCTCACGACCGCGATGAACTTTTACCACGATTGTGTTTTACAGACAGACGTGTTGCGGTTTCGACCTTCATTAGCGCTACTTGTATCGTTTTATGAATTATTTATGCATCATGCCGCTGCGAATGGAATTACCCCTTCGAGTAATAACATGACGACAGAGACATATACTTCATAATAAAAGTGGCATGTGCTCGATGCCTCGTCATAAATAATTCCTCAGATAATAGTGCTGTGAAAGGAGTTATCGAGGTAGAAAGTGAGGTCGTATTCATTATTTGATCGATAAATTGTTGGAATAATTGTTTAAATACATGGAGTGTCGAGTGAATGGTAGCCTGCATCGTCATCGATAATGCAAATTGTCTAAGAATTGTTGTACATCACAAATTGGAAATTAGAGAACACTGTATAATCATGCAATCAATAAAGATTTAGAGTAATATCATGAATAGTTTATGACTTAATGTCTGTAGCGGTGTTATTTCTGGAATTGTCGATGAATACTGTTGAAAATAACACCAGATACGTGTCAATTATTTATCGATACATTACAACTGATACTTTATACATATATTGGTGATTAAAGAGAGAAAACTCGTTAAATAAAAACCTCTTACATGTTTACTACATATTATAAAAGTAATTAAGTTTTAAAAGTCTGTAAACTTAAACGTTATTAATACTTCAGTATTTATATTGGAATAATACTCGTAAATGTTTTGTTGTTATCGCCGCTTTAATAGAACCGACATTAGACTCTTAAAGATAAATTAAAATTGTAGTACTCTGAATCAAAACCGTGTATGGCAATCTCTAGTATTTTTTTATTATCATATATCTTAATCTTATTAAACTCAATATACACATTAACCTCAAAGTTTGCGGCTAATTATAATTATCAGTGATCATTTAAAACACTACTTTGCAACTAATTTCCGCCAACCAATGTTAGTGAGGGTAGGTACACAGTCATATTAGCTGTCAATGTTAGATCACCAACATGCAAAAAGCACTCGACGCGTTAAGCCAGTCCACGTAGCATCCTCAGGTGACGTGTGGTCACCTTGAAGTGATCATTTCGTTTTGAATAGAGTTCAAACTATGCGTACAGCACATTCGCAGTTTGCGGCTGACAGGTATGACGACTAATTGTGTAGAGTAAAATTCCAGGCTGTAATTGGCCGCTTATTCATTACACTTTAACACACAATTTTTTAATTGCATCGCAGCAACACTGAAGTATAGTTAAACTCGATTATCATTTTTGAAACTGAACTTGACTATTTCTAATTTGATGATTGTGGATTGTTGAGACACTTTATTATTTTAAATTAGTTTTCTATTGCAAGATTTTTCACAGATTTACCTTTTATTTGTTGATTATACTAATTTAAAAGTATCTAATACCAAAAATAAGATAACCTTATCTCGTAACAAAAGAAAAATGCAGGTACTTAATAAGTATTTATAATAATTACATGATTGAGGTTTTCACCCACATAATCACTTTAGTGTTATCTTAAGTCACTAGACACCTACCTTTTTACTTACATAAATTATATTAAAATGTAAATTTACATTGTTGTTTTGCCATATGAGATTAAAGTGAGGTTAGCGTGGGTTTCATTACAATATTTTAAAACAGTATCGATGTTTATTTGTCTATTATATTTTTATTGTTGAATTATGGTTAGCGGCAGAGGACCATCACGTCACGATCTACGAGACCCGTGTTCGAACCTCGCTAAATTCTGACCAATGTAACTATGTTATAGATTGCCCAGTGTCTGGGATATAAGCGATTTAATAAAAAATATACCTGAAACGAGATTTTTTTTTTTTCATATGACTGCTAGATTTTGTGTAAAATAATATTAATTCCTATCAATCTTATTAAGTAAACTTTATTTATTTCATAATAAACAAAAAAAAGTTTTTTTTTTTTTTTTTTTTTTTTTTTTTTATTGTAGCTCGACATGTGACAACACTCCGCCTGATGTAAAGCTAGAGTGCGGTCCATGAATGGAAACAACTGCTACCACAGAGATATCTCTACGGGCTGCAGTCGCCTCCACTATGCCGGCTTTTTGGTTTGTTTGTAATTATTTTTTTGTTTTCTTTTGTAATTATTTTTAATTGGAGTGATCGATAAAAAAAATACGAGTTGTTTTTGCTTTTAGTAATAACTAGACGTAAAAAAAAACTTATAAATAATAAACATAGATATAACTATATTACTCGTACAGACGCGATAATTATAGACTGGATGGCATTAAATGTTCAAGTGGTTGGGATCGCGTCTAGCGTTCATTATCTATCAACTGCTTCGTAATAGGTTTGTTATCTATTTTAACTACATATTTTATCCCACTTTTTTTATTACTAACATTATCATCTCTTACTTGGTATTAAATATATTAACCGTAGTAAAATGGAATCAGATCTGTATAGTGAGTGCGAATCAAACTTTATGACGGCTCCGAAGTTAGGCACAAGTCGCTGCCACTACATAAATTGAGTCCGTTCTATTCATGTTTAAAATTAAGCCTTAATTTTATTATTGTAAACTTGACTGTATCTACACGAAATAGAGCCTGCAGCTAACTTCCCAGACGCCATAAAGTTTGACGTGAGCTATGTGTGTATGTATATAGGTATGACTCGACTTGTAGTGAGCCTTAAATAAATAAATAAATAAAAATTAGTACATATATGTAATTCTAATTATTTTTATGTGCGAACCCATAATTGTATGCGCATTTTTTTCGCGGCAATTTTCTTATAATATAATAGATTTAGACGGTCATAATTTGTTAAATTAAATTAAACGATAACAATTTATTCAAAAACATTTTTTGGGAGTCAAAATGTGAGGTTAAATTGAAACTAACCCTAGTCAAGAGGATCTATTGGAATCGTGTCGGTGGATTGATCACGATATAATTGTAGAGAGATGTCTATCGATGTAATGCAAGTGAAGGTAACGTCGCCTGCGGGCTTAACAAATTCAGTATCACGGTTAATGCAAATTATTGCAAATACAGAGCAGTGATTTTGTTTATTGATATTTTATTATGTTAATTTGTATTTGAATTCATTATATTTTAATGATTTTATTTAATAATACTTTTAAATTATATAGTAACATAATTATATGCCTAATATTTCAATTATTATTTTTTTATTACACATAATTACCTGGGTATATTTTAGGCACACATACAAAGGCATCTAAAATAAGGAAAGAGGACTCACCGTTTGTTTTTTAATATAACGTTATTTTACTCAAAGGAGAATGCCCATTTTTGGGCCCACTTGATACCTAATAGTTTGGTAACAAAACAATATTCTAAAATAATATATATTTTTATTAATTCATTTTAATTATATCAACACATCATTTACCAACCAATAGACAATATTTAATTACATAAAAAACAGATATCTTCAATTATTAAAGCATTTAAAATAATAATAACCTCAAATATTGCATCAGAAAACATCTAATTACTCAATTATCTGGGTGAAAAAATTAATACTAATTGGTAATAAGGAAGTAGATTTATTTTTCGGCAGAATTAACTAAAAGCCGTAGACAAACTCGAGAAAAAAAATTGTGGGCCCATTTTTCTTAGGCGAATGGGCATTCTCCTTTACAAACAAGACTGGTTTCTCTCTCCATGAGGATAAATAGAGTCAAAGAGTTGTTGAACAGACACTTTGATTTATATTTAATGATCAGAACTACTGCTTTATATACACCAATACAAGAACCTATTATCAAGACGATCAACTCTCGCTAACACATACCGGTAGGTATAATGGAAGAATATTCTTGCTTACAAAATGCCTATATAGTACTAACCAAACTTTATGGCGGCACCGAAGTTAGACGCAATACACAAATTAAGGTACAATGAACGTGAGAGGGAAAGGTACACTCCCGGAGGATATTTTTATATGTTTTATTAAAAACTAAAAGAAAAATTAACTCTTAATTCTATTATTGTAAACTTGACTGTATCTGTGCGAAATAGCACCCGCAGCTAACTTCCGAGACGTCATAAAGTTTGACGCGACCTATAATAAACTAATGCTTGTATCTTTTTACACAAAGAAATAAATTACAAATAAAAGTTATTATTTCTGGCGGTAGAGAATGGCCCTCACGATCGATGGGACCAATGTACCTATGTTATATGTACTTTGGTCGCTCAATAGGTCGCTAGCTTTGTCAGGGCAGGCATTAAAAACAACAATGATATTAATAAATATTAACAACACATTTTTTTAAACCAAAGGACAATGCCCATTTTTGGGCCCACTTGTATGTAAACGTTCGTTAACAAAACACTGTTCTAAAATAATATCTTATTTTACAATCAATAGACAATGTTTAATTTACATAAAAAACAGATAGGTTATTATTTGTTATTATTATTGTTCGCGCCTGAAAATGGTTTTATTTTGGTTGGTTGCGCTGCATAGCATTTTATTCCTTTGCCTTCCTTTCCCGCACCAAATTAAAAACAAACCGCGTTGACAAGGGGAGTGTCAAGAAGGCTAGCCGCGCGCGCGCCTCTACGAATTTGAGTAAAATTACATCATATTGAAAAACAATTTATCAACGCAAACGGTGAGTCCCTTTTCCATTATTTTAGATGCCTTTGCATGTGTGCCAACCAATATTCACCTCTATTTTCTAAATACAGTCCACTTAGCTCATACAATTATTAAAGCATTTAATATAATAATAACCTCAAATATTGCATTAAAAAAGTCTAATTACTCAATAACCCGGGTGAAAAAATTTAAACTGATTGGTAATAAGGAATGTAGATTTATTTTTCTACAAAATCTAAAAATCATCGACAAACTTGAGAAAAAAATCGTGGGCCCATTTCTCTTAGGTGAATAGGCATTCTACTTAAACAATATCGTTTATAAATTTTAGCAAACAAGACACAAGAATAACGCCCCAGAGGCTAACCTTTCATTAATCTCACTTTACGCCTCAGCTACCACGATCCCGATGTAATTTGGTTAACTTAGATTACAATACACGCATGTTAATATTGTATAATGACTTTAATTATTATAATTGTATGTAATTATTGTTTTTTACATACACACAATATATATGTATGTATACTTTGTTCTCGCCCACGTTTTATTGAGGTCAACACATACGAGTGTTTCGGTATAGGTCACGTCAAACTTAGTGGCGTCTCGGATTAAGATTAAGAGTTAATTTTAAATATGAATAAAACGTATAAAAATAACCTGCGGGTTAGTAGCTCGGGGTGTAACCCTTCTCTCTCACGTTCTTGCCCAACTTCGGAGCCGCCAAAAAGTTTGGTTCGTACTACAAAGTTAAATTAAAAGCTTGTTTAAATTAATATCTAATAAGTTTAGGTAATTGATTAGTATTTTTTCTATATAAAATAATAATAAAATTAAGTACATATTTTTAAAGTAGAGGTTAATCAACGGATAATTATAGTATCTGAGTAAATTTTTAAAAGTGGTAAGCAGACTGATGATGGTCCTGGGGTTTTTCACTTTTCAGGATCAGTTTGAAAGTAGTAGAACCTGGAAGTTGTTTCCTCAAGTCGGCATAGCGGTGACAACTACCTGTAAAAACTTGTCTATAATAGCAGTTGTTTCATAGACTGCATTCTAGCTTAACATTAAGCGGAGTGTAGTCATATTCCGAGCTACAATAAAAAGCTTTATCATGATGCTATCAGAGATGATAGAGAGAGTTTGAAGCAAGCAAAATTACCTTTTTTTTATCGTGAGGAAATTTTTTACGGACTTCATGGCACTATTGGGCTAGTGCCAGGGGTGTGTCGGACTCCCTGGGGCAAGTGCGCATACGGGTAAGTATGGGCGCCAGCGCGGCATGCTCGATAGCGCATAAAACCTCGCGGTGTTTCTCTCGATCGCCAGATGGCAGAGATGTGAGTGTGCTTTCGCATTCGTCCGCGTCAAGCAAAATTACCTACTAAAAAATGTTTTAACAAAAAGTAGAAAAAAAGAAACTATATTTATGAAATCACGAGGTGACCAACCAATCCAATATTATTTGAGATAATTGAAGATGTTTATTTTCTTACAAAATAAATACGAAGGAAGCCACACCCCATCTACAGTATTAAATTCGTTAAAACATTTGAGGGTAGGTAGTGTCCGCTAAACATTTGAGTTGGTCCTAAATAAACAGAGTAACTAGGAAGCCGGCTTTTGTTGACAAACGGCCATGTTAAGTCAATAACCCTTAGTGCACATGGACGGGAATCGCTGACTATATCCGAGATTATCCAATCAATAAGGTTAGATGACGTTGCCAAAAATAAACGTTACGTTGTGTATCCATTTAATATTTTATTTATACTTAAAGGAGAATGCCCATTCGCCTAAGAGAAATGGGCCCACAATTTTTTTTTTTCACAATCCTAAATTTTTTTTAGTTTATTTTGTAGAAAAATCACACATTCCTTATCAGCAAACTGTTTTAATTTTTTTCACCCAAGTTCTTGAATAATTATTGTATAACAAGCTTTAATAATTGTTAATATTTATTTTTTATGTTATTAAACATTGTATATTGATTGGGACACGATGTTTTGATATAATTAAAACAAACTATTAGATATCAAGTGGCCCCAAAAATGGGCATTATCCCAGACCACTTGACAGCGCGCAAAAATAACCCTTATCATCTTCACATTACACTTAATATTATATGTATACATTGAATTAAAAAAAAACGCTCTAGATAATGATTATGTAAATACCTTTATGTAAAAAAATACATCAAAATTTTTTTTTTTTCATATACTTATTGGAAGAAAGCGGAATAATAAAATTAAAACAGTGTTAAGATTTGTAGGGTAATGCAGAAGGCGTACAGTATTCTACATAGCAACGAAAATAATTAAGAAATCATTAATTTAATTAAATAAGCAATAAATATTAGAACTCTCTAATTAATGTGTGAAACGGTTAATTAAAGTACACTTAATCATAATTGATTAATCATTTTAAACTGTGTTATGTAAGAAGACATTTAGTAACATGCCGTATCACGCTTTTAACATTTAAGTAGGTACAATTAGTGATGTGACTCAAGACATTCAACATGACTCGAGTTAAGTTTCATCTTATTTTTTAACTCGTCATATGACCGCACTTTACTCGCGTTAGGATAGAGTGCGAACCATGAACGGAGGCGACTGCTATCAGAGAACGAGATCCGCGGACAGTAATCTACTAATTATAAAATTAAATATTTCTTTAACATATTTTTTTTTTTAGTTTTGAGCCAGAAGGAAATCTGCAAACAGCAGTCGCGTCCCTTATGCCGGCTAAGTGAGATGCATCTTCACACTGCACTAGAAGGACCCTAGGTGGCTAGGCGGCTAGGAAAGAAGGAAAGACATCTCTCATGTCCATGTTCCATGTTAGTAGATAGTTTCCTTTACTTTAAATTCTTAAAAATACGTAAATATACGTGAAAGTACTTAGTTAAGATTCTATACACGTAAATGAGACACTATGTACTCGAGTTAAACAAGAGTGTCGTGAGTAATTGACTCGAGTAAGTATCAAAACTCGACAAGAATAACAACACTAATTTACATATACGGAGAAACCGGCTTATGACTACTATCTCATGAATAATAAAGAAATTAAGACAATCAATTTCCTCCGACCAATTTGTAATACAGCTATACAATAGACATGCTGTTAACAAAACAATAAGGTCGAAAATCGCTTGACGTTTAACTATTAAATTTCACAAGCCTATTGAATGGATCAATTGGTTGTGAACCAGTCGCCCATAGTTTTTGCTACGTAACTTAACTAGCGTGTGTTTGCTTAACATACTTTTACATTATTATGTGTAAAATTAAAGTATTTATGATTCATTTATACATTAAAGCGTATCGTCATAAACGCGTACAATTTAACGGAAAAAAAAGTTTATTAAATTAAGATGAGAATTTGAATAGAAAAATTACAAACAAAAGAATCTTTATAAATGTGAACAGAACGTTTGTCTGTTGTTCTGGGGTAGTACCACCACTTTCGAATCTAGATGGCATAGCGGAGGCGACTGCTGCTCGAAGAGATTTCTCTGTAATAGCAGTTGTTTTCGTTACATCAGGCGGAGCCGTCACAACTTTTTGTCACTTCAAGAGTTCTGAAACGTGCCCGTAACATTTTTGCGTTAGTATTATCAGATTACTTACAAATTGTATGGGAATACATTTTATTAAATTTGACTAACTTCTGCTGCTCCGATTTTTTTCTTCTGATACAATGAAATGATCCTTACATGAAACTGA
Source organism: Tinea pellionella (assembly GCA_948150575.1). NCBI lineage: Eukaryota > Metazoa > Arthropoda > Insecta > Lepidoptera > Tineidae > Tinea > Tinea pellionella. Next base: position 6,311,134 of record OX411259.1, on the reverse strand, counting down.
GTCGAACTGCATCAAAAAAATTTTTCACCAAAATGACTCATTTTTATGGACAACTCAAGCTTGACCAGAAAAATTACTATGCCAAATTCATTTTCATAAAAAAAGAGCAAATGGTTCCTAAGACAGTTTCCCTGTATCTCCTGTGGTTTCGGATTTGCCCATACTGTCCCAGTTAAAAAAAATACCCTGTATACTAGTCTACTTCAAATAAAACTTCTTATTGTAGCATAGTAAGTATTATCAATTCAAACAATATGCAAATATCTCAGGACAAAAAAAAAGAAACGGAATCTTCATAAATTGAATTATTCAAAAGCATCGTTGTAGAACCAAGCGTTTACGAGCCCCGTTCACGGTTCGATGCCCGGACGTGTTTTTTTTTTTGTTAACATTCTGATTGTACGGATAAAATATCATTATCAGCGCTAATACGATACGATTATTATAATAACCATGTAGGTACAGTCAACTTAAATTATGTAAATAAAAAAAGTTTTGACTATACTTTTTTTATTGTAGCTCTGATGCTATAGTTAAGCTGAAGTGCAATCCATTAATGGAAGCAACTGTTACAACAGATTTTCCGCAGACAGCCACCTTCCCTATCCCGGCTTAAGGAGATGTATGTGCACCGTCCAGATAGACAGTGCGTTCGTTATACCTGGCTATTTCCAAATTAACGCTGAAACGCGACTGGGTCACTTCACGCGTGTTACAGTTTTAAAAGTGGTGTTACTACCCCAGGACGACAGACTGTGTTAATACCCATCATCAGTCTGCCTACCACTTTTTAAAGAGTAATTCTAGATGATGATAAACCTAAATGTTACAAATATCGCTTTTACACCTACCTACTCCAGAATAGTAACCCAACAAACCACTGCTTTAAGGAGAATGCCCATTCGCCTAAGAAAAATGGGCCCAGATTTTTTTTCTTATTTAATTATGTACAAAAAATAAATCTACTCCCTTATTACCAATCAAATTTTTCACTCGGGTTATTGAGTAATTAGATGTTTTCGGATCCAATATTTGAGGTTATTATTATTTTTGATGCTTTAATAATTGATGATATCTGTTTTTTTATGTAGTTAAACATTGTCTATTGATTGGTAAATGATGTGTTGATATAATAGAAATTAATTAATAAAAAAGTAAGATATTATTTTAGAATATTGTTTTGTTACCAAACTATTAGGTATCAAGTGGGCCCAAAAAAACTATTTTCAAAGGAAAAAAACCTTAGAGAAAAGCACTTACCAATTATCTTGATAAAAAACCTGACTAATAAAACTAATCCCAGTAGTATATACCTACCTACAATCGACATATCTATGACGTTTAATTTAGACCTAGTGTTGATGAGATAAACACTATTTTAGTCTCAATAATCCTTATCATTTAAGTGAAACATACCGATAAAACCCTAGTCATGATGTATGCCTACCCACCTGAAAGCTCAATGACTTTTTTATACATTTAAAAAACACTATAGTTTATATCAATTTGTTTTAGAAATATTGTAAAGAAAAACAGCAACAACGGACGTGCATGGGATGAGTAATGGATCAGGACAAAATGACAGCATCCACACAAAATTATTACACAAGTACAATCAGCAAAATTAGCGCTGCATCATTCTTTAGTGTTCTGAGGTCTTCAGAGTTCATAATTACGCCGTGACAGTGTGACGCAAGATCTCTCCACCAATAGGATCGCTTCATTTTAATGTGGCGGTCAAAATAACATCGTCTGATTGGTGGATTGTACTCGCGTTATACTACCCGTATTTAGGACTCAGAGCTCACATGCTTCCACTTCGTTTCTTTTTAGTCAATTTGTTTCAATTGTAGTCGCAAGCGGCCGATGTGCTTATTGAATGCTGGTTAATAAAATTTACAAAATTGGATACGACAATTAGTCTATATCGTATAGGTACGATTAATTTTATCAACATTGAAATATCTGGCACATACTTCATGACGATTGTGATAAATCATAGATTGTTATGATAAACAACGAGTCCAATATAATCTTGCTATGATCGTTAAATCCGCAAGATAAGTTGATAAAACTACATTTTGAGAAGTGATTAATCATACACGCAAAGTACATACTATGTCCAGAATAAAACGGATTACACTTATCTTATAGAGGATTTACATCGAAATAACTGATATTTCACATAACAAAAGGAGAATGCCCATTTTTGGGCCCACTTGATACCTAATAGTTTAGTAACAAAACAATATTCTAAAATAAACAATATCTCATTTTTTTATTAATTCATTTTAACTATATCAAGACATCTTTTACCAATTAATTTTATCAATACAATGTTTAATTACCAAAAAAGATATCTTCAATTATTAAAGCACCTCAAATATTGCATCAGAAAACATCTAGTTACTCAATAACCCGGGTGAAGAAATTAAAACTGATTGATGATAAGGAAGTAGATTTATTTTTCTACAAAATTAACTAAAAATCATTGACAAACTCGAGAAAAAAATTGTGGGCCCATTTTTCTTAGGCGAATGGGCATTCTCCTTTATAAAAATCAATAATTCTAATACAATGCAGGAGCTTTGGCGGCCATCTTGAGACGTCAGGTTATCTGTCTTGAATTATTTTCCTAAACTTGTGTTCTGCGAGTGTTAATGTGTAATAATAGTGGATTATTAACCATTGAGTGTTCGTGAACGTGCGTGAGTGTGGGCAAACAATTCAAAAGAAGAGAACCTGTGTTTCCATTTTTCCTCCAAAACTCCGTAGGCAGTTTCAATAAGGATTCTACCACTTTACTGGAACAATTTTTGACTTGACTGTGACTTGACCTGACTATTTAGTGTGATGAATGAATGACTCGTGATGCACAATATTATATTGGCAAATTGTTATAATGCCATTTAAACCAAAAAGAAAAAAATACAATGCTCTGACACGTAATTAGGACAACTATTCTATGGTTAGCATTTATTATCCTAAGATATAAATCGTGTGAGGTTAAATTATTTCATCTCCATTTTTTATTTAATATTTATTATTATTAAATCGAGCTGTTTGTTCAGGTGCTATGAACATAGTTGGCGGTGGAGCAGTCTAGAAAACTGATTTATATTAGTTAGTGCCCAAGCGGCAAGTGATAGTACTTAAAATGATGCAGCAAATTTATGGCTGATTGTACCTACGTTATATTGTAAAGTTTAAATAACAAAAATAAATAGTTTATTCGCTCGTAAATTTTAATACGAATGGATAACGTGTTTTCATTTACAAGAATAGAACAAGTGGCTATAAAGTTAGTGGTTTTATTACCATAACTCAATAGAAGTTGCTTTGCCAATAAAATAACTCAATTAATCACAACAATGCAGGTTCCGTCACAACACATTAATATGGACGGATAAATCATTATTGTTCATTTTAACGTGAATTGAAACTTTTACTGTATTTAATTTCTTATTTATTCAAGGTACTTTTTTTTTGTAAACAAATAAAAACCTCAAATTAAACTTAATTTTTTTATTACATTTTTGTGGCATAATACATTAGCTAAAACTGGTATTAGTAAATTATAACAAAAAAAAAATAACAAACGCCGCGCGCGCATCTCTACTTGCTGAGGTGAGAATTGGAACACGGATTCATTGAGTAGGAATGTAACGTGAATGATTTTTTTTATCAATGAGCAAACTGTTATTTAGCCCTGTATGTCGTCCTGGGGTAGGACTATCACTTTAAAATAACGCCCTGTAAAGTGACTTAGTGGCATTACGGGATTAACTTGGAAGTAGTTGTTTCATGTCTGTAACAAATAGTCACCTAACAGTAGATAGTCACTTCCACTGGTAGAAAATTAAAAAAAAAAACTAGAGAACGTGTATAGACAAACAAAAATAAACAATTAAAATTAAATAGGTAACAATAATAATTAATCAGTAGCGGAAACAATACATGTGAAAAAACGGCAAAGATAAAATAAAACGTGAACAATTATTGATCGGATTGATTTTAGAGCGACCGTGGCCTAGCGGTAAGACGCGTGAACTCACGATCGATGAGATCCGTGTTCGAACCTCGCTAATTCTGACCGGTACCTACCAATGTAACTTTGTTATATGTACTTTGGTCGCTCAGTGCCTACAGGCACTATTAAAGAGTGGTAGGCAGACTGATGATGCTTATTAGCCCAGTCTACCGTCCTGGGGTAGTACCACCACTTTCGAATGTAACACCCGTGAAGTGGCTTTGTCGCGTTTCGGGAATAGTTTAAAAGTAGCCAGGTATAGCGAGAGGAGTGTGCACTGTCCATTTAGATGGTACATGCTCGTCTTCTCAAGCCGGCATAGTGTTGTCACATGCCGAGCTACAATTTAAAAAAAATCATCAGCAAGAATCAGTGCGGGCATATGTAGAGTTACAATAAAAATAATCTAAAACAAAAACCTAAATATAAGCGTATTTGACTATAGTAGCTAAGTATATAGAATATAGGAAATTCGAGCATGTAAACACGTTGAATGTATGTAGAACAGTGGCACGTAACAGGATTAACTACAATGCATGTATCGCATGCCGGCAGGTTGCACTGCCTGTTTGTTGGGAGACGATTGAATCACTCTGTTTGAATAATACTATACGTATCTGCTATAGTTACCTATATTCACAAACTAAGTAATGTTTATTAACATCAATCTAATAAAATTCCAATTCTTTTTTGTTCCGTTCTCCTATTGTGGTCAGGCAATGGGAACAAAGTCCTTACAGCTACGTCTTGAGTAGTAAAAGGAAGCCCATTTTTGGGCCCACTTGATACCTATTACGGTTTAGTGACAAAATTCATTTTATTTATATCAACACATCATTTACCAATCAAAAGACAATGTTTAATTACATAAAACAGAGAACATCAATTATTAAAGCATATAAAATAAAAATAACCTCAAATATTACATCAGAAAACATCTAATTACTCAATTAAGGATTAAAACTGATTGGTAATAAGGAAATAGATTTATTTTTCTACAAAATTAACAAAAAATCATCGACAAACTCAAGAAAAAAATTGTGGGCCCATTTTTCTTAGGCGAATGGGCATTCTCTTTTCTTCTTTATTTTACATTTGAATGTTTTCTTGGCACCAACTTTTTTGTTAATTATCATATGCACCTGAAGTTATAATTAACTAGTTTCTTATAGCAGTTTTCTCGTCCGTTTCCGAAGACGGATAGAGTCTGAAGTCATGGTAGAATCTGCCGAAAGTATTCCAGGCAGCAATCACCTCTACTATGCCGGTTTGAGGAGACGGTTGCACCATCTATTCATCGTTATACCTAGCTTTCAAGATGAATCCAAAATACTTTACAGGTTCGCTTCGAAAGTGGTGGTATCATCGTGATTTCAGTTTTTTTTAGGACATTAACAATTTGCCATTGTCAAAGTTAGGTTTTTAGTGAGAACAGTTTCGCGATATATTTAATATATTAATAATATCTTCATAGGAATAAGTAGTAGAATGTTTCCTCCCTCACATTAGGGATGAGTGTATGGAATCCCTAAAGTGTTCACGGGGGAGTTGGCATGTTTGTCAGGGGTTGTTTGTTCACCCCTAATGTTGACATACTCGATCATTGTTCGCATATTGGGCATCTCCTCATTGTATCTACGGATATCTACTTATTTATATCTCATTTATTGGGTTTTATTGATTTAAATGTTATAGGTTTTTATAAAAAAAAATATGACCAATGTGACTATGTTATATGTACTTCACAATCGCTCGGGGCCATAGGCACTATTAAAGAGTGGTAGGCAGGCAGATGATGGTTATTAGTCCAGTCTGCCGTCCTGGGGTAGTACCACCACTTTCGAATGTAACACCCGTGAAGTGAACTTGTCGCGTATCGGGAGCAGTTTGAAAGTAGCCAGGTATAGCGAGAGGAGGGTGCATTGTCAATCTAGATGGTGCATACTCGTCTCCTCAGACCGGCCGGATCGTGGCAAGTGGCGTTCCGTTGTTTCTGCCTATGCCTGTGGGATAAGGCGTGACAATTGAAGAGGTTACGGTAAAAAAAATTAGGCATATTATATTTAATTAGGTACTTATCTTTGTACTTATTTACTTATATGTAAAAGAAAATTGAAGATTGGGATCCAATTACACCTATCTATACAAAAACATCGAATCCTAAAAACCACTAGACCGTAAGAGATCTATTATTTACTGTCAAAATCTGCAAAACCTACCTTCATCAAGTTAACAACAAAACCGTTGAAGATAGTTTTGTTAATTTTTACAAATAACAACTCACTCTTGCCGCGAATAGAAGGCGATTATTGTGAATAATAAATAAATAAACTTAATATAGTAAGTCCTATAAAATGTTTTATAGTATATTAAAATATACTAGCTTTAAAAGATAGGTAGACGGTTTATCTTTTTGTTGTTTTCTTTTTGTAAATTATGGTTTATTTTTAATAATATTTATGTTTTAGCTTCTGACAATATAACTCATGCAAATGGAGTTTTGGCGGCCATCTTGAGACGTCAGGTTATCTGTCTTGAATTATTTTCCTAAACTTGTGTTTCTTCTAGTGTTAATGTGTAATAATGGTGGATTATTACCCATTAAGTGTTCGTGAACGTGCGTGAGTGTGGGCAAACAATTCAAAAGAAGAGAACCTGTGTTTCCGTTTTCCCTCCAAAACTACGTAGGAAGTTTCAGTAAAGATTCTACCACTTTACTGGAGCTATTTTTGACTTGACTGTGACTTGACCTGACTGTTTAGTGTGATGAATGAATGACTCGTGATGCAGAAATATTTACTTTGACACTGGCAAATTGTTATAATGCCATATAAAACAAAAAGATGTAGGAGAGAATAACAAGCGTAAATTTCAAAACATTTATCCTAAAGCGACAACCCTAAAGACCGTAATGAAATAAGCCATTAAATAGGTAGGGAGTGACATGTGAGCATTATCAAAGAAGCTTTGCAGACCGTCCGTGTACGTATAATATGAGATAAGTTAGAGGAGCTTCTACACCGCAGCGACAATGGCTCGGGATTCGGGCGGACGCACGTTGTTACTTAGGGTTGGCATTTTTAAATTAAACAAAAATTAGAAATTTCATTTAAAATCAGTCACAGGATTACACAAACCTAGTTCAGGGTTTAAGTCATTTAAGTATAGTATAGGTTTTTAGGTTAAGTTGCTCTCTTTGTTAAAATTTTTTAGTTAATAAATAGGTAGTTAAGGAGCTTTGCTTCTCAAATAAGCCTATGTGGGCTTTGAGAGGCACAAGATTGTTAAAGTTTAAATAAAATTATTTTTTAAATAAATTATTAGTGAAACTAAAAAAATTAATACAAATACAATTGCATTCGTGTTGTACATAACTACATAAGATTTTCTAAACAAAGATTTATTGATTTATTTATACATTCGTCTCCTCAAGCCGGCATAGCGGAGGCGACTGCTGCCAATAGAAATTTATCTGAAGCACCAATGGACAGCCTGGGCACCCATGGACCGCACTCTATCTTCAGATATATAACGACGTAATTAAACAGTTCTAAGTTCTTCTAAGCTAGTAACCAGTTTATCGAACTTGTCAGGATCAAACCTTATGTCTTGCACAGTTCCTAGTACTTTATAGACTATTAAGCATGTCGGATACGAACCGACTTCGACGACCGCATCTGACTTTTATTTTATTTTATTTATTAGGGCATCGAACAGATATATAAGAGCCAATAATTGATACCACAGATATGCAAAAATCTTCTCGTCTTAGTGTAAAAAAATTTATACAATCTCTTGCAATTATTTAATTTTCGTTGCGTTCACACAAGCACAGTGTTGCTTAGTGATCAAAGAAACCGTGCTCAAAGCGAAGGACATGGGTTTAATTCCCATTTTAGGTTGATAACAAACGCAAATTGCAATATCATATAAAAATATACATATTTCTAATGTATTATATATATAATAATTATGTAGGTATAAGTAAAATGTAACTAGGTACCTACCTAACCAGTAAAGATTCACAAAATTTAATAATAATGCTTGAAATATTAAGCTACGTACGAGTAAAGTTGGTACAACGAGCAACCCTAGTGCGGGGCGGTTGCGGTCAACCGCAGCGTGAGGTTGCCCGCAGGCTGCGGTCACTACCGATACTCGGCGCCTGTCCCTCGACTCACCCCCATCCCACCCTTACACCCGACAAACTCACTTTATGACTTTACAGCGCTAAATTAAATATTTTTGTTTTGCTAATTATTTTTTAAATGGTTTTCTTAGTTTTTTTTTTTAATTATTTTTTTGACACGACATGTGACCTTGACTGGCCTGAACCGCTAACACGGTGGCTCCAGTCGCCATTACTATGCCGGACTGAGAAGGTGCTTTTTCAAGGATCCGAGACGAAAGGATTGCGAGAACACATGGGAGGGCAAAGCATTCCACTTGTAAATTGTCCGACACAAAAAGGACGCGCTGAACCGTTTCGTTCGGCTACCGATTCGGACGACAAATTGTTATTGTTTCTTCCTTTTAGTAAAATAGTTTACACCTTCCAGTTAGTACTGGTAGTACACTAGCGTTTCGTCATGATTTTATATGCCAGAATTAGGTAAGTCTTACTAAGTTGTGTAAGAAACGTTTTCATGGAAGCTAAACATATGTACTATCAAGAGCAGGGGAGCAGTCCCAGATTTTTGTTCAAAATTGCTTATCGGAATATATTACAGTTGCCTTCTCTTTCTGATTGCATTAAAGGTAAAGGAGATCAATATTGTTGTCAATGTTTCTATATGTTTTGCACGTCATTTAGTTGTCAATGTTATGAGGGAAAAACGAAAAAAAAAATTACATGTAAATATCAATGAAATTAATCTACACACGTCAGTTGTCATAGCAATGTAAACATAAGTTATATTTAAAGTAGGAGCTGAGAGAAACATAAAAATATGCAAGTAACATTAGTCCTTAAGGTGGGACTGCTCCCCTGCTCTTGATAGTACGAATACTTACCTAAATTATTAAGGCAAATAAAATCAGTTACATTTTTTAATTTTTCGTTTTTCCTATTAAAATACCAATACAGAAATAAAAACGTTAAAAAACATTTGTATGAAAGCATTATTGTATTCAAAATTCACAGATTAATTTCATAAAAAAATGATTGCTACATTTTCTCTCTCTTTATCATGTCAATATATTTTTTATGAAACCCAAATAAATAAAACTCTAAAATTCACAAAACGTATTTACTAATTTCTAATTAAAATAACCTAAATTCTAAAACAAACAAAGCAACAAAACCAAAATTATGGCAATATTTAGTCTATCTATTTGCGGCATCTCCTGCATTTGTTACGAGTTAATTCGGCTTCTGAATTACTCATCAGCTAGAATAGGTGTCTGTTGACAACAATTATAGTTACACACCTTACAAAACTATACTCTGTTGCTTAGTGAATAGGAGTGAAAATAGATGATTAGTTTAACTATATTTGTGATAATTGAGAGTCTGCTTGCAGCTGTGTTTGTACAAATAATGACACACTGTGCCCCCACGCAAACAGACTATAGCCGCCCACCGCAAAGCATTCTATTTAAACTTGTACGAAATTAATGACAGTACGTAATTAACAAATAGATATAGTTAATGACGGTTTCGCGCTTTCAGTTTAATTGATTACATTATTGAGATTTAATGAGAAGTTCTGAGGTTTTTCGCACTGGCCATTTATTTCTTTATTGTTTTTTAGTAACTTATAACTCATTGAGCGATCGTGATCTAGCGGTAGAGACCCGTGTTCAAATCTCGTTTGATTTTCTTAAAAATAATTTATAATTATTAATTTTTTACTTTATAACACTAATTTAATTTTTACTAACAACCCAGAGTTGTACATCATTCGAAAAATATCTACTGTAACTGTAAACGCGGCTACTTGTCTGTAATTATTATGTATTTTCAAATATCTGCAAGCCTATACAGCAATAATACATGTGTTTTATTTTTCAAAATCAACGGGTTCGATTCCTGGCTAGAAAAATGGATTTTACAGAAATCTAATAATGCAGTTTTACATTCGTTTTGTTTTTAATTAAAAAAAATATATATCTAAATTCATGGAAATATAAAAATGCCCGCCATAACAAAAGAATAAAATAATACAATTAAAAATTAAAATGAATACGCAATATAAAACCATAAAATGAAACATGATATTAATACCAAACGTAATTTCAATTGAAACTTCACTTGCAGTATTTAAATCTGCTTCGTGAATCGGAATAACAATTCCGGTGAAATTTCGTCAGCATAAAGCTTATTCAGGCGTATCGTATTCTGCCCTTCAAATGCATGCAACAATAATTTCCAATGTGAATTTATGATACACGCCAAATTATTGTACAACTCGATGTTGGCTGCAATTGTCGAATGTGTATAATTAATGTCAAACGTAAAAAGTACGTACAAAAAAAAATAGCATTGCTCCACGGTTTTTTTGTTTCTAGGGCTACCTAACGCAAATATAAAACTAAAATTGTTAAAAAGTAATCGTAAGTTAAACAGCTGAGCCTCGTAACAAAAAGCGGATTAATACCAATAAAAAAATAATTCCAAGGGGACTATCAAAGGAGAATAATGATACCATTGTACTGATACATAAATCGTTGGCAACACTTGTAGAAAAAAAAAACTAAGTAATTTTAATGCGCCACTCTCTGAATATATTAACAATTACAAAAGCATCCTCATAAATTTTAATAACTCAAATAAAAGTAGCACATTGAATAAGTGAGTGTTTTGTACAATAACAGTGGTTTCGTGCGGGATTCACCCGCCAATAACTCGGGAGGGTGGGTGACGGCACACCCTCTCTTATTTGTACTTACCCCTTCACCCCTGTTTGTATTGTTTCACGAACGCTACCCTATTTGTATTGACGTGGCAGTGGAACTCGATGTGGCTTTACAACTGTTACTATTTTCCTGACATTCAATCTCGAGATATATTATTAGTTATAAGTCGGGAGAACATTTCGAACGTTCACGGTCCATTTGCACACATAATGAGTAATTTATGATAATAACATACGATATGTATTGTGAATGCTAATCGCCGCGTTAATATAAACAAACGTTTCACAAGAAGTGAACTTTTTATGATCTGTTAAAGTAAATAATTCCGAGTCATGAGTCATGCGCTGGCTCCTCGCGCGCGGCACGAATAGAAATCATCTTATTTAAGAGTCGAGTGAAGTAAAGAAGTGTGTGGTTAGCTGTGATACATTATTCATAAGCGGCGTTTCATGCCCCGCTACCGACATCAACACCGGCGGCCGTGGAGCGGCGATCGGACAGTTTCCAAATCAATATCCGCGTCTCAATCAGTGCAATTAAGGCGCCCGGTCTCGCGTACCGAGGGTTATATTTACTATAATTAGATTCGCGCCGTCGACGTCGGTCGTACTGAGCGGGGACGATAAATAAACGCCGAGAATAACATTAAACGTGTACGGGGAGCGGACAGGCCGCCTGACGAGATCGTACATATACAGCGTGTACGCGCAACGGAATCAATTAAACACTAAACCTAATTACAAGAGTATTGAATAGAGTCGGACGCTCCTGTCCGCGATGGCAGTTAATGTGCAATTGCGGTTCACGCGACCTGCATATATTAAACATTAGTCACGGTCGCGCATGCAACACATAAACAATGATCGATTAAATTATGTCTGATTAAGAAAGTAATACTTAAACATCACGCGACACTCGTTTCCGTCGAGAACACGCTGTGTACAGGCAATTTAATAAAGCAATGGAGGGTGAGCGCGCCCCATTTTTTCACATGGCATCCATCGCTCGAGCATTATAGGGGCCGAATTTGAAAACACAATTAGACTTAATACAGAGGTGATTGTTACCAGCGAGGGTGAGCCGGCCGAGGGGTTATGGGCAAATCCTTTAATTTGGTTCCCCGATCAAATAATAAAGCGAGGGGCAACGATATCGCGTTTAGTGGTTTTATTGCGAGTGTGCACCATCTGCCGCACCCTGTACACTGTAGATGGAGAGATAATATCGCGTTAAAGCTGGGGGCGGCGAAGCGTGCTTTGTGAGTTGTTGCCTTCGTTTAGACAATTCACAACGCCTGTATCATATACTAGAGATAGTGTACCGTTAACGAGAGGCTGCGCAACTAATGCGATATGACACCCTATTATGCTTTGATTTTTATCAATACTTATATCTATTTATACACTTTTTTAAATGTATTGTTAATTTCCGTTAAAAGAAAGGGGGCATTGGTCTAGAGGCAGCTGACTTACGATCGATGAGACCCGTGTTCAAACTTCGCTAAATTCTAACCAGTATTTTACATTGACTCTGATAGATTATTATTACCATTTCAAACAAGTAGGCAGACTGATGGTGGTTAATAAACCAGTTTCAGTCCTGGGTTAGTGCCACCACTTTCAAGTGTATCTAACTTTCGTGAAGGACCCTGATATCAATTTGAAAGTAGTACGTAGGTTTAATTAAAGGAGTATACACTGTATTCTTCTCAAATAGGCGTAGATGGTGCATAGACGTCTCCTCAAACCGGTATACCGCAGGCGACTGCTGCCCGTAAAGATTTATATGTAGTAGCAGTTGTTTGTTATACTTTAAAAAATGTAATGTTGAAGTAAACAAGCCTGTGGATCGTTTCATGTGTGTGGAGCATAATTTGGTGGTCGCACGTGCAGGTTTTCATTATGGTCGGTTCGCGGCCGTCGACATGGCTAATGCAATCCCGACGAACCCCGCTCATGAATTCCTAATCATGCCAACCGGCCCTGTCTATACGTACGCACATAGCGTGTAACTAGACACACGTAGTTTTGGAACTCGATTTTGTTTTAAGAAATCTTTTATAATTTACTATTTCCCACCGGGGTAGGCAGAAACTATGGATTCTAATCTCCTTTCATCCATCCTTTCCAAACGACCGAACCATCTAAGCATACTCCTTTCCACTTTTCATACACTTTTATTTAATAAGTAATAAAGAAAAAATACGTTATTGTTATCTTTAAAGAGATTTAGTTAAGTTTATTGAAGTCTATAACATAATAATATCTATAATAAACATACAAAAAAAACACTGCATCCATTTCTAACTATACTCCACCTTTAAATACATAGAAACGAAAAGGGCTTAAGGGCGTTAAGGGCTACAGAAAGGGCACATAATACAATTATATGTTCAAACTCGACATATTATGACTCCGCCTGATGTAAGGCTAGAGTGCGGTCAATGAACGGAAACAACTGCTACTACGGGCAGCAGTCGCCTCCGCTATGCCGGCTTAAGGAGACGACTATGCACTATCTAGATTGACAGTTCACACTCCTCTCGTTATACTTGGCTACTTTACCTTTAATAGTTTGAAAGTAGCCATGTATAGCGAGAGGAATGTGCTATCTCAATCTAGATGGTGCGTGCTCGTCTCCTCAAGCCGGCATAGTGCTGCCTGCACAGGTTTTCTCTGTAGTAGCAGTTGTTTCCATTCATGGATCGCACTCTGGCTTTACATCAGGCGAAGTGTTGTCATATACCGAGCTAGAATTAAAAAAAAAAAACTATATATTTTCTGATTTTAAACACGCACACAAACGCACGCATATCGTATTATTAGCACATGTCTGTATCGAAGTATTTTTAGCCTATGGTAAAGTTTATTTTGTTCCGTATTTCTGTTGCACTCGGTTTTTTAAATAAATAAAAGCCAGATACCAATATGTAATTGCACATCGAGCTGGAAGCTTCATTGTCACTCTTATCGCCGTGCCGTTCTACTAAGTTCATTAGTATAGTTCGCGTCAAACTTTATGACGTCTCCGAAGTTAACCACAAGTCCAGGTATCAGAGAAGGGCATACACTCGAGCTACCCGTTCGCAGATTATTTTTATATATTCTATTAATATTTAAAAGCGAAATAGTACCCGCGGCTAACTTCCGAACGCTATTCTCATAGAGTTAACTGTATTTAATATACGAGTAATAATAAAAAAAGCTATCAAACGAAGACGCATATGTCAACAACATAAATACCAATTTAATATCAGAAGTATGAAAAGAATGTTACGGTTTATTGTATCATCGATAAGTCATAAGTTCCCCCAAACTACCCACTCGCCCTTATAGGGGGAAGTGGGGGTAAGTTGTACCGTCACAGAGGGTTGTCGCTCGCCGAGCTACACAAAGTATTTTATCGACAACTGTATACGAGGGCGGTCGACTCAGCGGAACTCCATTGTGTCAATCGTACAGAGAATTGACACTTTATGAAGTCGTTCGACTGTTACAAATTTATCGCGAACCGCAACGTACTACCTACCCACATAGTTTAATAAAAATAGACATAAATATAAATAAACCTTATATTGTATTCTTAGTGTGAAAAAGCACCTTCTTAGGCCGGCTTAAGCCTTCGCCAGTCGCTCACCTTCACCATGCTTAACATCCAAGCAGCACAGGCACAAATATCATATCGATTCAAACCGTATTCAAATCTCGACTATTTAGTGAGTTTTTTTAAATTTTTTTTTATTGTAGCTCAACATGTGACAACACTCCGCCTGATGTAAAGCTAGAGTGCGGTCCATGAATGGAAACAACTGCTACTACAGAGAAACCTGTGCGGGTAGCAGTCGCCTCCACTATGCCGGCTTGAGGAGACGAGCATGTGCTATCTAGTGACAGTGCACACTCCTCTCGCTATACCTGGTTACTTTCAAACTATTCCCGAAATGCGACAAGGCCACTTCACGGGTGTTACATTCGAAAGTGGTGGTACTACCCCAGGACGACAGACTGGACAAATAACCATCATCACAATAACGCAAATATTTATTTTGACACTGGCAACTTGTTATAATGTCATAAATGCGAACAAATTATCTGCAGCCAACGACCGAAAACAGATGCGGAAACCGTTGGAGTAGCCAATCTACGGCGTGAAAGTCAGCTCGGGCGTGAATAATGATCAGAAACGTAGAACAATAAGTCGATACAGCTATACAAAGACGATACAATCAATTCCGAACGTAAGTAGGTGTGATTCGGCACGGTGTAGTTCAACCTCCAGCCGTATAAATAACACAAAAGGAAATCTAAGCAATTAGTCGCCGCTAGAAAGAGCGGAAAACACGCGTTAGGCTCGGTCACGCCGCAAATATGTTCCATGTTACTAATATTAATATACACTAGCTGTTATTCGCGACTTCGTATGCTTGCAATTAGTATTATACGTTTCAAATATCTTTAGAGAACCTGAAAAGCCAGCACCCATCTCCGCTATACCGGCTTGAGGAGAGGAATGTGTACCATCCCCGGCTATTTCCAAAACGCGACAATTTCCCGGATGTTACATTCGAAAGCGGTGGTACAACTCCAGGACGGCAGACTGGGCTAATAATCATTATCAATCTAACGACAGGAGTGTGCACTGTCAATCTAGATTATGCAAACTCTTCTTCTCAGGCCGGCATAGCGGAGGCGACTGCTGTCCGTAGAGATTCATTTCTCTGTAGTAGCAGTTGTTTCCGTTCATGGGCCGCACTCTAGTTTAACATCAAGCTGAGTGTTGTTACGTGCCGAGGTACAATTAAAAAAATCTACTAGAAGTTTTAGTACTCCACAACTTCACTGAAGCTATTTTTGACTTGACTGAGACTTGACCCAATGAATAATACTTACTTTGACACTAGTCAATTGTTATAATAAATAAAAAGTAATAAAATTATGAATTGAATATTAATTAGAAGCCGGCATAGTGCCGCCGTGTACTGCAGGCCTCGTGGACTTCCATCACACCAGTCGTGTCAAAATAAAAAAGTTGAAATAATAGTTAAAATTGAAAGTAAGACTACAGGTTTTTATACGAGGGTTCGAACCTCGTTCACGCTTCAATGAGCACGGTAATCTCTAATATAATAATCCATTATAATGAATCGTACACTAAAAGCTAAATAGCGTATTCAAACTATGTATTCTTGCATTCGTAGCCACCATCTGTCCGCGACTTTGACAAACAATACGACCCCACGTTTCATATTACCCCTACAGAGCGACCCCTAAACAAATACTGTACATATTACTTATTCACTGGTTTGTTAAACTCAACTTTCTTTTATTTGCTATCTATCCCCTATTTTTATTTCAAAATTTAAACTTTTAATTGCTTATATTTATTTATATTTGTTTAAAAAACTGCTTGCTAGTTTTTTTTTTGTATTGTAGCTCGACATGTGACAACACTCCGCCTGATGTAAAGCTAGAGTGCGGTCCATGAATGGAAACAACTGCTACCACAGAGAAATCTCTACGGGCTGCAGTCGCCTCCACTATGCCGGCTTGAGGAGACGAGCATGTACCATCTAGATTGACAGTGCACACTCCTCTCTTATACCTGGCTACTTTCAAACTATCCCCGAAACGCGACAAGGTCACTTTACCTATATTTGTTTAAAAAAAACAGCTTGCTAGCTGGAACAGAATGCTATTTGGCATTAAATTCGCTTAGTGTACGCTACACTAAGAGTTAAATAAATAAATAAATAAATATTTTTTGTTTCGAAATATTTTCACCTCGTACATACATACATACAGTCACACATTAAAACATATTGCAAAACTCGTTTGTAACGCCGAAATAAAAAAAAAGCCATCTGGTACGCTTGTAACTGAAGCAAAAACTTTTTGTATTGCCGTCCAAGCGTAAGTAATTGATTACAGAGGTGTACCGTTTCGAATATTTCGAAAACGTGTTAAACGCGACTATTATTAAAAAGGAAAGAAACGAGCGTGGCAAACTCGGCCGAGCGTAAAATCAACAGATTACTGCTAAAGCCCCGCAGCGACCCCTGGACTCCCCCTCGTGTACCGTGGAACCCCACCGGCGCATATAAACTCGATATTATGCCATTGTTACTTTATGAAAACTACTGCTATTACCTACTACAAACTGCATAATAAATTCCTTTTCAATCATAACAAAGAGGTTATTGATTTGATTTTTTTTTAATTCTCTCGCACTTAACGATGCAGTAATTTTAATCTTTCATTATAATAATTAACTTACTTTTTTTTAAACGTGAAAAAGTATAAACCTTGTAAATTCATAGCATTTATTTTTACTTGTGTTTTTGTATTAAAAAAAAGTAACAAAATTTTGGCAGTCACCCGTCGGTTGTCCCCCCCAAAGCAAACAAGGGCTGGCAAGCCGCACACTGTGCTGTCAAACAACGTTTATCCAACAAGCTCCCGCGCCCGCCGGCAACGAGAGCAATAACACATTTTTTTATACTTTTGTTACATTCGTCCAGTGACCCGCGTTACCCCACACTCCCCTACTTGTTTCACAACAAAGTTTAAGCTTTTAATAACATTGTTGTTATTTATAATTTGTGCTAAATATTGCTTCATATGGAAACGTATTGTTACTTTAAATTATAATAAATAAATAGACTTACCTGTTTATGCATTTCCACATTAAGTCCGTATGACATTTCATAGTACTGAAACATAAAAAATAACATTACTATTCAAGTAAATATAAGCGTATTAGAAAGGAGAATGCCCATTTCTGGACCCACTTGATATCTAACAATATTCTAAAAAAAATATCTTATTTCGTCATTGATTTATTGGTGATAAGAAATATAGATTTATTTTCCTACAAAATGAACTAAAAATCATAGACGAACTTGAGAAAAAAATTGTGGGCCCATTTCTCGTGGGATTTCTCCTTTAAAAAAAAAGCTAAATTCATTCAACAAATCGAGTTTATTGCTCTTTGGACATTAATTGTAAATGACAAACAAATTCCGAGATGAATCGTTTAAAAAGAATAGGATAAACATCTGCAGATCGCCGGTCGGTCGTATGTTGGCGATATGCCAGCCAGCACGCCTCACAAATGTTTCAGAGACATAAAAATACCCGAGGAGATCTCTCGCGAGCTTATTAAAATAAATTGCGGACCATTTGGCAACACTTTATCGTGATTCATATCTGAATTGATCTGGCAACATTGATCGGTTACGATTTACTTCTTGTACACGCTTTTGTTGATAATTTAAAGACGGTGCATAATCGTCCCATCAAGCCGGCATAGCGGAGGCTAGTATTGTTTGCAGATATTTATCAATGAGCGCATTTAGATTGACAGTGCACACTCCTCTAGTTATACCTGGCTACTTCTTGGTTACATTAGAAAGTCGTGGTACTACCCCAGCGCACAGACTGGACTAATAACCATCATCAGTCTGCCTACTACACTTTGTTGAAATTGTATATTTTGTGTAATGATCAGTATTTATGTATGTAAGGTTGGGATATAAATTAATGTAATTTTTTTAAATACTACCTATTATTTTTTACTTATATGCATTTTATTGTGTATGTAAAAGTATCAGTTGTTTTGATTACATATTTTAAAAGGGCCCATTCGCCTAAGAGAAATGGGCACAAATTTTTTTTCTCGAGTTTGTCGATGATTTTGAGTTTATTTTGTAGGAAAATAAATCTACATTCCTTAGCACCAATCAGTTTAAATTTTTTCTTTAATTACGACTTTTTCTGATGCAATATTTAAGGTTATTATTATATTAAATAATTGATTATATTTGTTTTTTGTGTAATTAAACATTGTCTATTGATTGGTGAACGATGTGTTGATGTATTTTAAATAAATTAATGAAAAAATAAGAGATTATTTTAGAATATTGTTTTGTTGACTAATTTTTTTTATTGTAGCTCGGCATGTGACAACACTCCGCCTGATGTAAAGCTATAGTGCGGTCCATGAATGGAAACAATTGCTACTACAGAGAAATTTCTACAGGCAACAGTCGCGTTCACTATGCCGGCTTGAGGAGACGAGCATGTACCATCTAGATTGACAGTTCACACTCCTCTCGTTATACCTGTCTACTTCCGAACTCATCCCGAAATGCGACAAGGTCGTTTTACGGGTGTTACATTCGAAATTGGTGGTACTACCCCAACACGGCAGACTGGACAAATAACCATCATCAGTCTGCCTACCACTCTTTCAATAATTAATTATTAGACATCAAGTGGGCCCAGGAATGGACATTGTCCTTTCTAATTAATAAATATTATTTTTGTTTATAATTAACTTGTACTTAGTATGTTGTAAAACGTTTTCAATATTTTAAATATTAATTCAGGGCGTGTGTTAGCGGTTGTTATTATTGTCGTATGGGAGTTAACACGTGTACAGTTAATAATGTTCGTGTAATATCGAATTTAATTGAGATAATGTTGCGGCAGTTGGGTTAATAGGGTTGCCAGCAACTTTTTCCACAAATATACGTGGTATACAAAATTTTTGTGCTGTTGGTATAGTTTAGTGGGTAGTTTTGAATAAATAAAGTCGATTTCGAAATTAGAGGGGATTTCCTATAACTTTTGTTCCGGAACTATGGCTCTATCTCATTTCGTTCCGGAGATAACGCGTTCCGGAACCGATCAAGACGGACTTTTTAAACATATCAAGGTTTTCCCGAGGTCACAGGGACGCCCTCTATACGTCAGAAGAATCATCTCTTTGACTCCCCGGCGAGTGTCTGATAATGTATGCCAGTGAGTGGTAATCGAGCTTTATACATATAGTATGATGAGTGTGCACATAAAGCCGGCATAGCGGAGGCGACTGATGCCTGTAGAAATTTATTTGTAGTAGCAGTAGTAGTTGTATCCATTCAACATCAGGCGGAGGGGGATTGTCTTGAAACGCGACAAGGTCACTTCACGGGTGTTACATTAGAAAGTTGCGGTACTAACCCAGGACGGCAGACTGGGCTTATAACTATCATCTTAAAATACTTTATATACTAAAATACAGTACAATAATAATACCTAATAGTTTAATATCAAAATAATATTTTAAAATAATGTCTTATTTTTTCATTAACTTAATTATATTAACACATAATTAAATTAAAATTGATTAGTAATAAGGAATGTAGATTAAGTTTTCTACAAAATTGACTAAAAATCATCGACTAAAAGAGAAGTTCTTATCGACCAACTTCTCTTTTGTAATGAACAGTACTGTTGGCAACCCTGAGTCGAGGGAATGATGACAAATGTATATGACGTAGGTATACATTTATATCTCGATTTGATTGGTGATAGGGGCGTACTGTATAGATTTAAATCATAAGTGCTTCTGATAACAATGACATGTTATTTTTATATTCATAAAACGATAAAATTAATATGTGAATGAAATGTTTTTTTAATGCAAACTTACCATAACGTAGTGCCTCTGTATTTCTATTTTCTCACTAGCAAGCTTTTCACATTCTAATTTTAAACTGTAAAGAAAAAAAAAATTATAGATATATGTAGCTCGGCATATGACGACAGTCCGCCTGATGTAAAGCTAGACTGCGGTCCATGAACGCAAAACAACTGCTGCTACAGAGAAATCTCTACGGGCAGCAGTCGCCTCCGCTATGCCGGCCTGAGGAGACGAGTATCCACCATCTAGATTGGCAATTCACACTCCTCTCGGTATACCTGACTACTCTTAAACTTCACGGCTGTTACATTCGAAAGTGGTGGGTACTGTCCCAGGACGGCAGACTAACACAATATTTTTTTATAATAAGTTGTTTTATACGTACTTATGATATTGTGCTTGTAAAAAGTTAAATTCTTCCTTAATCCTGTCACACGATTCACCAACTGTGAACTTGATAGGTTGTCCCGGCTGCGGTGGACCCTGTCGACAAACGATAACAATCACAATAATAAAACCACAAGCCGTTAAATCGATTCCAATAACATCCAATCACTACCATAAGAGATATCACAATATAAAGCATGTTTCACAAATAATTCCCATTTAATTTAAAAATACTAGGAAATAAGATGATTGTATACAATTAAATCTATTAGCGAAACTTTGCACGAACAGTTTTCAGAATTAATCGTACACAAATCATCAATCTCAGTCTAACACAAAAGCATTCCTATCACGAACAAAAATTACACGCATCAAAATTACCATAATACAAATTATCCTTTAATGACCATAATTCGGTGCGGGCCTCAATAAAGAAAAAAACTTGCTCGCTCGCCTCTTAACACAAATAAAGTAACACGAACACGCGAGCACGTAATAATAAAGTAAAATAAAACCACTCCATAATAAGAAGCAGGAAAATAAAAATAAAGCGAGGTCCCGACACAGCACACGGTCGCCGGGAGGCCGGCGGCAGCAAAAAATAAATAACCGCCCGTTTGGACTCGGCAAAGAGAACAAACCGACTCAAAAATAATAAAAGGAGCGTAAATAAACGCGTAAAAGGAACTGGCGCGACGTGTAGACGTTGTAAATGGAGCCGCGGACAATCGGGCCGGGAAATATGTGAACGGAATGCCGTGAATGCGAGGCACTCCCGCGCACTAGTCGACTCACTATACGAGTCATTAAGCTCCGCAGTACCCGCGGAGTAATTATGTCTCCACTTACCCGCTAGCATGTTGTCTTAACCGCGGGACGTATAAATTAGTTTAATGAATTTTAATGTTAAGATTTATAGCGAGCCGTCGGACTAATGATGCGGTTTGTCGAGAAAAACGTCTCTTTAATTTTATTGACCTTGAAACATGAGTTATCTCGGCGCTCTGTGGCTATGTGAACGATTTATAAAACAATAAGAAACGAGTTCGGTAGCGTGTGAGCTCGCGTGTGGGCCGTCGCGCCGCTTGTCGCCTGTCGCGCCGATCTACGGATGTGTGCCCACCTTTATCGGTATACTTTTTGTTCAGTCTGTCAATTTACGACGCGATGCGGTTTCAATTATTTGTTTTATTCGAGTCTTATCTCAGTTTATCTGGCAACACTGATGCGATGCGGTGTTATAGTCAGTCGGTTACATTCAACACGTTATATTGTTTTATTGCAGCTGATTATTATCTCGGTGAATAAAAATCGACTGCGGAATAATAAATTGGTTCGATGTTAATAATTAATTATTATGTAATCGACGGAAGGTACCTAATAAACGTTGGTTTTTTTTAAAGATTTAAGGATATGTAAGTAGAATATGATAAAACAAATTATTATTAATCACCTTTATTTATACATGATGCAATAATTACTTAAATTAAGCATTTAATTTGATAATAAGTTTAACTTTATTTTAATTATTTATGATACGGTTATTAATTTACAACGCAATATATCAACATACATAGTTAGATACATTTTAAATTATAAGTAATTAAATAGTAATAATAAAATTAATGAAAACTTTTATGATACCCGTGTTCAAATCCCGGTACCACAACGTATGTTACATATTTTTTTATATATTATAAAGATGTTAGCAACAGCATTCGCCTCCGCTATGCCGGCCTAAGGGGACGAGTATGCACCATCTAGATTGACAGTGCACACTCCTCTCCAACCTGGCTACTTTCAAACTGCTCCCGAAATGCAACAAGGTCACTTCACGGGTGTTACATGACTAGGCTAATAACCATCTTCCGTCTGCCTACCACTGTTTAAGTTCTATTAAGTTATTTGTACATTGATCATTCAGTACCAACTTAGTACCTTTTTTTTTTTTTTTTTTATTGTAGCTCGACATGTGACAACACTCCGCCTGATGTAAAGCTAGAGTGCGGTCCATGAATGGAAACAACTGCTACCACAGAGAAATCTCTACCGGCTGCAGTCGCCTCCACTATGTCGGCTTGAGGAGACGAGCATGTACCATCTAGATTGACAGTGCACACTCCTCTCTTATACCTATAGGCATTTTAAAAAAAAATGTGAAAAGGACATAATCCGCACTTATAATAAACGCTCCCCTTCGGCTTCGAGAAATAATATCCCCATAAATTATCACGAAAAAGGTCAAATTAAAATACAATGAACGGTTTTTGAGTGGCACTATTGTTAAGGGACCCCAGTATCCGACTGAGATCGTTCATATAAAAACAAAACCGAACTCTAAACGGATAAAAAAGAAATACGTGTTTTTATTATTGAATACGTCTGTCTGCCCACGTATACCTGCTCCCGGCTAGGGCTGGACCATTTACGATTTATTTCCATTCAATGAATTCGAATGCTTTAATCGATTTTTTTGCCAGACAACATTGTTTATCTTTATTTATTTATCCGCGAGATAGATCAGGTTTTTTTTAATATTTATATATAAATATATGATATGTATGAAGAGAAAATTAACTTAGGTACCTATGAAATTCTTAGCAAGTTTTTTTTTGTAGCTCGGCATACGACAACACTATATGCTAGCTATGCCGGCTCGAGAAGACGAATGCGCACCATCTAGATTGACAGTGCACACTCCACTCGTTATACCTGGCCACCCCCAAGCTGTTCCCGAAACGCGACAAAGTCACTTCACGAGTGTTACATTCGAAAGTGGCATCGAAAAACGGCAGACTGGGCTAATAACCATCATCAGTCTGTCTACCACTCACTCTATATGAGCCAATGGAAGCGATTTTTTTTTGTGGTTATCCCACGCCGTGACAATACGGGTGAATTGCTGCCAAATACTCCAAGAAAGCGTCAAATTGTAAAACACCATTGCAATTTGATGCAAAGACATTCACGATTCTGCCAAGAATTGTCGTTGTTATGACATCTGAGGCCATTTAACAAAAGAAAAGTGTAGTGTTGTCCCATAAATTAGTAATACTCGTATTAGAGGCGTAGATACGCCCGATCCGTGACCAACGCACACAAGTTCAGCGACTTTGTAAACAGCTAAACACCATTTGCACTTACAAACCAAACAAGCATAGACAAATATTTGAACTAAACTAGTGTACAAAACCGACGTTACTCTTTGTCATATTATAGTTAGCGCGTGGACGAATTTCGCCTTTAATACTACGTATTTAAGCGCCATTTGAGCTTGCGTTTTAGTGTGTTTTATTACATTTTACGTTTCGAATGTATAAAAATACGAGTAAACTAATATGGAAGCAGTAGGATCGGAAAGCTGATTTAATTTTCTGAGAAACACATCAGAGGGGCCTAATATGAGTTTACATTACGGCGTCACGGCGACGAGTGAGAACTCTCTACTAATTAGAAAATATTATTTTTATTTTTAATTTTAAAAAATTTCAAGTCAAATAACAAATTTCATTGGTCGAGAAAGGAGAATGCCAATTCAGCTAAGAGAAATGGGCCCACAATTTTTTTCTCGAGTTTGTCGGTGATTTTTAATTAAATTTGTAGAAAAATAAATCTATATTCCTGATTACCAATCAGTTTCAATTTTTTATAATATTATTGAGTAATTAGACTTTTTTATATGCAAATTTTGAGGTTATTATTATATTAAATACTTTAATAATAAATGTTATCTGTTTTTTATGGAATTAAACATTGGTAAACGACGTGTTGATATAATTGCAATAAATTAGTGAAAAAATAAGATACCTTTAGAATATCAGATATCAAGTGGTCTAAAAATGGGCATTATCCTTTCACTTTACGCGGTGACAGCGTAAATATAATCTCATACTTAGGCCTCAGGTTCGGTTAAGACGCGTTCTCTTTAAACATGTAAGGTAAAGCTAAGCAATTTATTCAGTCTTTTCTTGTTCGCAAGAATATATATTTTGTATAAAAAATATATATTAAATTGCTTCTCTTTTGTCTTCATTACTTTGTTATTATATTGTATATGTTGTAGCTTTTTTTATATATAGGTAAGTATTTAGTAAAAATGGATTTAAAACAAATATCAAAAAAAATTTTTTTTTTTAATAATAACAATAAAAATAGGGACACGTCAGTAAAAGTAAATTAAGAAGAATTGCAGACAGCAGTCGCCTCCGCTATGACCGAATCGAAGATATACAAAAAAATATAAAATTATGATAAAATTTGAAAACTAAAAAACAAACATCATAATGTCAAAAATTAATTTAAAAAAATTGTTAAAAGATATTTTCTTTTAATGATTATTTGATCGATTTAAAGAGTGCGGTCTATAGACGGAAATAACTGTTACTACAGATGGCAGCAGTCGCCTCCGCTATACCGGCTTGAAGAGGCGAATGTGCTCTATCTAGATTGACCACTCGTTAGTTGTTCACGATAAAAAATGACATAAATATGACGAAATTCTTAGATAAATGTCAAGTCCTAAAAGATTAAAAAAAAACAATTAGGTCAAACACACAAGTCAGCACTTCCGAGAGTGATGATAAAAAAAAATATGGAATCTTGATGAACATGACAAAGCAGAGGCCTCGTGTGTGTACAGCAAACAATTTTTTAACTTTACATAACGATAACGAAAATATAATCTACATGCGAAATGTAAACATATATGCTATTTTAAAATAATAAAAAAACTAACTTTAGGATTACCTAGACAGGTATAGTACGATCAGTTATGGTCCGATTGAACGGCCGCCGGCCGTGGTCTAGCGGTGAGACGCGTGAACTCACGATCAATGAGACCCGTGTTCGAACCTCGCTGAAGACCCGTACCAATGTAACTTTCTTATATGAACTTTGGTCGCTCAGTGCCTATAGGGTGGTAGGCAGACTGATGATGGTTATTAGCCCAGTCTGCCGTCCTGGGGCAGTACCACCACTTTCGAATGTACCTAACACCCGTGAAGTGACTTTGTCGCGTTTCGGGAATAGTTTGAAAGTAGCCAGGTATAAGAGAGGAATGTGAACTGTCAATCTAGATGGTACATGCTCGTCTCCTCAAGCCGGCATAGTAGAGGCGACTGCAGCTCTTAGATTTCTCTGTTGTAGCAGTTGTTTCCATTCATGGACCGCACTCTAGCTTTACACCAGGCGGAGTGTTGTCACATGCCGAGTTACAATAATTTTTTTTAAAAGAATCGAAACTTTATGGCGGCTCCGAAGTTAGGCACAAGCCGCTGCGGTACACAAATTGAAGTATTAGCAGGCACTATGAAGGTTAGAGGGAACTTCTCTTTATTTTTTTACCGCGAATTACCGTTTATATGATGATATACACACATTTAGTGCCTCCTACATCAATTTTCACTAAAAAAAAGTGTGCCCTTCCCTCATGGAGCTGAAATTAGTCTCACCAAAGTAGCCTCACTATATAAGAATAGCGCCCCCGGGTAAAGGAGAATGCCCATTTTTGGGCCCACTTGATACCTAATAGTTTGGTAACAAAACAATATTCTGAAATATTCTATTTTTTCATTAATTCATTTTAGTTATATCAACACATCGTTCACCAATCAATAGACAATGTTTAATTTACATAAAAAACAGATATCATCAATTATTAAAGCATTTAAAATAATAATAACCTCAAATATTGCATCAGTTAACATCTAATTACTCAATAATCCGGGTAAAAAAATTAAAACCGATTCGCGGGAAGGAATGTAGATTTATTTTTCTACAAAATTAACTAAAAATCATCGACAAACTCGAGAAAAAAATCAATCAAAGTTTTTAAAATAAAAAAATAAAAACTTTTTTTAAAAAGAACACCACATAAACGTAATCTTTTTTTTTTTTACGTGGGGAAATCCATTACGGATACCCTAGCACCTCGGGGAAGGTGCCAGGGCTATGTCGGGCTCCCGACATGCTACAAGGACTACCAACTAAAACCCCATGGTGCTCCTCATGGCCACCAAAGTGCTGAGGGACATAAACGTAATCCCTGTCTATCCTGAAGACATATTTTTTTACCTACCTAGTAAATAAATAGAATACGAAATGTAAACCTATCACTTAACGTAGGTATCTTATCTTGAAATGGTCACTTTAACAACTGACATTTAAATTTTTAATATAAATATTTTTCACCTAATTTTTCCAAAATCCCAACTCAAGGCTAATTTATCACACGACATGTTTTCTATTAGGGTAATTACACCATCTGTGCTACTTCTGGATGGCTCACTTTTTTTTTCTTTTCTGTTTTATATGGCATTATAACAATTTGCCAGTGTCAAAGTAAATATTTTTGCATCAAGTTAATAATATTGTGCATCAAGGTCAAGTCTCAGTCAAGTCAAAAATTGCTCCAGTAAAGTGGTAGAATCTTTACTGAAACTTCCTACAGAGTATTGGAGGGAAAATGGAAACACAGGTTCTCTTCTTTTGAAGTTCTAAAATAATATCTTAGTTTTTCATCAATTCATTTTATTATATGAACAAATAGTTTACTAATTAATAGACCATGTTTAATTACATTAAAAAAAGATATCACCAATTATCAGCATTTAACATAATAACCACCTCAAATATTGCATCAGAAAAAGTCTAATTACTCAATAATAACTAAAAATCATCGGCGAACTCGAGAAAAAAGTTTTGGGCCCAATTCTCTTAGGCGAATAGACATTCTCCTTTGTCGGAAAAATAAATATTGCTAAACTTTAATTCACAATAATGTTTACATCGCCTCATGCCTTTTAGCCAATAATAGATAATAAAATACTTTTGTGGAAATTCTAGATCTTTCTTGATTTCAGAAAAAAATTTTTTTTTAGTTAAAACTGTGTTGATCTAGGAATGTGATGTATTTTTTTGTTTAATATATTCTTTAAATAAATGTACCTAGTAAATTGACAACCGGATAAATAACCAAATATTTATGTAAGAATCTCGGTGTAAGTCAATATTAGACAAAAATTACCGCTACGTACAAACAAAATGGCAGTTTCCTTTAGAAAACTAGACATCTAATCAATTTGTTAGCAGCTAAAACTTTCTATTTGAATTTCCTATAATAAATACTGAACAAATCTTTTCTATTTTATTAGTAACTATAAAAAAATTAATACTACATTTTGATTTTTCATTCTATTCGTGTGTGCCAAATACTAAAAAAAAAACAATCGAGCGCGCGAAATATTTCAAAAAGAGAATGTATATTTTCTCGTAAAATGTAAAAAAAAGGCAATATCCTACAATCATTATGTAGTTATCAACAATTTAACTGTGAAGTGCGTACTCCGTGAAACGCTCTCCGACTCGCGTGGGAAATGAGATCCATTCTACTGAAACACATAATCAGTTACACACTAATTCGTCTGAGCGTACTTATTAACAAAGGAATAAGGTTTAAAATCCAAATAGTGTATATCTAGTTGTGTGAACAGTAATTGAGGAGCGACAATGAGCCTACCTAAGTAATGGACACATTAGATAGCTCATTACTGGTTCAATGCGTGAATTAATAGGTACACCGCAAATTGAGAAATGTTTAATAAGTATTACTTTATATTAATGATTATGTGGTTATTTTCAAATTATTTAAGTACGTGTGGTAAGATTATTAATTAAAATTAATTTTGCTTAAATAAATATAGGGTTGCCAAATTATAATTGCACTTCAAAACGCATAGGTATGTACGTAATAAGATATAGTATTGTTAAAGAAAATAATCCCTCAAAGGAACAATTTCACGGGTAATTGACAGTCAAACAATGATCCCGGTCTATTCTTCTCAGTAACACAGCATGATCCCGGATTGCATCCAATGCATTGTCCTAAGCCCGCCATTGTTACAACCAGCGCTAACCTTATGTTTACATTTCCAGAGAAACGTTCTGAATGACAA
Organism: Tinea pellionella; assembly: GCA_948150575.1. NCBI lineage: Eukaryota > Metazoa > Arthropoda > Insecta > Lepidoptera > Tineidae > Tinea > Tinea pellionella. Next base: position 6,282,442 of record OX411259.1, on the reverse strand, counting down.
TCGGGTTTTTTGCACCGAAATCATGAATTTACAGCACGTTTTATAGACAATAAAAAGAGTTGTGTATTCCTTACCGGATGCCTAGCGGCCGCCACGGCAGCTGCGGCGGCGGCGGCGTTCATCGCGCCCGCGCTAGGATACATCCCGCGTCACCAAAAGAACATCTCCAAGAAATACACAGAAGACACAAAACACCACACACGACGAATAATCGTCGCCAACGATAACACACACGGCTTCCGGCACTAATAACGAATCACACGCGACACGTCAAACGATAAAGAGCTATACGTCCACTCGACACAGGCGTCGAACACAAACTGACTGACGCAAACGGCGGGGGGACCCGCGCGCGCCCCTACGCCGCTGCCGACCCCTCGCGATACGTCGCTTCAATATTTCTTCGCTCGAATTTTTGTCGACTATCTCCGTGTTTGAGAAATACTTTTGCGAATCGCATCGAGAGCTATACGCTCTGATAGATACGTATTATTCGGGGTCGCAGGGGAGTCGCGGGTAATGGCGTCGTGACTCGACGTTATTTTGGCAAACGAGATGCAAGTCGTTTTAAGTGTTCACGGCTGGCGGCGGCATGCGGACATGTGTGTGCGGTCGTGTAGCCTCGTCGCGAGAAGTAGGTGCACGTAATTGATATGTCTATTATCGGGTGCTCGCTAGTTAATCGGGGAATGCCGCTCTTGGCACTCTGAGCCGCGCTCTCTGGCACGGCGCTAACTCAATAAAGGACGCTAATGTCTACCATTGTCTGTGTACCTAACGTTTATTTTTCACTATTCAGTATTTATCGAGTAATCTATTAATGTAAATAAGGTCTGTGCGATAGGTTAGAGAAATGTGTCATGCTTTTATTGTTGACATAGTAGGTAGGTTGTGTTTACATTGTAGTCCGAAGTAGCAATAATAACATTAGCCAGGCACCCTCTGTACAAACAGTAGAATGCGCCGGCGACGACGTGTGTGGCTCCACACACATACAGCGTCGATCACGTTGCGTTAACATTCATTTTATGCCACACAAGAATTTGAAAAAATGCTGACGAATAAATTCTTAAGCTTTATTTAGAATTATAATTGCAATGTTAATACTAACTTCTAGGTATTATTAAATCTACCCAACTATTTATGTTTACTGTTAAATATTTTATAGATAATCAGAAACTCAAATGTTATATCTGAATTTAATGTTTTTTTTATTGTAGCTCGGCATGTGACAACACTCCGCCTGATGTAAAGCTAGAGTGCGATCCATGAATGGAAACAACTGCTACTACAGAGAAACCTGTGCGGGTAGCAGTCGCCTCCACTATGCCGGCTTGAGGAGACGAGCATGTACCATCTAGATTGACAGTGCACACTCCTCTCTTATACCTGGCTACTTTCAAACTATTCCCGAAACGCGACAAGGTCACTTCACGGGTGTTACATTCGAAAGTGGTGGTACTACCCCAGGACGGCAGACTGGGCTAATAATTATTATCAGTCTGCCTACCACTCTTGTAAGTATTTTTTTAATTAACTGTAAAAAAAAATACAAAGAAATAAACAAATAAATATTAAATTATAATTAACATGATGAAATTGGTAGGCAGACTGATGATGGTTATTAGTCCAGTCTGCCGTCCTGGGGACTACCCCTACCACTTTCAAATGTAACACCAGTGAAGTTACCTTGTCGCGTTTTAGAAAAATCACTATTTATCTGGATGGTACACATTCGTCTTCTTAAGCCGGCACAGCGGTGGCCATTGTTGCCTGCAGACATTTGTTTGTGGTTGTTGCCGTTCATAGAGCTGCAACAAAAAAAGAATATCTATGCACAAAATTAATTTAAAAATAAAACCTAATAAGTTTTAATCAATATCAAGTTTAAAAAAACACAAAAAAACAGGGTGTCGAACTTTAGTAACACACACACCCGTATCCTTAATATCCAAACTAAAAGATAAGGTTTATCACAAAACAAACATCCTGTAGTTGGCGCCTTCCGAAACACGACACGTTTTATGTAAACAGTAAATTTTTAATTCCGGCCAGAGCTCTTATTAATCTAAAGTTAATTTTAAAACGAAACGTTTAAAGGAGTCGATAAGTCGAATTTCAGCATTAACTTGGAAATAAGTCTCCTTGAGCCGGTATAGCGAAGGTGACTTTACCCGCCTACTTCAGCAGAACATTAGACGGAGTGTAGTCGCATGCAGATCTAGATAGGTAGATATTAGCAGCAAATCAAGCGATTTAAGTTTTAAAGAAACTGATTCAGCTAACCTTTTGCCGATAGTACCTACTCTAAAAATACTTAACGGTGTAAATTAGTGATTGGCGAGTTACCTATATGAAATTAAAACTACTGTATTTAAAACTATATTTTTTTATTTTAGTTTTATATGGCATTATAACAATTTGCCAGTGTCAAAGTAAATATTTTTCTGCATCAAGTTAATAATATTGTGCATCACGAGTCATTCATTCATCACACTAAACAGTCAGGTCAAAAATTGCTTCAGTAAAGTGGTAGAATCTTTACTGAAACTTCCTAGAGAGTTTTGGAGGGAAAATGAAAACACAGGTTCTCTTCTTTTTCATTGCCCACACTCACGCACGTTCACGAACACTTAATGGTTAATAATCCACCATTATTACACATTAACACTCGAAGAAACACAAGTTTAGGAAAATAATTCGAAACAGATAACCTGACGTCTCAAGATGGCCGCCAAAAACCCGTCATATCTATTAAAACTATATTTTCTAACATAACCCTACAATGTATTCTGTAGGGTCAACATTACTTACACTCTTGATTCAGAACTTACAAACGTATAAAAGTCTGATTTCGATGCGGACGGCATGCCTCTATAAGTGACATGGGTTAGCAATATTCTAGCACGGGTTTCTCGGGCCCGGTATCGAACCCAAAGGAGAATGCCCATTTTTGGGCCCACTTGAAACCTAATAATTTGGTAACAGAATAATATCTTATTTTTATTAATTCATTTTGATTATATCAACATACCATTTACCAATCAATAGACAATGTTTTATTACAAAAAAAAAACAGATATCTTCGATTATTAAACATTAAAAATAATAATAACCTCAAATTTTGCATCAGAAAACATCTAATAACTCAATAACCTAAGTGAAAAAATTAAAACAGATTGGTTATAAGGGAGTAGATTTATTTTTCTACAAAATTAACTAAAAATCATCGACATACCTGAGAAAAAAATTGTGGGCCCATTCGGCAAATAATCTTGTGTAAGTACAGGCGTAGGTTATGTTATAGCTAGGTTAAAAGCTAGAATAGCTAAGCTTGCTTTTCAAATTTTTTTACTGAGTTTTAGCGTCTATCCTATGCTTTTCCAAGGATTCCATGCGGACTATTGCACCCACCTAGTAATCGAGGGTTAACTATAAAGCTCCCAGGGAAATCTACCCAAAAGTTAGGAATTAGAATAATTTTACTGCTTAGAAAAAAACTATGAGAAAAAAAAAGAGATTTTGAGATATTTTTTCTACCCAAATGAATGAAAAAGATTTTCAATGTAAGGTGCATAAACAAGTTTAGTATTACAAAAGCAGTTTTTTGTTAAACGATTAGTTGTAAGGGAAAAAAAAGGTCCACACTTCACTGGACGTTTCTTAGAAACAGCTCAGAAGCTGGGGGTCCTTTTGTAACGTAGGTCTTTTAGACGGGAAATTAATATTTAATAGATAGAGTTTCTGTGTACTTTAGAATAATTTATTTAGACTTTTAATTTAATAACCATAAAAATACAATGCCCTGATGGTCAGGGTCAGGTTAAAATATATATGACAGAACGGAAGAGCGATCCAAGGCTTCTGTCAAAGCATAACGACGCTTTTGTTTCATATTCAGTAAGTGCTTGTACTCATGACCACGTATTCATTTTGGTCCAAGTTAGTTTCATTAATCGTTCAAATTAGAGTCCGTATTCATGACCGTTCCGACATATATTTATTTTCTAGTGTTGATAACCAATAGGAAATCGGCATTCTTGTTAGCGTTATGTTATCGTATTATTGTAGCTGTATATATATCAACACTTCACCTGATGTAAAGCTAGATGTGGCCATGAACCGAAACAACTGTTACTACAGATAAATCTCTACAGACAGCAGTCGCCTCCGTTATGTCGGCTTGACGAGACGAGTATGTACTCTACCTAGATTGACAGTGCACGCTGCTCTCGTTATACCTGGCTACTTTCAAACTGCTCCCGAAACGCGACAAGGTCACTTCACGGGTGTTACATTCGTACTACCCCAACACGGCAGACTGGGTTAATAACCATCATCAGTCTGCCTACCACTCTTTAACCCTATAGGCACTGAGCGACCAAAGTACATATAACAAAGTTACATTGGTACCGGTCAGAATTTAGCGAGGCTCGGCTCTTCAAGCCGGCATAGTGGAGGCGACTGCCGCCCGTAGAGCTTTCTCTGTAGTAGGTAACAGTTGTAAACATTCATGAACCGCACTCTAGCTTTACATCAGGCGGAGTGTTGTCATATTATTCCGACCTACAATAAACAAAAAATGTACCTATAAGTTGGATTTTACAAATGGCATCCGGTTTCGCCGCGTTTTATTGCTGAAATTAAGAAGACGAAAAAAAAAACGAAAATGTTCTGTTTCACACAATTATTTTGGACGTTTTTTGGCGCGACAAAGATGGTATCGTTTGCGAATTATAATAATTTTTACTGTACAGTCAGACATATAATTTCCAATCGAGTTTTAAATTTAAAAAAAAGCCAGACGGATGTTAGGTCGCAGACTGTCCGTGATGTCAATTGTGCTGTGGTTACCTACGACTTTCAAGCATTGTTACAAGATTAGCTTGGTCAGAGTGCATCGTCAAACGTCTCCTCAAGCCGGCGAAGTAGAGGCGAGTTATAGCTATTTGCTACCGAGTGGCTTTTTGGTTGCTTAATATCGACGAAGTTGTATTGCACGTTTTAAATGTGTCAAACTTTATGGCGTCCCGGAAGTTAGTTGCGGACGCTATTACGTGCAGCTACAGTCAAGTTTACAGAAATAAAATTAAGAATTAATTTTAAATATTGCTGCTTTGTGTGCCCCGGTAATACCTCAACTTGTGTACTGCATATCAACTCGTGCCTAACTTCGGCGAGAAGTTTGGTTCGTACGAATATTTTTTAACCAAGCTTTGTTTTCTAAGTGTAACAGTTCAAAATTAAAGGAGAATGCCCATTCGCCTAAACAAAATGGGCCCATTATTTTTTTCTCGAGTTTCCCGATGATTTTTAGGTATATTTAGTAGAAAATTAGGATTATTTTGTAGAAAAATAAATCATCTTCCTTATTACCAATCAGTTTTAATTTCTTCACCCGGGCTACTAAGCAATTAGATGTTTTCTGATGCAATATTTAAGGTTATTATTATTTTAAATACTTTAATAATTGAAGATACAGTGTAAACTCTTTATAACGTTATCCTTTATAACGATAAACTCCCTATAACGTTGAAGTGAGCCCAACTTGGTTGGTTTGCGTTAAAACCCATATATTGAAACACTCTTTATAGCGATACGCCATTCTCTATTACGAAGAAATGTGTTCATATTTTTAGGCAGTAAATATTTATTATCGGTATTATTGTTTATGTTATGTTATCAGGTAACAAAAAACTTTGAAGCTCCGAAACATCCGATGTCGGTCTAGCTTTTGTTATCCTTAATTGCCTTGAACACGTGCAGTAAGACGCATTGTTTTCTCGGAAGTGATGGTCTTCGACCAAGCATACTGGGTACCTATCGTATTATCAGTCGTAAACCTACTTTGAAACTGTTAACATGGCCAGTAAACGGAAAGCGATTAGTGTTGACGAAAAAGTTTGTGTGATACGTGCGATTGAAAAGGGTGAAAAGAAAAGTGACGTTGGAAGGCGTTTTGAACTAAGTCAATCCACTGTTGCTACCATTTGGAAAAACCAAAAAACAATTCTACAGGCGGCGCTGGAAGGAAACTCTTCTAAAAAATTAAGAAAGCCAAAATTCGAAGACTTAGATCAGGCAATGTTGTCGTGGTTTAACAATCAGCGCCAGAATAATGTACCCATCTCGGGGCCAATTGTAAAAGCTAAGGCTGAAAAGTTTGCCAACCAACTTGGCATAATTGACTTTAAAGCATCTGAAGGTTGGCTCGGAAAATTTAAGCACCGTCACCAAATTACGTACGGTAAAATGAACGGAGAGGCGCGGGATGTCGATATTAATGTGACTAACAATTGGATTAGTACAGTATGGCCTAAATTAAAGATGAAGTACTCACCAGAAGACATTTTTAATGCAGATGAAACTGGCCTTTTTTTCAAGTTGACTCCCGACAAAACTTTAAAATTCAGAGGGGAAAAATGTGTTGGAGGAAAACTGTCTAAAGAGCGTATTACAGTTCTAGTGGCTGCCAATATGAGTGGCACAGAAAAAAGAAAGCTCTTAGTTATAGGCAAATCGAAAAACCCTCGGTGTTTCAAGAACATAAAACAGTTGCCAGTTACGTACAAAGCAAACAAGTCAGCTTGGATGACATCGCAGATTTTTGAAGAGGAAGTGAGAAAATGGGATGCTGAATTAAAATCACGGAAAATCTTGCTTCTAGTAGACAATTGTCCTGCTCACCCAATCATATCTAATCTTCGAAACATAGAGTTAGCATTTTTCCCAGCTAATACAACCAGTATTCTACAACCAATGGATCAGAGTGTCATTAAAAGCATAAAGGGCCACTATAGACGGAAAATGTTGATGGATATGATCGAAACTGACGGCAAGGTCTCGATCAACATGCTACAGGCAGTGAACTTCTTATCAAAAGCCTGGGAAGAGGTAACAGCAGCCACTATCCAACATTCTTTTCGACATGCTGGATTATGTAGTAGCCAAGAAACGAACCAATTTGACAGTGAAGACAATCTACCACTGAGTGAATGGATAAGCCAGTTCGACATACCAAACAATTTCAACGAAGATCTACAATCGTACGAAAATATAGATGAGGATGTAGCCACAACTGGTACACTTACAGATGAACAAATTGTTGATTTAGTGTCAAAAAGTCAGGAAACACCCGATAATCAAGATGAAGAAGATGATCAAGTGGACAAAGCCGA